>CM057346.1:416136001-417377605 GCA_030015575.1 Agapanthus africanus | reverse complement strand
CCAGACATTGTTCTTGCACTAGATGCAATAAGTTGACATTAATCCAATCCTGGAAAAACAGTCGGAAGCAGTTTTAGAACATAAGTGGATGTTCTAGGGATATGATAACGACAGCCTCATTCAGGAGACAGTTATCATTCCAGGCTTCCAAGGTGACATGGACGACAAGGAGGTTGTCAGAGTTATAGTTTTTCCTTCTGATGAGGGGCAGTATTTTGGACAGGTGGTCCAAGGCAATACTGAGGGAGGCATGGCGCGCAGGATACTGATTAAGTTCAGTTGACGATACAGTCTAAGAAGTTTGGATTTGGAGCTCATTTATGAGCTATGTCCCATCAGACATCCAGACATATTCTGAGACAGGTATTGCTCTTTTCGGGAGATGGCTTTCTTCGCGAACTTGAGATATAGAGAGACATAGAAAGAAACAATAAAGCGGATCCACTCACTGAGGCTATTCCTCGAACGCAATAGTTCCGCAAACGAGCTTTGTGAGACTGACTAGTAGAGGAGTTGGATGTTCGGTATCACACGGGCTGTGAGTATGCGACATCGCAATAATTAGCCTTGAGTGCAAGTGGGAGATTGTTGGAGATAGTGCCCTCAGAGTCAATTATTAGGTCACAGGTACGTGATTGTAATGATTGAGAGAGGACCTATCCCGGTAGGACAGTCTTACTCGAGATGATAGTATGCTATCTGGTTTACCTTTATCATCGTGTACTGTTTTAGGTGACCTGACACGTCGCTATTACACGTTGATAGAGCCCCTAGGATTCTTGCTTGACCACCAGCAGTATGAGGGCGATCATATAAGTGGGAGCTGGGGGTCTACAAGCATATCCTTAAAAGGTCCCTAGTCATGGGAGTTTCGAGACCGGGCATCGATACTCCATTAGAAGACTAGTGTATACAGTCGAGACCCCGACGAGGGGCGGTGGCCGGTCTCACAAGCTACTGGTGTCAGTTGGATCACCTAAGATGTATACAGGTGCTCATTGGGTTATGAGTACACCGGACAGGACTCGCCGGGAACATGCTAGTTGGTCATATACCAGACGTCAGATGGCAGTTCCCTGGTGACATGTGTGCAGGTTAGTTCATCGACCTGGGGATCGTCATTTGTCTCGTGTGAGTTCCCACTGTACTTTGATTACTACCCTACCACGGCTCAAAGGAGTCGTGCAAGCAGGTTTTAATTGGGTACAGTCCCGAGCCACATGGAGGCAGTGAGCGTATCTTCAGGGGTTCGTCTCTCCCGGTATTGGGGGTGAGGTCGTGCTGTGTCTAGGAGAGCCATTACACAAAGTCCTTGGCCAAGGCAAGGAGATTTACTGGTAGGTATTCCAGTAGTATCTCAGGGTGTTCTGGGCTACACTCCGACACGACTTGTACCGCTTTTGGGGGTCTGACTTTTACCAACCCCCTAGGCCCGCCATGCGATACTCATAGACGAACGGACCGGACTGCACGGATATTGTCACTGACAGGCTCAGTTGGGTGTCGGGGTGAGCTTCCTCATCGACGTCCCATTTGGTCAGTACCTGGTAGCCCATCACGTATTGGCTTATACCTCTGACGTGCTAGTGGTTAAATCCACAACCAAGGTGTTGACGAGTCTTTAGAGTCCCCCACATTCAGTTACTCAGCTTTCGGGCGAAAGGTTGTAGAGGCCGTATGGAGATATGGCAAGGTCCGATCAGATACGTGCGGTATTGCACGGATCAGGATCGGACAGTCTGTACTATAGGCCGTATGGTTATATGGCAGGGTTCGATCAGATACGTGCGGTATTGCACGGATCAGGATCGAACAGATATTACTAGCCGGTTTTGGTATAAGCCGGATCCTAGTATAGTACAGTGTAGATTTTGTCTCATTACATTTGTATTTCGGTCGAAATACAGATGCGGGTGTGTATGCACAGTATCGGGGTTTTCCTGTAATTTATTACGGGACCAGTTTTCTGGAGTTGCCAGTTTGCTTTCCGTTTCGGCCGATTTCCATTGTTCCGTTCATTGGCCGAAGATTGGTGGAGGAGGGTTTATTTGCATTGTTGCAAATAGGCATTTGTGGAAGGGGTCTTTGCATATTTCCTTGTGTCATGATGGCTCACCTTACCTTGACCTTGCTTGACTTTTTGACTTCATCATGGTTGCACCTTACCTTGACTTCTTGACTTTGTTTTCATGATTTCTTGACTTTGGTTGTGATGATGGGAGAGGAGATGGTTGTTGAGTGTTGGTTTTTCCAAGCCATCATTTTCTTTGCATTATTGTTCAAGCCATTCTCTCTCTCTCTCTCCAATCACACCAAAAAATGGGGGGGGGGCGGCCATTCCATGGGCAAGGGGTTCATTTCATTTGTGAAGAGAAAAATGTTACTCTCATTTTTCTTTGCATGATACATTTTTCCTCACCTCTCTCAAAGTTCTTCTTCCTCCACATAAGGCAACTCCACAATCCCAAAAAGAGACACAAGTTCTACTACACATTCTACAGCGAATCTTGGGCACGTCGAGTAGCCGGCTTCGTGCCCGAGTTGCCTCGGCATTGAGGTGGGAGCCCGTAAACAAAGTTGGCGATGTGGTGCACTTCCGGCGACGAGGAGGAGACGGGACTTTTCCGCAGGAGATCGGGACCATGACGAGAAGACCGGAGGACTTGGATCGTCGGTATATCTCTATTCCCTTTCTTGTAGTTAGCTAGGACTAGTTAATGGTAACGATCCGGGTTATAGTGCGCGGTGGTGCCGGTTTGCTAAGTCCGCAAAATTTAAGTTTTTCACCGCTTCCGCATTCCGGCGTCGGATTGACGGCCGGGGCGCCGCCGTGCACTTACACAGGATCCGCTCTGGACGTTTTCCACGGGGTTAAAGAGTGACGTTATCCGCGTTCCACGTAACCAGGAATTTTGCACTAGATGCTTCACACCGGTTCACTGCCGTGCTCGGCGAGGACTAGGCTCCGCTCTGGATGCTTCACATGGGTTCACTGCCGTGCACTGCGAGGACCAGGATCCGCTCTGGACGTTTTCCACAGGGTCGAAGAGTGACGTTATCCGCGTTCCACGTAACCAGGAATTTTGCACTAGATGCTTCACACGGGTTCACTGCCGTGCTTGGCGAGGACTAGGCTCCGCTCTGGATGCTTCACATGGGTTCACTGCCGTGCTCTGCGAGGACCAGGATCCGCTCTGGACATTTTCCACGGGGTCAAAGAGTGGCGTTATCCGCGTTCCACGTAACCAGGAATTTTGCTGATTGTATCCGCATTTCACGGGATGGAGGTTTGACTGTTGGCGATATGTATACCACCGAGCGATGGAACTGGGAGTTGCCGCTGTTCCGCTTAGCTTAGAGTTGTGTCCGTAGTTACGAGACGAGTGTTGAAACGATCTCCAGGTCTCCTTTGCCCCGTCGAGACTTAGCTTCTTCTGATGATGAAACCTGGGGGAGAAGTATGATCCTTTTTTTGTTTACGCCCTTGGGTTGTGTACAGGGTGTGATGGAACATCACCTGTAGGGCATAAATTAAAACTCTCTTTTCTTTTTTATTTTATTTCTCTTTCCGCGATGCTTTATCATTTCATCTTTTATATCGCGAAGGTCGCGATTGCCCCATCATTTCGGCTATTTTTTGCGGTGCCCGATCATTTCGGCTATTTATTTATTTTCCACTCGCTGCTTTTTATTGCGAGTTGCCCCATCATTTCGGCTAATTTTCATGCATACATTTTTACTTGCTGCTTTTTATTGCAAGTTGCCCCATCATTTCGGCTATTTCGTAGGCTTGTGTGGCTTGCTAGCTTTTTCGCCGCAAGCTTGGATTTTAGACACCGATTTCGGCATCAGCATCGCTACCACTGGGATGTTGGCAGGAGCGAATCATCATTTGCCTCTGTCGATGTCGAACAAAGGCGGCTTAGTAAACAGGGTTAAGGGTCCTGTCGACCAAGGCTTTTGACTTCATGAGCCGTAAGGGTCTCACAAATGTATTTCTCCCTACAAGTCGTGAGGATCTTGCAAGTGTATTTTCTCCTTAGGGATCGTGAGGATTCCTAAGTGTATGTTCCTCTGTAAGTCGTAAGGATTCTACAGGAGGGTTTTCTCCTTATAAGTCGAGAGGAATCATAAGGGTTGTTCACCATATAGGCATGTCCCTAGTCAAGGGTGTGACTTTGCTGGGGAAATGTTTATTCGCGCCCGTCGATTGTATACAAGGGTCAGTATTGAGCCACTTGTAGGGCAATATCGAAGGTTGTGGGGGATTTGCTTAAGAACGGCTTTAGGTTTCTGTAACTTAAGACTTTCAAATCACATGAGCCGTGAGGGTCCCATAAGAGAATTCTCCTTACGAGTCGTGAGGATCCCGCAAGTGTATTTTCTCCTTAGGAATCGTGAGGATCCCTAAGTGTGTTGCTCCTTTGTGAGTCGTAAGGATCTCACGCGGGTGGTTTCTCCTAACAAGGTCGAGAGGACACTGTAAGTGTCTTTTAACGAGGTTGCGCCCTTTCAGGTTTTCACAAACACTCGCCGATAGTCCTGCTGTTTTTATTCACGGAGCCCTTTCAGGTATTCATCCGTGCCCATTTTTCTTATGGACATACCGTATTTTTTATTCTTTTTATTTTTTTTATATTTTTTTTATACTCTCTTTTTGTCCATGTCGTCAGCCTAAGGATGCTGCGGTAGTAGTTTTAGTGACGTTTCGGTCCGTCGTCAGTTTGAGGATATTTTGGTCCGTCGTTAGTTTAAAGACGTTTCGGTCCATTGTTAGTTTAAGGACATTTCGGTCCATCGATAGTTTAAAGACGTTTCGGTCCATCGATAGTTTAGGGACGTTTCGGTCCATTGTTAGTTTAAGGACGTTTCGGTCCGTTATTAGTTTAAGGACATTTCGGTCCATCATTATTTTAAGGACGTTTCGGTCCGTCATTAGTTTAAGGACGTTTCGGTCCGTCGTTAAGGGGAAGGTCGGCTATGGCTTATAAGGTCTGAGCTTAGGAAGATAGCCAGTGGACATAGTCGTCGTCATCTATCATTGACCCAGGCTGTGGCTCATTAAGCATAGTACTTCTTTAAGAAGCGGCCGTTTATTGGCCTGAAAGGCTTTCCACCGTGCATGTCCATGAGTAGATAGGCTCCACCCTGGTAGACCTTGTCTATGATATACGGCCCTTCATAGTTCGGCTCAAATTTTCCCCGCTTGGCACGATTGGGGATCATAGGTCTTTTGACCACTAGTACGAGTTCGCCCTGGCGGAATGTCCTCGGCGTGGTCTATCTTTCGTACGAGCACGTCATTTTTGCTTTGTAGGCCTCTAGATTTTGTTGCGCTATGAGCCGGGTTTCATCGAGGGCATCGAGCTCCTCAAGCCGAATGTGAGCATTTTCTTCGTCCGTCAGCTCGTAATGGACTGCCACTCATAGAGAGGGTAACTCTATCTCGAGGGGCAGCACTGCTTCCGTCCCAAATACCAACGCGTACGGCGTTGTGTTCGTGGCCGTCTTGAACGTAGTTCGATAGGCCCAAAGGGTCTCTTGCAGCCTCTCATGCCAGTCCTTCTTATTTCGGGACACCGTCTTTTTTATGATCTTTGTCAAGGTCTTATTAAAGGCCTCGGCCAGACCGTTAGCTCGCGGATTGTAAACTGAAGAATATCTTCAGTCTATATTGTGCTGCTGTGCGAAGCGGCTAATCTTATGGCTTCTATAGGCTGGTCCGTTATCGGAGATAATCCGCCGTGGAGTTCCAAACCGATAGATGACGTGCGTCTTGAAGAAGTCGAGGATATTCTCCATCTTCACTTCCCTCAATGGTACTGCTTCCGCCCATTTGGAGAAGTAATCAGTCATCGCCAAGATGAAACGATGTCCCCTGGACGATGCTGGTTCAATAGGGCCGACTATGTCGGTCCCCCACATTTCGAACGGCCAGCTAGCCATCGTTGAATGTAGTGGATTCGGATGCTGGTAGATGAAATCCCCGTGGATTTGGCACGAGTGGCACTGCTTCGCATACTCGAGGCAGTCCTGGATCATCATGGGCCAATAGTAACCCATCCGTTTAATTTTTAACTTCATCTTCGCGCCTGCTTGATGAGAACCACAGATTCCGTCATGAACCACTTGAACGACTCTTTCTGCTTCGTCCGGTCCTAAACATCTTAGCCACAGAGAATCAAACGACCTCTTATACAGAGTATCATTAACGAAAGCGAAAGATAGAGCTCGTTTCATGAGCTGGTGTCTTGAGGACGCTCCTTCGGGCATTCGGTGGGACTCAAAGTAGTCTATGAAGACTTCCCTCCAGTCCTCAGCCTTTTTAGGGTCTTTTATTTGTAGGATTGTCTGCTCAGTCGCTCCCTTTTCTTCGCATAATTCCGGAGATATTTTTGCCGGGGCGAGCACTCGACGGCTTTGCACCATGATTTTGACGTCATCGAGGTTCTCATCAGCTAGTTCTTTAGCGAGCTTAGCTAGCGCGTCTGCTTTGCTATTTTCCGCACGTGGTATACTTTCCAAAGTGTAGGAGGGAATATGGGTCAATAGTTGTTGCACCTTTTCGCCGTACTTCACCAGCTCCGGTTTGCACGTTTGGTAGTCGCCATTTACTTGACTAACGACTAGTTGAGAATCCCCGTATATAAGGAGGTCTTCAATTCCCATGTCAATGGTGATCTCGAGGCCAGCTATAAAAGCTTCGTATTCGGCTTCATTGTTCGTCCTCGATTCCGTTAAGGAGAAAGCAAAGCGCGTTATCCCTCCTTGTGGGGTTACGAAGATAAGGCCTACTCCCGATTTGATTATGGGGGTACATTGTTTGCACTTCTTCATGGAAGATGCCCCATCAAAATAGAGTTCCCATCGGGTATCACCGCCGCCGATCGCATCAAATGCATGTTCGTCCGGCAAATCGCAGTTCAGAGGAGAACCGGCAGGTACTGGATGCTCAGCAAGGAAGTCGGCAATTGCCTGGCATTTCACTGCCTTAAGAGGTCGATACGTTATCGAGAACTCCATCAGGAGTAGAGCCCATTTAGCGAGTCGACCCGTCAATATAGCCTTTGAAATCAAATATTTAAGGGGGTCCACCTTCGAGATGAGACGGACTTCGTGCGCCAACGCATAGTGCCTGAGTTTTGTTATTCCGAAGATTAACGCCAAGCAGTGTTTTTCAATGGGAGAGTACTTACTTTCTGCCCCCAGCAGAACTCGACTTAGGTAGTAGAGTGCTCTCTCTTTTCCTTGATCGTTCTCTTGTACCCACAATGCGCCTAAGGAACCTTCGAGGGCGGTTGTATAAAGAATGAGGGGTTTTCCCTTGACCGGCGCAGCCAACACCGGAGGGTTCTGCAGGTACTGCTTGATCTCTTCTAGTGCACCTTGGCATTTGTGATCCCAAACGAATGGAGTTCCCTTCTTCATTTGGTGGCTGTAAGGACGGCACTTGCCTGAAAGATTGGCGATAAACCTCCGGATGTATGCGAGCTTCCCTTGGAGAGACCGCAACTGTTTGAGGGTTCTTGGCGGAGGCATTTCCATGATCTCCTTGATCTTAGATGGATCTATTTCGATACCTCGGTGTCGGATGATGAATCCCAGGAATTTACCCGAGGAGACTCCAAACGCGCATTTGAGGGGATTCATCTTCAAATTATATTGCCGAAGGCGTTGAAATACAGTCTCCAGATGCTTTAAATACTCTTCGTATGACATGCTCTTTACTACAAGGTCATCGATATAGCACTCGATGATGTCATGTATGAGGTCGTCGAAGATCTTTGTCATGGCCCTTTGATAGGTAGCGCCAGCGTTCTTTAGACCAAAGGGCATAACCCTGTAGCAGAATATACCCAAAGGGGTCCGGAAAGCGGTGTGCTTCTGGTCTTCGGGATGCATCTTTATCTGATTGTACCCTGATGAACCGTCCATAAAGGAGAAAACCTCGTGAGTGGACGTGTTGTCTATCATTAGCTCGGTTACCGGTACTGGGAAATCGTCCTTCGGGCAGGCTTTGTTGAGATCCCTGAAATCCACGCATATGCGTACCGTCCCATTTTTCTTCATTACCGGGACGATGTTGGCGATCCAATCGGGATACTGGACTTCTTGGATAAATCCAGAATCGATCAGCTTCTTGACTTCAGCATTGATGTTCATCTCAAGCTCGAGCCGCATCCTTCTCGGCGCCTGCTTGACTGGCTTGATATCTGGGGATATTGCTAATTTATGCACAGCATTCTCCGGATCCAATCCTGGCATTTCGGAATAGTTCCACGCGAAGCATACTTTATGTTGTAGAAGCACGTTCTTTAACGCAGCCACCCTTTCTTCAGATAGCAGCTCGCTAACAAATGTCGGTCGCGGATCATCTGCCGCTCCGAACTCAATCTTCTTGAGGTTATCTGTAGTAGTATGTATTCCATCTTCCAGTTCTTTCGGAGCTGGCGGAAATTCTGAGATCACCTCATCATCGCTGTTCTCAAAGCACCAGGGAAGGTCATCCATGTTCTCGGACTCTTCTTTTAATATCGTAATCGTGTAACATGTGCGAATCCGCTTCCAGGACTGAGGTGGATCTGATTCTGCTTTTGCGGCTTTGAGTTCTTGCTTTTGTGGCGGCGTTACCCTCCAGCCGTCGGATAAAACGAATCTGCCCTGTTGGTACTGGTCCTCGACCCAGTTCTTGAAGGTGAAGCAGTCTTCGGTAGGATATCTTATGGCCCGGTGATAAGAGCAATAGCTCGGATGAGACGCCCTGTTAGCTTTCTCAGGGTGCTTAGACTCTGGAAGCGCGATCATTTGATGTTTTATAGCGAGCTCGAGTAACCTCAATAGCTCGGATGAGACGCCCTGTTAGCTTTCTCAGGGTGCTTAGACTCTGGAAGCGCGATCATTTGATGTTTTATAGCGAGCTCGAGTAACCTCTCCGTCTTGTCTCGGGGGAAGGAGTACGCTCGACTCATCTTCTTCATGAGGGACAAATCCGAGCCGCGCAATATCCGATCACGTAACTCTCTAATCCTGCGTCGTTGTTGTCGGCTCCCCTTTCCGCTTCTTGATTTATTTCTGCCTCTGCGTCGGGCCTTTCGTACAACGGGTTGACAGGGATGAGCATCTTCGTCTTTTGCAGCCTGTTGAAATAGACGTTGCGCCCTGGCCTTCTCGTAGATGGCCATCTCGCGGTTGTAGTCTTCCCAAGCTTTTTGACCCGCTTTCCTAATAAGCTTGTCTATCCGTTCTTCAAATGACGGACTCGGCACTTCAATCGCGGGCTCTAGTTTTGATGAGGGGTTGGCATTTCCCGACAGGGCGTCCTCTTCTTCATCAAAGGTATATATGGCGTAGCTAATGTGGGTCCGTTCCCGTTTCCCGGCTCTCACGTATCCAAGCTCAAGAGTTTCCATTTTCCCGTGGGCAATCTGCGTTGGGCCCCAGGGATATCCCAAATCCTGTTGTAGAACCGAGGTTGTCGAACAATCTGTTTTAAGGGTACTCCTTGGCGCTTCAATAGCCTCTTTAGTCGATTTGTGTAATATCTGGGAAAACGGATGGGTTGGACCCTATCGAGTGTAGCATCCGCGCCATGCCAGATCGCTTTCCCTACTTTCGTCTCTGAGGATCGGTAGAATAGGATTGCCTTCTCACTCCTTTGCCTGGGAGGGACGTAAAATGTTTGCAGGTCCTGCACATTGTAAGCTTGAAGTGTGTCGAGCTCCTTGTAGTGTTCTCGCGGAACAATGGTGATTTGCAAACTCTGATCATCGCTAGGGGGTGCTTGTATTGACGGCCGATTGGAGAACACGGCATTAACCTCATCTTCCGAGTCACTTCCGAAGATCAACATGGGGGCGGACGTCCCCGGGTTGTTGCGTTGAGATGGCCCATTATAAACTATCTCTTCTTCTTCTTCGGTATCGCTCCCGAAGACAGGGATGGCGGCGGCGGCGGCTTTGTTCTCCGGCTTGCGACACCTTTCTGTATCCTCGAAGTCTGGCAAAAAGTACTTCGCATCTTCGTACTTGCGGACTTCGTTCACGGAAAATGGGTTCAGTTCACCTGTTACGGTATACTCGAAACCATCCTTAAAGTACTTCATACACTGATGTTGTGTAGAAGGGATGATATTGTACTCGTGTAACCAAGGGCGACCGAGCAAGGCGTTGTAGCAGGTCTTGGCATCAATGACATGGAATTTGATGTCCGTGACGAGCAGTCCGAAGCGTAATGTAAGTATCACGGATCCGAGAGTCCGTGACGATTGGGAGTCGAAACCAGAGATGGTAATTTTATCACGAGCGAGGTGTTGCACACTCATGCAGATTTCTTTCAACACCCGAACATTAAGGAGATTGACGAAGGATCCATTGTCAACCAGGATTTTGCCTATCTTGATATCGTGGCAATACCCGGAGACGTATAGGGGACGGTTGTGGTCGCACGTCCCGAGGAGAAGGTCTTCGTCACCGAAAGTGATGTCGGCCGTATGCACTTCCTCCAGTTCATCCTTCATCCTTTCAGTGGCGAGGAAGGCTTGGAATTGCTCAGGTTGTTGTAACGCCTTAATCAGTGACTCTCGCGCTTCTTTTGATAATAGGAGGGCATCGAGAATGCTAAGCTGAGAAGGTAGCTTCCTTAGGTGTGCCAGGATATTGTAATCTACCTTACCCTTCCTGAGAGGGTCTTTGGTAGTCAGCTCTTTTATGACTTGTTCATCTAAAGTGATATCCTCAGTGACCTTTTCCTTTCCTTTATCTTTTCTATTTGCGGGACCGAGATTCTTTTCTGGGAGACTGCGATTGCGCAGCTGAATGTTCTCGCAGGCCTCCGATTCCTCCTCTTTCCCTAAAACGAATTCTTTAAAAAGAGGGCCCAGAGCCATTTCTTCATCAGAGTCGCTCCCAAAGATGAGAACTTGTGACCCTCCGGCATTAACCATGTAACAGTTGCTAGTGGTTCTATTGTGCCCGTCGGCAGTACTTCTTCGTTCCCGACGAGTCTTGCGTTTCATGCGCTTAAAATGTTGCTGATGAGCAACATATCTTTGCCACCATATCCTAAAGGCGTCGCACTGCTCCGTGGGGTGTGAAATTTTCAGATTATATGCGCAATAATTAGGGTGCCTCTCCGCCCCATTGAGTGTGTTTTCTTCCGAGGGTGGTAGCTTCATTCCCATTGACATGGCTTTGGCAAACCTTTTCCTCGTCTTGAATATCTTCTTGTCTGTCTCGGATGCATTTCGATCTGGCGGGAGTACTTCAACTCTTTCGTTCAGTCGCCTGTATTTGGCTCCTTCTGATGCGTCATCTCATGCTCCTGATCCGCTTTACTTTTTAGACGAATCTCGTTTAGAAAAGCGTCGATCATTTCATCTGTTGGCCATACACGTTCTGGTTCAGGCTCTGTCCCCAGTTTCCTAGCGCCAGGAGTTTTTTCATCGTCGGTAAACGAGTGGGTGATTACGTTACAACTCGCCACATATCCATCAGATTCATCCGACGAACTCTCTCCATCATCTTCCTCTTGAAAGATGTGGTTGAAGAACTCTTGCAGCGTGATGGGAGTCCGCGCCTTTTGATTGTACTCTTCCATCGCGTCGATCTGCTTCTGCAAGTTCGTGCGCTTGTCTCCAGGCTTCACGGGCTTCTTGGATTTCTTCTTCTTTTTCTTCAAAGATTTTGACGGTTGGGCGTGAGTATTTAGGCCATCACCACGAGTCTTCGTAGTCGGGCACGGCTTCAACATCCCTTCGATAATTTGAGGTTCAAGCGGGTCCTTCCATTCGATTGCAGGGCACGCATGAAGGTCTCAGCATTCTTTTGGTTTTAGTTGACAGCACGACCTCCCATGGAGCTTCTTCAATAAAGGAATAGGTTGCCCCCGGTGTATCTGCTTTCTTAGGAGTATGCGGCTGAGGTGGGTTCACCTTCCACTTTTCGGACAGTGCAAACTTCCCCTGGAGGTATTGATCTTCAATCCATCCTTTGAAGATGAAGCAATCCTCAATCGGATGACTTACCGTTTGATGATAAGGGCAATAGTTAGGGTTATTCACCTCAGTGGGTTGTGGCGGTCGCCTTGGATTTGGTAGGTTTATAAGTCTGTTGCGTACTGCCAGCTCGAATAGCCGCTTCTTCTTGTCCCGTGGGAACGAGTAGGGACGCTTGATCTTCTCATTATAATACCGGCATCTTTCTTCCAGTTGATCCGTCAGCTTTGGGGCATTGGGTTGCTGCTGAGCATTCGTGACGAAGGTGGCCTTTCCCTTACCCTTGTCATTCCGAGGTTCTGGCTTCGGGGGAGGTGGTCTATGACCCATCTGGTCCATCTGAGCCAACTTGTCGATTAAAGCCTGGAATGTGGTCGGCTTAAAGAACATCATAAACTGGGAGATAGTTGCGTGAGGGTCTAGGGTTCCCATGAACATGCCCACCGCGGGCGCTTCCTCAATGCGTTGCTCGCATTTCGACCACAAATTCCGCCAGCGTATAGCATACTGGAGCCAAGTTTCACCTGGTTTTACCCTGGCGTTAATCAATGCCGTTATTGGAGTACGTTCGCTGGCGCTTGCGAATCGCTGAGTGAATAGCAACTCCAATTCAGCGAACGTCTTGATAGAATCGTTCGGGAGTTCCGAATACCATTCGAACACTGTTTCTGATAGACTGCCCACGAACTGTCGAAGCAACAGTTTATCATCATCGCCGGTGTTACCGCAAAGGGCCCTGAACTGGGCGACATGTTGGTGGGGATTGCCGCTCCCTTTGTAAACATGGAACTTGGGAATTGTATAACCCGGCGGGTACCTGATTTGGTCGTACCAGCTTGGATACGGCCGGCCCGTTTTTATGACTTGACCAGCTGCCTCAGTCGCGTGATGAACCCGGATTTGCTGGGCTATATAATCGACCAAATCAGCCTTAGAGATTGTCTACTCCTTGGCCGTTGAAAGGGCCGGTGGTAGATTTGACGTTTCCCCCTGTCGTCTTCAAGGACGATCGGGGGATCCTCAGCGGATGGGTCTTGTTGGATCATCATTCCTATCATATCTTGGAAGAGAAGGCCCATACGCTGTATGTTCGCTGCTTGTTCAGCAGCCTCTTTGTCCTTTTCTCCAATATTCGGCGAAGGAACTCAGCGTCAGTTTCTTCCTCCTGGCGTTCGTCTGAGGACGTTTCTGGGTTTTCTTTTGGCCCGGTAAGTGCGGCCATAGCGTTCATCAATGCCTATAGCTTTTGCTGTTGCTCCTGAGCTTTGGTCACCGACCGTGTAAGCGGCCTATGACCCGTAGACGCACGGCTGTCTTCCTTTCCTGACGCCATGTATACGGTATGGACCATCTTGCCCCCAAACTTATGGCGTCTGGGCTTAGTGCCTTTAGCTGTCGTTGCAGGCTGGTGGATCTTCTCTGGCTTCCTCCTTTTATGAGCAGTGGCAGTTGAGGGGCCGTTGAGGCGGGCACCCAGACAGTGTTTCGTGGTTTAGCCTGGTGACTGGTTTCCTGTTGGATTTTCAGCTTCTTGTGTTGGCGGGAGAAGTTTGGATCGATCATCGAGTCTTGGGCCTACCGCCAAACCTTATAGATTCTGGAAGACAGCTGTTGTGGGGATCGGGGCTGTTCTGGCATTATTTCCGCAACCTTTTTTAGTGGAAGAGGAGACCTCTTTAGCATCGCGGTAGGAGAATTCCTACGCACCTTATTTAGCATCTCAAAGCTGTTCCCAGTTGGAACAGCAGCATTAACTTCTGCCATCGGGGCTGGTGGAGTTAGCCCAGAGGGGGAGTTGCCCCCAGCCTTCCTTACTCCGCGCCAGTGGCGACGTCGAGCGTGTCGAGCGGACGGCGTTGGTTCAGCGGTGAGAATAGCTTCGTCTTGCCCCCTGTGTAGGTAGGGGGTCGTTGCTGGTGTTAGCCTGTCAAAGACCGATGTCCTTTGGATAGCAGGAGCGGGAGCTGGAGCCGTCAATCTTGTAAAGACCGACTTTGTGGCAGGGGAAGCCTCTTTGACGACTTCAGGAGTAGGACCGGTCACTTTCTTAGAAGCAACCTTCTCTGGGATTGTAGGCCTCATTATGGGTCCACAGGAGTCTTGGCCCAATCTAGAGAAGACCGAGGCGCTGGTGTTGGGCGACCCGTTGAGAGGTGCCGCGGCAGGGGTAAGACGATCAAAGACCGACTTCTTGGGAGCTTCCTCTGTCAGCACCGGCGTGGTGAAGCTTGTCGGTGGGAGCATGGTCCCAAAAAAACAATCCTGTAGTGGCTCGAGTGACCTGTTCCACGGGCATTGTGAATAGCGAAGCAGCTTGGGGTCCGTAGGCTATACCTCCTGGCGAGGCAGAGCGTTGGTTGCAATTGCAGTCCGAGCAGTTGGAGCGTTTCGCAGTAGTAGAAGCCATCGATTCTTTGCTTTCTGCAATAAGCAGGACGCCAAGTCTTAGTATCTTGAAACCCAAGGGCAACCATTAGCGAACCGCGATTTGTTCGCGAATCACGACACACGAAGTGTGGAGTGGAAAGAGGAAAAGGTCCCACCGGGCGTGCTAGAATCTGTTCCCCTCCGAAAGACGGCGCACAAGACTGCGATGTCTTGGCACTGAGATTCGGGGCAGATGCTAATTGGTGCTATCCGTTCACCTCTCCGAAGATGCCAAGTTGATTTATGGCACCATATATCGAAGGTTTAAACAGATGCGGCCGATGTAGCAGACTTCGTCAGATTCCCCCTCGTTTGAGGGGTTTTTGATTGTGGGGACGCTCTTCCCTGCAGGCGCAGGCGCCTGCAGTTAATTACGCTACCGCATCGCGGTAACAACTTTCTCCTTCTCCAGATGGTCACTTCGTGTCGTGGATGTTTATTATGTTTTTGGTTGCCCGTGGATTGTATACGGAGATTAATTTATGTCGTCGCCCGTAGGACGTGGATTAGTCCAAATCCGTATTTTCTTAGATTTGGTTTTGGGGTTTTGGTTTGAGGATACGTTAGCCATATTTGAGGCTAAGATCAACTCAAATGTTTGTTAAGGATACGTTAGTCTAATTTGAGACTAAGATCAACTTAACGGGATCGTTTAGATCTGACAAAAGAGCATTTGGGGGCTCTATTGTTCCAGTTTAGGGACATAATGGTCCATTGAATGTATGGCCGTCGGGACCCGTCACCTCTCTGACGACGTTGAAGGATTACAACGACAGGTGTCAGAGGAGTTCAGAGATGTACCCTTGGACCAAAGTTGGTTGGGTGATCCATAGTCCAATTTGGGACTAAAGTTTGTTTGAAGGTTTAAGGATACGTTAGCCATATTTGAAGCTAAGATCAACTTAAACGGTTGTTAAGGATACCTCAGTCCAGTTTGGGACTAAGATCGACTTAACGGGATCGTTTAGATCCGACAAAAGAGCGTTTGGGCTCTATTGTTCCAGTTTAGGGACGTAGTGGTCCATTACCAGTTTAGGAACATGGTGGTCCATTACCAGTTTAGAGACATGGTGGTCCATTGGTAGTTTAAGGACGCATAAGTCTATGGGTTTAAGGACCCCACAGTCCATATGGGTGTGTTTAAGGACGCATTAGTCCGTTAGTTTAAGGATGCATAAGTCCACGGGTTTAAGGACCCCACAGTCCGTATCTTGGTTTAGGGACGCATAAGTCCATGAGTTTAAGGACCCCACAGTCTGTGTTGATGTGTGGTTGTCGGGACACGTGACCTCTCTGAAGACGTTGAAGGATTACAACGACAAATATCAGAGGAGTTCAGAGATGTACCCTTGAACCAATGAGTGGGTTGAAAGAGCAGATGTGCTCAGTTCAAGATGATTTGAGGACTTATGGCCAGTTTGGGCTAAGTCCAAAATATTGGCCCTCTGTTGGTGTTAGTGTATATGCCCTAGAGGCCATTACTGTATCATAATAGTTTGTATATTACTTAATGGAAGCTTGGGATAATCACCTTGTATAAACAATCTTGCTCAATATAGTAGTATGCTACTTGGTTTGTTTCTACTTCAATGTGTACATGTGTTTATTTTGTGATATCACCTATACGCATTAGTGGAGCCCTTAGGATCTTTGCTTGATTACCAGCGTTGTGATGGCAGTCACACTAGTGGGGGCTGGGTAATCTATAAGCACATCCTTATACAGGTCCCTCGTCGCAGGACTATCGAGACAGGGCATCGATACTCTGGAGTAGACTAGCGTATGCGCTTCTCATCCCAGTGTGGGAGATGGTCTGTCCCACAGCCATCAGTACGTCGTACTGGAGATAGTATACGGGTGCTCGTTGGGTTACGAGTACACTGGACAGGACTCGTCGGGAACTGACAGGTTGGTATTATACCTATCGTCAGTTATCAGTTCCCAGGTGACATGAGTACAGCTTAGTCCGCTGACTTGACACTGGCACTTCGCCTCGAGTGTGTTCCCACTGTACTTTGACTACTACCCTACCACGGCTCAAAGGAGTCGTGCAAACAGGTGGTAGTTGGGTGCAGTCCCGAAGCTCTTGGAGGCAGTGCCGGTTAGACAGGATTCGTCTCTCCCGGTATTGGGGGTTGACATCGCACTGTGTCTAGGAGAGCCATTACACGAGTAGTCCCTGGCCAGGGCAAGCGAGATATACTGGTAGGCTTCCAATGTTATCTCAGGGTGTTTTAGGCTTCACTCCGACACGACTTGTACCGCTATTGGGGGACTGACGTTTACCGCCCCCTAGGCCCGACATGCGATGTATCAGACGAACAGACCGGACTGTACGGAGAATGTCACATTCAGACTCAGTAGGAGTTCAGATGGGGTTCACCTCGTTAGCTTTCTTGTCGGCATCTACCTGGGGACCGTTACGCACAGCTAGTGCCGCTTGCGGTCTGTGGTTAAACCCACTGCCAGCGTAGTGTCGAGTCTTTAGAGTCCCACACAGAGGGTATTCGCCTTTGGGCAAAAACAGAGTAGAGGTCGAATGGTTTTGCGACAGGGTTCGTTCTCATCCGCGCACTTGTGCACGTTTGGAGTCCGGACGGATTTTACTGGCTGGCTCTGGTTTGAGCCAGATACTGGTATATGTTTTGGGGTTGCTTTTATATCTCGGTATTCTTGTTCCTCGGAACGAGAATGCAGGTGTGTATGCACAGTTGCTTGAGGCGGAGGATGAGGTATTTCATTAGGGTTTCGGAACGGGTGCGTATGCACAGTTGACAGTCGTCATTTTCCAAACCCTAATAGATTTATGAAATATCAATTAATAATAGTAATTAAATGAAATATTGTTATGGTTGATTTTATTGACTTGTTGACCATGGTTGACTTGTTGACCATGGTTGAATGTTGACCACCATCATTGCTTTGCAAGGATACTCCTTGATTCTTGCTTACACTCATTTATTGAAAGTTATGATAGTGGTCATTCCAAATACAACCATCAACTATTTCATTTTTGATTTATTATTATTAATTAGATAATTCCTTTTCTTTTAGTTATGGTTGCAAAAGAAAAGAGCTCATTCTATCATAATCATTCTCTCTCCTCACTTCATCTTCTTCTTCCTCAAGCTCAAGTAGAATACTTCTCATGTGTTGAGAATCCCTCTCCTTGAAAAGAAAACAACCCCTAGACACTCTCTACTCACTCTAGGATCTAAGGTTTAGCAAGCCGAAGACTCTCGTTCTCTCAAAGTTCGAGAAAGAGCCCGAAGGTTGAACCCTCAGGTGGATCCATCTTTGACGGAAGAAGGCGACGAGGAAAGAACCATCAACCTCTACAAAGTTTGAAGAAGAAGGAGTTCAAGTTTAGGTATAACCATCATCCCGAGTAGCTAACTCTCTTTAGCATGTTTGCTAGTTTTATTTTAGGAAAAGATCCCGACTTTGTTAGTCCATGTTGCCCCATGCGCTAAAAATTTGATTTTTATACCGTTTCCGCCTCCCCGTAAGAACCGGGGGTCGCAACGTGGACTTACAGTGGTATCAGAGCCTAACTAAACTTAAACTAGCTTGGAAGCAAAGTGTATGGAAGTTCAAAACCAAAAAATCGCAAAACCGGAAAATCCAAAACCCTAAGTTTCTGTTGAAATTTTTTTTGCTCTAAAAGTAAAACTTTTTACTCCTAAAATCGGCTCAGGGTTTTGTAAGAACACCCAAGAAAAACGATCCCCTGATTCCTTCAAACCGCCGCGGATCCGCGGCCTCAGCTATTCTCTTGGCCGCGGATCCGCCGCCGTTTGGGCTCTTCATGCGATCATGTTTTGTGCAGTGTTCTTCTGGTAGGGTTTTGGGATTTTTCAAATATGTTATATGTGCCCAGATTTTACAGAAAAGAAATTTACTTTTGGGGTCCTATAAATCCGTATTTTTTTCGAACTTCGCTACACTTTGGCTATGTTGGTTATATCTATGATGTTTGCATGTATTGAACGTCGCCTAATCGCTATAAGTCGATTAGTCGGGGTTATACATCTCTGTGATCTGTGTTTGATATTGGATTGTGTATATGAATGTGTTGGACTGTCGCGGGTGAATAGCCGGGGTGGATGTGAGATGAGCTTTTGTTTTTCTTTCATTCATTTGTAAATGTAAATTGATGTAATAATATTATTTGTATGGCCGCACAACCGGGTCGAGGTTGTAGCCGTCATTGTATAATTCTTTTTACTGTTTTTGCTCCTAGGATAGACCCATGGAGGGGTGCACAAACTACCGGGTACTTGGCGGGTAGTTTGCAGCACCCGTAGGGGTCTTGGGTGGGGTATTTGCTATTCACCGCGACCGTGTAATCCGCTTTTTGTTGCAGGCTCGAACGGATTGCGGATTGCTAGTATATCCAATGTATTCATCTGTGATCTGTAATGTTTATCATTGATTTATATTTAGGCGTCGCTTATGTTTTACAGCCGCGCTAGCCCAGCCCCCGCTCTGTCGTTAGTTAAGTAACCTAACGGGTGATGACGGGACCCCGTGGCGAATGCGAATGGCATAAGCGTACGTCATATTTTGGTTGTTTTCTGCAATGGTAGGATTAAATGATGGGACGCTTTAAAAGAACTAATGCAAGAATATCACGCATTAAAAGAACTAATGCAAGATAATAAACCAAGTTAAAGTCGTTGGAACACTTTCGAAAAACCACTCGGTTCTTTTCAAAACTAACTTTTAAAATGCGGAGCTCGAGCCACTCCTTCTAAAAGCTATCTCGTTCCATCGATTATATCAAGTTCACTACGTTCACGGTTTCGCCAAAACCATTCGTAGCCCTCCGTCGTTTCGTATGAACATTCAATAGTATTCAAGCTATATTTGTTGACCTTCGTCAAGGCATAGAGATTGGTAGCTGTTGGGTGTTCATATGTAGCATAGATAGATGCGTTGGTTTGGGACAGTCGTATTGCCTTGTTGACCTTCGTCAAGGGTATATACGGGTGGGTTCAAAATAACCTGGATAATGACGGGCAGAACTTGACATGTGACTTATGATTTGTTGACCTTCGTCAAGGTCATAAGAGCATGGGGCAAAAATCCACATTGGGAGTTTCATAAGTACTGAAACTTGCTAGATTTGCATACCATTTGGAGTGTGATGATTCTGGTAGGATTCCTTCAGTTTCGTCACGCGATGATATTTGGATCCCGATCCTACTTTGAGTATATGCTACTCCTCGGGAAATTTCTCACTAAACGATCAATGCTATAAACCTAGTAGGTGCCTAGAAAGGTGTTAGCGGGGCTACGCCCCCAGGGAAAAGAGGTTCTTAAATTAAGGAACTTCGCGAAAGCGTTGGAAAACCTCCCTCGAAGTACCGACACTGGCCTGGCTGAACAGTTAAGCAAGTATTGTGCGGTGGGATTGATCCCGGCTAATTCTTCCTTTGTGGTTTGAGGAGGGATTCGAGAGACAGTGGGAGCCATCCTGTTTAGACAAATTAAAAACCATTCTAAACTTGCAAGAGCATCGTGCTAAAGTGTTTCTTCTCTCCCCCCTACAGCGACCAAATTCGAAATGACTGGACTTAAGTTACTTCTAGATAAAAACATACTGACAGGGCCAAACTACAAAGATTGGCTCAGGAATGTAAAATTGGCAATCACTTACGACAAGCTGGGGTATCTTCTTACCACCAAAGCTCCCCCCGTCCCAGGTCCCACCTCCAGCGTCACGGATAAGGAAATCCGTAAGACTTGGGAGATTGATTGCGCGAAGGCCAGGTGCCTCGTGCTTGCCTCTATGGACAACGAACATCAGAGGAGGCATGAGAATATGGACCTCGAGTCCATATTTCTCCATACAAAAGAACTGTATGGAGAGCAGTCCCGTATCGCAAGATACGAAGTGTCGAAGAAGTTATTTTCGACAAAGTTGGCCGTCGGATCATCGGTAGCGGACCACGTGCTTAAGATGATTGGCTACACTGAGGAGCTCGCGGAACTTGGGACGACGTTGGACAGTCAACTCTATACGGATTTAATTCTCCAGTCCCTTCCATCCACTTACGCCCAGTTTATACTGAACTTCAACTTACAAGAAAAGGAAGTTGAACTTTCAGAACTCCTCAACATGCTGAGGAGCGCAGAGGGCACCCTACAGAAGGGTAGGGAAACACCCGCTTTGTTTGTAGGAGGATCTTCTTCCTCTAGGTCCAAGGCGAAAGCCAAGGGAAAGAGGAAGAAAGCCCCCGCCAAACCAAGAGGCGGTGTTAGTAAAGTGGATACGAAGGGAAAGGAAAAGGCAACAAAGATTGCGGGGAAGCTTGTTGGAAAGGAAGAATGCTTCTATTGTCATAAGAGTGGACACTGGAAGAAAGATTGCAGGGCTTGGAAGGCCAGGACACAGGAACTGAAGCAGGTTGCAGCTTCAGCTTCAGGTGTGTATGTTATTGAAAACTGTCTTTCTATAAACTCTACTTTCTGGGTATTGGATACCGGATCAGGATCTCATATCTGTAATTCTTTGCAGGCGTTGAGAAACCGTAGGGTTTTGAAGGCAGGTGACATGACCCTCAGAGTTGCGAACGGAGCTAGCATGGATACTAAAGCCGTGGGGGACTATCACCTGGGAATGTCAGATGGACATGTTTTGGTTTTGCGTAACTGTTTTTTTGTACCCAACGCAACTTGTAATATCATTTCTGTATCTTTGGTTTCTAAAGAAGGTTATGAATTTGCGTTTGTGAGTAATGTTGTAAACATTCACCTTAATCAAGTTCTGATTGGGTCAGGTACACTGAGCAATGGTATATACGTATTAAACCAACCACAGATTTTCAATGTCCAGAATACACACAAAAGAAAGTCTCCAGATATCAATCAGGCTTTCTTATGGCATTGTAGACTGGGTCACATCAATGAGACACGGTTGACTAAGTTACATAAAGAAGGATACTTGGATCCGTTCGAGTATCAGTCTTATGCCACTTGTGAATCTTGTCTCATGGGAAAGATGACAAAGACTCCGTTCACTGGACACGGAGAAAGAGCGAGCGAGCTCTTGAGACTCATACACAGTGACGTGTGTGGTCCAATGTCTACACATGCACAAAGCGGTTATTCATACTTCATTACTTTCACAGACGATTTCTCTAGGTATGGACATGTCTTCTTAATGAAGCACAAATCCGAGGCCTTTGAGAAATTTCGGGATTACAAGAATGAAGTTGAAAAACAAACAGGCAAAAGTATTAAGATTCTAAGATCGGATCGAGGTGGTGAATACTTGAGTGCCGAGTTCCTGGACTATTTAAAAGAGAATGGAATTCTCTCTCAGCGTACTCCTCCATACACTCCGCAACATAACGGTGTATCGGAAAGGAGGAATCGAACCCTATTGGATATGGTTCGTTCCATGATGAGTAAGGCTGAGTTACCGCGATCTTTTTGGGGCTATGCACTAGAAGTAGCTGCATATCTCTTGAACAAGGCTCCCACCAAGACTGTGCCTACCACTCCATATCAGATGTGGAGTGGGAAGAAACCCTGTCTTAAGTACCTTAAGATATGGGGATGTCCAGCTTTTGTAAAAAAGCAGCATACGGACAAGCTCGAGGCACGTTCAGTACAGTGTAAGTTTATGGGATACCCGAAGAACTCCAGGGGGTATCTGCTCTATTCCGCTGAAGAACAAAAGGTTTTTGTTTCTCAACATGCCCGCTTCTTGGAAACTGAGTTTTTGGAAACCCAGATAAGTGGGAACGCAATAGAACTGGAAGAAATTCCAGAACCACAAGCTATTACTGAAAGCTTGGAAGAGCCAGTAAGTTCAAAAGAACGGACATTCCTATGCCGCTCCGCAGGAGTAGTAGGCAGTCTCATCCGCCCGAGAGATACTACGGTTTTCTCATAGACGGGGATAGAGAGGATTGCATCATAGATTATGATGAGCCTACTAGCTTCCAGCAGGCCGTTCAGAGCGTTGACTCGGTAAAATGGCTGGATGCAATGCGGACCGAAATGGAGTCCATGTACACCAACAAAGTATGGACGTTGGACATTGCTCCAGACGGGGTAAAACCCGTAGGATGCAAGTGGATCTTCAAAAGGAAGATTGGTGTAGATGGACAGGTTGAGACCTATAAAGCTAGACTTGTAGCAAAGGGTTTCCGTCAAAGACCTGGCTTGGACTATGACGAAACCTTTTCTCCAGTAGCTATGCTGAAATCCATTCGGATCCTTCTTGCCATTGCTGCCTTCCACGATTATGAGATTTGGCAGATGGACGTAAAAACCTCTTTTCTAAATGGAAATTTAGAGAAGCGTGTCTATATGGATCAGCCAGAGGGTTTCATTCAGAGTGGGAGCAGCGGAAAGGTGTGCAAGTTGCTTAAGTCCATCTATGGACTAAAGCAGGCATCGTGGAGTTGGAACATCTGTTTTGATGAGACGGTCAAGGAATTTGGCTTTATCAAAAATCCAGATGAGCCATGCATCTATAGTAGATTTGTAGCGAGAACTGTAGTATTCCTCGTTTTATATGTGGATGACATTCTCTTAATAGGAAATGACATTCCTATTCTACAATCTGTCAAGGGATTCTTGTCACACAGGTTCTCCATGAAAGACCTGGGTGATGCCTCTTACATCCTGGGGATCCGGATCCATCGTGATAGATCCAAGAGGATATTAGGACTTTCACAGTCCAGGTACATCGACACCGTACTGAAAAGATTCAGTATGGAAGATTCCAAGTGCGGTAACCTACCGGCTTGTCACGGGATCACCCTCTCTAAAGAGATGTCTCCTAAGACTGATTTGGAGAGGGATCGCATGTCTATTATACCCTACGCTTCTGCGGTAGGCTCTATAATGTATGCGATGTTGTGTACCAGACCGGATGTTGCTTATGCACTGAGTGTAGTAAGCCGGTATCAGTCAAACCCTGGGGAGAAACACTGGATAGCAGTAAAGAACATTCTCATGTACCTGAGGAGGACTAAGGAGATGTTCTTGGTGTATGGCGGAAAAGACCTCCAGATCGAGGCCTTTGCTGACTCCAGCTTCCAGAGTGACAAGGATGATTCCAAGTCCATGTCGGGTTTTGTCTTTACCCTCAATGGAGGGGCGGTGTGTTGGAAGAGTTCCAAACAGGAAATCGTTGCAGACTCGACGATGGAAGCGGAATACATCGCTGCATCTGATGCCGCAAAAGAAGCTGTCTGGATGAGGAAGTTCTTGAAAGAACTTCAGGTGGTTCCGTCCATTGTTGACCCAATACCTCTGTATTGCGACAACAACGGGGCTATAGCTTTAGCGAAGGAACCCAGGTCCCATCAGAGATCCAGGCACATCTTGAGGCGGTATCACCTGATCAGGGAGATCGTGGATCGCAAGGAGATCGAGGTTCGGAGGGTTGCTTCAGAAGAAAACACTGCAGATCCATTCAACAAGGCCCTACCCCAGACTCAGTTCGAGCGGCTGATCGAGATGATAGGTCTTCGATACGCCAGTACATGGCCTTAGTGCAAGTGGGAGATTGTTAGTGTATATGCCCTAGAGGCCATTACTGTATCATACTAGTTTGTATATTACTTAATGGAAGCTTGGGATAATCACCTTGTATAAACAATCTTGCTCAATATAGTAGTATGCTACTTGGTTTGTTTCTACTTCAATGTGTACATGTGTTTATTTTGCGATATCACCTATACGCATTAGTGGAGCCCTTAGGATCTTTGCTTGATTACCAGCGTTGTGATGGCAGTCACACTAGTGGGGGCTGGGTAATCCATAAGCACATCCTTATACAGGTCCCTAGTCGCAGGACTATCGAGACGGGGCATCGATACTCCGGAGTAGACTAGCGTATGCGCTTCTCATCCCAGTGTGGGAGATGGTCTGTCCCACAGCCATCAGTACGTCGTACTGAAGATAGTATAAGGGTGCTCGTTGGGTTACGAGTACACTGGACAGGACTCGTCGGGAACCGACAAGTTGGTATTATACCTATCGTCAGTTATCAGTTCCCAGGTGACATGAGTACAGCTTAGTCCGCTAACTTGACGCTGGCACTTCGCCTCGAGTGTGTTCCCACTGTACTTTGACTACTACCCTACCACGGCTCAAAGGAGTCATGCAAACAGGTGGTAGTTGGGTGCAGTCCCGAAGCACTTGGAGGCAGTGCCGGTTAGACAGGATTCGTCTCTCCCGGTATTGGGGGTTGACATCGCACTGTGTCTAGGAGAGCTATTACACGAGTAGTCCCTGGCCAGGGCAAGCGAGATATACTGGTAGGCTTCCAGTGTTATCTCAGGGTGTTTTGGGCTTCACTCCGACACGACTTGTACCGCTATTGGGGGACTGACGTTTACCGCCCCCTAGGCCCGACATGCGATGTATCAGACGAACAGACCGGACTGTACGGAGAATGTCACATTCAGACTCAGTAGGAGTTCAGATGGGGTTCACCTCGTCAGCCTTCTTGTCGGCATCTACCTGGGGACCGTTACGCACAGCTAGTGCCGCTTGCGGTCTGTGGTTAAACCCACTGCCAGCGTAGTGTCGAGTCTTTAGAGTCCCACACAGAGGGTATTCGCCTCTGGGCAAAAACAGAGTAGAGGTTGCATGGTTTTGCGACAGGGTTCGTTCACATCCGCGCACTTGTGCACGTTTGGAGTCCGGACGGATTTTACTGGCTAGCTCTGGTTTGAGCCAGATACTGGTATATGTTTTGGGGTTGCTTTTATATCTCGGTATTCTTGTTCCTCGGAACGAGAATGCAGGTGTGTATGCACAGTTGCTTGAGGCGGAGGATGAGGTATTTCATTAGGGTTTCGGAACGGGTGCGTATGCACAGTTGACAGTCGTCATTTTCCAAACCCTAATAGATTTATGAAATATCAATTAATAATAGTAATTAAATGAAATATTGTTATGGTTGATTTTGTTGACTTGTTGACCATGGTTGAATGTTGACCACCATCATTGCTTTGCAAGGATACTCCTTGATTCTTGCTTACACTTATTTATTGAAAGTTATGATAGTGGTCATTCCAAATACAACCATCAACTATTTCATTTTTGATTTATTATTATTAATTAGATAATTCATTTTCTTTTAGTTATGGTTGCAAAAGAAAAGAGCTCATTCTATCATAATCATTCTCTCTCCTCACTTCATCTTCTTCTTCCTCAAGCTCAAGGAGAATCCTTCTCATGTGTTGAGAATCCCTCTCCTTGAAAAGAAAACAACCCCTAGACACTCTCTACTCACTCTAGGATCTAAGGTTTAGCAAGCCGAAGACTCTAGTTCTCTCAAAGTTCAAGAAAGAGCCCGAAGGTTGAACCCTCAGGTGGATCCATCTTTGACGGAAGAAGGCGACGAGGAAAGAACCATCAACCTCTACAAAGTTTGAAGAAGAAGGAGTTCAAATTTAGGTATAACCATCTTTCCGAGTAGCTAACTCTCTTTAGAATGTTTGCTAGTTTTAGTTTAGGAAAAGATCCCGACTTTGTTAGTCCATGTTGCCCCATGCGCTAAAAATTTGATTTTTATACCGTTTCCGCCTCCCCGTAAGAACCGGGGGTCGCAACGTGGACTTACAGTTGGTCCATTGAAGGAGAGGCTTTGCCTCTGGCCATTTAGCCAATTGGGACAATGCCTAGTGTTAAACACTAAAGACCAATCAGTGTTGAACACTGGGAATGAGATTGATAAGTTAGTGTTTAACACTAAAAGATAGTTGGTGCTAAACACCAGCAACACGGCTTTCAAATTAATGTTAAACACTAAAACAGATCAAAACACTGGCAGCAGGGGTTCCAATTTAGCGTTAGACGCTAAGGCAAGAGGGGTCACGTGGTAGCACGTGAGGGCGCCCTCCCTTCATTTGTTTTGCTGAGAATATCGCATCTTTTGGAGCATCACATGCCATCACATGACGGGTGTTTAAATGGAGTATGTTAAAGCCTCTGCCAAGGGCCACGTGGGTCACGTGAGGCACTGCCTCGAAGGGGCTTTTCTGTAGATCTTTTTGGGGGTCACGTGGTGACACGTGACCTTGCCTCTATATATGTTTTTTAGAAGATCTGTTAATCCCTTTCAGGAATTAAATTCCTCGTAGGGTTGAACCCTGGCAATAATTTCAGAGGAATTAAATTCCTACTTTCTTTTGAAGATTTATATTCTGGGATAGAGTTGAACTCTGAATTTTCTGTAGAATTAAATTCCTCATATATGTGAAGAACTGAATAGGGTTAAACCCTAATACAAGCTTTAAGGAATTAAACTCCCACTCTCTGTTAAAGAATTATTCTGGGGAATGAGATTAAGGGAATTAAATTCCTGTTGTTTTAACAGAACTAAGTTCCTAACTAGGGTTAAACCCTGATTCTGCTCATTCACAGGGTCAAACCCTAATTTTATTTTAAAGGAATTAAATTCCTATAGTTCTTTGAGAATTAAATTCTCGTGCTTCCATTCCCTCTCTATGCTTTGGATCTGCATGGCAGGATCTCAACCCATTGAGAATTAAATTCTCAACTCAAGGGGAGCTGTGCACTTTAGAGATCCTTCACCAAAGAAAGAACTATGTTTTTCTGTTTTCATATCAGAGTTAAACTCTGTTGAGAATTAAACTTTCTTTTCCTTTCAAAAAGGCCTTCCCCTTCTTACCTAGGGTTTTCTTTTGCAGAAGATCCAAATTTCTCCAAAGTATCAAGGCTCCCCTCTTTTTGTCTCGATTCCTTTCTGCCTCCTTCTCTCTCTTCTTCTCTTTTTCTCTTTGTCTCTTGGCTCCTATTTATAGGAGAAGCAGCCGAATCAATTAGTTTTGGCGAATCTTTCATTGAGAGATTTGATTTGTATTCACCATTTGTTTTGGACCTTTGGATTATTAAGTGAATTTTATTCACCATTGGATTTTAAATCCAGAGATTCGCCTTTGTTATTTCGGTTAGATTTAAAGGGGAAATCTTTCCAAATTCCAGATTTTCCCATAGATAGATGGTATTTAATCACCTTTAAATCTTTAATTTAATCGGGTGCTTTGTAAAAATTTAAGAGGACTTTTCTCAGAATTTAATTTCTGTTAACAGATAGGCTTTGAATGCCGGTCACGTATGACCACGTGACCCTTGGTCACGTGTGGGCATGTGACCCCCTTGGAACGAGCCCTCTTCTTTCTTTCTGCGCTCTGCTTTCTGGTCGCTACTTAGCTGTCACGTGCCACCACATGACAACTGGTCACGTGTGAGCACGTGACCCTGGCCTGGAGCCTTTTTCTTGATTCAATCAGGGAATTGAGTCTGCTTCTTTCGAGTGTCACGTGCCAACACGTGACCCTGGTCACGTGGGAGCACGTGACCCTTTCTAAAGCCCTTTTCTTTGATGTAGTTGGGAAACTGAATTTGCCTTGCCGATGCATTTAGATGTCACATGCCAACACGTGACTGCTGGTCACGTGTGAGCACGTGACCCTTTTCTGAAGCCTCTTCCGTGGGTTTTCCTAATTTTAAATCAGGAAACAGTGGCTATGCTCAAATCCATTCGGATCCATCTTGCCATTGCTTCCTTCCACGATTATGAGATCTGGCAGATGGACGTAAAGACGGCTTTCCTAATTGAAAATTTGGAAGAGTGCGTCTATATGGATCAGCCGGAGGATTTCATTCAGTGTGGGAGTAGCGGTAAAGTGTGCAAGTTGCTTAAGTCCATCTATGGACTGAAGCAGGCATCGCGGAGTTAGAACATCTGCTTTGATGATACCGTCAAAGAATTCGACTTTATCAAAAATCCGGATGAACCATGCATTTACAGTAAGATTGTAGGGAGAACTGTGGTATTCCTCGTCTTGTACGTGGATGACATTCTCCTAATAGAAAATGACATTCCTATGCTACAGTCAGTCAAAGGATTCTTGTCACAGAGGTTCTCCATGAAGAACCTGGGCGATGCCAACTACATTCTGGGGATCCAGATCTATCGTGATAGAACTAAGAGGATGTTGGGACTTTCGCAGTCTAGGTACATCGAAACCATACTGAAACGATTCAGTATGGAAGATTCAAAGCGCGGTAATCTACCGGCTTGTCACAGAATCACCCTCTCCAAAGAGATGTCTCCCAAGACTGATTTGGAAAGGGCTCGCATGTCATCTATACCCTACGCATCTGCGGTAGGCTCTATAATGTATGCGATGTTGTGTACCAGACCAGATGTAGCATACGCATTAAGCGTTGTATGCCGGTATCAGTCGGACCCAGGGGAGAAACACTGGATAGCAGTAAAGAACATTCTCAAGTACCTGAGAAAGACTAAGGAGATGTTGTTGGTGTATGGAGGAAAAGACCTCCAGATCGAGGCCTTTGCTGATTCCAGCTTCCAGAGTGACAAGGATGACTCCAAGTCCATGTCGGGTTATGTCTTTACCCTCAATGGAGAGGCGGTTTGCTGGAAGAGCTCCAAGCAGGAAACCGTTGCTGACTCAACTATGGAAGCGGAGTACATAGCTGCTTGCGATGCCGTAAAAGAAGATGTCTGGATGAAGAAGTTCCTCACGGAGCTTTAGGTGGTTCCTACCGTTGTTGATTCAATACCGCTGTATTGTGACAACAACGGCGCTATAACTTTAGCGAAGGAACCCAGGTCCCATCAAAAGTCCAGGCACATTTTTAGGCGGTACCACCTGATCAGGGAGATCGAGGTGAAGAGAGTAGATCGGAGAATAACACTGCAGATCCATTCACGAAGGCCATACACCAGACTCAGTTCGAGCGGCTGATCGAGATGATAGGTCTTCGATACGCCAGTACATGGCCCTAGTGCAAGTGGGAGATTGTTAGTGTATATGACCTAGAGGCCATTATTGTATCATACTAGTTTGTATATTACTTAATGGAAGCTTGGGATATTCACAGCTGTATAGACAATCTTGCTCAAAATTGTAGTATGCTACTTGGTTTGTTTCTACTTTAATATGTGCATGTGTTTCTTTTAGCATATCGCTTATACATATTAGTGGAGCCCTTAGGATCTTTGCTTGATTATCAGCGCTGTGATGGCAGTCACACTTGTGGGGGCTGGGAAATCTACAAGCACATCCTTATACAGGTCCCTAGTCGTAGGATTATAGAGACGGGGCATCGATACTCCGGAGTAGACTAGCGTATGCGCTTCTCATCCCAGCAGGGGAGATGGTCTGTCCCACAGCCATCAGTACGTCGTAGTGGAGATAGTATGCGGGTGCTCGTTAGGTTATGAGTACACTGGACAGGATTCGTTGGGAACTGTTGGTTGGTACTATACCTATCGTCAGATAACAGTTCCCAGGTGACAAGAGTACAGCTTAGTCCGTTGAATTGACACTGCTACTTCGCCTCGGGTGTGTTTCCACTGTACTTTGATTACTACTCTACCACGGCTCAAATGAGTCGTGCAAACAGGTAGTAGTTGGGTGCAGTCCCGAAGCACATGGAGGCAGTAGCGGTTAGATAAGATTCGTCTCTCCCGGTATTGGGGGTTAAAATCACGCTGTGTCTTGGAGATCCATTAAACAAAGTCCCTGGCCAAGGCAAGCGAGATATACTGGTAGCTTTCCAGTGTTATCTCAGGGTGTTCTGGGCTACACTCCGACACCACTTGTACCGCTATTAGGGGACTAATGTTTATCGCCCCCTAGGCCCGCCATGCGATACTCTCAGATGAACAGACCGGACTGTATGGAGATTGTCACATTCAGGCTCAGTAGGAGTTCGGATGGGTTTACCTCATCGGCCTTCTTATCGACATATTCCTGAGGACCGTTACGTACAGCTAGTGCCGCTTGCGATCTGTGGTTAAACCCACTGCCAGCGTAGTGTCGAGTCTTTAGAGTCCCACACAGAGAGTTTCCCTGCACTGGGCGAAAGGTGTAGAGGCCGTATGGTTTTACGGCAGGGCTACGATCACTTACGTGCACTTGTGTGCGTATGTTGTTCGGGCAGACAATGCTAGTGGGCTTTGGTTTACGCCGGATCTTGTTATTGTATTGTATGGATTAGTTTTGTCTTCTGTGCATTCGCATTCTACGGAATGCAGATGCGGGTGTGTATGGAAGATTGTGAGGAGCGAAGAAGAAGGAGGTGCCTCATTGGGGTTTTGATCGTTGATTCGGTCAGAACTATTATGGGGTGGGGAAAATATTTACTAATCTTTTTAATGATAATTGTGTTATGGCTAATTGCTTTGACCATTTGACCATGCTTGACATTTTGACCTTGTTGACCATTGTTGACTTGGATCTTTCTCTTGAGCTCTAGACTCTTCTTTTGCTTTATCAAGACATGATAGTGGTCAAATCAATCTTAGCCATCATAATTATTATAAAAGATTGGTTTTTATTTTTTCCATGGTTCATTATTCTTTTGGCATTCTCTCTCTTCACTTTAGCTCTCAAGTTTTGTACTTCTTCTTCCTCCTCATTAAGAAATCCTTTAGTTCTCATGTGTTGAGATAATTAGGATTTAAATAGACAAATAAATCCACCATCATATTCTACATCACCTAGGACATCAAGAGTAGCATACTTGTTGCCCTAGTTACCTTGGCTTGAGGTGGAGCTCGGATTACAAACTCTCGGGTGGATCGTCTTCGACTTAAGGAGGCCGTGGAGGTGACCAAGATCCGGATTGATCCTCGGAGCTTGCATGGACAAGGAGGACAGCGGAGAGAAGACCCGAAGGACTTGGTTCGTGAGGTATAATCTCTTGAGCATAGTAGATAGAACCCCATATAGTTTATTAGCAATGTTTTAGCAAATATCCTCTAGTTATAGACCATGTTACCTTGTGTTAAAAATTGTTTTTTTACCTATTCCACCTCCCTGTAAGCACTGGGGTGTGTAACGTGGACTTACATAAATATCATAAAAGCATATGCAGGTAAATATGAGGATATGAAACACGTGTGTCCCTCGCGACACAACAAAATTATGGAACCGGAGTGTCCACATCGACAATCGAAACATTATGAACCCGTGTTTAGCATCTACACGTAAATCCTCATCTGTCTGGTGCCGTCACCATGACCGGCCCTGATGTCAGTACATCTCATGGAACATGAGCGTCCATATCGACACCCGCAATCCACATAGCATGTCTGAACATGACTCTGGTCGGTATCCCCCAGATATCCACCGAGTCCAAGTAATATCACCGGTAGGTAGTGGTCCCTCTGCCAGGCTCATCGTCTATACAACGAAATCATCTCTCGCCCCGCGGTACTATACCGGGTCCACCATGTACCCGCAAACGGTGCCTCCCGCTCCTCGAATCGGGTTTCACATGCCAATCTCAGAACCGAGAAAACACATGGTGGACGCACTGAAATATCATATTAAGAGAAACCGGGTTATCAAACAATACATAAATTTCTTGAAACACCCCCACGGTTCTCAAATCCATAAATCATATGAGATCCATATCTCAATGCGAAAATCCATGAAAAACTGATATATGCAACATAAAACAACAATATGAGCATATTAAGGGAAAACCACACTTTTAAATAAATCCGGTTTAAAATATATCATATGGTTCCCAAATCCTCCGAAATCAAGTGCAGTATCATATGAGGTGTACATGTAACTATAGCATGATAAGTGTTTCTACATGTAAGCAGGTATGTATGATGCATCTCATAAGCACAATAGCACAATAAGCAACGTCTCAATATCACATGTCAAAACAATACCACTTAGGGGTATATGCAGCTATAGCAAGATATGTGGGTGTACATGTCAATATGTATGCATGATGTGCATGTAGCTGTAGCAAGTTATTCAACATATAACCGGATGTAAGCATGTCCGTATATCTCATGCAACGTGGAACAATGATATGAACATGGAAAGTATATCATAGCATTATGCAGCAATTTTACTGTGTAGTGACATAGCAATTATCGATGATGAAGTATGTGAACTAGCAAATCTGTGTAAGTGTAATATACGCATCGTCGATAATGGTGTAGGTGTACTAGCACAGGTATATTTAATGCAATGAGAATAACATGATCGTAGCATAAAGTACATCATCAATTAAAAGCTATAAGGTATACGTGTCTACAATATATCCGAGTCGGTGAATCGATCAATCGGCATCCAGCATCACAACATCACGTACGGTACAAACCATCGTACTGCATCCTCTAAACAAGGGTAAGGATAAATAAACAGGTACAACTCATCGCGTACGGTAATCCACGTATGACAGCATTAAAAAAATAGGGATTCTATCAACCTATACAACATCGGGGGTACGGATCTAAGTCTTGTACGGCTTATCACTCAATATGCAATACATTATCCATATATATACCTATCTCTCAGGTCACATCCATGTCCATCTCGTATCAGGGGACCTATAAAGGTATCAACAATCTCATATCGACTCGAAAACCATATAACGACATATCACATCGTATACTCGTTCATCACATTAATATCTCGCATCACAATAATATAAACATCACACTTGTTCTCTTTTAATTTGTAGCCATCATGATTCACATCATTCCATATTCTCATATGTCAATATATCCATTAGCATCAACTTCTATCATATTATCGTTTGTAAATCCTACAATCATGTCCGTCGCATATCATTTATCAGGATAAAATAATCAAACGATATTCTATATCAATGTTTGCGGGGGTGATATACGCCATCCACCCGACTTTCCCCGTAGATATAAATCTACTCACCTGCTAAACTCCTCGCTTAGCCGTAGTCGATGCACTTCGTCGTCTCGGAATCCACACGAAGGTACCTACAATCAATAGAAATTCGCAAAGCTATCAACATCAAATTCCGAAATCCAAATACGGGACGCGGTGCGCTCATAGGTTAGAACCTATAGCCTACGCAGGCAAAACAATCAAACAACCCTTATCGTTGACGTACAAATTTCCAAAGACCAAATACCATACCAAATATCAAAACCAAGAATCCCAATACCGAAAAACATAGCCAAAACCCTAACTAGGGTCGCTATACATGAAAACTGGCACGCCAAAAACCCAATAGTACCAATACTCAATCACAACATAATAACGATCGTAGATTATAATATTCACGTCATCCACACGTCCATTAAAATTCACTTCTAAGTTTTACCGAAAACCTAGTTAGCATGTTATATCATTTTACCACAAAGCTATATGTTTAAACAATTCTAGTGATCGCAATCATCACAAAGAGGCTTAATTAAGTCATCCAAACCATTACTACCATTTTAATCTCACCCAAAACATGTTTTAGTAAAACCTAGTTTGCTAATTATCTCAATTAGACAAATTAGGAATTTAACAAATATCATTCTTACAAAAAGATTAAGTTTTTCTAAGTTTACACTTCATGATTAACCATTTTAACACATCAAAACCCTAACTTGATTTTCACAAAAATCAACATGAATCAACTAAACATGAAATTTAAAGCTATATTAAACATTTAAATAGCTAGCTTAAACATTAAACACAACAAATAAGGATTAGGGTTATGATTTTTATACCTCCTCAAGAACACAAATTTTTCCCTTCAAAATGAAGCTTTTCTTGAAGATCCATGCTGGTTTTGAGATGAAGAATGATGGGTTATGATTTGTTAAGGAGTTTGTGGGATTATTTAAGGATTTTTGGTGATTTATTTTAGCTTGAAGAAGAAGAAAATGGGCAAGAGGAAAAGAGGGCAGACTTGGGGGGCGGGGGGGGAGGGGGTTTCGGCCAAATAGGTTTTGGTGAGGAGTTTAAGAATTGTGTGGAGCATTCTAGTGCAAAAAAACAATAATTGATCATTAAAGTAATTAATATCTTAGCCACCTCATTATCCTTTTCTTTAAATTTTCATTTAACTTACAAATCTCTAGATATTTTGGGTATGGATGGATTAAGCTTAATCTAGTGATTAAATTAGCATAGATTCACATTAGAAGTAATTAACCCAAACAAAAATTATAATTACCACTAATGAAGTGCTTAAATAACAACTTAAAATAATACTTTAATTAGGGAAAATTTTCAAAGTGAACCAAAACTTCCAAGTGACCCACAAAACCCGCAAACTAGCTTCATTCTAGTAAAACTAGTTACAAACAAGTCTATACAGAAGTTTGATCACAATCGGGTTAAAATGGAAAATTCCGACTATTTTACCCTGAAACGGAAAAATTCATATAACGATTTCAGAAACGTTACAATCTTCCCCCTTTAAAGAAATTCGGTCCCCGAATTTAAATTTAAACCCCCAACACTAAAACATTTCAAAATCCAACTCAATCAACAGGGATCCGAAATCACGGAAGCAACAGAAATAACATAGCGCGTCACATGCGCCTGAAGCCATGAATGAAACTCAAAACCGAACTCCGTAAAGCGTCACGCAAATTATCGGACTCGCACGCATTTCATTGGAGTCACAATAGAGATACAGATCTCAAAATCCACTACTAAAATCCAATATGCACTAAGCAAATGCTATAACATGTATATAGTACACATCCTTTTTGAAAAAATCCCCAAAAATTGAATTAACATATGCATAATCTTTTTCTGAATCACCGTATGATATGTAACTCATGGTGCAAATGACGGACGCTCATTTGTAAAGTAATAATATACTTTCATATAAGTTTTGCACAAAATATACGTTCCGCCCTTTTTAAAATATCCCAAAATGTTTTCTTTTATAAATGCCCGTGTCACTCGCAGACACGGAATAAATAGCGAGACTATAGCTCCTTTTTGAAAACCTCTTGGTAACTTTTTATGCATGCAAAGTACACAGGTACTGTCCTCAGATCAGTCCTGCTAGGGTATTACAAAGTATAGGGCCTCATCATGAAAACAAAGTGCTCAAAAGCAATATCAGCCTTAAAAGGCGAATCCAACAATCGCGTGCGTCTGGTGCGCACGGAAATCAAATCCAAGTACGGGTTCCACAATATGCACAAAAGTAAGACTAAGTGCAATGGGTGTGCACGAAAGCATCTGTCCAAGACAACTGGCGTGCATGACAATAACAACTAGTGCATCAAAAGTGCCCGAAAATCTCAAACCAGTGCAACTAACATGCACGAACGAAAACCTCAATCGAGTGCATCAGGTGTGCACAAAAATCATATCACGTGCCCAACATGTGCGAAAGTCCAAATCAAGTGCATCCATCATGCACAAACGAAAACGAAATCAAGTACATCCCACTTGCACGAATAAATTCGCATCTAATATGCACGGATAAAAATTTAAATCAAGGGCATCCAACATGCACGAGTAAAATCTTACTCAAGTGCATCCGATGCGCACAAAATCCCATACCACGTGCCTAATATGCGCAAAAATCCAACCCAAGCGCGTCGGATTAGTAAAAAGCATCTAGTGCACGAAATATCAAATCCTGTGCACCTAGTGCACGAAATATCAAATCCTGTGCATCTAGTGCACGAAATATCAAATCCTGTGCATCCACTGCACGAAATACCAAATCATGTGCATCCACTGCACGAAATACCAAATCATGTGCATCTAGTGCACGAAATACCAAATCCTGTGCATCTAGTGCACGAAATATCATAACCGCTGTAGGAAATCCAGGAAGTCATAAACACATGCAGCTAAGGCACAAAATCGACATTAACACAACGGTGTATAAAATATATATCTCAAGTGCAATAACTATGCACAAAAAGTAAATACCCAGTAGGTGCAGCCATGGTGCACGAAAACTATATCCTGAAACCCGATCATCAAAACTAAAATCCAAGCGATATAAGCGTGATACTCAGATCACAAACGCAAATCGCAACAAATGACATTGAGGTACACTTCCTACAATGTCGAAAAAAGTCGGTGTGCCCAAACTGGCAGAGCAAGAATATATGCTTGTCTTCTGCTCACGGTCCGACGTCTTCTGTCTCTGGGTCCTCATTTCTCTTTGTATTACCAATCTTGCACTCTTTTGGCTCATCTGCCCGGTCAGGTGTGCTAACAGAAACGATTCCGCTCTGGCACCCCTCAGGTCATCTCTCAGCCAAAAAATATGATCACTCATAAAGCAACACGTTACTAGCATCGGCCTCTGGCCCTCTGAATACACGTGACTCAACTGATCTTCAGTGCAATCTCATCGCAAAAGTGTCCTGGAAGGAACTGGCTCGTGGTCTCTTCCGATCTCGCCTATACCGAACTGTTTGGAGGCTGGTACACTTACAAATCTTTTCTCGCTTTCTGGACATCTGCATTCTCAGCACAGCATTTTCTCGGGAACTGGCCGTATCCCAACGCCTCTGCATACATATCAGATCTCTAATCTCGACGGGGAGTAAAAATAGCTCGTCAGCATCACGCACAAACCTCTTGTTCTACTCGTCCTTATTATAGTCTACTTGACATCATGTCATGCTATCTGCGTACCACAATTGTTATCGGCTGGAGTCAATCTGGAATCTCTCACACGGATTCAAACTAAGAACACGATATCTTCATCACTCTGTCGAAGATATCTAGCCGAATACATCCTCGGGAACCCGTCCCAACAATCGGAGGAATACTCAATACTCGTCCGTTCTCGATCATCTCACTACGCATCTGGATGAGGTCCTCTATCCGAAGCTGGTCATCTTACTGATCTCACATCAAAATATCCGACAAACAACGCCATCTCTGGATCGATCTACTCTAAATCTGAGTAAGACTCTCCATACTGGAAATCTTCAACTCAACCGGGCCTACGTCAGCATATAAAATCTGACGAATCACCTCTGTCTCTCAACTCAAGATAGTCTAGCTATCACCTGTCGCATCTCTTCCTGGAAGCCCCAGCAATCTCAGCTCATAAGCTTTGGATGCGATATCACATCAATCTCAGCAACAGCTGGGTCATCTATTTGCACGGTCGATGACATCACAATCTGGAGGTATGCTGTATATCAACAGTCCTCACACAGCAGGCACCCTCTAACAATGGCCTGATCATCCGGTACATAACCACACACTCGCCTCAAACGAGAGGTCACAACACCACACTACATCAATACGTTCCCATGTTACCAGAAAACACGATGGTCAGTCCTCGTCCACGACGAGCTCGCCCTGACCGCATCACCAGCAGCAGCTCAAACTGCGCTCAAACCATGGTGACAGGAACCTCAAACAAGTATCGACAAAAATAGATCAAGTGATGAAATGAATCAACAGATCCAGAAAGAATATATGATCATATGGAGGAACGGAAACAGTGAGAGTATGATCATGTAAACGAATAGAATCAAGGATCTCAAATGGATGTATAATCATGGAAAACAAAGAGAATCACCAGTCTCAAGATATATACATCTTAAGGTTTCTTAAGTGGAGTATCGTATCGTAAATATGCCGCGGAACATACGTACGGTACGTCACTCTACTCAAGCTACCTACTCCATCAATCAGGGTCAGCCTATAAAACAAAAGGTCGGGTCTAACACCCCCTGGTTCAAGTCTATGTTCCGTAAGGTCAAGCCTAGGTTCCAAAATAAATACGTCCTAGACCCCACATACTCAAACCTATACTCGAACCAAGCTTAAACCTAGCGCTCTGATACCAACTTTGTCTCGACCCAAATATTAGCTCGCGACCAGCACTTAAATCACGCGACGTCTACAGGCGTAACGTAATTCAAATAAGCTGAAACCCAGAAATCTGAACCTTTTTAAGAAATAAAGAAACAATAAATCATGTTTTGTCTTTTGAAAAATTGGGCAGCACCTCCTTCGTAAAAACTAACCCCGAAAATGGGTACAACAACGAATATAAATAAAGCATCCCCAAACGGGAGCAAATCACACCCAACGGCGGAAAAAACCACCACAAGTATAAAAACAAGTATACGACGCCCAACGGCGAATATCCACACGAGGAAAAGTAAAGCAAGACATCAACCCCAAAAGCGAACATAAAACCCATCGCTCAAGTCTCGCAACTACAAGTCTTCTAAGTCTGCAAGATATACAATAACAAGTTTATGAATTGATGGAGTGACTAGATATAATATGAATAATGAATACAAGAGGGGCACGATCCAACATGTACCACCTACCACAAGCAAGTCACCCGAAAATAGCTGTGTGCCAGCGATGCCGTAACTGATCCATGCGGTCAAACTGCAAGAACTGTAGCACAACGGGGGTGAGTCGCCAACTCGTTAATAGAAAAACATCACCAGGTAGAAATCGAAATAAACAACGATTCCTAGGTCAACTATATCATAAATGTAATACTATGATATTTAGGGTGACCGTATCTGCATTTGTGCCAATACATAATAAATGCCTATCAGCAAGTGGATATCATCCAACAATATAATCAATGCATGTATGCAGGTGGATCTCGTTCAACAATATAATCAATGCATGTATGCAGGTGGATCTCGTCCAACAATATAATCAATGCATGTATGCAGTGGATCTCGTCCACGTGTCAACCACTGACATAACAACTCCTGCATGTAAATATCATAAAAGCATATGCAGGTAAATATAAGGATATGAAACAACGCGTGTCCCTCGCGACACAACAAAATCATGGAGCCGGAGTGTCCACATCGACACTCGAAACATCATGAAACCCGTGTCTAGCATCGATACGTAAATCTTCATCTGTCAGGCGCCGTCACCATGACCGGACCTGATGTCAGTATATCTCATAGAACCTGAGTGTCCATATCGACACCCGCAATCCACATAGCATGTCTGAACATGACTCCGGTCGGTTTCCCCAAGATATCCGCCGAGTCTAAGTAATATCACCGGTAGGTAGTGGTCCCTCTGCCAGGCTCATCGTCTACACCACGAAATCATCTCTCGCCCCGAGGTACCATACCGGGTCCACCATATACCCGTAGACGGTACCTCCCGCTCCTCGAATCGGGTTTCACATGCCAATCTCATAACCGAGAAAACACATGGTGGACGCACTGAAATATCATATCAAGAGAAACCGGGTTTTCAAACAATACATAAATTTCTTGAAACTGTAGGGTTCCTAGGCACACTATAGAGGTCTCACAAGGCATCGATCATGCCAATTTAAAATTTTATGGGTGCCGAGAAACCCTAATACGGATCGTCGGCTAGATTTCTAGGCGAAACACGAATCTAGTTAACAAATTAACTAAAGGAGAGAGGCTACAACCTTTGTAGATCCGGTTATCCACTTCCTTAGCTCCACGTGGTCATCCCCTCGCTGTCCATCTCGAATCTCGGACTCTCGCGATGGCTTCATCGGAGAAGTGAGCGGAATAGGTCGTCGGCTTCGTGCCGAAGATGATCTACGTCGAGGTGGCACAAGTTCAAGCTCCAACTTCACCAAGTTGTGAAACTTGTGAAGAAAACACCCAAAACAACTTGGCAAGAGGTAGAGGGTGAAGAAATAGGAGGTGGGTTCACTTTAGAATTGGATTTCACTCACTTTTGCTCAAGTTGCCATTGATGGCATCAAGCTTTTCTCTTGAAGATGAAGATGAAGAAGCAAATAGAATATGATAAGTCTTGTGAAAAAAGAATAATAAAATCAAATACTTATCATGTTCTAACCTAGGTTAAGTGTAGAGAATAAACCATGGTCACTTGGATGGGTTAGGGTTAAGCATGATGACAAGAATGGTTACAAAAGTCAAAGCTTCATGAAGCTTCAACTTAAAACAAAAAAGGCCACCATTCTCATCATAATCCTTTTCAAATAAATAAATAAATGAAAATGCAAAACCCTAATCAACACTTAACCATGGTTTAATTCTTTATACTTAACAATGAGATCAAGTATCATCAAACATGATACAAATATGTGCACAAAAGTATATCACATATACTTCTTGCACATCAAGTGAGAAAATCCATATAAAGTGAACCAATACTAGTTAATGCAATGTAGTATATCAAATATATAATATACATTAAATCATTAAATCAACACTTGATTTAACGATCCGGTCATATCACATATAACCGACTAGTATCCAATGTATCGGCTTATCGAATCAATGATTCGATAACTATGTCATATCGAATATAACCAATCGAAACATTTATCGCGAGAATGAAATGCGGTATCACATACACGTATTATTCTCGGTCCTGCACATATCTCATATGCGCTCCTATTTCGTTTCGCTTGAGCCAGGAAACCTCTGTGTAGGACTCTAAAGTCTCGTCAATACGCCGGTAGCCGATGATGATCATATCACGCACCCACAAGCCGCAAGCGGTCTGCTAAACGTAACGGCCATCCGGGTATTGAGCGATCAGAAGATCGACGAGCTAGCCCGCTCACACTCCTATGAATCCAACCAGTAACACTTACCGTACAGTCCGGTCTGTTCGTCTGATATGTCGCATATCAAGTCTAGGGGTGGTAAACGTCAGACCCCAATAACCGATAAGTCGTGCCGATGTGAGGCTCATAACGGGTCGAGAAACTACTGGTAACACTTACCAGCAAATCTCTGATCAGCCCTGGCGAGGGACTTCCCTGTTACGGCCAATCGAGCACAGCGCAACATTAACCCCCAATACCGGGAGAGACGAAACCCCTCCTATCGCTCATTGCCTCCATGTGACTCGTGACTGTACCCAAAGACCACCGTTTTGCACGCCCTCATGGACGTGGTAAGGTGGAGATCAAAGCACAGTGGGAATCACACAAGACTCTATGACGATCTCGGGTCTACAGACTAACCTGTACAAGTGTCACCTGAGAACTGCCATCTGACGTGAGGTATAATACCATCTGGGAGTTCTCAGCGAGTCCGTCCAATGTACCCAGTCTCCACTGAGCACCCGTATACCATCTCTGATGTCAAACACCAATCGATATGGGATCATCCATCGCCCATCTCATGGGTCGAGAAGCGTATACGCTAGTCTACACTGGTATATCGATGCCCCGTCTCGATACACCCACGACTAGGGACCATGAAGGATGTACTTATGGACTACCATGTCCCCACTAGTATGATCTGCATCATAGTCCACGTAGTCAAGTACACATCCTAAGGGCTTTATCAACATGTAACTATAAGACAGTTTAAAGAGACAAGTGTACATGTTAAGATAAAGAGTAACCAGATAGCATACTATCATATCGAGCAAGAAAGTCATCTCTATATATGTCCAAGCATCCAATATAATATACATCATCTGTACAATACTGGCCTCTAGGGCATACATACAACTAACAATCTCCCACTTGCACTAGGGCCAGCTGCTGTAGTATCGCATACCGAGCATCCCGAAGAATCTCCCAAACTGTATCTGGGGAATGGCCTTCGTGAGTGGATCCGCCGTGTTGTCCTTCGTGTCAACTCTCCTGACCTCGATCTCCCGGCGATCAACTATCTCCCGGATCAGGTGATACCGCCTCAGAATATGCCTGGATCGCTGATGGGACCTGGGTTCCTTGGCCAAAGCCACCGCTCCATTGTTATCGCAATACAAAGGTATTGGATGCTCAATGGATGGAACCACTCCAAGTTCAGTAATGAACTTCTTGACCCAGACAGCCTCTTTGGCAGCATCGTTGGCAGCGATGTATTCAGCCTCCATCGTCGAGTCTGCCACGGTTTCCTGCTTGGAACTCTTCCAGCTAACCGCCCCTCCGTAAAGGGTAAAGACAAAGCCCGACTGCGACTTAGAGTCGTCCTTATCACTTTGGAAGCTCGAATCGGTAAAAGACTCCACTTGGAGTTCTCCGTTACCATACACCAAGAGCATCTCTTTAGTCCTTCGTAAGTACTTGAGAATGCTCTTCACAGCTGTCCAGTGACTCTCTCCAGGATCAGCTTGATACCTGCTCACTACACTTAGTGAGTATGCTACATCGGGTCTGGTACATAGCATCGCATACATGATAGAGCCTACTGCCGAAGCATAGGGTATCCCTTGCATGCGAGCTCTCTCCAAATCAGTCTTGGGAGACATCTCTTTGGAGAGAGTGAGTCCAGAGATCGTGGGCAAGTTCCCATGCTTGGATTCTTCCATACTAAACCTCTTTAGTATGGTGTCAATGTACCTGGATTGGGACAATCCCAATATCCGTTTAGATCTATCTCTATAGATCCTGATTCCCAATATGCAGGAGGCATCACCAAGATCTTTCATCGAGAATCTTTGTGATAAGAAGAGCTTGACCGATTGCACTATAGGAATATCATTTCCTATCAAGAGTATGTCGTCCACGTACAATACGAGGAAGACAACCTTACTCCCTGCCACCTTCTTGTAAATACAAGGTTCATCTGGGTTTTTGACGAAATCAAACTCTTTGATAACGACATCAAAGCAGATGTTCCAACTCCGCGATGCTTGCTTTAATCCATAAATGGATTTAAGCAGCTTGCACACCTTGCCGCTGCTCCCACTGTCTACGAAGCCCTCTGGCTGAGTCATGTACACGCACTCTTCTAAATCACCATTTAGAAAGGCGGTCTTAACATCCATTTGCCAGATTTCGTAATCATGATATGCAGCGATGGCAAGCATGATCCGGATGGATTTAAGCATAGCCACTGGAGAAAAGGTCTCGTCATAGTCCACACCTGGTCTTTGACGAAAACCCTTTGCTACAAGTCTAGCTTTGAAAGTCTCCACTTTCCCATCTACACCAAGTTTCTTCTTGAAGATCCACTTGCTCCTGATGGGTTTTACCCCTTCAGGAGCAACTTCCAAAGTCCATACTTTGTTGGTGTACATGGATTCCATCTCGGACCGCATAGCATCCAGCCATTTCACTGAGTCCCTACTCGTGATGGCCTGCTCGAAGCTAGTTGGGTCATCATCCTCCATGATGCAATCCTCGCTCCCTCCATCCATGAGAAAACCGTAGTATCTCTCAGGTTGGCGAGGAACCCTACTAGATCGGCGGAGTGGCTGGGGTTCATCGGGAACTACGGAATCCTCTGGTTCAACCAAATCTTCTGTTGTAGTCTGTGTCGCTGGAACCTCTTCCAGTTCTACCTCAATGCCACTTGTCTGTTTCATAAGAAAACTCTTTTCTAAGAAAGTGGCATGTCGAGAAACAAACACCTTTTGTTCCTCGGGGTGGTAGAAGATATACCCTTGTGAATTTTTGGGATATCCTACAAACTTACATAAGACAGATCTTGCCTCGAGTTTGTCCGGATTTTGTCTTTTGACATAGGCTGGACAACCCCATATCTTAATATAATTAAGATGTGGTCTCTTCCCTTTCCATATCTCATATGGAGTGGTAGGCACTGATTTGGTAGGAAATCTATTCAATAGGTCCATGGCTGTCTCAAGCGCATATCCCCAGAGGGAAATAGGTAACTCAGCTGTACTCATCATTGAGCGCACCATATCTAATAGGGTGCGGTTTCTCCGATCAGATACACCGTTGTGCTGTGGTGTATATGGAGGAGTTAGCTGAGAGAGAATCCCATTCTCTTTTAGGAAGTCCAGGAATTCATTGCTCAAGTATTCCCCTCCTCGATCAGATCGTAGGATTTTAATACTTTTTCCGGTTTGGTTCTCGACTTCTTGTTTATATTCTCTAAATTTCTCAAAAGCTTCTGATTTGTGTTTCATCAGGAACACATATCCGAATCTAGAGAGATCGTCAGTGAATGTAATGAAGTATAAAGAACCATCCCTGGCATGTGTAGACATAGGACCGCATACATCACTATGTATCAGTCCTAAGAGTTCAGTAACTCTTTCTCCGTGTCCCGTAAACGGAGTTTTGGTCATCATTCTTTTGAGACATGACTGGCAAGTGTCATAAGATGAAAATTCAAACGGATTTAAATATCCATCCTTATGCAACTTCGCCAGTCGTGTCATATTGATGTGACCCAATCTACAATGCCACAAGAAGGATTCGTTCAGTTCTGAACTCTTCCTCTTGTGTGTGTTTGTTATGCTCAGAACTGTTGATTGGTTTAGAACATAAATGCCATTGCACAACGTGCCTGATCCAACCAACTTTTGGTTACGGAAAATGTTCATAACATTGTCCTGTAATACAAAATTATATCCCTCTTTACTCAATAAAGAAACCGATATAATGTTGCATATCAGGTTCGGCATGTAATAGCATTCGTTCAGAACCAATGTATTACCAGTTGGTAACACAAGGTGATATTCCCCGACAGTCTTAGTTGCAACAATTGCACCATTTCCAACTCTAATGTCTTTATCACCTTCTCCAAGTTTTCTACCTTTCCTAAGCCCATGTAACTGATTACATATATGGGATCCTGATCCGGTATCTAATACCCAGGACGTAGGGCAAATGGAGAAACAGTTCTCTGTAACGAACACACCCGAAGAAAATGCATCAACATGTACTTTCTTCATTCGGGTGGAATGGGAATCCTGGTATTCCCCTATATCCTGTTCAGTCCTATAACTCTTATAGGAAAGAACGGAACCAACGTTCCCCAGCACAGTATAACATGCGGGTTCGGTCAATACATCCATATTATTATCTTTGTTAGGGCATGAAATGGTCGCTACCTGGAGAGAGAGAGAAGAAAACACTTTAGCGTATGCTCGTGCAAGATCAGATTGGTTATTATCTTATCTAATCAGGATGGCTCCCACTGCTTTTTATCAAATCTTCCTTCAAACCCTAAAAGGAAAGACTAGCCGGGATTAATTACACACTACAAGTTCGCCAATCTTTCAGCCAGGCCAGTGTCGGTACTTTGAGGGAGGTCCCCCATGCTTTCGCACGAACCTAATTAATGTAAACCTCGTTTTCCCAGAGGCGTAACCTCGTTAACACCTTTCTAGACACCTACTTGATCGGCTAATTGTAATGTGTAAAACTCTCCCAGGAGTAACTCTTACTCGCAGTGGGTATCGGGATCCAACTATCTCATAGAAGGTATGCAATCTCATTGCAAATTTCAACACTTGAAATTCCCGATAATATTTTGCCCCTAGCGTGCTATGACCTTGACGCATGCCAAACAACCCATAGTCCGCTAGTCAAGTTCAACCCGTACATTTCTTGATTGAATTAAACCCACCCGCACGACCCTTGACGCATGCCAAACAACGCCGTGCGAATACCCTAATCCAATCGCATCGTATGCTAGCAGATAAGCACTAGTTAGCTACCGTACACTACGCCTTGACGCATGCCAAACAACCGCAGCACGAATACTAACTAGTACTTATCTGAAATGACGGAGGGCTACGACAGGTTTTTCTGAAAACCTATTGCGTAATGAACTTGATATCGTTGTAGAATCAAATGAAGTTTTGAAATGGAGTGATTTTGAGGCTTTTCTAGTTTTGCTAAAGGGGTCACTCCCGGTGAAGGGATCGTCGGCCCTTTCCTCGTCGAATGAGGTGCGGGATATATCATATATATCACTGTGCAAAGCAGAAACTATAGAAGCTATCAAAAAACAAACCGAGTGTGTAGCATCTGCCAGTTATCGCTATAGGAGTCACTCCCGGTGAAGGGATCTCGGTCCTTTCCTCATCGAATAAGGTGCAGGGTATATCATATATACCTCTATGCAAAGCAAGAACTGTTGCTACCTTTTTTAGTTTAAAATTTGATTCTACAACATCTTAGGTTTCTTTTCTTTCATTAATCACATTAATGAAGTCCCATCATTTAAATACCTAAACATCACAGATAAATACGACGTACACTTATGCCATCCGCATTCGCCTCGATGTCCCCTCGTGCACCGTTAGGTTAGGTAACTAACGACAGAGCAGGGCAGGGCTAGTGCGGGTGCAAAACATAAGTAACGTCTATATAATATATCATATATACCATATACTGTATCTATCACAGAACATCACATGATCACATCACAGATATCGCAGCAGAATAAATATATGAAACATTGGATATACTAGGACGTCCGTGTTTTCAATACGAGCCAGTATAAAACACGGATTCCACGGTCGTGATGAATAGCCAATCCCACACCCCTAGACCCCTACGAAAGCGGCAAGCAACCCTGCCAATTCTGGGGTTAGGAGACCCGGACTCGACTCCTCGAGTTGGTCTCCCACTGGACCCCAGAACCCGGTTACTTGTGCTCCCCTCCTTGGGTCTATCCTAATGCGGAAAAGTAAATAATATACAAAAGGTGACGACTTCCGCTACCTGGAAGTGCCCCAAATAAAAGAATATTACATACAAGTTTTTACATTAATGAAAATGAAAAACACTCATCTCACATAAAAAAACCCGGCTATTCAAACACGACGATCCAATATAACATATCCAGCAACACATAACATCACATGTCATCAACGTAAGTAAGTACGCATACCCCAATTGTCGTTGACATATAGCAACGAAACCGGCGATATGAACATACTACACTTACGGTCACAGAAAAGAAAGTGTAAAACTACAACAGTTGGAATCCGCAACCTCTTTAGACATCACATGCCTAATCAAATGAAATACTTAGACATCACATGCCTAACAGTTATAAACCCCGCATTTTAGTCTCATTATCGAAAACTCTTTTCAATATCAAGTGAAACTAAACCGCTAGATTTATAACATTTATTCAGTTATCTCATAACTGTTTGTGAATTCCAATTATTGTATCACATTCCAGATAAACAGAAAATGTTAAACTTTCCGATCGAACAGTCGAATACCCAAGTTTTCCCGATACAGCTCAACACATGAAATAAGTCTAACAACATTCAGTTCGTGCCTCAGTACCAACGGTCCAGCCGTACAAGGGTCAAGCCAACGCCTCACATGTGGCACGCCGTACTGCCCCAAACCCGAAGGTTCAAAGGGCAGTTCAAGACGGTCACATAATCGAGTTAAGGTTTGTTGTCTTCTAGAGGGTCCATCGCGTTACTTGCACTACTTAGAACGTCGTTAAACTACGGAAAAATCCAATACTTGGAAGTTTCCCGACAGGGGAAAAATTGGGTATTTATATTCGGTCGAACTTTTTAACATATTCTAAAAATTATCCAGAAAAACACAAAGACGAAATTTGATAATCCGATCGAAACTTCGAAGCTCCAAAACACCCCAAAAAATCCAACTCTTAAATTTTAAAAATTCCCATAAAACTCAGCACCAGAAAAGAAGAATTACTGTGCAAACAATATTGCGCAATGTGAACAGTGGGCGGCGGAACCGCGGCAGAAGCCATGCTTCTGCCGCGTTTCCGCGGCTGTTTAGAAGAATCATGATCTCGTGTTTCACCATAATTCTTAGATCTTCCTGCTGAATTTTTTAGGCATTTTTAATCTTGAAAAATCCCAGATTTTAGAAAATGTACAGAGAGCATTTTGTGAGTTAGGGTTTCGGTTCGTTCGGACTTCAAACTCCGTCTAGACATCGCCTAAGGCTCTAGCTAGGCTCTGATACCACTGTAGGGTTCCTAGGCACACTATAGAGGTCTCACAAGGCATCGATCATGCCAATTTAAAATTTTATGGGTGCCGAGAAACCCTAATACGGATCGTCGGCTAGATTTCTATGCGAAACACGAATCTAGTTAACAAATTAACTAAAGGAGAGAGGCTACAACCTTTGTAGATCCGGTTATCCACTTCCTTAGCTCCACGTGGTCATCCCCTCGCTGTCCATCTCGAATCTCGGACTCTCACGACGGCTTCATCGGAGAAGTGAGCGGAATAGGTCGTCGGCTTCGTGCCGAAGATGATCTACGTCGAGGTGGCACAAGTTCAAGCTCCAACTTCACCAAGTTGTGAAACTTATGAAGAAAACACCCAAAACAACTTGGCAAAAGGTAGAGGGTGAAGAAATAGGAGGTGGGTTCACTTTAGAATTGGATTTCACTCACTTTTGCTCAAGTTGCCATTGATGGCATCAAGCTTTTCTCTTGAAGATGAAGATGAAGAAGCAAATAGAATATGATAAGTCTTGTGAAAAAAGAATAATAAAATCAAATACTTATCATGTTCTAACCTAGGTTAAGTGTAGAGAATAAACCATGGTCACTTGGATGGGTTAGGGTTAAGCATGATGACAAGAATGGTTACAAAAGTCAAAGCTTCATGAAGCTTCAACTTAAAACAAAAAAGGCCACCATTCTCATCATAATCCTTTTCAAATAAATAAATAAATGAAAATGCAAAACCCTAATCAACACTTAACCATGGTTTAATTCTTTATACTTAACAATGAGATCAAGTATCATCAAACATGATACAAATATGTGCACAAAAGTATATCACATATACTTCTTGCACATCAAGTGAGAAAATCCATATAAAGTGAACCAATACTAGTTAATGCAATGTAGTATATCAAATATATAATTATACATTAAATCATTAAATCAACACTTGATTTAACGATCCGGTCATATCGCATATAACCGACTAGTATCCAATGTATCGGCTTATCGAATCAATGATTCGATAACTAGGTCATATCGAATATAACCAATCGAAACATTTATCGCGAGAATGAAATGCGGTATCACATACACGCATTATTCTCGGTCCCGCACATATCTCATATGCGCTCCTATTTCGTTTCGCTTGAGCCAGGAAACCTCTGTGTAGGACTCTAAAGACTCGTCAATACGCCGGTAGCAGATGATGATCATATCACGCACCCACAAGCCGCAAGCGGTCTGCTAAACGTAACGGCCATCCGGGTATTGAGCGATCAGAAGATCGACGAGCTAGCCCGCTCACACTCCTGTGAATCCAACCAGTAACACTTACCGTACAGTCCGGTCTGTTCGTCTGATATGTCGCATATCAAGTCTAGGGGTGGTAAACGTCAGACCCCAATAACCGATAAGTCATGCCGATGTGAGGCTCATAACGGGTCGAGAAACTACTGGTAACACTTACCGGCAAATCTATGATCAGCCCTGGCCAGGGACTTCCCTGTTACGGCCAATCGAGCACAGCGCAACATCAATCCCCAATACCGGGAGAGACGAAACCCCTCCTATCGCTCATTGCCTCCATGTGACTCGGGACTGTACCCAAAGACCACCGTTTTGCACGCCCTCATGGACGTGGTAAGGTGGAGATCAAAGCACAGTGGGAATCACACAAGACTCTATGACGATCTCGGGTCTACAGACTAACCTGTACAAGTGTCACCTGAGAACTGCCATCTGACGTGAGGTATAATACCATCTGGGAGTTCTCGGCGAGTCCGTCCAGTGTACCCAGTCTCCACTGAGCACCCGTATACCATCTCTGATGTCAAACACCAATGGATATGGGATCATCCATCGCCCATCTCATGGGTCGAGAAGCGTATACGCTAGTCTACACTGGTATATCGATGCCCCGTCTCGATACACCCATGACTAGGGACCATGAAGGATGTACTTATGGACTACCATGTCCCCACTAGTATGATCTGAATCATAGTCCAGGTAGTCAAGTACACATCCTGAGGGCTTTATCAACATGTAACTATAAGACAGTTTAAAGAGACAAGTGTAGATGTTAAGATAAAGAGTAACCAGATAGCATACTATCATATCGAGCAAGAAAGTCATCTCTATATATGTCGAAGCATCCAATATAATATACATCATCTGTACAATACTGGCCTCTAGGGCATACATACAACTAACAGAAACACCCCTACGGTTCTCAAATCCATAAAACATATGAAATCCATATGTCAATGCGAAAATCCATGAAAAACTGATATATGCAACATAAAACAGCAATATGAGCATATTAAAGGAAAACCGCTCTTTTAAATGAATCCGGTTTAAAATATATCACGCGGTTCCCAAATCCTCCGAAATCAAGTATATCATCATATGAGGTGTACATGTAACTATAGCAAGATAAGTGTATCTACATGTAAGCAGGTATGTATGATGCATCTCATAAGCATAATATCACAATAAGCAACGTTTCAATATGACATGTCAAAACAATACTACTTAGGGGTATATGCAGCTATAGCAAGATATGTAGGTGTGCATGTCAGTATGTATGAATGATGTGCATGTAGCTGTAGCAAGGTATGCAACATATAACTGGATGTAAGCATGTCCGTATATCTCATGCAATGTGGAACAGTGATATGAACATGGAAATTATATCATAGCATTATGTAGCAATTTTACTGTGTAGTGACATAGTAATTATCGATGATAAAGTGTGTAAACCAGCGAATCTGTATAAGTGTAACATAGGCATCATCGATAATGGTGTAGGCGTGCTAGCACATGTATATTTATGCAATGAGGATAACATGATCGTAGCATAAAGTACATCATCATCTAAAAGCTATAAGGTATACGTGTCTACAATATATCCGAGTCGGTGAATCTATCAATCGGCATCCAGCCTCACAACATCACGTACGGTACAAACCATCGTACGGCATCCTATAAACAAGGGTATGGATAAATCAACAGGTACAACTCATCTCGTACGGTAATCTACGTACGGCAGCATTAAACAAATAGGGATTCTATCAACCTATACAACATCGGGGTTACGGATCTAAGTCTCGTACGGCATATCACTCAATATGCAAAACATTATACATATATATATATATACCTATCTCTCAGGTCACATCCATGTCCATCTCGTATCAGGGGACCTATAAAGTTATCAACAATCTCATATCGACTCGAAAACCATATAACGACATATCACACTAAATCATCATGTCACATCGTATACTCGTTCATCACATTAATATCTCGCATCACAATAATATAAACATCATACTTGTTCTCTTTCAATTTGTAGCCATCATGATTCACATCATTCCATATTCTCATATGTCAATATGTCCATTAGTATCAACTTCTATCATATTATCGTTTGTAATCCTACAATCATGTCCGTCGCATATCATATATCAGGATAAAATAATCAAACGATATTCCATATCAATGTTTACGGGGGTGCTATACGCCATCCACCTGACTTCCCCCGTAGATATAAATCTACTCACCTGCTAAACTCCTTGCTTAGCCATAGTCGATGCACTTCGGCGTCTCGGAATCCATACGAAGGTACCTACAATAAATAGGAATTCGCAAAGCTATCAATATCAAATTCCGAAATCCAAATACGGCACGCGGTGTGTTCATAGGTTAGAACCTATAGCCTAAGCATGCAAAACAATCAAACAACTCTCGTCGTTGACGTACAAACGTCCAACAACCAAATACCATACCAAATATCAAAACCAAGAATCCCAATACCGAAAAACATTACCAAAACCCTAATTAGGGTCGTTATACATGAAAACTGCCACGCCAAAATCCTAATAGTTCCAATACTCAATCACAACATAATAATAATCATAGATAATAATATTCACGTCATCCACACGTCAATTAAAACTCACTTCTAAGTTTTACCGAAAACCTAGTAAGCATTTTATATCATTTTAGCACAAAACTATATGTTTAAACAATTCTATTGATCGCAATCATCACAAAGCGGCTTAATTAAGTCATCCAAACCATTACTACCATTTTAATCTCACCCAAAACTGTTTTTACTAAAACCTAGTTTGCTAATTATCTAAATTAGACAAATTAGGAATTTAACAAATATCATTCTCACAAAAAGATTAAGTTTTCCAAGTTTACACTTCATGATTAACCATTTTAACACATCAAAACCCTAACTTGATTTTCACAAAAATCAACATGAATCAACTAAACATGAACTTTAAAGCTATATTAAATATTTAAATAGCTAGCTTAAAGATTAAACACAACAAATAAATATTAGGGTTAGGATTTTTATACCTCCTCAAGAACACAAATTTTTCCCTCCAAAATGAAGCTTTTCTTGAAGATCCATACTAGTTTAAAGATGAAGAATGATGGGTTATGATTTTTTTAGGAGTTTGTGGGATTAGTTAAGGATTTTTAGTGATTTATTTTATCTTGAAGAAGAAGAAAATAGGCAAGTGAAAAAGAGGGCAGACTTGGGGGGGGGGAGGGTTCGGCCAAATAGGTTTTGGTGAGGAAGTTAGGAATTGTGTGGAGCATTCTAGTGCAAAACAACAATAATTGATTATTAAAGTAATTAATATCTTAACCACCTCATTATCCTTTTCTTTAAATTTTCATTTAACTTACAAATATCTAGATATTTTGGGTATGGATGGATTAAGCTTAATCTAGTGATTAGATTAGCATAGATTCATATTAGAAGTAATTAACCCAAACCAAAATTGCAATTAACACTAATTAAGTGCTTAAATAACAACTTAAAATAATACTTTAATTAAGGAAAATTTTCAAAGTGAACCAAAACTTCCAAGTGACCCACAAAACCCGTAAACTAGTTTCATTCTAGTAAAACTAGTTGCAAACAAATGTATACAGAAGTTTGATCAAAATCGTGTTAAAATGGAAAATACCGACTATTTTACCCTAAAACAGAAAAATTCATATAACGATTTCAGAAACGTTACATAACATCCATCTGCCAGATTTCGTAGTCATGGTATGAAGCAATGGCAGGTAGGATCCGGATGGACTTAAGCATAGCCACTGGAGAAAAGGTTTCGTCATAATCCACACCTGGTCGTTGACGAAAACCCTTTGCAACAAGTCTAGCTTTGAAAGTCTCAACTTTTCCATCTACACCAAGTTTCTTCTTAAAGATCCATTTTCTCCTAATGAGTTTTACCCTTTCAGGAGCAACTTCTAAAGTCCATACTTTGTTGGTGTACTTGGATTCCATCTCAGATCGCATTGCATCCAGCCACTTCACAGAGTCCCCACTCGTGATGGCCTGCTCGAAGCTAGTGGGGTCATCATCTTCCATGATGCAATCCTCGCTCCCACCATCAATGAGAAAATCGTAGTATCTCTTAGGTGGATGAGGAACCCTACTAGATCGGTAGAGCGGCTGAGGTTTGTCAGGAACTACTGAATCCTCTGGTTCCAATAAATCATCAGTTGTAGTTTGTGCTGCTGGAACTTCTTCCAGCTCTACCTCTTCGCCACTAATTTCTTTTACAAGAAATTCCTTTTCTAAAAAGGTGGTATATTGAGAAACAAACACCTTTTGTTCCTCACCGTAGTAGAATATATATCCATAGGAATCTTTTGGATATCCCACAATCTTACATAGACCTGATCTTGCCTCGAACTTGTCTGGATTTTTCTTTTTAACATAGGCCGGACAACCCCATATCTTAACTCGTTTAAGAGATGGTCTCTTCCTATTCTATATCTCATATGAGGTGGTAGGCACCTATTTGGTTGGAACTCTATTCAATAGGTATGCGGCCGTCTCCAGCGCATAACCCCAAAAGGAAACAAGTAACTCAGCGGTGCTCATCATAGAGCGCACCATATCCAATAGGGTGCGATTCCTCCGCTCCGATACATCGTTGTGCTGTGGTGTATAGGGAGGAGTAAGCTGAGAGAGAATCCCATTCTCTTTTAGATAGTCCCGGAACTCATTCCTAAGGTATTCTCCTCCTCGATCAGATCGAAGGATCATAATGTAGGGTAACTAGGCACACTCACAAGGGTCTACAAGGCATCAATCATGCCCGATTTAAAATTTAGACGTGCCGAACAACCCTTAACAAGATCTTTAAACTAGAGATTAGGCGAAACAAAGCATGTTAAACACTTTAACATCTAAAAGTTTGGGATTACAACCTTTGTAGTCCGGTCCTTCACTTCATAAGCTCCATGTTGAGCTCCCTTCGCTGTGATCATCATGTACCCGGACTTTTGAGAGGCTCCACGAAGAGAATGATGCAAACTTGCTTCCGATCTTCGATAACTAAGATGATCTATCTTGAAGTTTCTTAAACACAAGCTCTCACTCTTAAATGAAGTGAACACCCTAATCTAAATGGCTAGGATAGATTAGGATGATTAAGTAGGAATTTAGCTCTATTTTATTTTCATAATCTCACCCTTTTTCATCACAAGAATCAAAGCTAGAAAGCTTTGCAAGGAGGAAGAAGAAGATGAAAAATGAATAATCCTTTTGTGATGAATAATGAAAAATATCATAATGATTAATAATGCAACCATGGTTGACTATGAAGAGGCTAACCCATGTAGAGACTTAACCAAGGGTGAAGGGTTTGGGTTGGGTTAGAAAATATCAAGCAAAATATCAAGCATAATATCTTTGCTAGAAACAAATTAAAACCTTCTAGAAGCATCAAGAAAGATCTAACCCAAATTAAACCCTAACCTTCTTTAATCACTACTAAACATGTTGCATTAGTAATCATATCATGTTACAATATTATATATAACATATATAATATATATTTGTAACAAAAGAAAATAATACAATTAACATATATCGCATATATATCAATGTATTGCCCGGTGAGAAAATGAATCAATAAAGCGAGCCAATATTAGATAATATAATTCAATATATCATATATATTATTATACATTAAATTATCGAATCAACACTTGATCCGACAATCCGGCTATATCGAATATAACCGACTAATATATCATGTACCGATTCATCGAATCAACACTTGATCCGATGATCCGGCTCATATCAAAATAACGCAAGAATATAATACGGTATCTTATATCGCATTATCCTCGGTCCTGCACATATCACATACGTGCTCCTACTCCATTTTGCCTGAGCCAAAAAACCTCTGTGTAGGACTCTAAAGAATCGTCAATATGCTGGCAATAGGTGATGATCTTATCAAACACCCACAAGCTGCAAGCGGTCAGCTAAACGTAACAGCCACCCAGGTATTGAGCGATCAGAAGATCAACAAGCAAGCCTGTATATTCTCCTGCGAATCCAATCAGTAACACTCCCGTACAGTCCGGTCTCTTCGTCAGATATGTCGCATATCTTGCCTAGGGGTGGTAAACGTCAGACCCCAGTAGCTTGATAAGTCATGTCGATATGAGGTCTATAATAGTTCGAGAAACTACTGATAACACTTACCAGTAAATCTCAGCAACCCTGGCCAGGGATTTCCAGTTATAGCCAATCGAACACAGCACAACATCAACTCCCTATACCGGGGGAGACGAATCCCCTCCTATCGCTCATTGCCTCCATGTGATTCGGGACTGTACCCAAAAGCCACCTTTTTGCACGCCCACTTGGACGTGGTATGATGGAAATCAAAGCACAGTGGGAATCACACAAGACTCTATGACGATCTCGGGTCAACAGACTACTCTGTACCAGTGTCACCGGAGAACTGCCATCTGACATGAGGTATAATACCATCTGGGAGTTCTCGGCGAGTCCGTCCAGTGTACCCAGTCTCTACTGAGCACCCGTACACCATCCTTGATGTCAAACACCGATAGATATTGGATCATCCATCGCCCATCAAATGGGTCAAGATGCGTATACGCTAGTCTACTCTGGTGTATCGATGCTCTGTCTCGATACACCCTCAACTAGGAACAGTTATAGGATACACTCGTCGACTACCGTGGCCCCACTAGTATGATCTTATCATAGCCCCAGTAGTCGAGTACATATCCTAAGGTCTTTATCAACATGTATCAAAGAGACAATCAGAGTACATGTTAAGATAAAGTACAACCAGATAGCATACTATCATCGAGCAAGAAAGTCCTCCCTATATATGTCCAAGCATCCATTACAATATACATCATATGTACAGTAATAGTCTCTAAGGCATACATATAACTAACAATCTCCCACTTGCACTAGGGCCATCTGTTGTGGTATCACATACCCAACAATTAGCTTTGGCTGAAGTATCTCATACTCAACCATTCCATAAAAATCTCTAGTGGGAAAAAGGCCTTTGTGAGTGGATCCACGCTGTTGTCCTCTGTGTCTACTCTCCTAACCTCGATCTCCCTGGAGATCAACCATCTCTTTGATCAGGTGATACTACCTAAGAATTATATCTGGATTTCTGATGGGACGGGCATTCCTCGGCCAAAGCCATAACTCCATTGTCACACAATGGTTGGAACGAAGTTCATCTCATGAATTTATATATATCCAGATAGCCTCTTTAGTAGCATCCTTGGTAATGATGTATCTTACCTTTAATCTTCTAGTATGTCACGGTATCTAGCTTGGAACTCTTCCAACATACCGTCCTTCCACTGAGGGTAAAGACAATGCCTACGACTGACATTCAGTCGTCCTTATCACCCTGGAACTTTTCCAGTGATTCTCCCTAGGATCGATTGATACGATCTCACAACACCTAGTGAGAATCCTAACATCTAATTAGATCTATCTCATAGATCCAAAAGCCAGGATTTAGGAGGTATCACTTTGATCCTATATGGAGAATCCTTGTGATAAGCGGAGATTGACCGAGCGTAGCATAGGAAACTCCTTCCCTATCAAGAGTATGTCATCCACGTACTCTACGAGGATCACCACCATACTCCCTACTACCTTTTTGTATATACAAGGTTCATCTACAATTTTGATGAAGTCAAACTCTTTGACTAGCACATCAAAACAGACGTTCCAACTCCGCGATGCCTGCTTTATCGCATAAAACAACATGCACACGTTTCCGCTGCTCCCACTGCTACGAAGCCCTCTGGCTATGTACTTATAGACGCACTCTTCCAAATCATCATTTAGAAAAGCAGTCATGACACCCAACTACCAGATATCGTAGTCATGGTATGTAGCAGTGGCAAGTAGGATCTGGATGGACTTAAGCATAGCTTTGAAAGTCTCAACTTTTCCATGTACACCAAGTAATCTTCTCAAGGTATACTTGCTCCTGATGGGGATTTAACCCTTCAGATAAAGCAACCAAAGTCCATACTTTGTTGGTGTATAAGGATTTCATCTCAGATCGCTTAGCATCCAGCCATTCTTACAGAGTCCCACTCCTGATGGCCTGCTCGAAACTAGTTGGGTCATCATCTCATGATGCAATCCTTGCTCCCACAGTCATAGAGAAACCGAAGTATCTCTCATATGGGTGAGGAACCCTACTAGATCGGCGGAGAGGCTGAGGTTCATTGGAAACTATTGAATCCTTTGGTTCTACCAAATCATCAGCTGCAGTTTGTATAGCTGGAACTTTTTCAGTTCTACCTCATGACCACTAATTTCTTCACAAGTAATTCCCTTTCACAAAGGTGGCATGCTGAGAAACAAAACATATTTTGTTCCTCTGTTAGGTAGAAGATATTCCATTGCATATTCTTGGGATATCCAACAAACTTCTACAGAACAGATTTTGCCTCGAGCTTGTCCAGATTTTGCTTTTTAGACATAGGCCGGACAACCCTAAATCTTAACAAACTTAAGATATGGGCTCTTCCCTTTCCATATCACATATGAAGTGGTAGGCAACTGATTTGATTTGAACCCTATTCAATAGGTATGCAGTTTTTCAAGTGGATAACTCCCAAAAGGAAATAGAAAACTCAGTAATACTCATCATAGAGCACACCATATCACATTGGGTGCGTTTTCTCCGCCCCGATACACCGACGTGCTGTGGTGTATACGGAGGAGTAATGCTGAGAGAGAATCTCATTCTCCTTTAGAATAGTCCAGGAATCCCGTGCTCAAGTATTCTCCTCCGTGATCTCATCAAAGGACATAATACTTATACATGTTTTTGGTTCTCTACTTCTAACTTATATTCTGTAATTATCTCAAAAGTTTCGGACTTGTGTTTCAACAGGAACATATGTTTGAATCTTGAGAGATCATCAGTGAATGTAATGAAGTACAAAGAACCGGTCCTGGCATATGTAGACAGGGGATCTTACATACATCATCATGTATCAATCCCAAGAGTTCACTAACTCTTTCTCTGTTTCCAATAAATATAGCTGTGGTCATCATATCTTTGTGACATGACTGGCAAGTTTCACAAGATGTAAATTTAAACAGATTTAAATATGCATCTAAATGTAACTTCAGCTAGTCGGATCGCATTGATATGACCTAGTCTACAATACCTCAAGAAGGATTCGTTCATTTCTGAACTCTTCCTCTTGTGTGTGTTCTGTATACTAAGAACTGTAGTTTTATTTAGAACGTCTATGCTTTTAGATAACGTGCCTGAACCGATCAACTCTTGATATAGAAAATGTTCAAAACAGTATCTAACAATACAAAATTATATCATTCCTTACTAATAAAGAGACTGATATGATGTTGTATATCAGGTTCGGTATCTAATAACATTCGTTCAGAATCAATGTATTCTGGTAATACAGGGTGATAACTACCAACAGACTTGGCTACAACACTTGCACCATTTTCTATCTCATGAAATTTATCACCCATTCTCAGTTCTCTACCTATATATAGCCCATGTAACAAATTCCATCTGTGGGATCCCGATCCGGTATCAAATACCTAGGACATAAAGGACATTGAAAAACAGTTCTGTGTAATGAACACACCCGAAGAAGATGCATCAACATGTACTTTCTTCGTTTGGGCGGCACGGGAAATCTGGTATTCCCCCACTTCCTGCTCTGTCTTATAACAATTATAAGTTGGAGCGGGACCAACATTCCCCAGCTCAGTATAACAAGCGGGTTCGGTCAATACTTCCGTATTATTATCTTGATTAAGGCGTGATATAGTCGCTACCTAGAGAGAGAGAGAAGAAAACACTCAGCGTATGCTCTTGCAAAATTAGATTGGTTGTCTAATATATCTAATCAGGATGTCTCCCACTGTTTTAGTCAAATCTTCCTTCAAACCCTAAAAGGAAAGACTAGCCGGGATTAATTACACGCTACAAGTTCGCCAATCTTTCAGCCAGGCCAGTGCCGGTACTTTGAGGGAGGTTTCCCGTGCTTTCGCACGAACCTAATTAAAGTAAACCTCGTTCTCCCAGGGGCATAACCCCGTTGAAACCTTTCCAGACACCTACTTGATCGGCTAATTGTAATGTGTAAAACTTTCCCAGGAGTAAATCTTATTCGCAGCGGGTACCGGGATCCAACTATCTCATAGAAGGTATGCAATCTCATTGCAAATTTCAACACTTGAAATTCCCAATAATATTTTGCTCCAAGCAATTTATGACCTTGACTAAGTCAACAAAACATAGACCGCAAGTAAAGTTCAACCCGTCATTTCCCGATTGAATTAAACCCACCCGCACGACCCTTGACTAAGTCAACAAGGCCGCACGACTATCCCGATCCAATCGCATCATATGCTTTGCAGATAAGCACTAATCAGCTACCGTACACTACGCCTTGACTAAGTCAACAAACGCAGCACGAATACTAAATACTACTTATCTGAAATGACGGAGGGCTACGACAGGTTTTTCAGAATACCCATTGCGTAATGAACTTTATATCGTTGTAGAATCGAGTGATTTTTAAATGGAGTGTTTTTGTAACGTCTTGAAAAGTCGTTTTGTTGTTTTCCTGAAATTCGGTGAAAATTCGGTATTTTTCCGAAAACCGTCTTTCTTGTTATTTTGCAGTTTAGGGCTAATTATACTTAAAATGGATAGGTAATTGCTTGTTTTTAGTAGCTAATGAGTTAATTATGAAATTCTGGTCGTTTAAAAATTTTCCCTAATTTTTCAATTTTTTAATATTATTTTAAGCCGGTAAGAAAATACATTAAATTAGCGATAAATACAAATTTTTCCGGGCTAATTTTAATCTCTAAAATTATGATAATTATAATCTAGTGATAACATAAATTTTTAGTAATTTATTTTGATTTTTAACAAATTTTTATGATATGAAACGAATTTATTGAATTTTGAGCTAAAACTTGCAATTTTTGACTTGTAGGGGGCCTTTTTGCATAAAATTTCTTTTGTAAAACCCCCCTCTCTTTTCCCTCAGCCCTAGGACAGCCCCACCTTGTGCAAGTCCAGAAATTTCTGGCCTCATTTTCTTGGGTTGCTTTCTTGTGTTGAATTGTTGGTTTATTGGATTTATTTTAATTAAAATGAATAAGATATGGTGCATTTGACTTTGGAGACTTGACCCTTGACTTTCACCACTTGCCCACACCCTCCCCCTCACCTCTTGCTGGCCGAAACCTGCACACCCCTCCTCTTCATCTCTTTTCTTCTCATTTCTTCAAAATTCTTCAAGTTTAATTCAAAGAAAATTGCAAATTAAAGCTTGCAAATTTAAAACCATCCTTCATCCTTCTTTTCCTTCACCTTCCTAGCTTGGATCTTGATGCTTGAGGCCATCATTTGGAGAAAAATCCATTCTTGCTAGATCTCTAGTGAGGTATAATCCCTTGCTAATTAAATTCTTTTGTTTAAGATTCTTAAGTAGATTGTTGTAGTGTTAAATTTAGTGTAGTTCTAATCTAGTTTTCTTAGGTTATGCTTGAAAAATTTAACTAGGGTTTTGAAGCCATAATAGTTAATTAGATTGTTTTATAGTTAATCTAGTTGTTAATTAACAAATCTATATGGTCACCTTGTTTATGTAGTCTTCAATTTTGGCTAAATTAGTTAATTTTAGAAGTGTGAAATTGTTGTTTTAGGAAAATCTAGAAAGGGGTTTATGTATGGAAAATGGTATTTGAAGCTTGATAAATGAGTTGATTAGGGTTTAGAAAACATTATTTAGTTGATTAAACCTAAATTATTATCTAGTTATTTTGCCAACCTAATCTAAGGGATTAATTTTCTTATGTGGGCTTTTGTTGTGTTAATTTAAGTTTTCAAGTGTGGAAATTGATTTGGAATTTGCTAGGTTATAAATTCAAGAAATGGTTGTTATGGAAAATAGGATTGGAATCATTGTTGTTGTGTTGTAATTAGTGTTTGTAGATTGCTTGTAGTGTGGTTGGGTGTTCAAGCTTGATAGTAGTCTTTTGTAGCCAATCGGCGATTCTTGCACCGATTTTGGAATGCAATTGCTTACTAGTTTTGTTATAAAGTTATGGGATGAATTATTTTTGATATCTTGATGATTGTAATGGCTTTTCCTACGACTTTAGGATGCGTGAGTGCGGTTTTTTTTGAGTAGTCGGGTTTTAGTCTTGCCGGGCGATCAAATCGGCGTTTTTGGCAGTTTTTGCGATTTTCGCGTGTGTTCCGCGCACTTTGTGCACGTTGTACCTAGCTAGCGAACGTTAGTAGTTTCGTTTGGGTTTTGCGTCGTTCTTGATATGTAACCTTATGTTTGGTATTGATGTTAATTCCAGGTTCGGTCGCGGAGACCTCAGACGCGGCGCGAAAGGAAAAGGCGGTGATTGGACACAGCTAGCCAGGGATTCCGGTGAGTAGATGTAATATCTACGGGGGACTATCATTGGATGGCGCAAGCCGCCCGATAGTTTTAGTAACTTACAAGATTCTTAGTGATGTTAGTAATTAGGGGTGAAATACGTATATGATTAATTGCTGCATCCATGCATTATATTGACATACCTATACGAAACCTTTTTATAGGACACCTGCACCATTGCCAGGGTTTTTATATGCAGCATGAGCACTATTCATGCTTACACACACACCCTGGTAATTGCCATGCCACCACACTAGATAACCTTTAAATTTAAACTTGTGCTATTGCCTTTAATTCCTTAAAAATGAAACCGTAGTATTGCTATTCATGTGCATGTACTTCATCATATTAATTGTTCATGCTTAATACATTAATCACACATCGCAACTTGATTATTGATATCATACGCATTCATTATCATTGATATATGCACTTATGAGGATTTCTTGAGATTTTATGATATTGCTGGATTTCGGGGGAAAACCGCAAAATTTCTAAACTTATTATATTTTTAAAATATGTAAAATTGCGGTTTTCTAGTGATGTAAGTGTCGTCCACCATGAGTTTGCTGTGGTTTTGGAAATCCGTGTCGATGAGTGGAGGAACCGGCACGGGTACATGGTGGGCCCGGTAAGGTACCCCGGGGCAAGAGGAATGTGGTGATGACGTTGAGCCTGGCAGGGGACGGATTACCTACCGGTGACTGTTTGGGACGGCGGATATCCAGAGGATACCGACCGTGGCCGCTAGATGATGAGATATTGATATTTGAGATGGGTCAGCCGGACGGCTGAGGCCAGAGATACATTTATGAGATTTGAGACAGCTTTTGGGTGTCGTTGCTGGACACCGATTTTCGTCGATTCATTGACATTATGCTGGCATTCTAAAAAGTTTCAAAAACAAAATGAGATAAATGTTTCTTATATATACCCATTGAGACCTCAGATATTCATGTTGCATACATATTAGTACACTGATGTTGTATACACACCTGCTAGTGCATCCAGTCATACCTGTATTTTAGATGCTAGGATGCTTGTGTGCATGCATACGATAGCCTTTGTAGATGTTATTTATTACTCACGAGTTGGCAACTCACCCCCGTTGTGCCACAGTCTTTTGCAGGTCCGCTCCGTCAGTTCAGTAGCGGCGGGCGCACTTGTTCTTTTGCCTCTTTTGCCTGGATTCGAGGTTTTACTCATAGGTGGGTTATGTTATTATTTTGTACCACCTTGTATATTCTTGTATCTAGTGCACTCCATCTACTGTTTCTACCAGATTTATTGTATATTGACCTAGAGATGAGACTGTGAGGTTTGTGGACTTTTATGCTGTATTTTGGGGTCGAGCTCAATTGAGTCGACATGATGTTTTCTTATGCCTTATCATGCTTGTTGTCATTTATATTGCGTGGGATTGTGACCGCCTTATGGCGAAGAGCTAGCTCCCGCTTGGGGATGCCCTATTTTGTTGGATTCATGTATAATTTGTTGTACCCATTTTGGGGGCCAGTATTTACAAAGGAGACTCTGCCGAAATTTTCGGTAAAATTAGTATTGTTTTTAAAAAGGGTTTTACATGACTTATTTGATAAACTTGCTTTCAAATGTTTGGGTTTTCTTCACTCTTTTGCTTAATTGGTTTTGTTTTCTGGGCTTTGGCTTACTTATTTTACGGACGTCTTTAGACGTTTCGTAAACTTAAGTGCCAGTCACGTTCCGTACCCTGCGGGTCGTGACAAAGTTGGTATCAGAGCGATAGGTTTTACCTTTGTGAGTGTAGGATGGCCCTTGGTAGATGGAGTAAGTGACTTAAGCAGGGTAACGTAGCGTGCGTATGTCTGCGGCATACTTACGATACGGTACTCCGCCTAAGTGACTTTAGGATATACTTGCTTGAAAAATTCCTTCTTCAATTCCGTGTATCCTATGATCCTATTGCACTGTCCTTACTATCCGTTTTCCTGTAACAGCCACTATGCCGCCGAAGGCTACGAGGGCACAGAGGGCTGCCGCCAGAGACGAGATTCGAGCTGGCTCGTCCGAGACTAGGACTGAGCAGGGTGGTATGCCTACGCCACAGGGACAGACCGATCCACCTTCTCCAGGCCGTATGGATAGGCTCGAGACTGGTATGGAGGAGTTGCGACAGATGATGGGAGGCATGCAGGAGCTACGTCAGATGGTAGGATCCCTAGTTGCAGCCAGTCGTACACCGAGGCCGGATGACGTACCTACTACATCACAGACGACCATGATACCTGCTCCTACTACTACCACCGTGGCCATTCCGGTTTCACTACAGGATTTCATGAGGCTGAGACCTCCAGTATTCACCGGCAGCGGAGGACCCACAGACGTTCCTTGACAGTTTAGCCAGGATCTGCCGTTCGCTGAGATGTTCGGATGATCGATGGGTAGAGCTTGCGAGTTTCCGACTAGAGGGTCTCGCGCAGACATGGTGGGAGTCAGTCTTGAGAGGTCGAGCTGCAGGTCTGCCGCCTATGACTTGGGCCGAGTTTACAGCGGTCTTTCTAGCCCGTTTCCTTCCAGAGAGGGTTCGTGACGCCAGAGCTCGCAGCTTCGAAGCCTTAGTCAAGACACCTGGGATGACGGTGTCTGAGTATGACATCCAGTTTACACAGTTATCCCGATATGCTCAGTATTTGGTGGATACCGAGGAGAAGATGGTGAAGAGGTTCGTACAGGGACTTGATGCCCAGCTATATCTTTCCATTGGCGCCCAGCACTACGACACTTATTCAGCTGCTAGGGATACGGCATTGCGGATGGAGGCACGCATATCACAGACTTCGGCCGTTTCTGGGCCGAAGAGGATGCGCACCGATGTACCCTCTCAGAGGCAGCGCGCCAGATTCTTTCCGAGAGATAGGCCTGGCAGAGGATTTGGGCGGGGACAGTTATATGGTTCTTATCCCCAGGGGCAGCAGCCGTCGCCAGGATGTTTTGGGTGCGGGAGTTTGCACCATCTTGTCAGAGACTGTCCGGTGAGACGACAGGGAGCAGCGACAGTTCCGCATGTGACCCTACCACCACACCACCCCCTCCTCAGAGAGCCCTACTTCCTACCCCTGGCGATGCTCCACGCCAGTTAGGTGCACCGAGAGGCCATGGACGCGGCGGTCCTGTTCAGAGAGGACGAGGAGGCAGAGGCCGAGGTCGAGGTCAGCCCGCTATCGGTGGAGGACAGGCCCGAGTTTTTGCTTTGACACCGCAGGATGCCCAGGCATCCAATGCCGTTGTGACAGGTACCTTGCCAGTTTGTTCTTTCGACGCACGGGTATTATTCGACCCAGGTTCCACACATTCGTACGTATCTACACACTTTACACCGATGTTGGGCCTTGAGTCGTCGTCGTTAGATCAGCCGCTTGTTGTTGTTACTCCGGTAGGCGAGTCGTTTGTCGCTCGGTTTGTATTTCGTTCGTATCGGGGAGAGGGATTCATCAGTTGATTTGATACTCCTCGATATGTTGGACTTTGATGTGCTTCTGGGCATGGATTGGCTAGCCACTTGTTATGCTTCGGTGGACTGCCGTGAGAAGGCAGTCAGATTTAGCTTTCCGGGAGAGCCAGTCCTTGTTATTCAGGGAGACCGCAGTGTCACCCTTCCCAGCTTAATTTCGTCTCTTCGCGCTGGTCAGCTCTTGCGGAAGGGTTGTCAGGGATTCTTAGCGTATATTTGTGATACTCGAGCTGCAGAGGTTCCGTTAGACCGGGTCCCGATAGTTTGTGAGTTCCCTGATGTTTTCCCTGATGAGCTACCTGGGCTACCGCCTGAGCGCGATGTTGAGTTCTGCATTGATTTGATTCCCGGTTCGGGGCCTATTTCTATACCACCTTATCGGATGGCCCCGGCAGAGCTTCGAGAGCTGAAGGATCAGTTGCAGGATTTGTTAGATAAGGGGCTTATTCGACCGAGTGTTTCTCCGTGGGGTGCTCCGGTCCTGTTTGTCAAGAAGAAGGATGGAAGTTTGCGCTTATGTATCGACTACCGCCAGCTGAACAAAGTTACCGTTCGGAACAGATATCCGTTGCCGCGCATTGATGATTTGTTCGACCAGCTTCAGGGTGCGGGGTATTTTTCGAGGATCGACTTGCGATCAGGATACCATCAGCTGCGAGTTCGACAGGAGGATATACCGAGGACAGCTTTTCACACGCGCTATGGCCACTACGAGTTTTTGGTGATGTCGTTCGGACTCACCAACGCCCCAGCAGCTTTTATGGATTTGATGAACCGTACATTCAGGCCGTATCTTGACCTGTTCATCATCGTGTTTATCGACGATATCTTGGTGTACTCCCGGAGCAGAGAGGAGCACGAGCAGCACTTGCGGATTACGTTACAGACTCTGAGGGAGCACCAGCTGTTCGCGAAGTTCTCCAAGTGTGCATTCTGGCTGGACAGCGTCGGATTCTTGGGTCACGTGGTTACGAGAGACGGCATTTGTGTGGACCCGAAGAAGATTGAGGCTGTTCAGCAGTGGCCCCGACCTACATCTGTTACTGAGATCCGTAGTTTTCTAGGCTTGGCGGGCTACTACAGGCGTTTTGTTCAGGACTTCTCCCGTATAGCTGCACCGTTGACCAGTTTGACCCGGAAGGGAGTTCCTTTCGTCTAGACAGAGGAGTGCGAGCGCAGTTTTCAGCAGCTACGGACATGTTTGACTACGGCGCCGGTATTATCTTTACCTTCGGGATCAGGCGGATTTGTTGTCTACTGTGATGCTTCGCGAGTGGGATTAGGATGCGTATTGATGCAGCATGGCCGGGTGATCGCTTATGCTTCTCGGCAGTTGAAGAAGCATGAACAGAATTACCCCACTCATGATTTGGAGATGGCTGCAGTGGTCTTTGCACTGAAGGTTTGGCGACATTACCTGTACGGCGAGTCGTGTCAGATATTCACCGATCACAAGAGCTTAAAGTACATATTTCAGCAGCGAGACCTGAACCTCAGACAGCGTCGTTGGATGGAGTTGGTGGAAGACTACGACTGCGAGATCTTATATCACCCTGGCAAGGCAAATGTGGTGGCAGATGCGTTGAGTAGGAGGCCCGGGGGTAGTCTATCCTTTTTGCGCGCAGTGCAGAGGCAGTCGTTAGCAGATTGGCAGATGTTATGCGACAGCCGAGTTGAGTTCGAGTTCACTCAGACAGGGGGACAGCTCGCGCATGTTCGTGCACGCCCACAGTTGCTTGACCGTATATATGAGGCACAGCGCAGTGACGACCGTTGCTCAGAGATCATGGCACAGATGGGACAGGGCAGATTTTCCGAGTTCGTGGTTGACGATCAGGGGATTTTACGATATGGATCTAGACTGTGCGTACCAGATGCTGATGGATTGCGGCGCGACATTCTTGAGGAGGCACACCGATCAGTGTATAATGTCCACCCCGGTTCCACCAAGATGTACCATGATATGAGAGAGACCTACTGGTGGGACGGGATGAAGAGGGACATTGCGGAGTTCGTTTCGAGATGCCTGACTTATCAGCAAGTCAAGGCCGAGCACCAGAGGCCCGCAGGAGAGCTACAGCCGTTACCCATTCCAGAGTGGAAATGGGAACAGATTTCGATGGATTTCGTTGTGGGTCTACCCAGGACCAGTCGAGGGTACGACTCCATCTGGGTGATCGTGGATAGATTGACGAAAGCGGCTCACTTCCTGCCAGTGAAGACGACTTTCAGCTTCGCTCAGTATGCTCAGCTCTATATTGACGAGATCGTGCGACTACATGGCGTACCGACTTGTATCGTGTCAGATCGAGGCACTCAGTTTACCAGCCGACTTTGGCAGAGACTTCAGGAGGCTTTGGGCACTCGTTTGAGCTTCAGCACAGCGTTTCATCCGCAGACAGACGGACAGTCAGAGCGGACCATTCAGACTCTCGAGGACATGCTCAGAGCGTACGTTTTAGACTTTGGTGGTAGCTGGGATCGTCATTTACCTCTAGTGGAGTTCTCCTACAACAACAGCTTCCAGGATACTATTCAGATGGCACCTTTCGAGGCATTGTATGGGAGGAGATGCAGATCGCCCGTGTGTTGGACAGAGCTCAGCGAGAGCAGCATTTTGGGGCCGCAGCTTATTGAGGAGACGACAGCGAAGATACAGTTGATCCGAGACCGGATGAGAGCGGCTCAGAGCAGGCAGAAATCCTATGCAGACAGGCGCCGTCGCAGATTAGAGTTCGCAGTCGGCGACCATGTTTTTCTGAAAGTCTCCCCGATGAAGGGCGTGATGCGTTTTGGGCGAAAGGGGAAGCTTAGCCCTAGATTCATAGGTCCCTTCGAGATCCTCGAGCGGGTTGGCGCTGTTGCTTATCGTTTGGCTCTTCCTCCCTGCTTTCCCGATGTTCACCCCGTCTTTCATGTTTCGATGCTCCGCAAGTACCTTCACGACCCTTTGCATGCGATTCAGCACCCGACAGTCCAGCTAGAGCGCGACCTTTCTTTTGCAGAGCAGCCGGTGGCCATCCTGGATCGGCAGGTGAAGAAGTTGAGGTCGAAGATTATACCAACCGTCAAGGTCCTTTGGCGTAGCCCGAGCAGCGAGGAGGTTACCTGGGAGACCGAGGGCGAGATGAGGAAGAAATATCCCCATCTCTTCGAAGGTACGCGTAGCTATATTTTTAAATTCAGGGACCGAATTTCTTTAAGGGGGGAAGATTGTAACGTCTTGAAAAGTCGTTTTGGTGTTTTCCTGAAATTCGGTGAAAATTCGGTATTTTTCCGAAAACCGTCTTTCTTGTTATTTTGCAGTTTAAGGCTAATTATACTTAAAATGGATAGGTAATTGCTTGTTTTTAGTAGCTAATGAGTTAATTATGAAATTCTGGTCGTTTAAAAATTTTCCCTAATTTTTCAATTTTTTAATATTATTTTAAGCCGGTAAGAAAATACATTAAATTAGCGATAAATACAAATTTTTCCGGGCTAATTTTAATCTCTAAAATTATGATAATTATAATCTAGTGATAACATAAATTTTTAGTAATTTATTTTGATTTTTAACAAATTTTTATGATATGAAACGAATTTATTGAATTTTGAGCTAAAACTTGCAATTTTTGACTTGTAGGGGGCCTTTTTGCATAAAATTTCTTTTGTAAAACCCCCCTCTCTTTTCCCTCAGCCCTAGGACAGCCCCACCTTGTGCAAGTCCAGAAATTTCTGGCCTCATTTTCTTGGGTTGCTTTCTTGTGTTGAATTGTTGGTTTATTGGATTTATTTTAATTAAAATGAATAAGGTATGGTGCATTTGACTTTGGAGACTTGACCCTTGACTTTCCCCACTTGCCCACACCCTCCCCCTCACCTCTTGCTGGCCGAAACCTGCACACCCCTCCTCTTCATCTCTTTTCTTCTCATTTCTTCAAAATTCTTCAAGTTTAATTCAAAGAAAATTGCAAATTAAAGCTTGCAAATTTAATACCATCCTTCATCCTTCTTTTCCTTCACCTCCCTAGCTTGGATCTTGATTCTTGAGGCCATCATTTGGAGCAAAATCCATTCTTGCTAGATCTCTAGTGAGGCATAATCCCTTTCTAATTAAATTCTTTTGTTTAAGATTCTTAAGTAGATTGTTGTAGTGTTAAATTTAGTGTAGTTCTAATCTAGTTTTCTTAGGTTATGCTTGAAAAATTTAACTAGGGTTTTGAAGCCATAATAGTTAATTAGATTGTTTTATAGTTAATATAGTTGTTAATTAACAAATCTATATGGTCACCTTGTTTATGTAGTCTTCAATTTTGGCTAAATTAGTTAATTTTAGAAGTGTGAAATTGTTGTTTTAGGAAAATCTAGAAAGGGGTTTATGTATGGAAAATGGTATTTGAAGCTTGATAAATGAGTTGGTTAGGGTTTAGAAAACATTATTTAGTTGATTAAACCTAAATTGTTATCTAGTTATTTTGCTAACCTAATCTAAGAGATTAATTTTCTTATGTGGGCTTTTGTTGTGTTAATTTAAGTTTTCAAGTGTGGAAATTGATTTGGAATTTGCTAGGTTATAAATTCAAGAAATGGTTGTTATGGAAAATAGGATTGGAATCATTGTTGTTGTGTTGTAATTAGTGTTTGTAGATTGCTTGTAGTGTGGTTGGGTGTTCAAGCTTGATAGTAGTCTTTTGTAGCCAATCGGCGATTCTTGCACCGATTTTGGAATGCAATTGCTTACTAGTTTTGTTATAAAGTTATGGGATGAATTATTTTTGATATCTTGATGATTGTAATGGCTTGTCCTACGACTTTAGGATGCGTGAGTGCGGTTTTTTTTTGAGTAGTCGGGTTTTAGTCTTGCCGGGCGATCAAATCAGCGTTTTTGGCAGTTTTTGCGATTTTCGCGTGTGTTCCGCGCACTTTGTGCACGTTGTACCTAGCTAGCGAACGTTAGTAGTTTCGTTTGGGTTTTGCATCATTCTTGATATGTAACCTTATGTTTGGTATTGATGTTAATTCCAGGTTCGGTCGCGGAGACCTCAGACGCGGCGCGAAAGGAAAAGGCGGTGATTGGACACAGCTAGCCAGGGATTCCGGTGAGTAGATGTAATATCTACGGGGGACTATCGTTGGATGGCGCAAGCCGCCCGATAGTTTTAGTAACTTACAAGATTCTTAGTGATGTTAGTAATTAGGGGTGAAATACGTATATGATTAACTGCTGCATCTATGCATTATATTGACATACCTATACGAAACCTTTTTATAGGACACCTGCACCATTGCCAGGGTTTTTATATGCAGCACGAGCACTATTCATGCTTACACACACACCCTGGTAATTGCCATGCCACCACACTAGATAACCTTTAAATTTAAACTTGTGCTATTGCCTTTAATTCCTTAAAAATGAAACCGTAGTATTGCTATTCATGTGCATGTACTTCATCATATTAATTGTTCATGCTTAATACATTAATCACACATCGCAACTTGATTATTGATATCATACGCATTCATTATCATTGATATATGCACTTATGAGGATTTCTTGAGATTTTATGATATTGCTGGATTTCGGGGGGAAACCGCAAAATTTCTAAACTTATTATATTTTTAAAATATGTAAAATTGCGGTTTTCTAGTGATGTAAGTGTCGTCCACCATGAGTTTGCTGTGGTTTTGGAAATCCGTGTCGAGGAGTGGAGGAACCGGCACGGGTACATGGTGGGCCCGGTAAGGTACCCCGGGGCAAGAGGAATGTGGTGATGACGTTGAGCCTGGCAGGGGACGGATTACCTACCGGTGACTGTTTGGGACGGCGGATATCCAGAGGATACCGACCGTGGCCGCTAGATGATGAGATATTGATATTTGAGATGGGTCAGCCGGACGGCTGAGGCCAGAGATACATTTATGAGATTTGAGACAGCTTTTGGGTGTCGTTACTGGACACCGATTTTCGTCGATTCATTGACATTATGCTGGCATTCTAAAAAGTTTCAAAAACAAAATGAGATAAATGTTTCTTATATATACCCATTGAGACCTCAGATATTCATGTTGCATACATATTAGTACACTGATGTTGTATACACACCTGCTAGTGCATCCAGTCATACCTGTATTTTAAATGCTAGGATGCTTGTGTGCATGCATACGATAGCCTTTGTAGATGTTATTTATTACTCACGAGTTGGCAACTCACCCCCGTTGTGCCACAGTCTTTTGCATGTCCGCTCCGTCAGTTCAGTAGCGGCGGGCGCACTTGTTCTTTTGCCTCTTTTGCCTGGATTCGAGGTTTTACTCATAGGTGGGTTATGTTATTATTTTGTACCACCTTGTATATTCTTGTATCTAGTGCACACCATCTACTGTTTCTACCAGATTTATTGTATATTGACCTAGAGATGAGACTGTGAGGTTTGTGGACTTTTATGCTGTATTTTGGGGTCGAGCTCACTTGAGTCGACATGATGTTTTCTTATGCCTTATCATGCTTGTTGTCATTTATATTGCGTGGGATTATGACCGCCTTATGGCGAAGAGCTAGCTCCCGCTTGGGGATGCCCTATTTTGTTGGATTCATGTATATTTTGTTGTACCCATTTTGGGGGCCAGTATTTACAAAGGAGACTCTGCCGAAATTTTCGGAAAAATTAGTATTGTTTTTAAAAAGGATTTTAGAAGACTTATTTGATAAACTTGCTTTCAAATGTTTGGGTTTTCTTCACTCTTTTGCTTAATTGGTTTTGTTTTCTGGGCTTTGGCTTACTTATTTTACGGACGTCTTTAGACGTTTCGTAAACTTAAGTGCCAGTCACGTTCCGTACCCTGCGGGCCGTGACAGTTTTTTAGGCTTTTTCTAGTTTTTCTAAAGAGGTCACTCCCGGTGAAGGGATCGTCGGCTCTTTCCTAATCGAATAAGGTGCAGGATATTTCACAGATATCGCTATGCAAAGCAAAAACTATAGTGGCAATAAAAAGGCAAACCGAGTATGCAGCATCTGCCAGTTTCACTAATGATGTCACTCCCGGTGAAGGGATCTCGACTCTTTCCTTATCGAATAAAGTGCTGGATGTTCTACAAGGAACACCGCTATGCAAACCAAGAACTAGAGCTACCAGTTTTTAAACAAGTTTCTACAACATCTTTTGGTTTCTTTTATTTCATTAATCTCATTAATGAAGTCCCATTTTAATATGCTTCAAAAGAATCAGATATGAAACGAAATCAACAATATATAATATATATCTCATATATATAATATAAACATTCGTCTCAGGCAGTAATACGATCTCATCACAGAACATTGCAGCAGAAGAACATATATGAAATATTGGATATACTAGGACGTCCGTGTTTTAATATGAGCCTGTATAAAACACGGATTCCACGGTCGCGATGAATAGCCAAACCCACATCCCTAGACCCCTACGAGAGCGGCAAGCAACACTGCCGATTCTAGGGTTAGGAGACCCGGTCTCGACTCTTTGAGATGGTCTCCTACTGGACCCTAGAACCCGGTTACTTTTGTTCCCCGCCTTGGGTCTACCTAATGCGGAAAAGTAAATAATATACAATGGTGACATCATCCTCCGCCCGGAAGTGCCCCAATAAAAGAATATTATATATAAATGAATTTTACATGAATGAAAATGAAAAACTCTCATCTCACATAAAACCCCTGACTATTCAAACATGACGATCCAATATAACATATCACAGCAACACATAATATCTCATATCATCAACGTAAGTAAGTATGCATACACCGATTGTCGTTGATGTATAGCAACAAAAAACGGCGATACAACTACATACTACAATTACGGTCGCAGAAAAGAAAGTGTAAAACTACAACAGTTGGAATCCGCAACCATGTTAGACATCGCATGCCTAACCAAATGAATTCCTTAGACATCTCATGCCTAACAATTATAAACTCCGCATTTTAGTCTCATTATCGAAAACACTTTTCCACATCAAGTCGGGCAATTCAATAAGATTCCCGACATCCTGATCGAATGCTCGTCGCAAACTTTAGTAGACGGCCGCACCCCCGATGCCGTCGACGAAGTGCACTAAGGCGGAACACCGCTGCCGCGAGCACCCGATCGGATTCTTTTGGCGGCGGGGTTCTCCTCCAGTCACTTGGTCGGGGCTATGGGGCGTGGCTGTCTATTAAGTTTACCCGGCGAGTATCCGCGTACGCTACCTGATTGCGACGTACATTTGATCGCATCGAAATCCCTTTGCAACCGATCAACTGAGACTGAACTGCTAGATTTATAACATTCAAATTAGTTATCTCATAACTACCTGTGGATTCCAAATATTGTATCACATTCCAGATAAATAGACAATGTTAAACTTTCCGATCGAATAAACAAACACCCCAGATTTCCCAAATAGTTCTCAAGACTTGAAATTAGTTTAAAAACATCCATCACATGCCACCATACCAATGGTTCAGCCGTAGAAGGGTCAAGCCAACGCCTCATATATGGCACGCCGTACTGCCCCAAAACCTAAGGTTCAAAGGCAGTTCAGATGGTCACATAATCGAGTTAAGGTTTGTTGTCTTCTAGAGGGTCCACCGCGTTACTTGCACGACTTAGAACGTTCTTAAACTACGGAAAAATCCAACGCTTGGAAATTTTCCGGCAGGGAAAAAGTGAGTTATTGATATCCGTTTGAACTTTTTAACAAGTTCTAAATTATCCGGAAAACACTTAAACGAAGTTAAATTATCCGATCGAATCAACGAGTCCCCAATACATCCCAGAAAACTCAACACTTGAGTGATATCAAAAATACCCAGAAGTATCAGGAATTAGCTACGGGTTTACTGTATAAAATTCAAACCCTAATGCCACTGTAGTGCCGCGGAACCGCCGCGCAAGCCATGGTACGGCCGCGGTTCCGCGGCGCTTTAAGCGAATTAATGGCTTGTTTTTTTACATAAATCCTTAGAATTCCCTGCTGATTTTTTTGAATATTTTTAATGCAGAAAAAATCACATTTTTAGAAAATATCCAGAGAGCGGTCTAAACCGGGGTTTCGGGGTTCGATCGGACTGTAAACTTCGCCTAGACTTCGCTAAAGCTCTAGCTTGGCTCTGATACCACTGTAGGGTTACTAGGCACTCTCACAAGGGTCTACGAGGTATCAACCATGCCTGATTTAAAATTTAGACGTGACGAACAACCCTTAACAAGATCTTTAAATTAGAGATTAGGCAAAACAAAGCATGTTAAACACTTTAACATCTAAGAGTTTGGGATTAAAACCTTTGTAGTCTGGTCCTTCACTTCATAAGCTCCGTGTTGAGTTCCCTTCACTGCGATCATCATGTACCCGGACACTAGAGAGGCTCCACGAAGAGAATGATGCAAACTTGCTTTCGATCTTCGATAACTAAGATGATCTACCTTGAAGTTTCTTAAACACAAGCTCTCACTCTCAAATAAAGTGAACACACTAATCTAAATGGTAAAGATAGATTTGGATGATGAAGTAGCAATTTAGCTCTATTTTATTTTCATAATCTCACCCATTTTCATCACAAGAATGAAAGCTAGAAAGCTTTGCAAGGAGGAAGAAGAAGATGAACAATGAATAATCCTTTTGTGATGAATAATGAAAAATATCATAATGATTAATAATGAAACCATGGTTGACTATGAAGAGGCTAACCCATGTAGAGACTTAACCAAGGGTAAAGAGTTTGGGTTGGGTAAGAAAATATCATGCAAAATATCGAGCATAGTATCTTTGCTAGAAACAAACTAAAACCTTCTAGAAGTATCAAGAAAGATCTAACCCAAATTAATCCCTAACCTTGTTTAATCTCCGCTAAACATGTTGCATTAGTAATCATATCATGTTATAATATTATATATCACATATATAATATATATTTGTAACAAAAGAAAATAATACAATTATCATATATCGCATATATATCAATGTATTACCCGGTGAGAAAATAAATCAATAAAGCTAGCCAATATTAGATAATATAATTCAATATATCATATATATTATTATACATTAAATTATCGAATCAACACTTGATCCGACAATCCGGCTATATCGAATATAACCGACTAATATATCATGTACCGATTCATCGAATTAACACTTGATCCGATGATCCGGCTCATATCAAAATAATGTGAGAATATAATATGGTATCTCATATCGCATTATCCTCGGTCCTGCATATATCACATATGTGCTCATACTCCGTTTTGCCTGAGCCAAGAAACCTCTGTGTATGACTCTAAAGAATCGTCAATACGCCGGTAGTAGGTGATGATCATATCAAACACCCACAAGCTACAAGCGGTCAGCTAAACGTAACAGCCACCCAGGTATTGAGCGATCAGAAGATCAACAAGAAAGCCTGTACATTCTCCTGCGAATCTAATTAGTAACACTCCCGTATAGTCCGGTATCTTCGTTAGATATGTCGCATAACTCGCCTAGTGGTGGTAAACTTCAGACCCAGTAGCTTGATAAGTCGTGTCGATATGAGGTCTATAAAAGTTCGAGAAACTACTGATAACACTTACCAGTAAATATCAGCAACCCTGGCCAGGGATTTTCAGTTATAGCCAACCGAACACAGCACAACATTAACTCCCTATACCGGGAGAGACGAATCCCCTCCTATCGCTCATTGCCTCCATGTGATTCGGGACTGTACCCAAAAGCCACCATTTTGCACGCCCTCTTGGACATGGTATGACGGAAATCAAAGCACAGTGGGAATCACACAAGACTCTATAACGATCTCGGGTCAACAGACTACTCTATACCAGTGTCACCAGAGAACTGCCATCTTACGTGAGGTATAATACCATCTGGGAGTTCTCAGCGAGTCCGTCCAGTATACCCAGTCTCTACTGAGCACCCGTACACCATCCTTGATGTCAAACACTGATGGATATGGGATCATCCATCGCCCATCATATGGGTCAAGATGCGTATACGCTAGTCTACTCTGGTGTATCGATACCTTGTCTCGATACACCCTCGACTAGGAACAGTTATAGGATGTACTCGTTGACTACCGTGGCCCCACTAGTATGATCTCATCATAGTCCCAATAGTCGAGTACATATCCTAAGGGCTTTATCAACATGTATCATAGAGACAATCAGAGTACATGTTAAGATAAAGTACAACCAGATAGCATACTATCATGTCGAGCAAGAAAGTCCTCCCTATATAAGTCCAAGCATCCATTACAATATACATCATATGTACAGTAATGGGCTCTAGGGCATACATATAACTAACACATAATACTTTTGTTGGATATAGTGCCCTCAAAGTCAATTATTGGACCGCAGGCATGTGATTGCAATGATTGAGGGAGGACCTATACCGGTAGGACAGTCTTACTCGAGATGATTGTATGCTAACTGGTTTATCTTTATCATCGTGTACTGTTTTAGGTGACATGATATGTATCACTATTACACGTTGATAGAGCCCATAGGAGTCTTGCTTGACTACCAGCAGTATGATGGCGATCATATACGTGAGTGTTGGGTAGTCTATAAGCACATCCTTAAATGTGGTCCCTAGTCGTGGGAGTTTCGAGATAGGGCATCGATACTCCAAAGTAGACTAGTGTATACAGTCGAGACCCCGACGAGGGGCGATGGCCGGTCTCACACGCCATTGGTGTCAGTTGGTTCACCTAAAATGTATACAGGTGCTTATTGGGTTATGGGTACGCCGGACAGAACTCGCCGGGAATATGCTAGCTGGTTTTTGAAACCAGTCGTCAGATAGCAATTCCAAGGTGACATGTGTACAGGTTAGTCTATCGACCTGAGATCGTCATTTGTCTCATGTGAGTTCCCACTGTGCTTTGATTATTACCCTACCACGGCTCAAAGGAGTCGTGCAAACAGGTTCTAGTTGGGTACAGTCCCGAACCACATGGAGGCAGTGAGTGGATCGGCAGGGGATTCCTCTCTCCCAATGTTGGGAGTGAGATCGTGCTGTGTCTAGGAGAGCCATTACACAAAATCTATGGCCATGGTAAGCGAGATTTACTGGTAGGTATTCCAGTAGTATCTCAGGTGTTTTTGGCTACACTCCGACACGACTTATATCGCTTTTGGAGGTCTGACGTTTACCAGCTCCCTAGGCCCGATATGCGATAATCATAGACGAACGGACCAGACCGTACGAATATTGTCACACATAGGCACAGTAGTGTTCCAGGATGAGTTCTCTCATCAGACTACCTTTCACTTAATGCATGGGCAGCCGTTACATACAGCTAGTACCACTGACGGCTTATGATTAAACCCACTGCCAGAGTATTGACGAGTCTTTAGAGTCCCCCACAGAAAGTTTCCCAGTTCGGGCGAAACGTTGTCGAGGCCGTATGGTTTTATGGTAGGGTTCGAACGTACACATGCACTTGTGCACGTGTCACGGTTCGGACGGATAATACTAGCTGGCTTTGGTTTAAGCCGGATCCTAGTATTATACTTTGTAAATTTTGTCTCATTGTATTAGTATTCGGTCGGAATATAAATGCGGGTATGTATATACAGTTGCGGGGTTATCCTGTAATTTATTACGGGATCGCTTTTTGAAGTTGCCAGTTTGTTTTCTCATATTTGGCCAAACTCCTATTCTTTTGTTCTTGGCTGAAATTGCTGTGAGATGAAGGGGTTCTTTGCAAATGTGGAGATTTGTAAATGGAGGTTTTTTCCGTGGTGACAGGGGCTCCAACAGGTTCTTAAGACTTCATGAGTGTTCTTGATTGATTGAGTTCTTTCATGTGCCATCTTGTAGCATTTATTGCTTTGGATATTTGTATAGATATTGGTTTGACATTTTCCTTATGATCACCACACTTTCACTTGTGCTCACCCCATCCTCTTCTTTTGTTGGCCGAGCCAAATTTGGCAGCCCCATCCTTGAAAAAGTAAGGTTTTGTGATTCATTTCATTTGCAACAAAAATCCTTAGCACTTTCAAAGCTCATTTCTCCTCACACTTCTCTCATGGCAAATTTGATTAATCCTCATCCATTTTCTTGGGTGACTCGAGACAAAGTATTCTACACTTACTCTACTTCATCCTTGGACACGTCGGCTAGCAAACTTCATGTCCGAGTTGCCTCGGTTCAGAGGCGGGAGCCTGTATAAAGATTTGTTGACGTGGCACAGTTTTCGGCGAGGAGGAGATCGTAGATCGAGCGAGATCGAAGAGCGATCTTCGTCGGTTCATCCGCAATATGCTAGGGGAAGAGGTTAAAGACAGAAGGATATGGATCGATCGGTATAATCTCTAAAACCCTGTTTACAGTTTTCTAGTTTACGGTTAATGGAACGATCTGGGATTCGGATGCGGTTAGCGCCAGTTCATAAAAAGTTTTTGTTCCGCATTTTGGCCTCGGAAAGATGGACGGGGCGCTGCCGTATCCCAACATGGTGTCAGAGCCAAACTATTAACCGTCTACTAGTTAATTTAGACAATGTTAAAGTATCAAAACCGGAAAAAACCCAAATGATGCCACTGGATTTCTGTACTCTCTGTTGTTTTTAAAAGTTCCAGAAAATTTTTTTAAACAAATGCAGAAGACTATTGGGGAGACCACATGAACACACCCCAAAGACGTACCCAAGCCACCGGATTTTGGCTGATCCCCTAAACCCCATTTCCGGCGTCGCCGGCCCTGGTATGGCCTCTGGTGTTGGTGTTTGGGGTATGCTCTGGTCTCCGTGAAGTTGATCCCGTGGTGTTGTTTATTTAGCCCAGTTTGGATATGGTTTTATCAGTTTATTTGGGCTATTCGGGGGCTATTTCATAGTCGATATTTTCTAACATTGTTTAAGTTTCACAGTGCTTTACATTACTATCTATGACCGTGAATGTCATTCGATCGGTAAAACTTGTCTAATTGCTATAGTCCTTTTAGACGGGTTTTGCGAACGTGACATTCACGTTGATGTTCTGTGTTGTGCTGTGATGTTGCGGATTTGTCATGGTGGATAGCTCCTGTGCAATGGTAGTGCAGTTTTGATATTTGTACATTTGATTTCGCGGGTCGAGCGTCCGACATGTGGACTGCCGTCACTGCCTTTTTGTATATTATTCTTTTGGGGCACGACCGGGTTGTGGTCGATGTACCCATTGTATATATTTTCTTTTCTGTACTAGGTTTACTCCGCGGTGGAATGCACAGATAGCCGGTTTCTGGAGGGCAACGAGTCTGCATCTCATGGCTTCGAGAGGGAGGGGACCTCACTCTAGGATTGGCGGGCTATTCGCCGTACTCGTAGGGGGTATAGGTTGACCCAAGGAGGGGTGCTCAAATTACCGGATTCCGTGAAGTGGTGGGTGGTCCATTCACTTTGTTGAAGGGGGTTGCCTCGCTTCTGGTTTTGGCGGGTAACTTGCCGCACTCGTAGGGGTCTAGGTTTTCATTGCACAGGCTAACACATGACCAGGAGAACGTCGGGTTTCATTTATGGCTCTATGAAACCCAGGGATCCCAGTTTATCTGTATTGTTCTGTGATGCTTATTACTTTTCTGTGATGTTGCATTTATCACGCCTTGAGCGATTATTGTATATTGATATATATATACTAGTAGATGTTGTATATGTTTTACACCCGCGCTAGTCTAGTCCCCGCTCTGTCGTTAGTTAAGTAACCTAACGGGTGATGACGGGACCCAGTGGCGAATGTGGATGGCATATACGTACATTTTATTTTCGTTCTTTATTGGTGTGATAAACTGATGGGACTCCGTTGGTTCGTATCAATGTAAGGAAAACAGACCTATACATATGTTGTTGGAACATTTTTCAAAAAAGCTGTTATTGCAAGGGCGTTCTCTTTTGTTTTGCACAGTGGTATTCAGTTTAGAATATCCAGCACCTCATACGACGAGGCAAGGGCCGAGATCCCTTCACCGGGAGTGACCCCTTGGACATAGGTTTGCGTCAGGGTAATAACTTCACTATAGCCGATTACTTTTGCTTTGCATCATGGTATTCAGTTAGAATATCCTGCACCTCATTCTATGAGGAAAGAGCCGAGATCCCTTTACCGGGAGTGACCTCTTTAGAAAAGGTTTTCGCTACTATATATTTCTAAAAAGCTATGCAGTTCCTTCAACAATATCAAGTTCATTACGCTAAATATTTTTCGCCAAAAACCAGTCGTAGCCTTCCGTCATTTCTTACGAGTATTATTTAGTATTCGTGCTGCTTTTGTTGAGCTAGTCAAGGCGTAGTGTTCGGTAGCTAAGTGGTGCTTGTTTGTTGCATAAATAGGATTGGTTAGGACAGACGTGCGGCCTTGTTGACCTAGTCAAGGGCACGTACGAGTAGGTTTAATGCAATCCAGGATAATGACGGGTTAAACTTGACTATCGGTTTATGGTTTGTTGACATAATCATGGTCATATGCCGCTTGGGGTAAAAGACACATCGGGAGTTTCTAAAGAAACTGAAACTTGGCAGGTATGCGCATATCTTCTAGAGTGTGATGACTTGAGTGGATTCCATCAGATTATCATACGATGACAGTTGGATCCCGATTCCCACCGATGAGTTGGTTTACTCCTCAGGTGATCCCGATTAATTCTTCTTTCAGGTTTGGAGGAGAATTTGAGGATACAGTGGGAGGTTTCCTGATTAGATAAAGTGATAAACATTCTGATCTAGGCTAGAGTGCACGCAGAGTGATTCTTTTCTCTCTCTCTCTTTGGTTTCGACCATGGCCTGACCCTAGACTATGACTCAATAACCAAGTTAACTGAATTTCTTAAAACACTGGCTTTTGGATTGTCTGAGTTGCATGCATCATTGCCACTCCTTCTTTTACCCTTTGCATTTCTCCAGAACACCCTGTATTACTACGAACATCCACTTCCATTGGATAAATTCATCGTATGGTTATATACGAACTCGGAGGAACATGTTCCAGATTTGAGGATGGATTCTGGATTTGGAGAGATTGAATAGAACTATTCAGTTTTCTTTTCCTTTTTACCTACTCTCAGGTTACGAGGGCTCCTAGGATTAGGAGAGTACACTTATTACGCTTATTGGATAGTCTTCTTCCAAACCATAGGCAGGTGCCGAAAGGTATGGAATGAAGAAAACTAATTAGCCTAATGGTGGTGTACAGAAGGTAATAAGTAAAGACATATGAATGGATCAGAAAGAGGGCAAAGTAAAATGCGACTGCTATTGACGACCAAACCAAGTATTTCATCGCCACTCCTACTTCACCTTTGTATTTCTCCAGAACAGACCGTATCACTATGAAGATCCACAGTTATTTGGATAATCCATCGTATGATTATATACGAACTCGATGGAACTTGTTCCAGTTCAGGGATGGATTCTGGTTCAGGAGAAATAGAATAAGGTTTATTCAGTTGTCTTTTATCATCACCTTCTCTCAGGATGCGAGTACTCCTAGGATTAGGAGAGTACACCTATTATGCTTATTGGATATTCTTCTTCCAAACCATAGGCTGGTGCCGAATGGTAAGGAAGGAAGAAAACCATTAAGTCTAACGATGGTGTACAGAAGGTAACAACTAAAGACAAATAAAGGGATTTGGAGAGATGGCAAAAAAATATACGGTTATAGTCATGAATCTGGATAATGGAAGAGGCTTTACTAGGAATACCCGGATACCCCTTCGAAACATATTCATATTTCAGTTTCACTGTGTATTGTTAATAGAAAACTGGTTTCCCAATTAGTCCTTGCTCACGGGTATGTATTTACCAGGTATGATTCTCACATCTGTATGGTTTTACAGATGATGAGTGGGAGTAACTTATTGGGAATTAGGTGATCATCCTCATTATATCGGAATTCGTTGTAATTGGTGATATTTGAGGAAATCGCCTGGGTACAGTTTTCAACCTACGACGCACAGGCTTTGAGTTATTCAACTCAGGGGCCTCATACAGAGTATTGTATGTTGTCCAGTGTCCATTATGACAAAGGGGTTAGTCCTCGTACTATATTCTGTTTACTTGTGACTTCTCTAGTTTTGGACATGTGTTTCGTAGAAATACAAGGTCCAAGTTTGAGAAGTTATAGGTATAAGAATAAAGTAGAGAACCAGGTGTAGCAAGTATCGGGATTCTTCATGGTGATCGAAGATGTAGATACTTGTGTCTGGTATTCAGTTGATAGTAATGTTTTAGAGAACTTGATTCTCTTTCGGGTGACTCATAATTGGATACACCCCTAAGTTGAGTAATGCTGACCTGCCTTTCTTCATTTAGTTGACATGCACTGGAGACAGGTGAATGATTTTAATCTGGTTCCAATTAAATCAGTGCCTCTGTTTCTATATTGTATATAGAATAGATCATATCTTAACGATGTTAAGGTATATGGAGTTATCCGGATTATGCTTAAAACCAGACTCTGGATAACTCAAGAAATTTTTCTGTAACGGCAGTTTGTGGGTTGACCCGGGTTTTGACGAGGGTTGATTTTCTACCATCTGGAAGATCAATAGTGATATTGTTCTTGACCCGCCACAGTTTTAGTAAAGTGGATTCTTTTTTCAGAAAACAGTAGTGGGAGTATGGTAGAACTCGAAGAGATTCCTGAACCGCAAACGATTACGGAAAATTTAATAGGACCTAAAGATTCAATCAGGTTTAACATTCCATTCGCCACTCCGCAGATTTGGTGGGTAATCTCAGACACCCGAGAGGTACTCTGGTAGCCTCAAAGACGGTGACAGGGAGGTTCTTGTTTACCCAGACATGCCATTACTGTTGTTCCAGGCTATGATAGCCGGCAGGAGGATGAGTATAGCGTCGTTCTAACCTAGTTTTAGAAGTGCAAGTGTATATTATTCTGCCAGAGGGTTGTCGTAGTCAGTGGGAGCAGCGGAAGCATAGTGGACAAGTAGCTTGTGTCTATTTATAGACTAAAGCAGATATAGCAGATATAGATCATCTATTTTTGATATGATAGTCATGGGCTTTGACTTCATCAAAACAGGGGATGGATCTGTTAAGAAAGTGATAGGGTGTGATGTCCGGGTATTTGGATGACATACACAGAGTTGGAAGTAAAATTCGTATACTGTGATCGGTTGTACTTTAGTTGTCATACAGTGGTTTCTCCACACAGGATATGGATATTATATCAGACATTCTGGTTATTAGATCTATGGTTTTAGATCTAGATTTGGGTAGTTTCCCAATCTGGATACTTAGACAGCATTCTAAAGGTATTTAGAATGGATGACTCCTGGCATGGTGATATACCAGCAGTTGGTGGAGTCACCCTCTCTAAAGGTGTCTAACAGACTAAAGGGGGGAGGGATGTTCATGATTGGCAGATCACTTGCTTTGGCAATTGAGTTGATCATGAGATGTCAAGTACCACACCAGGTTTTTTTTGCACTTGATGCAATAAGTTAATATTGATCCAATCCTGGAGAAACGTTCTGAGGCAGTTTTAGAACATAAGTGAACGTCCTTGGGATTTGATAACGGTAGCCTCCTTCGGGAGACAGTTATCATTCTAGGCTTCCAAGGTGACCTGGATGACAAAGTGACTGTCAGAGTTATAGTTTTCCCTCTGACGAGGGGCAATAGTTTGGACAAGTGGTCCAAGCGGATACTGAGGGAGACATGGCACATGATACTGATTAAGTTCAGTTTTCGATACAGTCTAAGAAGTTTGGATTTGGAGTTCATTCGTGAACTATGTCCCATCAGATATCCAGACATATTCTAAGACAGGTATTGCTCATATTCGGGAGATAGGTTTCTCCGCGAACTTGAGATTAAGAGAGACATAGAAAGTAACATCAGAGCGGATCCACTCACGGAGGCTATTTCTCGAACACAATAGTTTTATAAACGAGCTTTGTGACACTGATTAGTAGAGCAGTTGGGTGTTCGGTATCACACGGGGTGTGAGTATGCGACATCGCAATAATTAGCCTTAAGTGCAAGTGAGAGATTGTTAGATATAGTGCCCTCAAAGTCAATTATTGGATAGCAGGCACGTGATTGCAATGATTGAGGGAGGACCTATACCAGTAGGACAGTCTTACTCAAGATGATAGTATGATATCTGGTTTATCTTTATCATCATGTACTGTTTTAGGTGACATGATATGTATCACTATTACACGTTGATAGAGCCCATAGGATTCATGCTTGACTACCAGCAGTATGATGGCGATCATATACGTGAGAGTTGGGTAGTCTATAAGCACATCCTTAAATGTGGTCCCTATCGCGGGAGTTTTGAGATAGGGCATCGATACTCCGGAGTAGACTAGTGTATACAGTGGAGACCCTGATGAGGGGAGATGGCCGGTCTCACAATCCATTGGTGTCAGTTGGTTCACCTAAGATGTATACAGGTTCTCATTGGGCTATGAGTACACCGGACAAGACTCGCCGGGAATATGCTAGCTAGTTTTTGAAACTTGTAATCAGATAGCAATTCCCAGGTGACATGTGTACAGGTTAGTCTATTAACCTGAGATCGTCATTTGTTTCATGTGAGTTCCCACTGTGCTTTGATTATTACCTTACCACGGCTCAAAGGAGTCGTGCAAACAGGTTTTAGTTGGGTACAGTCCCGAGCTACATGGAGGTAGTGAGCAGATTGGTAAGGGATTCGTCTCTGCCAACGTTGGGAGTGAGATCGTGCTGTGTCTAGGAGAGCCATTACACAAAATCCAAGGCTATGGTTAGCGAGATTTACTGGTAGGTATTACAGTAGTATCTCTGGTGTTTTGGGCTACACTCCGACACGACTTATTCCGCTTTTGGGGGTCTGACGTTTACCAGCTCCCTAGGCCCGATATGCGATACTCATAGACGAACGGACCGGACTGTATGGATATTGTCACTCATAGGCTCAGTAGGGTTCCGGGATGAGTTCGCTCATCGGACTCCCTTTCACTCAGAACATGGGCAGCCGTTACGTACAGCTAGTACCACTGACGGCTTGTGGTTAAACCCACTGCCAGAGTATTGACGAGTCTTTAGAGTCCCCCATAGAAAGTTTCCCAGTTTGGGTGAAATGTGTTGGTGTGCGTAGCTCCTCTAGTAAGGTTGCATCATCTTAACATAGTGAACTTTTTAAATTCTAGAGGGCTATTACAAACGGACTACGAATCATAACTAGGGATTAGGGTAATAACATCATTATGTGAAGTCTAAACTAAAGGAAAAGGAAATACAACCTTTGTAGCCAACTCCTTCGGTCTTTAGGACTCCTACGGCTTTGCTCAAAGCATGGAACGACTCCGCTCAAGATCCTTCATCGTCTACGATGATCCACCGGGAGATTTCTAGATCAAGCTTTAAGCTTCACAAAATGTAGCAAACACTCTACACTAAAGGGCTAGGGTAGTGTAGAATGGTGGTGTGGTTTGTAAACTCACTTAAAAACCCTTTCCTTTTAAGTTCCTCACTCTAAACAAAACACAAGAGAGCTTGAAGGAGGAAGATGAAGATGGCAAAAGCTTTTTGTGAATATAATGAAAACTTTTTTTCCAAAAGAAAAAGAAAAGAATATATATGAGACACTCTCAAAAATAACCATAATTAACTAAATATCTAGATATTTTGTAGATGGGTTAAAGAACAAAGGAAATCTAACCATAGTTAAAGTCAATGGTCAAAGCAGAAGTGTGTAGAAAATGAGTCATTATATAGCTAATTTCCTTTTCTTTAAAACATTAACAAAATCTATATATTTATCAACCATGTAAGTCTTGCATTGCAATCTCCTTTGTATCATCAATCATGACATATATATGTGTGTATGTGTGCATACACATCATCATGTGTATCTGTGAACATACATGCATACATCCAAAAGAAAAAGGGTTAATTAAAAGTGAGCTAAAAGATAATATTAAATCAACACTTGATTTAATAAATCGGTCATATAAGATACGACCCAACCAATATTGAATGCCCAATTAAAATACGGTATCACATATTCGTATTTAATCGAGCTCCTGCGCATATCACATATGCACACAACATCATTTCGCCTGAGCTAGAAAAATCCTGTGTGGGACTCTAAGACTCGTCAATACGCCGGTAGTACGTGATGATCATATCAAAACATCTACAAGCCGCAAGCGGTCAGCTAAACGCAACGGCCACCCGGGTATTGAGCGATCATAAAAAAAAACAAGTGAACCCGTCAAAACTCCTGTCGAGCCATTGGCAAAACTTACCGTACAGTCCGGTCTCTTCGTCGGATATGCTGCATATCAAGTCTAGGGATGGAATCGTCGAGCCCTAATAACTCAATAAGTTATGTCGATATAAACTATGACCGGTCGAGATATTACTGATAATGTAGGGTTACTAGGCACTAGAACAAGATTCTACAAGGCATCAACCATGCCAAAATCAAATTTTTCATGTGCCGAACAACCCAAGAAAGATCGTAAACTAGAGATTACGCGAAACAAAGAACAAGTAAACAACTTTACTTCTAAGAGAAAGGGATTACAACCTTTGTTGTCCGTTCCTTCGCTTCATAAGCTCCGAGTAGTAGTCCCTTCGTCGTAAACCATGAACTCCCGAACTCTAGAGAGGCTCCATAAGTCGAATAATGCATGCTTGCTTGAAGTCTTCCATTTCGAAGATGATCTACCTTGAAGAAACTCAAACCCAAGCTCTTGCTTCACTAATCAAGTATTAGCAAAGCAAACACCCTAATCTAAGTGGCTAGAATAGATGAGGATGATGAAGTAGGAATTTAGCTCTCATTTTTTTCAATTTCTCACTCATTTTCATCACTTTACAAAAAGCTAGAAAGCTTTTCTAGCAAAAAGGAAAGAAGAAAAAGGAGGAAACTCTTTTGTGATGACTAATGAAAACCTGTGTGAGGTAAGAAATTCAACCATGGATTAAGAATGAAGACTTAACCTATGTAGATAATTAACTATGGTAAAGGGTTGGGTTGGGTTAAAGAAATATTTACACAAAATATCCAAAGTCAAAGTCAAAGCTTCAAGAAGCTTCTTGAAAGCTTCATGCAAGCTTAACCCTAATCCAAACCCTAACCATATTTAAACTCCACAAAACATGTTGAATTTGTAACCCTAACATGTTACAATATTATATATCACATATACAATATTTGTTGTAACAAAATAAAATAATACAATTAACATATATCACGTATATATCAATGTATTATCCAAGTGAGAAAAAGAATCTTTAAGTGAGATAATATTAGTTAATATAATATAATATATCAAATATATGATTATACATTAAATTATCGAATCAACACTTGATCCGATAATCCGGCTATTTCACAAATAACCAAAAAATATAGTCTGTATCAGTTCATCGAATCAACACTTATTCCGATGACCCGGCTATATCACATATACCCGGCCGATATCACATATTGCGAGAATCTAATATGGTATCACATACTTATATTGTTCTCGGTCCCGCACATATCACATATGTTCTCCTACTCCGTTTTTCCTGAGCTAGGAAACCACTGTATAGGACTCTAAAGAATCGTCAATACGCTGGCAGTAGGTGATGATCATATCAAACACCCACAAGCAGCAAGTGTTAATTATGTATATGCCCTAGAGGCCAGTGTTGTACATATGATGTATATTATAATGGATGCTTGGATATATATAGAGAGGACATTCTTGCTCGTCATGATAGTATGCTGTTTGGTTTCACTTTAACTTAACATGTTGACTTATATTAGTTTACTGTCTTACTCTCACATGTTGATAAAGCCCTTAGGATACGTACTCGACTACTGGGACTATGATGAGATCATACTAGTGGGGCCAGGATAGTCAACGTGTACATCCTATAACTCTTCCTAGTCGAGGGTGTGTCGAGACAGGGCATCGATACACCAAAGTAGACTAGCGTATACGTATCTTGACCCATATGATGGGCAATGGATGATCCCATATCCATCGGTGTTTGACATCAAGGATGGTGTACGGGTGCTCAGTGGAGACTGGGTACACTGGACGGACTCACCGAGAACTCCCAGATGGTATTATACCTCACGTCAGATGGCAGTTCTCCGGTGACACTTGTACAATTTAGTCTGTAGACCCGAGATCGTCATACAGTCTTGTGTGATTCCCACTGTGCTTTGATTTCCACCTTACTACGTCTAAGAGGGCGTGCAAAACGGTGGCTTTTGGGTACAGTCCCGAATCACATGGAGGCAATGAGCGATAGGAGGGGATTCGTCTCTCCCGGTATAGGGAGTTGATGTTGTGCTGTGTTCGATTGGCTATAACTGGAAGTTTCTGGTCAGGGCTGATATAGAGATTTACTGGTAAGTGTTACCAGTAGTTTCTCGACCTGTTATTAGCCTCATATCGACATGACTTATCGGTTACTGGGGTCTGACGTATACCACCCCTAGACTAGACATGCAACATATCAGATGAAGAGACTGGACTTTACGGGAGTGTTACTGATTGGATTCACAGGAGAATGTATAGGCTTGCTTGTTGATCTTCTGATCGCTCAATACCTGGGAGGCTGTTACGTTTAGCTGACCGCTTGCATCTTATGGGTGTTTAATATGATCATCACCTGCTACCGGCATATTGGCGATTCTTTAGAGTCCTACATAGAGGTTTCTTAACTCAGGCAAAACGGAGTAGGAGCACATATGTGATATGTGCGGGACCGAGAATAATACGATATGAGATACAGTATTCTATTCTCGCGATATTGGATATCAGCCGGGTCATCGGATCAAGTGTTGATTCGATGTATCGGTACATGATATATTAGTCGGTTATATGCGATATAGCCGGATTGTCGGATTAAGTGTTGATTCGATAATTTAATGTATAATTATATATATGATATATTACATTACATTATCTAATATTGGCTCGCTTTATTGATTCATTTTCTCACCGGATAATACATTGATATATATGCGATATATGTTAATTGTATTATTTTCTTTTGTTACAAAAATATATTATATATGTGATATATAATATTGTAACAAGTTATGATTACTAATGCAACATGATTAGTTGAGATTAAACATGATTAGGGTTTGATTTTGGTTAGCTTATTCATGAAGCTTCCAGAAGCTTTTCTTTTGTTTTAAGCTAAGATATTTGTGGATTTATTTCCTAACCCAACCCAAGCCCTTGACCCTAGTTAAATCTCTACAATGGTTAGCCCTTTCATCTTTAACCATAGGTTGCATTTGTAATTAGAATTGAAATTTCATTATTCATCACAAAAGAAATCTTCTTCTTCTTCCTCCTTGAAAAGCTTTCTAACTTTTGGTTTTGTGGTGTATTAGTGTGAGAAATTGATAATAAAAGAGAGCATAAACCCTACATCATCATCCTCATCTAATCTAGCCAATTAGATTAGGGTGTTCACTTCATTAACACTTGATTAGTGAGTGAGAGCTTGAGTTAAAGAAACATCAAGGTAGATCATCTTTGAAAAGGAAGACTTCAAGCAAGCATGGATCATTCGGGTTGAGGAGCTTCTCTTGAGTCTGGGAGATCATGGATCGCGGCGAAGGGATTACTACTCGGAGCTTATGAAGGGAAGGAGAGGACTATAAAGGTTGTAATCCCTCACTCTTAGTTGTAAAGATGTTTACTTGCATGTTTAACCCTAATTATCTAGTAAAGATCCTTGTTTTGGGTTGTTCGGCACGTCCAAATTTTAAATCAGGTATGGTTGATACCTTATAGACCCTTGTGACTGTGCCTAGTAACCTTACAGTGGTATCAGAGCCAAGCTAAGGTATTAGGCGACGTGTATACGAAGTTAAAAGTCCGATCGAACCATGAAACGTCAAAATTTGACCCCTCTCTGGAAATTTTTTAAAAATTTGATTTTTTCCGTATTAAAAATACTCAGAAAATTCAGCAGGTGATTCTATGGATAACTGTGAAATATGAGCCCCCAACTCCCTCAAGTCGCCGCGAAACCGCGGCAGGAACATGCTTTGCGTAGCGATTCCGCGGCCGAACTTGGGTGTTGGGAACTCGTATTTGCAGGGTTTATCCGTAGGTATTAGTATATACTTCTGGGAATTTTAATAATACTCAAGTGTTGAGTTTTCTGGAGATCCTTTGTATTCGTTGATTCGATCGGAAAGTTTAATTTCGTTTTGTTTTCCAGATATTTTAGAACGTGTTAAAATGTTCGAACGGATATCAATAACTCACTTTTTCCCGACGCCAAAAACTTTCAAGTGTTGAATTTTTCTTGAGTTTAAAACTTTCGGAAAAACATGCAAGCATATCTGTGGACCCTCTAGAAAACGTAACCTTAAATCGATTATGTGACCGTCAAAACTGTCACAGAACCCTAGGGTTTATGGTATTTTAGCGTTGCCACATATGAGGCGTTGGTTTGACCCTTCTACGGCTGGTTCATTGGGGCTGTGTCATGCTCTGGGTTTTTTGAACTCCGCTCAAGTGTAGAGCTATTTGGGAATTCTTGGGTGTTTGATTATTCGATCGGAAAGTTTAACTTTGTCTATATATCTGGTATGTCATACAATATATGGAATTCATATAGTTAGGCATGAAATGCGAAGTATGTGATATTTCGGATTTATGATGTCTAAAGTGATTGTGGATTCCAAATGTTTTAGTTATACACTTTCTTTTCTGTGACCGTAAGCGTAGTATATGGTGTATCGCCGGCTTCGTTGCTATACATCAACAACAATCGGGATACGCATACTTGCTTACGTTGATGATATGAGATATTATGTGTTGCTGTGATATGTTGTATTGGATCGTCGTGTTCTGAATAACCGGGGTTTTTATGTGAGATGAGGGTTTTTATTTTCATTCATGTAAAATTCATTTGTATGTAATATTCTTTTATCGGGGCACTTCCGGGTTGAGGTTGTTGTCACCATTGTATATTATTTACTTTTCCGCATTAGGTAGACCCATGGAGGGGAGCACAAGTAACCGGGTTCTGGGGTCCAGTGGGAGGCCATCTCGAGGAGTCGAGACCGGGTCTCCTAACCCTGGAATTGGGAGTGTTACTTGCCGCTCTTGTAGGGGTCTAGGGATGTGGGTTTGGCTATTCATCGCGACCGTGGAATCCGTTTTTTATACAGGCTCGAAATAAAACACGGATGTCCTAGTATATCCAATATTTCATATGTTATCTTCTGCTGCAATGTTATGTGATGAGATCATATTACTGCCTGAGACGAATGCTTATACAATATATATATGTTGATATATAAATATTACTGCTTTCGTTTCTTCTGTGATGCTTAGGAAGCATTAATTGATGGGATTTTTATTAATGAGATTAATAAAAGAAAAGAAATCTATAAGATGTTGTAGAATCAAAACTTTATAAAAAGGGTAGCTACAGTTTTTTGCTTTGCACAGCGGTATATATGATATATCCTGCACCTTATTCATTGAGGAAAGAGCCGAGATCCCTTCACCGGGAGTGACCTCTTTAGCTAAACTGGCAGATGCTACAAACTCACGGTTTAGTTTTTGATAGCTTCTATAGTTCTTGCTCTGCACAGCGGTATATATGATATACCCTGCACCTTATTCGATGGGGAAAGAGCCGAAATCCCTTCACCGGGAGTGACATCTTTAGCGAAACTAGAAAAGCCTCAAAAACACTCCTTTTCAAAATCACTTGTTTCTACAACGATATTAAGTTCATTACGCTCATGGTTTTCTGAAAAACCTGCGTAGCCCTCCGTCATTTCAGATAAATAATATTTAGTATTCGTGCTATGTTTGTTGACTTAGTCAAAGCGTAGTGTACGGTTGCTAAATAGCGTTTATCTGCTAAAGTATGAGATGCGATTGGATTAGGGTAGTCGTACAGCCTTGTTGACTTAGTCAAGGGTTGTACGGGTGGGTTTAATTCAGTTGGGAAATATACGGGTTGAACTTGACTTGCGATTTATGGTTTGTTGACTTAGTCAAGGTCATAGATCGCTAGAGGCAAAATATTATCAGGAATTTCATGTATTGAAATTTGCAATGAGATTGCATACCTCCTATGAGATAGTTGGATCCCGATACCCACTGCGAGTAAGAGTTACTCCTAGGAGAATTTTACACAGGACAATTAGCCGATCAAGTAAGTGTCTAGAAAGGTGTTAATGGGGTTATGCCTCTGGGAAACGAGGTTTACTTTATTTAGGTCCGTGCGAAAGCACGGGGAACCTCCCTTAAAGTACCAACACTGATGTGGCTGAATGATTGGCGAAATTGTTGGGTGTAATTAATCCCGGCTAATCTTACCTTTTATGGTTTGAAACAAGATTTGATAAAAACAGTGGGAGACATCCTGATTAGATAACATAATAACCAATCTAATCTTGCAAGAGCATACGCTAAAGTGTTTTCTTCTCTCTCTCTCCAGGTAGCGACCATGTCAGGCCTTAATCAAGATAATAATATGGATGTATTGACCGAACCCGCTTATTATACTGAGCAGGGGATCGTTGGTCCCGTTCTTTCTTATAAGAGTTATAAGAATGAGCAGGAAACAAGAGAATATCTGGATTCTCATGCCACCCAAACGAAGAATAAGCAAGTTGATGCATCTTCTTCTGGTGTGTTAGTTATTGAAAACTGTTTCTCAGTTCACCCTACGTCCTGGGTATTAGATACCGGATCGGGATCCCACATATGTAAATTGTTACGTGGGCTACGTAAAGGTAGAGAACTGGGAAAGGGTGATCATTCCGTACAAGTAGCGAATGGTGCAAGTATTGCAGCTAAAGCAGTTGGTGAATATCATCTTGTATTACCAAGTAGTAATACTTTGATTCTGAATGAGTGCTATTATATACCGAACATGACGTGCAACATTATATCAGTTTCTTTATTAAGTAAAGAAGGATATAATTTTGTAATACAGGATAATGTTATGAATATCTTCCTAAATCAAAAATTGATTGGATCAGGCTCGTTACATAACGGCATATACGTTCTCATTCAAAATACAGTCCTTAACATACAAAACACAAATAAGAGGAAGAGTTCAGAAATGAACGAATCTTACTTATGGCATTGTAGACTTGGTCATATCAATGCGAAACGGCTAGCTAAGTTACATAAGGATGGATATTTGAATCCGTTCGAATTATCATCTTATGATACTTACCATTCATGTCTCAAAGTTAAAATGACCAAAACTCCATTTAGTGGACATGGAGTAAGAGTTGAGGAACTCTTAGGACTGGTACATAGTGATGTATGCGGTCCCATGTCTATACATGCCAGGAACGGTTCTTCCTACTTCATTACATTCACTGACGATCTCTCAAGATACGGACATGTGTTCCTGATGAAATACAAGTCTGAAGCTTTTGAGAAATTCAGAGGATATAAGTATGAAGTAGAAAACCAAACTGGCAAAAGTATTAAGATCATTCGATCTGATCGAGGAGGAGAATACTTGAGCGATGAGTTTCTGAACTATCTAAAAGAGAATGGGATTCTCTCTCAGCTTACTCCTCGTTATACACCACAGCACAACGGTGTATCGGAGCGGAGGAATCGCACCCTATTAGATATGGTGCGCTCTATGATGTGTGATGCTGGGTTACCTATTTCCTTTTGGGGGTATGCGCTTGAGACAGCCATATACCTATTGAATCTAGTTCCATCTAAATCTGTACCTACCACACCATATGAGATATAGAGTGGGTAGAGACCATATTTTAAACGAGTTAAGATATGGGGTTGTCCGGCCTATGTCAAAAGGCAAAATCCGGACAAACTCGAGGCACGATCATTTCTTTGCAAGTTCGTGGGATATCCAAAGAATTCTCAAGGATATTTTTTCTACCACGCTGAGGAACAAAAAGTGTTTGTTGCTCAACATGACACCTTTTTGGAAAAGGAATTTCTTGCAAAAGAAATTAGTGGCAAAGAGGTAGAGCTTGAAGAGGTTCCAGCACCGCAAACTACAACTGATGATTTATTGGAACAAGAGAATTCAGTAATACCCGACGAACCCCAGCCTCTCTGCTGATCTAGCAGGGTTTCTCATCCACCTGAGAGATACTACAGTTTTCTCGTTGAGGGTGGGAGCGAGGATTGCATCATGGAAGATGATGACCCGACTAGTTTCGAGCAGGCCATCACGAGTGGTGACTCTGTGAAATGGCTGGATGCAATGCGATCTGAGATGGAATCCATGTACACCAACAAAGTATGGACTTTGGAAGTTGCTCCTGAAGGGGTAAAACCCATTGGGAGCAAATAGATCTGTAAAAGGAAAATTAGTGTAGATGGAAAAGTTGAGACTTTCAAAGCTAGACTTGTTGCAAAGGATTTTCGTCAACGACCAGGTATGGATTATGACGAAACCTTTTCTCCAGTGGCTATGCTTAAGTCCATCCAGATCTTACTTGCCATTGCTGCATACCATGACTACGAAATCTGGCAGATGGATGTTAAGACCGCCTTTCTAAACGGTGATTTAGAAGAGTGCGTATACATGACTCAGCCAGAGGGCTTCATAGATAGTGAAAGCAGCTGAAAGGTGTGCAAGCTGCCTAAATCCATTTACGGGTTAAAGCAAGCATCGCGGAGTTGGAACATCTGCTTTGATGTTGTAGTCAAAAAGTTTGACTTCATCAAAAGCGTAGAAGAACCTTGTATTTATAAGAAGGTTGCAGAGAGTAAGGTTGTCTTCCTCGTATTGTACGTCGATGATATACTCTTGATAGGAAATGATGTTACTATGCTGCAATCGGTCAAGCTCTTTTTATCACAAAGATTCTTAATAAAAGATCTAGGTGATGCCTCCTACATACTGGGAATTATGATCTATAGAGATAGATCTTAACGGATACTGGGATTGTCCCAATCCAGGTACATTGACACCATACTAAAGAGGTTTAGTATGGAAGAATCCAAGAGTGGTAACCAACCCACGATCTTTGGACTCACTCTCTCCAAAGAGATGTCTCCCAAGACTGATTTGGAGAGAGCTCGCATGCAAGGGATACCCTATGCTTCGGCAGTAGGCTCTATCATGTATGCGATGCTATATACCAGACCTGATGTAGCATACTCACTAAGTGTAGTGAGTTGGTATCAAGCAGATCGTGGAGAGAGTCACTGGACAGCTGTGAAAAACATTCTCAAGTACTTGCGAAGGACTAAAGAGATGTTCTTAGTGTCTGGTAACGGAGAACTCCAAGTGGAGTCCTTTACCGATTCCAGCTTCCAGAGTGATAAGGACGACTCTAAGTCGCACTCAGGATTTGTCTTTACCCTCAATGGAGGGACGGTGTGTTGGAAGAGTTCCAAACAGGATACCGTTGCAGACTCGACGATGGAGGCTGAATACATCGCTGCCAACGATGCTGCCAAAGAGGCTGTCTGGATAAAGAAGTTCATCTCTGAACTTGGTGTGGTTCCGTCCATTGAGCATCCAATACCTTTGTATTGCGATAACAATGGAGCTGTGGCTTTGGCCAAGGAACCCAGGTCCCATCAGAAGTCCAGACATATTCTGAGGCGGTATCACCTGATCAGGGAGATAGTTGATCGCCGGGAGATCGAGGTCAAGAGAGTTGATATGAAGGACAACACTGAGGATCCACTCATGAAGGCCATTCCCCAGATACAGTTTGAGAGATTATTCGGGATGCTAGGTATGAGATACTACAACAGCTGGCCTTAATGCAAGTGGGAGATTGTTAGTTATGTATATGCCCTAGAGGCCATTGTTGTACATATGATGTATATTATAATGGATGCTTAGATATATATAGAGAGGACTTTCTTGCTCGTCATGATAGTATGTTATTTGGTTTCACTTTATCTTAACATGTTGACTTATATTAGTTTACCGTCTTACTCTCACATGTTGATAAAGCCCTTAGGATATGTACTCGACTACTGGGACTATGATGAGATCATACTAGTGGGGCCAGGGTAGTCAACGAATACATCCTATAACTGTTCTTAGTCGAGGGTGTGTCGAGACAGGGCATCGATACACCAGAGTAGACTAGCGTACACGCATCTTGACCTATATGATGGGCGATGGATGATCCCATATCCATCGGTGTTTGACATCAAGGATGGTGTACGGGTGCTCAGTGGAGACTGGGTACACTGGAAGGACTCGCCAAGAACTCACACACGGTATTATACCTCACGTCAGAAGGCAGTTCTCCGGTGACACTGGTACAGGTTAGTCTGTAGACGCGAGATCGTCATACAGTCTTGTGTGATTCCCACTGTGCTTTGATTTCCACCATACCATGTCCAAGAGGGCGTGCAAAACGGTGGCTTTTGGGTGCAGTCCCGAATCACATGGAGGCAATGAGCGATAGGAAGGGATTCGTCTCTCTTGGTATAGGGAGTTGATGTTGTGCTCTGTTCGATTGGCTATAACTGGAAGTCCCTGTCCAGGGCTGATATAGAGATTTACTAGTAAGTGTTACCAGTAGTTTCTCGACCTGTTATAAGCCTCATATCGACACGACTTATCGGTTACTGGGGTCTGATGTAAACCAGCCCTAGACTAGATATGCAACATATCAGACGAAGAGACCGGACTGTACGGGAGTGTTATTGATTAGATTCACAGGAGAATGTATAGGCTTGCTTGTTGATCGTCTGATTGCCTAATACCTGGGTGGTTGTTACGTTTAGCTGACCGCTTAAAGCTTGTGGGTGTTTGATATGATCATCACCTGCTACCGGCGTATTGACGATTCTTTAGAGTACTACACAGAGGTTTCTTGACTCAGGCAAAACGGAGTAGGGGCACATATGTGATATGTGCAGGACCGAGAATAATACAATATGAGATACCGTATTCTATTCTCGCGATATTTGATATCAACCGGGTCATCGGATCAAGTGTTGATTCGATGTATCGGTACATGATATATTAGTCGGTTATATGCGATATAGCCGGATTGTCGGATCAAGTGTTGATTCGATAATTTAATGTATAATTATATATGTGATATATTACATAACATTATCTAATATTGGCTCGCTTTATTGATTCATTTTCTCACCGGATAATACATTGATATATATGCGATATATGTTAATTGTATTATTTTCTTTTGTTACAAAAATATATTATATATGTGATATATAATATTGTAACAAGTTATAATTACTAATGCAACAAGATTAGTGGAGATTAAACATGATTAGGGTTTGATTTGGGTTAGCTTATTTATGAAGCTTCCAGAAGCTTTTCTTTTGTTTTAAGCTAAGATATTATGTGTTGATATTTGTGGAGATATTTCCTAACCCAATCCAAACCCTTGACCCTAGTTAAATCTCTACAATGGTTAGCCCTTTCATCTTTAACCATAGGTTGCATTTGTAATTAGAATAGAAATTTCATTATTCATCACAAAAGAAATCTTCTTCTTCCTCCTCCTTGAAAAGCTTTCTAGCTTTTGGTTTTGTGATCGATTAGTGTGAGAAATTGGTAATAAAAGAGAGCATAAATGCTACTTCATCATCCTCATCTAATCTAGCCAATTAGATTAAGGTGTTCACTTAATTAACACTTGATTAGTGAGTGAGAGCTTGAGTTAATGAAATTTCAAGGTAGATCATCTTTGAAAAGGAAGACTTCAGGCAAGCATGGATCATTTGGGTTGTAGAGCTTCTCTTGAGTCCGGGAGATCATGGATCGTGGCGAAGGGACTACTACTCGTAGCTTATGAAGCGAAGGAGCGGACTACAAAGGTTGTAATCCCTCACTCTTAGTTGTAGAGATGTTTACTAGCATGTTTAACCCTAATTATCTAGCAAAGATCTTTGCTTTGGGTTGTTCGGCACCTCTAAATTTTAAATCGGGTATGGTTGATACCTTATAGACCCTTGTGATTGTGCCTAGTAACCTTACAGCAAGTGGTCATCTAAACGTAACAGCCACCCAGCTATTAAGCGATCAGAAGATAAACAAGTAAGCATGTACATTCTCCTACGAATCCAATCAGTAACACTCCCATACAGTCCGGTCTCTACGTCTGATATGTCACATATCTTGCCTAGAGGTGGTAAACGTCAGACCCCAGTAGCTTGATAAGTCGTGTCGATATGAGGTCAATAACAGTTCGAGAAACTACTTATAACACTTACCAGTATATCTCAGCAATCCTGGCCAGGGATTTCCAGTTATGGCCAATCGAACATAGCGCAACATCAACTCCCTATACCGGGAGAGATGAAACCCCTCCTATCGCTCATTGCATCCATGTGATTCGGGACTGTATCCAAAAGCCACCGTTTTGCACGCCCTCTCGGACGTGGTATGATGGAAATCAAAGCACAGTGGGAATCACACAAGACTCTATGACGATTTCGGTTCTACAGACTAACCTGTACCAGTGTTACTAGAGAACTGCCATCTGACCTGAGTTATAATACCATCTGGGAGTTCTCGGCGAGTCTGTCCAGTGTACCCAGTCTCCACCGAGCACCCATATACTTTCTCTGATGTCAAACACCAATGGATATGGGATCATCCATTGCCCATAATATAGGTCAAGAAGCGCATACGCTAGTCTACTCTGATATATCGATGCCCTGTCTCGGTACACCTATGACTAGGAACATTTAAAGGATGTACTTAGCGACTACACTGTCCCCACTATTATGATCTGCATCATAGTCCTGGTATTCAAGTACTCATCCTGAGGGCTTTATCAACATGTAACATAGAGACAATCAGAGTACATGTTAAGATAAAGTGTAACCAGATAGCATACTATCATGTTGAGCAAGAAAGTCCTACCTATATATATCCAAGCATCCACTACAATATACATCGTATGTACAGTAATGGCCTCTAGGGCGTACATATAACTAACAATCTCCCACTTGCACTAGGGCCATCTGTTGTGGTATCGCATACCCAACAATCAGCTGTGGTTGAAGTATCTCATACTCAACCATCCCATAAAAGTCTCTACTGGGAAATAGGCTTTTGTGAGTGGATCCGTGCTGTTGTCCTTTGTGTCTACTCTCCTAACCTCAATCTCCCTGGAGATCAACCATCTCCATGATATTGTGATACTGCCTTAGAATATGTCTGGATTACAGATGGGACGGGGTTTCCTTGGCAAAAGCCAAAACTCCATTGTCACACAACGGTAGGAACGAAGTTCATCTCATGAAATAGTATACATCCAGACTATTTCTTTGGTAGCATCCTTGGTAGTGATTTATCCTGTCTTTATCGTCTAGTATGTCACGATATCTAGCTTGGAACTCTTCCAACATACCGTCCCTCCACTGATGGTAAAGACAATGGCTGTGACTTACATTCTGTCGTCCTTATCACCCTGGAAACTTTCCAGTGATTCTCCCCAGGATCGATTGATACCATCTCACTACAACTAGTGAGAATCCTAACATCCAATTAGATCTATCTCATAGACATAAAACCTAGGATTTAGGAGGTATCACTTTGATCCTTATATGGAGAATTCTTGTGATAAGAAGAGATTGACCGAACGTAGCATAGGAAACTCCTTTCTTATCAAGAGTATGTTATCCACGTACAATACGAGGATCATCACCATACTCTCTATTACTTTATTGTATATACAAGGTTCATCTACCATTTTGATGAAGTCAAACTCTTTGACTACCACATCAAAACAGGCGTTCCAACTCCGCGATACCTGCTTTATCCCATAAAGCACCTTGCTCACGTTTCCGCTGCTCCCACTGTCTACGAAGCCCTCTGGCTGTGTACTTATAGACGCCTTTTCTTTTTATAAATCAATATTTAGAAAAGTAGTCATGACACCCAATCGCCGGATATCGTAGTCATGGTATGTAGCAATGGCAAGTAGGATCTGGATAGACTTAAGCATAGTTTTGAAAGTCTTAACTTTTCTATGTACACCAAGTAATCTTCTCAAGATATACTTGCTTCTGATGGGGATTTAACCCTTTAGATAAAGCAACCAAAGTCCATACTTTGTTGGTGTATAAGGATTCCATGTCAGATCGCTAAGCATCCAGCTATTCTTACAGAGTCCCCACTCTTGATGGCCAGCTCGAAACAAGTTGGGTCATCATCTCATGATGCAATCCTCGCTCCCACTGTCATAGAGTAACAGAAGTATCTCTCAAGTGGGTGAGGAACCCTACTAGATCGACAGAGAGAATGAGGTTCGTTGGTTACTATTGAATCCTTCGGTTCTATCAAATCATCTGCTGCAGTTTGTATAGCTGGAACTCCTTCCAGTTCTACAGATCTGACCTTGCCTCGAGCTTTTCTGGATTTTGCTTTTAGACATAGGCCGGACAACCCCAAATCTTAATGTCCTTAAGAGATGGGCTCTTCTCGTACCATATCACATATGGAGTAGTCGGCATCTGATTTGATAGGAACCCCATTCAATAGGTATACATCTTCTCAAGTGCATAACTCCCAAAAGGAAATATGCAACTCAGTAGTACTCATCATAGAGCACACCATATCTTATAGGGTGCGATTGCTCCGCCCCGATATACCGACGTGCTGTGGTGTATACGGAGGAGTAATGCTGAGAGAGAATCTCATTCTCCCTTAGAATAGTCTAGGATCTCCGTGCTCAAGTATTCTCCTCCCTGATCACATCAAAGGACATAATACTTATACCTGTTTTTGGTTCTCTACTTCTGACTTATATTCATTGAATTTCTCAGAAGGTTCAAACTTGCGTTTCAACAGGAACATATGTCCGAATCTTGAGAGATAATCAGTGAATGTAATGAAGTACAAAGAACTAATACTGGCGTCTGTAGACAGGGGACTTATATACATCATCATGTATCAATCCCAAAAGTTTACTAACTCTTTCTCTGTTTCCAATAAACAGAGCTGAGGTCATTTTATCTTTGTGACATGACTAGCAAGTTTCACAAGATGTAAATTCAAACAGATTTAAATATGCATCTTTATGTAACTTCAGCTAGTCGGGTCACATTGATATGACCTAGTCTACAATACCTCAAGAAGGATTCGTTCATTTCTGAACTCATTCTCTTGTGTGTGTTCTATACGTTAAGAATTGTAATTTGATTTAGAACGTATAAGCTTTTAGAAAACGTGCCTGAACCGATCAACTCTTGATATAGGAAATGTTCAAAACATTATCCAACAATACAAAATTATATCCTTCTTTACTAATAAAGAGAATGATATGATGTTGTATATCAGGTTCGGTATCTAATAACAATCGTTCAGAATCACTGTATTCAGGTAATATAGGGTGATAACTGCCAACTCCCTGGATTGCAACAATTGCATATGTTTCCAACTCTTGAAACTTATCACCCGTTCTCAGTTCTCTACCTATCTGTAGCCTATGTAATAGATTACATATCTGGGATCCTGATCCGGTATCTCATACCCAGGACGTAAAGGATACTGAGAAACAGTTCTCTGTAATGAACATACCAGAAGAAGATGCATCGGCATGCACTTTCTTTGTTTGGGCGGCACGGGAATTCTGGTAATCCCCTTATTTCCTGCTCAGTCTTTATAACATTTATAAGTTAGAGCGGGACCAACGTTCCCTAGCGCAGTATAACAAGCGGGTTCAGTCAAAACATCCGTATTATTATCTTGATTATGGCGTGACATGGTCTCTATCTGGAGAGAGAGAGAAGAAAACACTCAGCGTATGCTCTTGCAAGATTAGATTGGTTATTAATATATCTAATCAGGATGTCTCCCACTGTTTTAGTCAAATCTTCCTTCAAACCCTAAGAAAGACTAGCCGGGATTAATTACACCCTACAAGTTCGCCAATCTTTCAGCCAGGCCAGTGCTGGTACTTTGAGGGAGGTTCCTCATGCTTTCGCACGGACCTAATGAAAATAAACCTCGATTTTCCAAGGGCGTAACCTCGTTAACACCTTTCTAGACACCTACTTGATCGGCTAATTGTAATGTGTAAAACTCTCCCAGGAGTAACTCTTACTCGCAGTGGGTATCGGGATCTAACTATCTCATAGGAGTTATGCAATCTCATTGCAAATTTCAACACTTGAAATTCCCGATAATATTTTACCCCTAGTACTTATGACCATAACTATGGTCAACATATCATAAGCACTAGTCAAGTTCTACCCGTCATTTCATGATTAATTAGACCCACCCACATGACCCTCAACTATGGTCAACATAATCACATGACCGTCCTAATTAATCGCATAATATGCTGTGTAGGAAGACATCACTTAGCTACCGTATACTACGCCCCAACAAAAGTCGACATACGCAGCACGAATACTAAGTACTCTACTTCCTAAAATGACAGAAGGTTACAACAGGTTTTTAAGAAAACCTTTTGCGTAATGAACTTGATATTGTTGTAGAATCGAGTGATTTTAAATGGAGTTTTTTTAGGCTTTTCTAGTTTCGCTAAAGTGGTCACTCCCGGTGAAGGAATCGTCGGCTCTTTCCTTATCGAATAAGGTGCAGGATATTTCACAAATACCACTATGCAAGGCAAAAACTATAAAAAGCAATCAAAAGACAAACCGAGTTTGTAGCATCTGCTAGTTTCTCTAAAGAGGTCACTCCCGATGAAGGGATCTCGGATCTTTCCTTATCGAATAAGGTGCTGGATATTCTACAAGGAATACCACTATGCAAAGCAAGAACTAGAGCTACCAATTTTCGAAACAAGTTTCTACAATATTTTTAGGTTTCTTTTATTTCATTAAACTCATTAATGAAGTCCCATTTTATTATGCTTCACAAGCATCATATTTGAAACAAAATCAACAATATATAATATATATCACATATATATAATATAAACATTCGTCTCAGGCAGTAATATGATCTCATCACAGAACATTGCAGCAGAAGAACATATATGAAATATTGGATATACTAGGAGGTCCGTGTTTTTAATACGAGCCTGTATAAAACACGGATTCCACGGTCATGATGAATAGCCAAACCCACATCCCTAGACCCCTACGAGAGCGGCAAGTAACCCTTCAAGTTCTAGAGTTAGGAGACCGGGTCTTGACTCCTCGAGATGGTCTCCCAATGGACCCTAGAACCCGGTTACTTGTGCTCCAAGCCCTGGGTCTATCATAATGCCGAAAAGTAAAAAATATACAATGGTGACATCATCCTCAGCCCGGAAGTGCCCCAATAAAAGAATATTACATACATTGAATTTTACATGAATGAAAAAGAAAAACTCTCATCTCACATAAAACCCCCGGCTATTCAAACACGACGATCAAATATAACATATCACAGCAACACACAATATCACATATCATCAACGTAAGTAAATATGCGTATTCCAATTATCATTGATGTATAGCAACGAAACCGGCGATACACCACATATTACACTTACGGTCGCAGAAAAGAAAGTGTAAAACTACAACAGTTAGAATCTGCAACCTCCTTAGACATCGCATGCCTAACCAAATGAATTCCTTAGACATCTCATGCCTAACAATTATAAACCTAGCATTTTAGTCTCAATATCGAAAACACTTTTCAATATCTATTCGGGCAATTCAACAAGATTCCCGAAAACCTGATCGAATGCTTGTCGAAAACTTTAGTAGACGGCTGCACCCCCGATGCCGTCGACGAAGTGCACTAAGGCGGAACACCACTGCCGCGAGCACCCGAACGGATGCTTGTGGCGACGGGGTTCTCCTACAATCAGTTGGTCGGGGATATAGGGCGTGGCTTTCTATTAAGTTTACCCGGCGAGTATCCGTGTACGCTACATGATTGCGACGGACTTTTGATCGCATCAAAATCCCGTGGCAACCGTAATCGGAGACTAAACTGCTAGATTTATAACATTCAAATTAGTTATCTTATAACTACTTGTGGATTCAAAATATTGTATCACAATCCAGATAAATAGACAATGTTAAACTTTCAGATCGACTAATCAAACACCCAAGATTTCCCAAATAGCTCAACACTTGAGCGGAGTTCAAAAATCCCAGAACATGTCACAGCCCCAATGAACCAGCCGTAGAAGGGTCAAACCAACGCCTCACATACGGCAACGCTAAACTACCACAAACCCTAGGGTTCAAGTGGCAGTTTTGACGGTCACATAATCGAGTTAAGGTTACGTTCTTCTAAAGGGTCCACAAATACGCTTGCAAGATTTTCCGGAAGTTTCAAACTTATGAAAAAATCCAACACTTGAAAATTTTCTGTCTGGGGAAAAAGTGAGTTATTGATATCCGTTCGAACTTTTTAACACGTTCTAAATTACCCGAAAAACTAAACGATGTTAAACTTTCCGATCGAATCAACGAATACAAAAGATCTCCAGAAAACTCAACACTTGAGTAGAATTAAAAATTCCCAGAAGCATGCAAAAGTACCCAAGAATCATACCCTGAAGTTATATCCCCTGACACCCTAAGTTGGCCGTGGAACCGCCGCCAAACGCATGGTTTGGCCGCGGTTCCGCGGTCTCTTGAAGGGATCATGGGTCCGTACTTCACAGTAATTCTTATAATTCCCTGCTTAATTTTCCGAGTATTTTTAATACAGAAAAAATCAACATTTTAAAAAATTTCCAGAGAGGGGGTAAAAAGCGATGTTTCAGGGTTCGATCGGACTTTAAACTTCGTCTAAACTTTGCATAAAGCTCTAGCTTGCCTCTGATACCACTGTAGGGTTACTAGGCACTAGAACAAGGTTCTACAAGGCATCAACCATGCTAAAATCAAATTTTTCATGTGCCGAAAAACCCAAGCAAGATTGTAAACTAGAGATTAGGCGAAACAAAGAACAAGTAAACAACTTTACTTCTAATAGAAAGGGATTACAACCTCTGTAGTCCGTTCCTTCGCTTCATAAGCTCCGAGTAGTAGTCCCTTCGCTGCAATCCATGAACTCCTGAACTCTAGAGAGGCTCCACAAGTCGAATGATGCATGCTTGCTTGAAGTCTTCTATTTCGAAGATGATCTACCTTGAAGAAACTCAAACCCAAGCTATTGCTTCACTAATCAAGTATTAGCAAAGCAAACACCCTAATCTAAGTGGCTAGAATAGATGGATATGATGAAGTAGGAATTTAGCTCTCATTTGTTTTCAATTTCTCACTCATTTTCATCACTTTACAAAACGCTAGAAAGTTTTTCAAGCAAAAAGGAAAAAGAAAAAGAAGCAAACTCTTTTGTGATGAATAATGAAAACTTGAGTGAGGTTAGAAATGCAACCATGGGTTAAGAATGAAGACTTAACCCATGTAGGGAATTAACTATGGTAAAGGGTTGGGTTAGGTTAAAGAAATATCCACACAAAATATCCAAAGTCAAAGTCAAAGCTTCAAGAAGCTTCTTGAAAGCTTCATGCAAGTTTAACCCTAATCCAAACCCTAACCATATTTAAACTCTACAAAACATGTTGTATTTGTAACCCTAACATGTTACAATATTATATATCACATATACAATATTTATTGTAACAAAATAAAATAATACAATTAACATATATCACATATATATCAATGTATTATCCAAGTGAGAAAAAGAATCTTTAAGTGAGATAATTTTAGTTAATGTAATATAATATATCAAATATATGTTTATACATTAAATTATCGAATCAACACTTGATCCGATATTCCGGCTATTTCACAAATAACCGACTAATATAATCTATATCAGTTCATCGAATCAATACTTGATCCGATGACCCGGCTATATCACATATACCCGGCCGATATCACATATTGCGAGAATCTAATACGGTATCACAAACTCATATTGTTCTCGGTCCCGCACATATCACATATGTGCTCCTACTCCATTTTGCCTGAGCCAGGAAACCTCTGTGTAGGACTCTAAAGAATCGTCAATACGCCGGTAGTAGGTGATGATCATATCAAACACCCATAAGCTGCAAGTGGTCAGCTAAACGTAACAGCCATCTAGGTATTGAGCGATCAAAAGATCAACAAGCAAGCCTGTACATTCTCCTTCGAATCCAATCAGTAACACTCTCGTACAGTCCGGTCTCTTCGTCTGATATGTCGCATATCTCGCGTAGAGGTGGTAAACGTCAGACCCCAGTAGCTTGATAAGTCATGTCGATACGAGGTCCATAACAGTTCGAAAAACTACTGATAACACTTACCAGTAAATCTCAGCAACCCTGGCCAGAGATTTCCAGTTATGGCCAATAGAACACAGCCCAACATCAACTCCCTATACCGGGAGAGACGAAACCCCTCCTATCGCTCATTGCCTCCATATGATTCGGGACTGTACCCAAAAGCCGCCGTTTTGCACGGCCTTTCGGACATGGTATGATGGAAATCAAAGCATAGTGGGAATCACACAAGACTCTATGACGATCTCGGGTCTACAGACTAACCTGTACCAGTGTCACCAGAGAACTGCCATCTGACATGAGGTATAATACCATCTGGGAGTTCTCGGCGAGTCCGTTCAGTGTACCCAGTCTCCACTGAGCACCTGTATACCTTCTCTGATGCCAAACATCAATGGATATGGGATCTTCCATTGCCCATCATATGGGTCAAGAAGCGCATACGCTAGTCTACTCTGGTATATCGATGCCCTGTCTCGATACAACTACGACTAGGAACATTTGAAGGATGTACTTAGCGACTACACTGTCCCCACTAGCATGATCTGCATCATAGTCCTGGTAGTCAAGTACTCATCCTAAGGGCTTTATCAACATGTAACATAGAGACAATCAGAGTACATGTTAAGATAAAGTGTAACCAAATAGAATACTATCATGTCGAGCAAGAAATTCCTACCTATATATGTCCAAGCATCCACTACAATATACATCGTATGTACAGTAATGGCGTCTAGGGCATACATATAACTAACAGATAACACTTATCAGTAAATCTCATTAGCCCTGGCCAGGGACTTCAAGTCAGAGCCAATCGCACATTGCACAACATCAACTCCCAATAGCGAGAGAGACAAAACCCCTCCTATCGCTCACTATCTCCATGTGTCTCGAGACTATACCCAAAAGCCACCTGTTTGCACGACTCAATAGAGCCGTGGTAGGGTGGAAATCAATGTACAGTTGGAGAACACACAAGACTCTATCACGATCTCGGGTCTACAGACTATCCTGTACCAGTGTCACCAGAGAACTGCTATCCGACGATAGATATAATACAATATAGGAATTCTCGGTGAGTCCGTTCAATGTACCCAGTATCCACTGAGCACCCGTATACAATCTTCGATGTCACAACACCAATGGATATGGGATCATCCATCGCCCATCATATGGGTCAAGAAACGTATACGCAAGTCTACTCTGAAATGCCCTATATTGATATACCTATGACTAGGAACATTTATGGATTTGCTTATAGACTACACATGCCCCACTAGTATGATCTCCATCATAGCCATGGAAGTCAAGCAAAATATCCTCAGGGCTTTATCGACATGTATCAAATGAACAGTATCAAGTAAACATGTCAGATAAAGTAAAACCAGATAGCATACTATCATGTCGAGCAAGAAAGTCATATATCAAATATACATATATACATGTCCAAGCATCCACTATACATATAATGGCCTCTAGGGCATACATAAATCCAACAATCTACTACTTGCACTAAGGCCAATTATTGGCGTATCTCATACCCAACATCTCAAAAAGTCGCTCATGTTGCGGCTGTGGAAGGGCCTTGGTGAGTGGATCCGCGGTGTTATCCTTTGTATCTACTCTCCGAATCTCGATCTTTTGGCGATCAACTATCTCCCGGATCAAATGATATCGCCTGAGGATGTGTCTGGACTTTTGATGGGATCTGGGTTCTTTGGCCAACGCCATAGCTCCATTATTATCACAATACAATAGTATTGGATTAATAATGGTTGAAACTACTCCTAGCTCCGCAACGAACTTCCTCATCCAGATGTCTTCCTTGGCAGCATCATTTGCAGCAATATACTCAGCTTACATCATGGAGTCTGCAACGGTATCCTGTTTGGAACTCTTCCAACATACCGCCCCTACATTGAGGGTAAATATAAACCCTTAGATAGATTTACTATCATCCTTATTACTTTAGAAGCTGGAATCGGTAAAGGCCTCCATTTAGAGATCCCCATTACCATACACCAAGAACAATTCTTTAGTCCTTCGTAAGTACTTAAGAATGTTCTTCACGCCTATCCAGTGTTGCTCCTCTGGGTTGGATTGATACCTTCTCACTACAGCTAGTGCATAAGCTACATCAGGGCGAGTACATATCATCGCATACATTATAGATCCTACGGATGAAGCGTAGGGTATAATGCTCATGCGAGCTCTCTCTTCATCAGTCTTCGGACAGAAGTCCTTAGAGAGAGTGATTCCATGTCAAGCGGGCAAGGCAACACGCTTGGAATCTTCTATAATAAACCTTTTTAGGATGGTATCAATGTACTATATTTGGGACAATCCCAATAATCTTTTGGATCTATCTCTATAGATCCTTATGCCTAAAATGCACGAGGCATCACCTAGGTCCTTCATGGAGAACCATTGTGATAAGAATAATTTGACCGAGAGATATGACAGTACTCCCTACAATCTTCTTATAAATGCATGGTTCATCTATATTTTTGATAAAATCAAATTCTTTGATTGTATCATCAAAACAGATGTTCCAGCTCCGAGATGCCTGCTTTAATCCATAAATGGATTTAAGCTACCTACACGCTTTTTCGCTGCTCCCACTGTCAATGAAGCCCTCTGGCTGATCCATAAAAATGCACTCTTCTAAATCACCATTTAGAAATACAGTCTTAACGTCCATCTGCCAGATTTCGTAGTCGTAGTGAGCAGAAATAGCAAGTAGGATCCGAATGGATTTAAGCATTGCTACTAGAGAGAAAGTTTCATCATAATCCAGTCCTGGTCTTTGACGAAAACCTTTCGCTACAAGCCTTTCTTTATAGGTCTCTACCTGTCCATCTACACCAATCTTTCACTTAAAGATCCATTTGCACCCAACGGGTTTATCCCAAGAGGTGCAACATCCAAAGTCCATACTTTGTTGGTGTACATGGACTCCATTTCGGATCTCATGGCATCCAACCACTTCACTGAGTCACCACTCGTGTTAGCTTGCTGAAAACCAGTAGGGTCATCATCATCTATGATGCAATCTTCTCTATCACCATCCATGAGAAAACCATAGTATCTCTCCGGCGAGCGAGAAGTTCTACAAGATCTCCGGAGCGGCTGAGGTTCTTGAAGTTCTACTGCAACATCAGTTTCAACCAATTCGTCCTGAGTAATTTGTGCCTCTACAACCATTTCTAGTTCTACCACTTTGCCATCAGTACTGTCTATAAAGATTTCATTTTCCAAAAATGTGGCTTGTTGAGAAACAAACACTTTTTGTTCCACCTTGTTGTAGAATAGATATCCATACGAGTGTTTTAGATATCCCACAAATTTACACATGACCGATCGTGTCTCGAGTTTAGCCGGATTCTGCTTTTTGACGGACAACCCCACATCCTAACTCTTTTAAGAGATGGTCTCTTTCCACACCATATCTCATATGGAGTGGTAGACACGGTCTTTGATGGAACCCTGTTCAATAGATAAATTGTTGTCTCTAATGCATGTCCCCATAAGGAAAATGGTAACTCAGCATCACTCATCATGAACCGTACCATATCTAATAGGGTACGATTCCTCCGTTCTGACACACCGTTGTGCTGTGGTGTGTACGGAGGACTGAGCTGAGAGAGAATCCCATTCTCTTTTAAGAAGTCTGAAAACTCAGTGCTTAAATACTCTCCACCTCGATCTGATCGAAGTTTTTGATACTCGAGCAAGTTTGTTTTTCTGCTTCAAGTTTGTACTCCTTGAATTTCTCGAAAGGTTCGGATTTATGCTTCAATAAAAACACGTGTCCGAATCTTGAAAAATCTTCAGTAAAAGTGATGAAGTATGAAAAACCGTCTCTGGCATGTGTAGACATTGGTCCGCATACATCACTATGTATAAGGCTTAAGAGTTCTGTAGCTCTCTCTCTGTGTCCTATAAGCGGAGTTTTGGTCATTTTACCTTTGATACAAGACTGACAAGTTGCATAAGATTTATATTAAAAAGGATTTAAATATCCATCTTTATGTAGCTTGTTTAGTCTTATTTCATTAATATGACTAAGTCTACAATGCCAAAGAAAAGATACATTTATATCTGAAATCTTTCTTTTATTTGTATGTTGTATACTGAAAACAGTGTGTTGGTTTAGGATGTAAATTCCGTTACTTAGTGTACAATACCTATTCAATTGTTGATTCAAGTTAATGTTCATAACATTATTTTCCAACACAAAATGATATCCTTCATTGTCCAAAAAGATACGGATATTAAATTACATAGCATACTAGGTACAAAATAACAAGGGTTCAAAACCAAAATACATCCTGAAAGAAACCCCAGATGATACTCTCCTACGGATACAGCATGTACATTGGAACCATTTCCAAACCGTAGAGTGTGGTCCCCAGTCTTCAAAACTCTATTGTTTCTCAATCCCTGCATACAATTACATAAGTGAGAACCAGAACCGGTATCTAATACCCAAGATGTAGAGTTTAATGAAAAACAGTTCTAAGTTACAAACACACATGAAGCGGAAGCATCAACATGCTTCTTCTTCTTGAGATCTGCAAGGTACAAAGCACAATTGCGTTTCCAGTGTCCCGACTTGTGGCAGTAAAAAAATTCTCCTTTTCCACTTCCCGCAGTCCCAGACTTGTCTTTCCCCTTCGCCTTTTCAACTCCACCTCTCGGCTTGGTGGGATTCTTCTTCTTCTTTCCCTTGGCCTTGGCTTTCGGGACTGAAGAGGAAGATGGCCCATAAAGCAGAGCGGGAGTTTTCACTGTATTAAGCGTGCTTTCTGCATTTCTCAACATATTTAGAAGTTCAGGCAATGATTTCTCCAAATCTTTCATATTGAAATTCACTATGAACGGAGCAAAGGCTGGGGAGAGAGACTGCAGAACAATATCTGTATATTGCTCATTATCCATAGTCCATCCCAGTTCATCAAGTTCTTCTATAAGACCAATCATCTTCAGAACATGGTCTCCTACCGATGCACCGGGGGCCAACCGCATGTGAAACAGCTTTTGAGATGTCTCGTATCGTAAAGTACGAGATTGCTCTTCATACAACTCCTTTGTATGAAGAAAGATGGATTGTACATCCATCTTCTCGTGCTGTTTCTGATGGATACTGTCCATAGAAGCAAGCGCGAGGCACGTGGCCGTGTTGCAATCAATATCCCATGTTTTTCGGATCTCCTTATCTGAAACAGATGATTCAGGTCTTGGGACGGGTGAGGCTTTGGTAGTGAGGACATATGATACTTTATCATATGTGAGTGCAATGTTCAAGTTCCTCAACCATTCTTTATAATTTGGTCCACTCATTTTTTTTCTCTAAACAAAGCTTAAGTCCCGTCATCGGAATCTGCCATTAGGAGAGAGAAAAGAATACACTCAGTGAAATGCTCTTGTAAAGATCAGATTGGTTATTATCTTATCTAATCGATGTCTCCCACTGCTTTTATCAAATTTTCTTTCAAACCTGAAAAGAAAATTAGACAGGATTAATTACATTCTACAGTTTCGCTAACCGGTCAGCCAGGACAGTGTCGGTACTTTGAGGGAGGTTCCCCGTGCTTGCGCACGGACCTAATTAAAATAAATCTCGTTTTTCCCAGAGGTCAAACCCCGTCAACACCTTTCTAGACACCTAATGGATTAGCTAATTGTAAAGTGCAAAATTCTCCCGGGAGTAACTCTTACTCACAGTGGGATCGGGATCCAAATATCATATAGATGGTATGCAATCTCATTGCAAATTTCAACTCTTCAAACTCCCGATATAGTTTTTACCCCTAGATGCTTATGACCTTGGCTATGGTCAACATATCATAAGCACTAATGAAGTTCTACCCGTCATTTCGTAATTAACCAGACCCACCCATATGACCCTCGACTATGATCAACATAATCACATGAATGTCCTAACTTATCGCATCATATGCTTTGTAGGAAGACATCACTTAGCTACCGTACACTACGCCTTGACTATAATCAACATACGTAGCACGAATACTAAGTACTCTGCTTCTTAAAATGACGGAGGGTTGCGGATGGTTTTATGAAAACCTTTAATGCTTTGAACTTGATTTCGTTGTAGAATCTAAATTGTTTTAAGAAAAGGAGCAGCTTAAGCTCCGCATCTTTTGAAACTTGCTTTTTCCTAAAAAAAAAAAAAGGAGCTGAGTGGGTTTCAAATCCGATTCTACAACATCTTTAGGTTTCTTTTCTTTTATATTAATCTCATTAATGTATTCCCATCATTTAAGTTCCTAAGCTATTACAGAAAGAAACGAAAAACAGTATTACATATCACATATATAACAATATCACATTCATCTCAGATATTAAGCAATCACATCACAGAATAATCAGCAGCAGAAACACATATATGAAAATATAGGATATACTAGGAACTCCGTATTTTATACTTAGCCTAAGAGAGAAAATACGGATTCCACGGTCGTGATGAATAGCCAAGCCCACACCTTTAGACCTCTACGAGAGCGGCAAGTGACCCTTCCAATTCTGGAGTTTAGGAGACCCGGTCTCGACTCCTCGAGATGGCCTCCTACTAAACTCCAGAACCCGGTCACTCGTGCTCCCCACCTTGGCTCTATCCTAATGCGGAAAAGTAAAATATACATCAATGGAGAAATCATCCTCAACCCGGATATGCCCCAATAAAAGAATAATATATACAATGAATTTTACATGAATGAAAAGATGAACTTTTGTCTCACATAAAACCCCCGGCTATTCGATCATGACGATCCAATACATCATATCACATCAACAATTGAAAAGCATAGACGACGTTTAAAATATATCAATCAACACATCAACATACCTACTGTGGCAATAGATCTCAACACTTGAACCTGTATAAAAATTCACAGAGAGCATATAAAGTACCTACGGATCAACGCAAGAGCGCACGGTCCAAGCCTCACCAACGGCGCCACGGAACCGCCGCAAATACACCTATTTGGCTACGGTTCCACGGTCGTTATGTCGAGTTAGGCGCTGGTTTTTCTTGTGGATCCATAGAAAACCCTGCTTTATTTTCTGAATATTTTTAATTATAAAAATTCCAACTTTTGAAAAAATTTCCAGTGAGCATGCAAAAATGTCATTTTTCAAGTTCGATTGAATTTTTAAACGTCGTCCGGTTTACCCTAAAGGTCTAGTTAGGCTCTGATACCATGTTGGTGTGTAGTAGCGCCTCTAGTAAGGTTGCATCATCTTAAAGTAGTGAACTTTTTAAATTCTAGAGGGCTATTACAAACGAACTACAAATCGTAACTAGAGATTAGGGTAATAACATCATTATGTGAAGCCTAAAATAAAAGAAAAGGAAATACTACCTTTGTAGCCAACTCCTTCGGTCTTTAGGACTCCTACGGCTTTGCTCAAAGGTTGGAATGACTCCGCTCAAGATCCTTCGTCGTCTACGATGATCCACCCGGAGATTTCTAAATCAAGCTCTAAGCTTCACAAAATGAAGCAAACACTCTACACTAAAGGGCTAGGGTAGTGTAGATTGGTGGTGTGGTACGTAAACTAACTTAAAAACCCTTTCTTTTTAAGTTCCTTACTCTAAACAAAACTGAAGAGAGCTTGAAGAAGGAGGAAGATGAAGATGGCAAAAGTTTTTTGTAAATATAATGAAAACTTTTTTTTCAAAAAGAAAAAGAAAAGAATATATATGAGACACTCTCAAATATAACCATAGTTAACTAAATATCTAGATATTTTGTAGATGGGTTAAAGAACAAAGGAAATCTAACCATAGTTAAAGTCAATTGTCAAAGAAGAAGTGTGTTGAAAATGAGTCATTATAGCTAATTTGCTTTTCTTTAAAACATTAACAAAATATAGATATTTATCAACCATGTAAGTCTTGCATTACCATCTCCTTTGTATCATCAACCATGACACATATGTATGTGTGTATGTGTGCATGCACATCATCATGTGTATGTGTGAACATACATGCATACATCCAAAAGAAAAAGGGTTAATTAAAAGTGAGCTAAAAGATAATATTAAATCAACACTTGATTTAATAAATCGGTCATATAAGATACGACCCAACCAATATTGATTGCCCGATTAAAATACGGTATCACATATTCGTATTTAATCGAGCTCCTGCGCATATCACATATGCACACCACATCATTTCGCCTAAGCTAGAAAAATCCTGTATGGGACTCTAAGACTCATCAATACGCCGGTAGTAGGTGATGACCATATCAAAACACATACAAGCCGCAACAGTCAGCTAAACGCAACGGCCATCCGGGTATTGAGCGATCAGAAGAAAAACAAGCGAACCCGTCAAAACTCCCGTCGAGCCATTGGCAACACTTACCGTACAGTCCGGTCTCTTCGTCTGATATGCTGCATACCAAGTCTTGGGATGGAATCGTCGAGCCCTAATAACTCAATAAGTTATGTCGATATGAACTATGACCGGTCGAGAAACTACTGATAACACTTATCAGCAAATCTCATCAGCCCTAACCAGGGACTTCAAGTCAAAGCCAATCGCATAATGCACAACATCAACTCCCAATACCAGGAGAGACGAAACCCCTCCTATCGCTCACTGTCTCCATGTGTCTCGAGACTATAACCAAAAGCCACCTGTTTGCATGACTCAATAGAGCCATGGTAGGGTGGAAATCAAAGTACAGTTGGAAAACACACAAGACTCTATGACGATATCGGGTCTACAGACTAACCTGTACCAGTGTCACCAGAGAACTGCTATCCGACGATAGATATAATACCATATAGGAATTCTCGGTGAGTCCGTTCAGTGTACCAAGTCTCCACTGAGCACCTGTATACAATCTTCGATGTCACAACACCAATGGATATGGGATCATCCATCACCCATCATATGGGTCAAGAAACGTATACGCTAGTCTACTTTGGAATATCGATGCCCTATCTCGATATACTTACGACTAGGAACATTTAAGGATATGCTTATAGACTACACATGCCCCACTAGTATGATCTCCATCATAGCCATGGAAGTCAAGCAAAATATCCTCAGGGCTTTATCAACATGTATCAAATGAACAGTATCAAGTAAACATGTCAGATAAAGTAAAATAAGATAGCATACTATCATGTCGAGCAAGAAAGTCATATATCAAATATACATATATACATGTCCAAGCATCCACTATACATATAATGGCCTCTAGGGCATACATAAATCCAACAAAACGTTGTAGAGGCCGTATGATTTTATGGCAGGGTTCGAACGTACACATGCACTTGTGCACGTGTCACGGTTCGAACGGATAATACTAGCGGGCTTTGGTTTAAGCCGGATCCTAGTATTATACTGTGTATATTTTGTCTCATTGTATTTGTATTCGGTTGGAATACAAATGCGGGTATGTATATACAGTTGCGGGGTTATCCTGTAATTTATTACGGGATCGCTTTTTGATGTTGCCAGTTTGTTTTCTCATCTTTGGCTAAAGTCCTATTCTTTTGTTCTTGGCTGAAATTGCTGTGAGATGAAGGGGTTCTTTGCAAATATGGAGATTTGTAAATTGAGGGGTTTTTCTGTGGTGACAGGGGCTCCAGCAGCTTCTTGAGACTTCATGAGTGTTCTTGATTTATTGAGTTCTTTCATGAGCTATCTTCTAGCATTTATTGCTTTGGATATTTGTATAGATATTGGTGTGACATTTTTCCTTATGATCACCACACTTGCTCTTGTGCTCACCCCCTCCTCTTCTTTTGTTGGCTGAGCCAAATTTGGTAGCCCCAACTTTGAGAGAATAAGGTTTTGTGATTCATTTCATTTGCAACAAAAAACCTTAGCACTTTCAAAGCTCATTTCTCCTCACACTTCTCTCATGGAAACTTTGATTAACCCTCATCCATTTGCTTAGGTGACTCAAGACAAAGTATTCTACACTTACTCTACTTCAAACTTGGACACGTCGGCTAGCAAACTTCGTGTCCGAGTTACCTCGGTTCAGAGGCGGGAGCCTGTATAAAGATTCGTTGACGTGGCGCAGTTTTCGGGGAGGAAGAGATCGTAGATCAAGCGAGACCGGAGAGCGTGCTTCCTCGGTGCATCTACAACATGCTAGGGGCAGAGGTTAAAGACCGATGGACACGGATCGATCGTTATAATCCCTAAAACCCTGTTTACAGTTTTCTAGTTTACGGTTAATGGAATGATCCGGGATTCGGATGCGGTTAGCGCCAGTTCGTAAAAAGTTTTTGTTCCGCATTTGGCCTCGGAAACACGGCCGGGGCGCTGCCGTATCGCAACAACTTTCACCCATTTTGTTCTCTACTTCGTTCTTCTATTCTTTGAATTTCTCAAAAGCTTCAGACTTCTGTTTCATCAGGAACATATGTCCGAATCTTGAGAGATCGTCAGCGAATGTAATGAAGTATGAGGCACCATTCCTTGCATGTGTAGACATGGGACCACATACATCATTATGTATCAGTCCCAAGAGTTCTGTAACTCTTTCTTCGTGTCCACTAAACGGAGTTTTGGTCATCTTGCCTTTGAGACATGACTGGCAAGTGTCATAAGATGAAAATTTTAATGGATTCAAATATCTATCCTTATATAACTTAGGCAGTCGTGTCGCATTAATGTGACCTAGTCAACAATGCCACAAGAAGGATTCGTTCATTTCTGAACTCTTCCTCTTGTGTGTGTTTTGTACATTAAGGACTTTAGTTTGGTTCAGAACGTATATTCCATTATTTAACGATCCAATCAACTTTCGATTCAGGAAGATGTTCATAACATTATCCTATACTACAAAATTATATCCTTCTTTACTCAATAAAAAACTGATATAAGCTTGCATATCAGGGTTGGAATGTAATAGCATTCGTTCAGAATCAATGTATTACCATTTGGTAATACAAGGTGATATTCGCCAACCGCTTTGGCTACAACATTTGCATCATTCCCTACTCTTATAGAATGATCACCCATTCCCAGTTCCCTTCCTTTCCTTAGCCCATGTAACATATTACATATAAGGGATCCCGATCCGGTATCTAATACCCAGGACGTAGAGTGAACTGAGAAACAGTTCTCGGTAACTAACACACCTGAAGAAGATGCATCAGCATGCTTATTCTTCGTTTGGGCGGCATGAGAATCCGGATATTCTCCTATTCCCTGCTCAGTCTTATAACATTTATAAGAAAGAACGGGACCAACGTTCCCCTGCTCAGTATAACAACCGGGTTCGGTCAATACATCCATATTATTATCTTGATTAAGGCCTGACATGGTCGCTACCTGGAGAGAGAGAGAAAGAGAGAGAGAAGAAAACACTTTAGCGTATGCTCCTGCAAGATTAGATTGGTTATTATCTTATCTAATCAGGATGGCTCCCGCTGTTTTCATCAAATCTTCCTTCAAACCCTAAAAGGTAAGACTATCCGGGATTAATTACACCTTACAAGTTCGCTAATCTTTCGGCTAGGCCAGTGTTGTTACTTTGAAGGAGGTCCCCCGTGCTTTCGCACGGACCTAATTAAAATAAACTTCGTTTTCCCAGAGGCATAACCCCGTTAACACCTTTCTAGATACCTACTTGATCGGCTAATTGTCCTGTGTAAAATTCTCCCAGGAGTAATTCTTACTCACAGTGGGTATCAGGATCGAACTATCTCATAGAAGGTATGCATTCTCATTGCAAATTTCAACACTTGAAATTCCCGACAATACTTTACCCCTAGTGACTTATGACCTTAACTATGGTCAAATCATAAGCACTAGTCAAGTTCTACCCGTCATTTCTTGATTAATTGGACCCACCCACAAGACCCTTAATTATGGTCAACAAAGTCATATGACTGTCCTAATTAATCACATCATATGTTATATAGGAAGACATCACTCAGCTACCGTACACTGCGCCTTAACTATGGTCAACAAACACAGCACGAATACTAAGTACTCTATTTTCTAAAATGACGGAGGGTTACGACAGGTTTTTCAGAAAATCTTATGCATAATGGACTTGATATCGTTGTAGAAACAAGTGTTTTTGAAATGGAGTGCTTATGAGGCTTTTACTAGTTTTGCTAAAGAAGTCACTCCCGATGAAGGGATCTCGGCTATTTCGTTATCGAATAAAGTGCAGGATATTTCACAAATACCGCTATGCAAAGCATGAACTATAAAAGCAATCAAAAACAAAACCGAGTGTTTGTAGCATCTGCTAGTTTCGCTAAAGATGTCACTCCCGGTGAAGGGATCTCGGCTCTTTCCCTATCGAATAAGGTGTTGGATATTCTTCAAGGAATATCGCTATGCAAAGCAGAAACTAGAGCTACCCTTTTTATAAATTTGATTCTACAACATATTTTAGGTTTCTTTTCTTTCATTAATCTCAGTAATGAATCCCATCATTTAAGTTTCTAAGCATCACAGAAGAAACGAAAATACAACGTACACTTATGCCATCCGCATTCGACACTGTGTCCCGTTATGCACTGTTAGGTTACTTAACTAACGGCATACCGCGGCGGGACTAGCGCGGGTGTAAAACATAAGCAACGTCTACTATATATCTCATATATAATAATAAAGCATTCGTCTCACGCATATAAAATGATCACATCACAGTATATCAGCAGCAGAAGAAACATATGAAACATTGGATATACTAGGAGGTCCGCGTTTTATTTTGATCCTGTATAAAACACGGATTCCACGGTCGCGATGAATAGCCAAACCCACATCCTTAGACCCTTACGAGAGCAGAAAGCAACCCTCCCAATTCTAGGGTTAGGAGACCCGGTCTCGACTCCTCAAGATGACCTCCCACTGGAGCCTAGAACCCGGCTACTTGTGCTCTCCTCCTTGGGTCTATCCTAATGCGGAAAAGTAAATAATATGCAATGGTGACATCATCCTCAACCCGGAAGTGCCCGAATAAAAGAATATTACATACAATGAATTTTACATGAATGAAAATAAAAACCCTCATCTCACATAAAACACCCGGCTATTCAAAACACGACGATCAAATATAACATATCACAGCAACACATAACATCACATGTCATCAACGTAAGTAAATATGCGTATCCCAATTGTCATTGATGTATAGGAACGAAACCGGCAATACACCACATATTACACTTACGGTCGCTGAAAAGAAAGTGAAAAATTACAACATTTGGAATCCACAATCACTTTAGACATCGCAAACCCGAAATATCACATATCACGGATTTCATGCCTAACTATATGAATTCCACATATTGTATCACATTCCAGAAATAGCTAGACGTTGTTAAACATTCCGATCGAATCAACAAACACTAAAAATTTCCCTAAATTCTCAACACTTGAACTTAGTTTAAAAGCATCCATCACATGCCACAGTACCAATGGACCAGCCGTAGAAGGGTCAAACCAACGCCTCACATCTGGCAACGCTGAACTACCACAAACCCTAGGGTTTAGAGGCGGTTCTGACGGTCACATAATCGAGTTATGGTTTTGTTCTTCCAGAGGGTCCACCGCGTCACTTGCATGCTATTTGAATGTTTTTTAACTATGAAAAAGATCCAACTCTTGAAAAAAAATTCAACAAGGGAAAAAGCTGGTATTTGATATCCGTTCGAACTTTTTAACACCGTCTAAAATAACCCGAAAACAAACTAGAATTACGAATATAAAAAACTCTGAATTGCTATTGCTAAAAAGATAACATCACAAGAAAAATTAGCAAAAGCAAACAACACCAAAAGTACCAAAACCCAGAGCTTAAAACACTATACAAAATTCAGCCAGTGGGGGGCCGATCTGCCGGTTTGGGAGGGTAGGATCTAGGCCAAAATCTGAGGAAAAGAGCCCAATTTTCTACAGTGTTCAGTATTTATCACATACATCACTCTGCAACTGTTTGGAAAAATTTTGACATTCGGGAAAAGTTTACAGAAACTAGGGTTTTACGTCGGGTGTTTTGGAGTTGTTTCGGTTTCGTGATCCTACACTTATCCGTCTAATTCTCTAGCTAGGCTCTGATACCACTGTTGGGTTACTTACAATGGCAGCAAAGTTTCGGGATGCATCATCCATGCCAAGTTAAAATTTTGCCATTGAAGATAACCCTAAACATATGAACTTTAACTAGAGAATCAAATAAACCAAACATGTTAACAACTTAACATCTAAGACTTAGGGATTACAACCTTTGTAGTCCGTTCTTTCACTTCATAAGCTCCGGGTTGAAGTCCCTCCGCTGCGATCATTATGCTCCCGAACTCTAGAGAGGCTCCATGAAGAGAACGATGTATCTTTGCTAGTAATCTTCAAAATCCAAGATGATCTACCTTGATGGATCACAAACCCAAGCTCTCTTTTCACTAATGAGGTATTAGTGAAGTGAACACCCTATTCTAAGTGGCTAGAATAGATGAGGATGATGAAGTAGGAATTTTTCTCTCTTTAGTTTTCTATTTCTCACATTCATTCATCATAAAAGAAAAATCAAGCAAGCTTTTTTCCAAGAGCAAGAAGAAGATGATGTGTTGTGATGAAAATGAATTATTGTTGAGTTTAGAAATACAACCAAGGGTTAAGCATGTCATGCTTAACCCTTATAGAGAATAAACCATAGGTTAGGGTTAGGGTAAGCTTAACAAATATCTAAAGAGGGTGGACTAAGTCAACCTTCATGAAGCTTCATCAAAGCTTATCCATGACTTAATCCATCATTAAGAATTAACCAAAATAATTAACCTAATCCCAACCCTAATCATGTTTTAACTCATAAACCCTAGTTGCATTTGTAACCCTAACATGTTACAATATTATATATCACATATATAATATATAATGTAACAATAGAAAATAATACAATTAACATATATCACATATATATCAATGTATCATCAAGTGAGAAAAAGAATCTTTAAGTGAGCTTATATTAGTTAATGTATTGTAATATATTAAATATATAATTGTACATTAAATTATCGAATCAACACATAATCCGATAATTCGTCTATTTTGCAAATAACCGACTAATATAATCTGTATCAGTTCATCGAATCAACACTTGATCCGATGACCCGGCTATATCACATATACCCGGCCGATATCACATATCGCGAGAATCTAATACGGTATCACATACATGTATTATTCTCGGTCCCGCACATATCACATATGTGCTCCTACTCCGTTTTGCCTAAGCCAGGAACCTCTGTGTACGAATCTAAAGAATCGTCAATACGCCGGCAGTAGGTGATGATCATATCAAATAACCACAAGCTGCAAGCGGTCAGCTAAACGTAATAGCCATCCGGGTATTGAGCGATCAGAAGATCAACAAGCAAGCCTGTACATACTCCTGTGAATCCAATTAGTAACACTCCCGTACAGTCCGGTCTCTTCGTCTGATATGTCGCATATCCAGTCTAGGGGTGGTAAACGTCAGAACCCAGTAACCGATAAGTCGTGTCAATTTGAGGCTTATAACGGGTCGAGAAACTACTAATAACACTTACCAGTAGATCTCCATATCAGCCCTGGCCAGGGACTTCCAGTTATAGCCAATCGAACACAGTACAACATCAACTCCCAATACCGGGAGAGACGAAACCCTCCTATCACTCATTGCCTCTATGTGATTCGGGTATGTGATTCGGGAATGTACCCAAAAGCCACCGTTTTGCACACTCTCGTGAACGTGGTAAGGTAGAAATCAAAGCATAGTGGAAATCACACAAGACTCTATGACGATCTCGGGTCTACAGACTAACCTGTACCAGTGTCACCAGAAAACTGCTATCTGACGATAGGTATAATACCATCTAGGAGTTCTCGGCGAGCCCGTTCAGTGTAACCAGTCTCCACTTAGCACCCGTACACCATCTTTGATGTCAAACACCAATGGATATGGGATCATCCATCGCCTATCATATAGGTCAAGATGCGTATACGCTAGTCTACTCTAGATTATTGATGCCCTGTCTCGATACTCCCTCGACTAAGAACAGTTATATGATGTACTCTTGGACTACCCTGGCCCCACTAGTATGATCTGCATCATAGTCCTAATAGTCGAGTACATATCCTAAGGGCTTTATCAACATGTGATAGCAAGACAGTAAACCAATACAAGTCAACATATTAAGATAAAGTGAAACCAAATAGCATATTATCATGTCGAACAAGAAAGTCCTTTCTATATATATCCAAGCATCCACTATAATATACATCATATGTACAACAATGGTGTAGCGTTTTGAAAATCGTTTCGGTGAAATTTCGGAAAATCGGTAAAATAAGGGGGTTTTCTGTAAAAAGTCAAAATACAAATATATTATTATAAAAATTAAATATACATATTCTAGCTATGTAATTGCTAGTATTTGGTGTTTATTGAGCCACTGGTGAAATTTCAAATTTTCTGAAAAAAAATTATTTTATTATTATTTTAAGCCATCGCTAATACATTTAATTAGGAAAAATTACAAACTGGAATGGGTCGAAACAAATTTTGTGCATCATAACACATTAAATAAAATTTTATCATGTGGTTTTTGAAATGAAATGGTTTGCCAAAACGGCTTAGAAAATATCGAAGAAAAAGGCTTTTTTCGGAGAAATTAGTGTAATGGAAGTGGGTTACTACACATATATCTTTTTCTCACCCAAACAAAACCCACACCCTTTCCCCCAACATGCTCTGGCCGGCCCCCCCTTGATCACCCCAACATTCTTGGGCCTCCCATTTCACATAATAAAGCAAAGAAAAGAAAAGGAAATGAAAGAAATTAGATAATGAGGTTTGGGCTTAGTTGACTTTGACCATTCCATTGACCCACACAACACATTCTCTCACTCCCCCTCCCCATACCAGCCGAAACCCACTTCCCCCACTAAACAACAGCCCCTCCCCTTGCTTCTTGCTCTTTCTTGTTCAAAGAAAACCACAAATTTCCATCAAAAATCCAAAGAAAAACACACAAAATCAAACCAAAATCAAAATCCACCTTCTACCAATTTTTCCTTGGCTACTTTAGCATGGATCTGGGGATCAAGATTTCAATTTGGGAGGCTAAGTGTGCTAGTGAGATCTTCAAATTAATTGGGTATAAATTCTAACCTTTTTGCTTAATGTGTTATTAATTGTTTTAAGTTAGCTTAATTAAGTGTTTAATTAGGTTTTTAATTGGTTCAAATTGCATGCTTTTAAAATTCAAGAGAGGGGTTTGAATTCAAATTGGGGTTTTGTGTTATGAGATTATGGTTATGTGATGTAATTGACATATTAATGTTATGCTAAAACTAATTTAGTTGCTAGTTGCAAAGGGTTAAATTTAAATTGTTGTAATTTTAAGAAATTGCAAACTAGGTTTTAGTGAAATACATATATAATTGTGATTAAAATGTATTATGTTTTTCATGACATCATTAACATTATTATGAGTGGTTTAATATCTTAGGTTATGCAAAACAAAGCTTAATTGTTGAATTGTGAATTTTGCTTTAAAAGGTGTTAAAAATTGATATTTTTGCAAACTAGGATTTTGGAATTTATGCAAATTGATGAGAATAAATCATAGGAATGGTTTATACGACTTTGTTATGATATTTAGTGGATATTATGGCCTCTAGATTCGTTTATACATCGAGTTTTGTACTAAAACGGTTAATTTTGCTTGCTAGATTTTCGGAAAAATAACTTTTAAAGTGAGTTTGAGGTTTTTGTGAATTGAAACCTAATTCATATTATAATTAGTGTTTGTGAATGTGTAAATGGGTGTGTTTGGGTTTTTCTCGATGGTTTGACGTTTGTACATCGACATCGAGGGTTGCTTTAGCTATTCTTGCATGCGTAGACGATAGGTTTTGACCTCTGCGTGATACGCGTGCCGAATTGGTTTTCGTATTCCGTTTTGATTTCGAATTTTGTTTTTATGCGATACGATACGTTGTGATATGTAGGTACCCCCATGTGGACTTCGAGACGACAAGCAAGCGCGTGGCTACGTCGGCACCACCGAGCGAGGACCAGGTGAGTAGATTTATATCTACGGGGAGAAGTCGGGTGGATGGCGTATAGCACCCCCGCAATCCGTAGTATAGTTCATATAAGTGTTTTATGATACGAGAATGTTTATTCATGATATGATTATGTGTTCATGGATTAGCTTTGGGTTAGTTGCGAAACCCTAGAGTAGTTGTTATACCTACATACGCACACACAGACTTGCATACATTACTTTCTTGAGCGCAGATGGGATGTGTATATATGTATATTTGCATGGGTATGGGACTATGCATATATACATTCATATACACATGCAAGGATGATGAGGATAGTACTTTGGATTTAAGATGAGTCGATGAGATTTGATTTGAGGCCGTGAGATCGGTGATATGGCAGGGTTCGTATTTTAGATACGACATGATGTTGTAGCGGGTCCTTGACATAGTGTTTCATACAAGTGCATGCATACATAGGCGGTATCAGTATTATACTAGACGTAGATCAGTACCCCGATCATGATATTTGATAAAGAGGATACCAGATGAATAGTATGATGAATGTGATATTGACCCGTACCCAGATTTGGGATGCCGTACGACGGATTTACGTACGAGCTATATATTGATGATTGATCTGCACTCTTGACTTGGGATGTCTGATTATAGATATGGTATCGGATATGATATTATTGAGGCGGGATCACTGACTATACATATACAGGTATGTATATGTATCGACTCAGATGATAGGCGGTTTCCTTACCTGTAGTTCAGCTTGTTAGTTCAGCTGTATAGTTTAGTATAGTTGTTAGATTAGATTAGACTCCTACCTATTTCAAAACTAGCGGATCATGGGTATTTTAAAAGACAGGTCAAGGGATCTACGGATATTTAAAACGACGTATCCTTTCTTTAAACCACCGTAGCCCTTATTTTCAAAACCCCACGATTCTTGTTATTTCAAATGGCACCATTGTTTAATATTTAGCTCCAGCTCATTTTGGTTGCTCGCTCCGCATTGCATACTTACATTGTTATTTCATATTGCATTGTTGACATTATGTTGTTAGGACACCAGCACCATTACCGATGATGCGTATGTACCACGCACACTTACTTGCCGGCTCACACACATCATCATCGGTAATTGCCATGTCACGTACACCTTAGAAAATATTTTTGCTTAACTTAGCTTGATAGCTAGTGGTTTGACATAATATTAGTGTACTTACCTTATATGCCTGCTTAGATATTGTAGTTATTACTTGTCACTTCATGCATACTGGTATTCATTGTTATGCCGTATTCATGGATTCTCATGCCTATATTCATGGGTTTACATGCTATTGATGATTTGGATTCGGATTTCCATGAGATTTTCTTGATTTGAGGGAAAACCGCAAAACTTGTATAAGCTTCTTTCCTCTGTTTTAAATAAAAAGTGCGGTTTTCCCATGATGTATGAGTCGTCCACCATGAGTTTGCTGATGGATTTCGAGACCCGATTCGAGGAGATGGATGAACCGTTTCGGGTACATGGTGGGCCCGGTGCGGTACCCCGGGACAAGAAGATCGTGTTGTTGACGTTGAGCCTGTGCAGGGGAGCACGACCCACCGGTGATTTTACCCGACGCGTCGGATATCCGGAGGATACCGTCGTGGTCATGAGATGGATGGTAGGGGCCGGCCTGGACTGACGGCGCCCTAGTCATTGTGATTGAGACATTGAGATTTCGAGATATTGAGGTACAGAGACTGTGATACAGAGATATCGAGATATTGGGATTACGTTTTGTGCCGATGCTAGGCACTGTTTTATGCTGATTTCATTATGATACCTCATTTTAAAAATACAGAATTCTGACTAATTTATGAAAGCAGTTTTCTTCAGTACATGCATTCTGTTTCATGTATTCATACATCATCCATACGATATATTGCTACCTGAGGCACTGACACGGGCATATGGGATTACACTTGGATTAGATATTTACCCTAGTCATTGTTATAGACTGCTGGTTATATTTGAGAATTATATATTATGATCGTATGACCTAGGATTGCGTCATACATGCGATTTCTATTCGTAGATATTTTTCTATTCACGAGTTGGCAACTCACCCCCGTTGTGCCCCAGTTCTTGCAGGTTTGCCGTACAGGTTTCATTACGGCTTTGCGGGCACAGTTTCGTTCGGGTGACTTGCTAGTTGGTGGGTTTTTTTTGGTATCGTACCCATCATATTACCTTGTATAATATTATTCAGTTGTATCTAGTAAATTCCATCAACCAAACATGTATTTATTTCAGATAGAGACCAGTGATGTTTATTCTTTCGATCTTAGAGTCGCGCGTTGTATTTCTATGGATTTCTTGCTGTTTTGAGTTACCTTTTGAGTTTTGATCCTCGCCCTTGGCGTTGTATATTATATTACTTGTGTGGTTGTGACCGTCGATTGACGAAGAGCTCGCTCCCGCTTGGGGATGCCTTTTTATTGATTTCGTATACTATTCATATGTATCCCGTTTGGGGGCCAGTATTTACAAAGGAGACTCTGCCGAAATTTTCAGAAAATACTTGATGTTTTTCTACAAAACGCATAATTCGGCTTATGCTTTTAAAACTACTTGTTTTAAGTTGGTTTTCTTTCACTCTACTACTTTTCTTGGTTTGGATTTCTGGGTTTTCGGCTTACTTAGAATACGTACGCCTCGAGACGTTTCGTAGTTTAAGTGCCGGTCATGTTCCGTACTTTCGGGACGTGACAAAGTTGGTATCAGAGCGTTAGGTTTTACTTTCGGAGCGTAGGATGACCCTTGGTTGATGGAATAGGTGACTAAAGTAGAGTGACGTGCCGCGGGTATGTTCCGCGGCATACTTACGATACGCTACTTCACTTAAGGAGCCTTAGGATATACATTTCTTTGCTCAGTATCATATTCATTCCTGATCTAGCCTCATCGGTACTAGTTATGGTTTTACTGCCACGATTACGGGCAGGGAGAGCTACGGCTAGAGTTGCAGTCAGCATGAGCTCGTCAAGAACGAGGACTGACCAGGGCATGATTCCGGCGACACACGATTGTAGAGATGTGTCTTTTCATTGTGTTTTCGCGCCACGAGCGTTGGGTAGATTGCTGTATGAGGTTACTCGGACGTGCCGATCAGTACCAGAAGGTCGAGCCAATGATAGAGGCCAACCGGGTTTGATGACCGTTTATGTATGCTTATTCATGATGATTGAGGCACTGTTCAGCATGCAGACGAATGAGGCAGTTGTTGCTGCGAACGACGAGATATCGCCCCAGATGTTGGAGCTATTGCAATACAGGTTGTACTAAGAGATGATAGAAGGTCGCTAGTCACCCGAGGATGAATGACTAGGACATGTGGTTCGTTCGCCTACCCGATGAGAGGTCATCAGATAGATTGATTCCAGCTAGAGACGACTTCACGCGGAGACGTTGGGAGTCGACGGAGACGATCGAATGTCAGAAACCTATTATTCAAAGTTTAAAGTATTCGAAAAGGCATGCAGGCAATTCTATGGACCCTCTAGAAGAATGAAAGCCTAACTCGACTTAATGACCGTGTGAAAGCCGTTGAACCTTAGGGTTTGCGGCAGTTCCGCGGAGCCATTAGTGAGGCTTGGGTTTGCCCTTCTACGGCTGGACCATCGATGCTGTGGTACATACTCGATACTATTAAACTATACCAAGATGTTGAGCTCTTGGGGGATTATGAGGTTTTGACGAATCAATCGGATGGTTCGACTTCATTCGGATGCTAGGTGGTGAGATGCATTTCTTGGGAGACTCCAGATACGAGGATAGCCGTAGGAGCTCAGTCCATGCAGCCACGACAAGACGAGTCCGAAGCAGTCAACATCAGAGAAAAGTGGAGTAAAGAGGTCCGTACAAGATCTGGATAAGATGACGTTCCACTCCACCGACATCAGAGATGCGATACGCATGCCGAGGCATTGTACTTGGATATACCTTCCAGAAGGAGTCGCGATGAGTATGCAGCCCATCCGGAACGAGAACAGATCTAGTAAGGGACGATGACTTCCGGACAGTTCAGCAGAGACGAGATTTTGGAGAGACCTCGACAGGACCTTTCTGGAATGAATTACGAGAAGGCTTGGACCCAGGAGTGGTCATGTTATGCACACCAGCAGGCCAGAGTTCAGGATCGTCGACGAGACATGCTATGAGTGACCACGATAGTTGGCCAGAGGTTCTTGGAGAATGTGCTCGAGCGGGACTATTCCGCCATACTTGATTTCGGTATTTTGGGCGATCTATTTGCATGATTGATTTTGATGATGGAGTTTCATGATATTTGTTTTCATGGACTAGGGTTGCACCTACTGAGTATTTACGATTTTTGCACAGTTGTTGCACCTGATATCATTTTCGTGCCTTGGTTACGCATGTTTATGATTTTATGGATTACATACAGTTGAGTTGATTTTGTGCGTATGTACGCACACGATTTAGTTTTTGCACTCGGTATAGTTCATATATGCTTGCAGTGCAGTGTTATGTATGTTATGCATTTAGATGCACTGGACTTTGATTTCGATTGTGATTTTCGATATTTGTTTTGTGCACCTTGTGCACCTGATTAGATTTTGCACATGTTCGGCGCTTGATATTGGATTTCATGATTTCGTGGATAACGAATGCACCTGGTTTTGATTTTCATGCATGTTGAGCGCATGTTTTGAGAAGCGATTTCGGTGCACACCAGATGCACTAAATCGAGATTCTTCGTGCATGTCAGATACACCTGATTTTGCTGTCAGGCACCCACATTGCCTATGACAGATGTTTCGTGCACACCCGATGCACATAGATCTTGTTTCTGTGCACATGTTGGCACATATATGGATTTTGATTCCTGTGCGCACCAGACACACGTAGTATTCGTATGCATATTTTGGGATTGATTTCTTATAGAGCAGTACGTTTTTATGATATTTGCTATGTGTTTTCGTACTGAGCAGGACTAGTCAGAGGACAGTACCTGAATGTATTTTGCATGCCTTGATAGCTATCGAAGGGAATTCCAAAAAGCGAGCTATAGTCTCAGTATTTACCTACGTGTCTGATATGACACGAAATGTTTAAAACAAGAAAACCCTTCAAAATTGTTTCCCAAAATGGCGGAACGTACAGTTCAAACAAAAGGTATATATGTATATGATTGTTTTCTTATGATAGACGTCCGCCACTGTGCAGTGCTGCGAGCATCGCACAACGATTTGAAGAAGATTTGGCATGCATTGCTTCCAGATGTTTTAATGATGTATATCATATTGATTTTCATTTTGGATTTAGACATTGTGTCTTCACCATGACTCCGATGAGTGCGGGATGCTTGACGGAGTTTTGATTTTGAGTTATATGCTCATTTTTCATGCGCCTGCGCTGCGCTACGATTTGTTTTATGTATTTATGATTTCGGAGCCCCGACGACTTGATGGTTTTGCTTAGATGTTTTAGTATTTGGGGGGGCTTTAATTTAAATTCGGGGACCGAATTTCTTTAAAGGGGGAAGATTGTAGCGTTTTGAAAATCGTTTCGGTGAAATTTCGGAAAATCGGTAAAATAAGGGGTTTTTCTGTAAAAAGTCAAAATACAAATATCTTATTATAAAAATTAAATATACATATTCTAGCTATGTAATTGCTAGTATTTGGTGTTTATTGAGCTACTGGTGAAATTTCAAATTTTCTGAAAAAAATTTATTTTATTATTATTTTAAGCCGTCACTAATACATTTAATTAGAAAAAATTACAAACTGGAATGGGTTGAAACAAATATTGTGCATCATAACCCATTAAACAAAATTTTATCATATGGTTTTTGAAATGAAATGGTTTGCCAAAACGGTTTAGAAAATATCGAAGAAAAAGCCTTTTTTGTGGTGAAATTAGTGTAATGGAAGTGGGTTACTACACTTATCTCTTTTTCTCACCCAAACAATACCCACACCCTTTCCCCCAACAATCTCTGGCCGGCCCCCCCTTGATCAGCCCAACATTCTTGGGCCTCCCATTTCACACAATAAAGCAAAGAAAACAAAAGGAAATGAAAGAAATTAGATAACGAGGTTTGGGCTTAGTTGACTTTGACCATTCCATTGACCCACACAACACATTCTCTCTCTCCCCCTCCCCATACCAGCCGAAACCCACTTCCCCCACTCAACAACAGCCCCTCCCCTTGCTTCTTGCTCTTTCTTGTTCAAAGAAAACCCCAAATTTCCATCAAAAATCCAAAGAAAAACACACAAAATCAAACCAAAATCAAAATCCACCTCCTACCCATTTTTTCTTGGCTACTTTAGCATCGATCTAGCGATCAAGATTTCAATTTGGGAGGCTAAGTGTGCTTGTGGGATCTTCAAACTAATTGGGTATAAATTCTAACCTTTTTGCTTAATGTGTTGTTAATTGTTTTAAGTTAGCTTAATTAAGTGTTTAATTAGGTTTTTAATTGGTTCAAATTGCATGATTTTAAAATTCAAGAGAGGGGTTTGAATTCAAATTGGGGTTTTGTGTTATGAGATTATGGTTATGCGATGTAATTGACATATTAATGTTATTCTAAAACTAATTTAGTTGCTAGTTGCAAAGGGTTAAATTTAAATTGTTGTAATTTTAAGAAATTGCAAACTAGGTTTTAGTGAAATACATATATAATTGAGATTAAAATGTAATTATGTTTTTCATGACATCATTAACATTATTATGAGTGGTTTAATATCTTCGGTTATGCAAAACCAAGCTTAATTGTTGAATTGTGAATTTTGCTTTAAAAGGTGTTAAAAATTGATATTTTTGCAAACTAGGATTTTGGAATTTTTGCAAATTGATGAGAATAAATTATAGGAATGGTTTATACGACTTTGTTATATTATTTAGTGGATATTGTGGCCACTAGATTCGTTTATACATCGAGTTTTGTACTAAAACGGTTAATTTTTCTTGCTAGATTTTCGGAAAAATAACTTTTAAAGTGAGTTTGAGGTTTTTGTGAATTGCAACCTAATTCATATTATAATTAGTGTTTGTGAATATGTAAATGGGTGTGTTTGGGTTTTTCTCGATGGTTTGACGTTTGTACATCGACATCGAGGGTTGCTTTAGCTATTCTTGCACGCGTAGACGATAGGTTTTGACCTCTGCGTGATACGCGTGTCGAATTGGTTTTCGTATACCGTTTTGATTTCGGATTTGGTTTTTATGCGATTGGATACGTTGTGAAATGTAGGTACCCCCATGTGGACTTCGAGACGACAAGCAAGCGCGTGGCGACGTCGGCACCGCCGAGCGAGGACCAGGTGAGTAGATTTATATCTACAGGGAGAAGTCGGGTGGATGGCGTATAGCACCCCCGCAGTCCGTAGTATAGTTCATATATATATATATATATATATATATATGTTTATATAAGTGTTTTATGATACGAGAATGTTTATTCATGATATGATTATGTATTCATGGATTAGCTTTGGGTTAGTTGCGAAACCCTAGAGTAGTTGTTATACCCACATACGCACACACAGACTTGCATACATTACTTTCTTGTCCGCAGATGGGATGTGTACATATGTATATATGCGTGGGTATGGGATTATGCATATATACATTCATTTACAGATGCATGGATGATGAGGATAGTATTTTGGATTTAAGATGAGTCGATGAGATTTGATTTGAGGCTGTGAGATCGGTGATATGGCAGGGTTCGTATTTGAAATACGACATGACGTTGTAGCGGGTCCTTGACGTAGTGTTTCACACAAGTGCATGCATACATAGGTGGTATCAGTATTGTACTAGACGTAGATCAGTACCCTGATCATGATATTTGATAAAGAGAATACCAGATGAATAGTATGATGAATGTGATATTGACCCGTACCCAGATTTGGGATGCCGTACGACGGATTTACGTACGAGCTATATATTGATGATTGATCCGCACTCTTGACTTGGGATGTCTGATTATAGATATGGTATCGGATATAATATTATTGAGGCAGGATCACCGACTATACATATACATGTATGTATATGTATCGACTCAGATGATAGGCGGTTTCCTTACCTGTAGTTCAGCTTGTTAGTTCAGCCGTATAGTTTAGTATTGTTGTTAGATTAGATTAGACTCCTACATATTTCAAAACTAGCGGATCGTGGGTATTTTAAAAGACAGGTCAAGGGATCTATGGATATTTTAAAAGACGTATCCTTTCTTAAAACCACCGTAGCCCTTATTTTCAAAACCCCACGATTTGTGTTATTTCAAATGGCACCATTGTCTAATATTTTGCTCCCGCTCATTTTGGTTGCTCGCTCCGCATCGCATACTTACATTGTTATTTCATATTGCATTGTTGACATTATGCTGTTAGGACACCAGCACCATTACCGATGATGCGTATGTACCACGAACACTTACTTGCCAGCTCACACACATCTTCATCGGTAATTGCCATGTCACGTACACCTTAGAAAATATTATTGCTTAACTTAGCTTGATAGCTAGTGGTTTGACATAATATTAGTGTACTTACCTTATATGCCAGCTTAGATATTGTAGTTATTACTTGTCACTTCATGCATACTGTTATTCATTGTTATGCCGTATTCATGGATTCTCATGCCTATATTCATGGGTTTACATGCTATTGATGATTTAGATTCGGATTTCCATGAGATTTTCTTGATTTGAGGGAAAACCGCAAAACTTGTATAAGCTTCTTTCCTCTTTTTTAAATAAAAAGTGCGGTTTTTCCATGATATATGAGTCGTCCACCATGAGTTTGCTGATGGATTTCGAGACCCGATTCGAGGAGATGGATGAACCGTTTCGGGTACATGGAGGGCCCGGTGCGGTACCCCGGGGCAAGAAGATCGTGTTGTTGACGTTGAGCCTGTGCAGGGGAGCACGACCAACCGGTGATTTTACCCAACGCATCGGATATCCGGAGGATACCGTCGTGGTCATGAGATGGATGGTAGGGGCCGGCCTGGACTGACGGCGCCCTAGTCATTGTGATTGAGACATTGAGATTTTGAGATATTGAGGTACAGAGACTGTGATACAGAGATATCGAGATATTGGGATTACGTTTTGTGCCGATGTTAGGCACTGTTTTATGCTGATTTCATTATGATACCTCATTTTAAAAATACAGAAATCTCACTAATTTATGAAAGCAGTTTTCTTCAGTACATGCATTCTGTTTCATGCATTCATACATCATCCATACGATATATTGCTACCTGAGGCACTGACACGGGCATATGGGATTACACTTGGATTAGATATTTACCCTAGTCATTGTTATAGACTGCTGGTTATATTTGAGAATTATATATTATGATCGTATGACCTAGGATTGCGTCATACATGCGATTTCTATTTGTTGATGTTTTTCTATTCACGAGTTGGCAACTCACCCCTGTTGTGCCCCAGTTCTTGCAGGTTTGCCGTACAGGTTTCATTACGGCTTTGCGGGCACAGTTTCGTTCGGGTGACTTGCTAGTAGGTGGGTTTTTTTTGGTATCGTACCCATCATATTACCTTGTATAATATTATTCTGTTGTATCTAGTAAATTCCATCAACCAAACTTGTATTTATGTCAGATAGAGACCAGTGATGTTTATTCTTTCGACCTTAGAGTCACGCGTTGTATTTATATGGATTTCTTGCTGTTTTGAGTTTCCTTTTGAGTTTTGATCCTCGCCCTTGGCATTGTATATTATATTGCTTGTGTGGTTGTGACCGTCGATTGACGAAGAGCTAGCTCCTGCTTGGGGATGCCTTTTTATTGATTTCGTATACTATTCATGTGTATCCCGTTTGGGGGCCAGTATTTACAAAGGAGACTCTGCCGAAATTTTCAGAAAATACTTGATGTTTTTAAACAAAACGCATAATTCGGCTTATACTTTTAAAACTACTTGTTTTAAGTTGGTTTTCCTTCACTCTACTACTTTTCTTTGTTTGGATTTCTGGGTTTTCGGCTTACTTAGAATACGTACGCCTCGAGACATTTCGTAGTTTAAGTGCCGGTCATGTTCCGTACTTTCGGTACGTGACAAATGGCCTCTAGGGCATATATATAACTAACAGACTGTTACTTATAGGCTCAGTAGGGATTCAGACGAGTTTTCTTGTCAATCTTCCTTTCGACAAATACCTGAGTAACCGTTATGTACAGCTAGTGCCACTGACGTGCTTGTGAGCTTGGGATATTATCCAGTAGCTCACTGCCAGCATATTGTCGAGTCTTTAGAGTCCTATACAAAGGATTTCCGGTTTTGGCAAAATGATGTAGTAGGAGTACTGGGTATGTGCAGGAATCCGATTAAAACTAGTGTATTGGATACACTAACGGTAATCGGATGGTAAAAATATTAGTTGGTCTTTTGGAAAGACAAATGTAAAATCTAGTTTGGATTTAATATATTAATACATGTATTGGATATATGTATTTAATAGTATTTTTTCACTATTAATATATGTCTCTTTTATTTATTTAAATACATAGGAAAATAATTACAAGTATATATATAATATATGTTATGTTACAATATATTGTAATTATTTATTTCTTTGTCTTTGGTTCTCTTTTGCTTATGTTGTGCCATGGAATTAGCGCTGCTTGTCCACTCTCATATGGTGGACAAGTGGAGGGGACAGAAGAGTGTGGACACTTAGAATGAGATGGAAATCTAATGATTGGATTTATATTTCCTTATGATAAATTAATATCAACCATTTAGTTATGTTTTATAACTTAGTATGCTTTCTCTCTCATCTTAAGCACCAAGCTCTCTTCGTCTTCCATATTTTTCCAAGAAAAAAAGAAAAGTAAAAGAGAAAAATATTATAGTGAAGGAAACCACGTCCCTTAGTTCTTTTAGTTAGCAACTACTAGATCTAAATTAGCTTTAAGTGGGAAGATTGAAGTGGATCCATTTATGATAAAGGGAGATCTTCACCAAGCTTGTTCCTTCATCCTAAGAGTCTAGCAAGAGTACAACACAACAATGGAGCATATGAAGATGCTAAAAAAGCTGCATGCTCTCTACCTTGTATGGAAACTCCTATGGGTTTGTTGCAAATTCAATTCTTTAGCACTAGATCCCAGTAATTATAGACTTGAGCTCTCTAGATTTTTTAAAACTGTTGGATATAGTGCCCTCAAAGTCAATCATTGGATCGCAGGTACGTGATTGCAATGATTGAGGGAGGACCTATACTGGTAGGACAGTCTTACTCGAGATGATAGAATGCTATCTGGTTTACCTTTATCAGTCCTGTACAGCTTTAGGTGACATTTCTGTTCACTATTACACGTTGATAGAGCCCTTAGGATCCTGCTTGACTACCAACAGTATGATGGCGATCATATACGTGAGTGTTGGGTAGTCAATAAGCACATCCTTAAAAGTAGTCCCTAGTCGTGGGAGTTTCGAGACAGGGCATCAATACTCCGGAGTAGACTAGTGCATACGATCGAGACCCCGACGAGGGGCGTTGGCCGGTCTCACAAGCCACTGGTGTCAATTGGATCACCTAAGATGTATACAGGTGCTCATTGGGTTATGAGTACACCGGAAAGGACTCGCCGGGAACCTGCTAGTTGGTATTATACCTAGCGTCAGATAGCAGTTCCCTGGTGACATGTGTACAGGTTAGTTCATCGACCTGAGGTCGTCATTTGTCTCGTGTGAGTTCCCACTGTGCTTTGATTACTACCCTACCATGGCTCAAAGGAGTCATGCAAACAAGTTTTAGTTGGGTACAGTCCCGAGCCACATAGAGGCAAGTGAGCAGATCGGCAGGGGATTCGTCTCTCCCGGTATTGGGGGTGAGATCGCGCTGTGTCTAGGAGAGCCATTACACAAAGCCCTCGGCCGAGGAAGGAGATTTACAGGTAGGTACTCCAGCAGTATCTCAAGGTGTTCTGGGCTACACTCTGACACGACTTATACCGCTATTGAGGGTCTGACGTTACCAGACCCCTAGGCCCGTTATGCGATACTCATAGACGAACGGACCGGACTCTACGGATATTGCCACTGATAAGCTCAGTAGGGTTCCAGGATGAGTTCGCTCATCGGCTTCCCTTGATTTCAGTACATGGGCAGCCGTTACGCACAGCTAGTGCCGCTGACGTGCTTGTGGTTAAACCCACTGCCAGGGTACTGACGAGTATTTAGAGTCCCCCACAGATAGTTTCCCAAGTTCGGGCGAAACATTGTAGAGGTCATATGGTTTTATGGCAGGGTTCGAAAAATGCACGTGCCCTTGTGCACGTGTCATATTTCGGGCAGATAATACTGGTGGGCTTTGGTTTAAGCCGGATCCATGTATTTTATTGAGTCGGAATATTTTAGTCTCTCGTATTCAGATTCGGTCGGAATACGGATACGGGTATGTATATGCAGGTGAGGGGTATTCTCGTAATCCATTACGAGAATATTTTAGAAGATGCATTTCTTTTTGGATTAATCATTTTGGTTTAAATGATTATTAGTTTTCGAAAGGATGACTCATTCTTTGTGACTCACTAATTCTAGCATGTTCACTAATGACTCATGCTAATGAGTCATGTAGTGACTCATGATGAATTAATTGAGTTTGTTTTGGGTGAGATATTTTAGGGTTTGGCTGGAGATATTTATGTGAGATATTTTCTTTGTTTCTCCAATGCAAAACCTTATATATATCATCACCAAAAGTTTTGGGCAGCCAGGGGTTATCTTTGTAGGGTTCCTAGGCACACTCATGTGGTTCTACAAGGCATCAACCATGCCATAATCAAAATTTTATGTGCCGAACAACCCTATACAAGATCGTATACTAGAGGTAAGGCGAAACTAAAAGCAAGCAAACTACTTTGCTACGAAGTGAAAGAGATTACAACCTTTGTAGATCCGGTCCTTCACTTTTAAAGCTCCGTGTTGGCGTCTCTTCACTGCGATCATCGGGATCCCGGACCCTAGCGATAGTTTCTTCGAAGAAATGAGCGGGCTAGGTCGTTGACTTCGAGGCCGAAAATGATCTACGTCGGGGAGACTCAAACTCAAGCTATTCCTTCACTTGGTCAAGAACTTTGTGAAGAGAACACTCTATACTACATGGCAAGTAGTAGAGGATGATGAAATAGGAAGTGGGCTCACTTTAGAATTATTTTTCTCACACTTCTTCTCATGGCACCATTAGGGCTAGCATGCTTTTGATGAAGCTTAATGAAGAAGAAGAAAAAGAAAAGAATAAAGAATAATGAATCCAAATGAAACTTATCCTTTTAATTATGGCACCATGTTTGAGTTAAGCCCTCATGCTTAACTCATGTAGAGAATTAACCAAAGTATTAGGTTAAGGGTTGGGTTAACTAATATCCTAAGGAAATGACAAAGTAGTTGACTTTATCAATGTTTCTTCAAGCTTCATGAAGCTCGAAAACTTTGACCAAAGTCTCATCTCTTTTGTTATTTGTTAGGAAATTAGTAAACCCTAATTTAACCTTGATTTGGTTTAAGTCTCAAATACACATCTTGTATGTATCATCAAATATGATACAAATATGTACACTTGCATATATCACATATAAACAATGTGCACAATCTAGTGAGAAAATCAATCTTAAGTGAACCAATACTAGTTAATGTAAAGTAATATATCTAATATATAATTATACATTAAATCATTAAATCAAGACTTGATTTAACGATCCGGTCATAACCGACTAATATCATGTGTAACAACTTATCGAATCAACACTTGATCCAATAACCCGGCTATATCGCATACAACCGATCAATGTCACGAATCGCGAGAATAGAATACGTAATCTCAAATCGTATTAATCTCGGTCCCGCACATATCTCATATGCGCTCCTATTTCGTTTCGCTTAAGCCAGGAAACCCCTGTGTAGGACTCTAAATACTTGTTAATACGCCGGCAGTAAGTGATGATCATATCAAACACCCACAAGTCGCAAGCGGTCTGCTAAACGTAACGGCCACCCGTGTATTGAGTGATCAGAAGATCAATAAGCAAGCCTGTCACACTCCTACGAATCCAATCAGCAACACTTACCGCACAGTCCGGTCTGTTCGTCTGATATGTCGCATATCTCGCCTAGGGGTGGTAAACGTCAGACCCTAGTAGCTTGATTAGTCATGCCGATGTAAGGTCCATAACAAGCATGAAACTACTGATAACACTTATCAGTAAATCAGTGCAACCCTGGCCAGGGAATTCCAGTTATGGCCAGTCGAGCATAGCGCAACATCAACCCCCAATACCGGGAGAGACGAATCTCCTCCTATCGCTCATTGCCTCCATGTGAATCGGGACTGTACCCAAAAACCACCTGTTTGCACGACTCAGTAGATCCGTGGTAGGGTGGAAATCAAAGTACAGTGGGAGACACACAAGACTCTATGACGATCTCGGGTCAACAGACTAAGCTGTACCAGTGTCACCAGAGAACTGCCATCTGACATGAGGTATAATACCATCTGGGAGTTCTCACCGAGTCCGTTCAGTGTACCCAGTCACCACTGAGCACCCGTATACTATCTCTGATGTCAAACACCAATGGATATGGGATCATCCATTGCCCATTACATGGGTCGAGAAGATATACTCTAGTCTACTCTGGAATATCGATGCCCTGTCTCGATATTCCCATGACTAGGAACAATGAAGGATGTACTCATTGACTACCCAGGCCCTACTAGTATGATCTATATCATAGTCCTGGAAGTCGAGTACACATCCTAAGGGCTTTATCAACATGTAACAGAGAGACAGTAAGTATACATGTTAAGATAAAGAGCAACCAGATAGCGTACTATCATGTCGAGCAAGAAAGTCCTACCTATATATGTCCCAGCATCCACTACAATATACATCTCATGTACAGTAATGGCCTCTAGGGCATACATATAACTAACAATCTCCCACTTGCACTAGGGCCATCTATAGCAGTGGTTGCAGTATCTAATACTCAACCATCCCATCAAAGTCTCTCTTTGGGAAAAGGCCTTTGTGAGTGGATCCGTCGTGTTGTCCTCTGAGTCTACTCTCCTAACCTAGATCACCCTGGAGATCAACTATCTCCATGATCAGGTGATACTGCCTCAGAATATGTCTGGGTCACTGATGGGACCGGGGTTCCTTGGCCAAAACCACACTTCTATTGTCACACAATGGTAGGAACCCAGTTCGTCTCATGAACCAATATACACCCAAGCTGCCTCTTTGGTAGTATCTTTAATAGCGATGTCACCAGCCTTTATCGTCTAGTCTGCTACAGTATCTAGCTTGGAACTCTTCCAACATACCGTCCCTTCACTGAGGGTAAAGACAATGCCTGTGACTGACATCAGTCAACCTTACCATCCTGGAAGCTGCCCAGTGATTCTCCCCAGGATCGATTGATACCATCTTACTACATCTAGTGAGAATCCTAATATCAATTTAGATCTATCTCATAGATCGAAAACCCAGGATTTAAGAGGTATCACCTTTATCCTATACGGAGATTCCTTGTGATAAGAGGAGATTGACCGAGCGTAGCATAGGAAATTCTTTTCCTATCAAGAGTATGTTGTCCACGTACAATACGAGGATGACCACCTTACTCTTTACTACCTTTTTGTATATACAAGGTTCATCTACTATTTTGATGAAGTCAAACTCTTTGACTACAACATCAAAACAGACGTTCCAACTCCGCAATGCCTGCTTTATCCTGTAAAGCAACTCACACACGTTTCCGCTGCTCCCACTGTTTACGAAGCCCTCTGGCTATATACTTATAGACGTTCTCTTCTAAATCAGAATTTAGAAAAATAGTCACGACACCCAACCACCAGATATCGTAGTCATAGTGTGTAGCAATAGTAAGTAGGATCCGGATGGACTTAAGCATAGCCACTTGGAAAAGGTTTCATTATTATCCACGCCTGGTCGATGGCAAAAAACTTTAACTAGTCTAGGTTTGAAAGTCACAACTTTTCAATCTACACCAAGTAATATTCTCAAGATATACTTGCTTCTGATGGGGATTTAACCCTTCAGATATAGCATCCAAAGTCCACACTTTGTTGGTGTACATGGATTCTATCTCAGATCGCTAAGCATCCAGCCATTCTTACAGAGTCCCCACTCTTGATGGCCTGCTCGAAACTAGTTGGGTCATCATCTCATGATGCAATCCCTGCTCCCACTGTCATCGAGAAACCGAAGTATCTCTCAGGCGGATCAAGAACCCTACCAGATCGGCGGAGAGGCTGAGGTTCGTCGGGGACCATTGAATCCTTTGGTTCTATCAAATCATCAGCTGTAGTTTGTATAGCTGGAAATCCTTCCAGTTCTACAGAACTGACCTTGCCTTGAGATTGTCCGGATTTTGCTTTTGACATAGGCCGGGCAACCCAAATCTTAACTTGCTTAAGAGATAGGCTCTTCCCATACCATATCTCATATGGAGTGGTAGGCAGTGATCTGATTCGAACCTAATTCAATAGGTATACAGCTTCTTAAGTGCATAACCCCCAAAAGGAAACAGGTGACTCAGCAGTACTCATCATAGAGCGCACCATATCATATAGGGTGTGATTGCTCCGCCCCGATACACCGTTGTACTGTGGTGTATACGGAGGAGTAATGCCGAGAGAGAATCTCATTCACCTTTAGAATAGTCCAGGAATCCCATGCTCAAGTATTCTCCTCCCTGATCACATCAAAGGACATAATACTTATACCCGTTTTTGGTTCTCTACTTCTAACTTATATTCTGTGATTATCTCAAAAGTTTCGGACTTGTGTTTCAACAGGAACATGTGTCCGAATCTTAAGAGATCATCAGTGAATGTAAGGAAGTACAAAGAATCAGTCCTGGCATATGTAGACTGGGGACCCTCATACATCTCTATGTATTAGTCCCAAGAGTTCACTAACTCTTTCTCTGTTTCGAGTAAACAGAGCTATGTTCATCTTATCTTTGTGACATGACTGGCAAGTTTCATAAGATGTAAATTTAAACTGATTTAAATATGCATCTAAATGTAACTTAGCTAGTCGGGTCGCATTGACATGACCTAGTCTACAATGCCTCAAGAAGAATTCGTTCGTTTCTGAACTCTTCCTCTTGTGTGTGTTCTGTACATAAGGAACTGTAGTTTGATTTAGAATGTATATGCTTTTAGATAACGTGCCTGAACCGATCAACTATTGATATAGGAAATGTGCAAAACATTATCCAACAATACAAAATTATATCCTTCTTTAATAGTTAAAGAGACTGATATGATGTTGTATGTCAGGTTCGGTATCTAATAATATTCGTTCAGAATCAATGTATTCTGGTAACACAGGGTGATAGTGACCAACAGACTTGGTTGCAACACTTGTACCGTTTTCTGTCTCATGAAACTTATCACCCGTTCTCAGTTCTCTACCTTTCTTTAGCCCATGTAACAGATTACATATGCGGTATCCTGATCCGGTATCTAATACCCAGGACGTAGAGGATACAAAGAAACAGTTCTTTGTAATGAACACACCAGAAGAAGATGCATCATCATGCACTTTCTTCGTTTGGGTGGCATGGGAATCTTGGTATTCCCCTAATTCCTGCTCAGTCTTATAACAATTATAAGTTGGAGCGGGACCAACGTTCCCCAGCTCAGTATAATAAGCGGGTTTGGTCAATACATCCATATTATTATCTTGATTAAGACATGGTATCTATCTGGAGAGAGAGAGAAGAAAACACACTGCGTGCGCTCTTGCAAGATTAGATTGGTTATATATTTTATCTAATCAGGATGGCTCCCACTGTTTTTATCAAATCTTCCTTCAAACCTTAAAAGGAAAGACTAGCCGGGATTAATTACACTCTACAAGTTCGCCAATCTTTCAGCCAGGCCAGTGCAGGTAGTTTGAGGGAGGTTCCCTGTGCTTTCGCACGGACCTAATTAAAATAAACGTCATTTTCCCAGGGGCGTAACCCCGTTGACACCTTTCTAGACATCTACTTGATCGGCTAATTGTAAAGTGCAAAACTCTTCCAGGAGTAACAATTACTCACAGTGGGTATCAGGATCCAACTATCTCATAGAAGGTATGCAATCTCATTGCAAATTTCAACACTTGAAACTCCCGATAAAGGTTTTTACCCCTAGCACTTATGACCTTAACTATGGTCAACAAATCATAAGTACTAGTCAAGTTCTACCCGTCATTTCGTGATTAATTAGACCCACCCACATGACCCTTAACTAAGGTCAAAAAAGTCACGCGACTGTCCTAACTAATCGCATCATACGCGGTGTAGGAAGACATCGCTTAGCTACCGTACACTGTGCCTTGACTATGGTCAACAAACACAGCACGAATACTAAGTACTCTACTTCCTAAAATGACGGAGGTTACGGATGGTTTTTAAGAAAACCTTTAACGCTTTGAACTTGATCTCGTTGCGGAATCAAATGGTTTTTAAATGGAGTGTTTTTTAGGCTTTTCTAGTTTTGCTAAAGGGGTCACTCCCGGTGAAGGGATCGTCGGCCCTTTGCTCATCGAATAAGGTGCAGGATATATCATATATACCGCTGTGCAAAGAAAAAACTATACAAGAAATCAAAAGACAAACCGAGGGTTGTAGCATCTGCTAATTATTGCTAAAGAGGTCACTCCCGGTGAAGGGATCGTCGGCTCTTCCCTCATCGAATAAGGCGCTGGATGTTCTACAAGGAACACCGCTATGCAAAGCAACAACTAGAGCTACCTAATTTTTGAAATTCGATTCCACAACATCTTTTAGGTTTATTTTCTTTCATTAATCTCATTAATGAATGTCCCATCATTTAAGTCCACCTAAACATCACAGATAAATACAACGTACACTTATGCCATCCGCTTTTGCCTCGATGTCCCGTCTGCACCGTTAGGTTAGGTAACTAACGGCAGAGCGGGGCAGGGCTAGCACGGATGTAAAACATAAGCAACGTCTATATAATATATCATATATACTATATACAGTACCAATCTGAACATATCACATGATCACATCACAGATAACGCAGCAGAAAATATCATATGAAATATTGGATATATTAGGACGTCCGTGTTTTATTTTGATCCTGTATAAAACACGGATTTCACGGTCGTGATGAATAGCCAATCCCACACCCCTAGACCCCTATGAGATCGGCAAGCAACCTTACCAATTCTAGAGTTAGGAGACCCAAACTCGACTCCTCGAGATGGTCTCCCACTGGACCCTAGAACCCGGTTACTTGTGCTCCCCTCCTTGGGTCTATCCTAATGCGGAAAAGTAAATAATATACAATGGTGACATCATCCTCAACCCGGAAGTGCCCTAATAAAAGAATATTATATACAATGAATTTTACATTAATGAAAAAGGAAAAAACACCCGTCTCACATAAAAACCCCCGGCTATTCAAACAAGACGATCCAATATAACATATCTAGCAAAACACATAACATCACATGTCATCAACGTAAGTAAACATGTGTATCCCAATTGTCGTTGACATATAGCAACGAAACCGGCGATATCACATATTACACTTACGGTCGCTGAAAAGAAAGTGTAAAACTACAACAGTTGGAATCCGCAATTTCCTTAGACATCGCATGCCTAGCAATTACAAACCCCGCATTTTAGTCTCAAAATCGAAAAAACTTTTCAATACCAAGTCGGGCAATTCAACAAGATTCCCGACATCCTGATGGAATGCTCATCGCAAACTTTAGTAGACGGCCGCACCCCCGGATGCCGTCGACGAAGTGCACTAAGGCAGAACACCGCTGCCGCGAGCACCCGAACGGATGCTTTTGTCTTCGGTGTCTCCTACAGTCACTTGTTCGGGGCTATGGGGCGTGGCTTCCTATTAAGTTTACCAACGAGTATCCGCGTACGCTATGTGATTGCGACAGACTTTTGATCATATCAAAATTCCGTGGCAACTGATCAAGTGAGACTGAACTGCTAGATTTATAACATTCAAATTAGTTATCTCATAACTACTTGTGGATTCCAAATATTGTATCACATTTTAGATAAATAGACAGTGTTAAACTTTTCGATCGAATAATCAAACACCCAAGTTTTCCCGAAAAGCTCAACACTTGAGGGGAGTTTAAAAACATTCATTTCATGCCACAGTACCAACGGTCCAGCCGTAGAAGGGTCAAGCCAATGCCTCACATGTGGCACGCCATACTGTCCCAAACCCTAAGATTCAAAAGGCAGTTCAAGACAGTCACATAATCGAGTTAAGGTTTGTTGTCTTCTAGAGGGTCCATCACGTTACTTGCACGATTTAGACGTTCTTAAATAACGGAAAAATCCAACACTTGGAAATTTTCCGGGAGGGGAAAAAGTGAGATATTGATATCCGGTCGAACTTTTTAACACGTTCTAAAATACCCGGAAAAACAAAATAAACAAAATTAAATAATCTGATCGAATCATCGAGTCCCCAATACAACCCAGAAAACTCAACTCTTGAGTATAAATTAAAAATTCCCAGAAAACACAGGAATTACAGAAAGAAATTACTGTGCAAACCACATGGCATGATTCACAATTATGGCCGTGGAACCGCCGCGCACGCTAGGGTGGGGCCGCGGTTTCGTGGCTCATTGGTCGATATGGGGGCACGTGCTGCACAGTAACTCCTAGAAAACCCTGTTGAATTTTTTGGATATTTTTAATTCACAAAAATCCACAGTTTCAAAAAATGTACAGAGAAGGGTATCGATTACGGTTTCGGGGTTTGATCGGGTTTCTAACTTAGTCTACACTTCGCCTAAAGCTCTAGCTAGGCTCTGATACCACTGTAGGGTTCATAGGCACACTCATGAGGTTCTACAAGGCATCAACCATGCCATAATAAAAATTTTATGTGCCGAACAACCCTATGCAAGATCGTATACTAGAGGTAAGGCGAAACTAAAAGCAAGCAAATTACTTTGCTACTAAGTGAAAGGGAATACAACCTTTATAGATCCGGTCCTTCACTTTTAAAGCTCCGTGTTGACGTCCCTTCGCTGCGATCATCGGGATCCTGGACCCTAGCGATGGTTTCTTCGAAGAAATGAGCGGGCTAGGTCGTTGACTTCGAGGCCGAATATGATCTATGTCGGGGAGACTCAAACTCAAGCTATTCCTTCACTTGGTCAAGAACTTTGTGAAGAGAACACCCTATACTACATGGCAAGTAGTAGAGGATGAAGAAATAGAAAGTGGGCTCATTTTAGAATTGTTTTTCTCACACTTTTTCTCATGGCACCATTAGAGCTAGCAAGCTTTTGATGAAGCTTGATGAAGAAGAAGAAGAAGAAAAGAATAACGAATAATGAATCCAAATGAAACTTATCCTTTTAATTATGGCACCATGATTGAGTTAAGCCCTCATACTTAACTTATGTAGAGAATTAACCAAAGTATTAGGTTAAGAGTTGGGTTAACTAATATCCTAAGGAAATGACAAAGGAGTTGACTTTGTCAATGTTTCTTCAAGCTTCATGAAGCTTGATAACTTTGTCCAAAGTCTCATCTCTTTTGTTATTTGTTAGGAAATTAGTAAACCCTAATTTAACCTTGATTTGGTTTAAGTCACATACAAACATCTTGTATGTATCATCAAACATGATACAATCATGTACACTTGCATATATCACATATAAACAATGTGCACAATCTAGAGAGAAAATCAATCTTAAGTGAACCAATACTAGTTAATGTAAAGTAATATTTCAAATATATAATTATACATTAAATCATTAAATTAACACTTGATTTAACGATCCGGTCATAACCGACTAATATCATGTGTAACAACTTATCGAATCAACACTTGATCCGATAACCCGGCAATATCCCATACAACCGATCAATGTCACGAATCGCGAGAATAGAATACGGTATCTCATATCGTATTAATCTCGGTCCCGCACATATCTCATATGCACTCCTATTTCGTTTCGCTTGAGCCAGGAAACCCCTGTGTAGGACTCTAAAGACTCGTCAATACGCCGGCAGTAGGTGATGATCATATCAAACACCCACAAGCCGCAAGCGGTCTGCTAAACGTAACGGCCACCAGGGTATTGATTGATTAGAAGATCAACGAGCTAGCCTGCTCACACTCCTGCGAATCCAATCAGTAAAACTTGCCGCACAGTCCGGTCTGTTCGTCTGATATGTCGCATATCTCGCCTAGGGGTGGTAAACGTCAGACCCCAGTAACTTGATAAGTCATGCCGATGTAAGGTCCATAACAAGCATGAAACTACTGATAACACTTACCAGTAAATCAGTGCAACCCTGGGAAGGGATTTCCTGTTATGGCCAGTCGAGCATAGCGCAACATCAACCCCCAATACCGGGAGAGACGAATCCCCTCCTATCGCTCATTGCCTCCATGTGAATCGGGACTGTACCCAAAAACCACCTGTTTGCATGACTCAGTAGAGCCGTGGTAGGGTGGAAATCAAAGCACAGTGGGAGACACACAAGACTCTATGACGATCTAGGGTAAGCTGTACCAGTGTCACCAGAGAACTGCCATCTGACGTGAGGTATAATACCATCTGGGAGTTCTTGGCGAGTCCGTTCAGTATACCCAGTCACCATTGATCACCCGCATACCATCTCTGATGTCAAACACCAATGGATATGGGATCAACCATCGCCCATCACATGGGTCGAGAAGATATACGCTAGTCTACTCTGGAATATCGATGCCCCGTCTCGATATTCCCACGACTAGGAACAATGAAGGATGTACTCATTGATTACCCAGGCCCCACTAGTATGATCTACATCATAGTCCTGGAAGTCGAGTACACATCCTAAGGGCTTTATCAACATGTAACAGAGAGACAGTAAGTATACATGTTAACATAAAGAGCAACCAGATAGCGTACTATCATGTCGAGCAAGAAAGTCTTACCTATATATGTCCCAGCATCCACTACAATATACATCTCATGTCCAGTAATGGCCTCTAGGGCATACATATAACTAACAATCATTGTGCTTGGTTTTCTTTTGCTCACTAGAGTTTCATGAGTTCACCATTTCCAACTCTTTGCATCTTCTTCAACCTCCACCCTAACCCTCTCATGTGATGAGAACCCAAGAGTGTTTGAGACAAAGTATTCTACTCATTCTCTATTTCATCTTGGTCATCTCTTTTAGCAGACTTGATGACCGAGTTGCCTCGGTATAGAGGCGGGAGCCCGTTTAAAGATCCGTTGACGTGGTGCCACTTCGACGAGGAGACAGGAGATTGGAGTTGCCGCGAGGAGCGTGGGATGATGGCTAAAGACCGAAAGACTCGGATCGATCGGTATAGCCTTTCTACCTCTTTACAGTTTGTTAGTTTAGCGTTAATGGCATGATCCGGGTTATAGTATGTGATAGCTCCAGTTATAAAAGTTTTTGTTCCGTGTTTGGCGTCAGAATGACGGCCGGGGCGCTACCGTAGAATTACATGGTATCAGAGCCACGCTATTAACCTTTACTAGCTTGTTCTAACGCGTTTAAAATATCAATCGAACGAAATTTCCAAAACCGCACTTTTCATGTCAAAGTTTCTGTCGATTATAAAAACTGGTCTAAAAATCATTTTGAGTATCTCAGAAAATCGTGCAGGCTTTTTTCAGGATATTGTAGAAATTTGGTTCACTGTCTCCACAGTACTGCCGCGGAACCGCCGCACAAACCATGGTTTGGCAGCGGTTCATCCGCCGTTTTGGAGCAACAGAGTACCATTTTTCTACAGTAGTTTCTATCATGGGAATTGTGGTTTCTGGAATATTTTTTTGGGGCCCAGATTTTGTTTGTGTCCTGCAGTTGTACGTGGGGCCCACTTCGGGAAGTTTTGTCGATTAGAATTTTAAACTTGTTAGTTTACAGTACCTACATTATATCTCCGACCGTGAATGTCATTCGAGCGGTAAATCGTGTCTAATTGCTATAGTCCTTTTAGACGGGTTTGCGAACGTGACATTCGCGTTGATATGCTGTGTTGTGCTGTGATGTTGGGAATTTGTCATGGTGGATAGCTGTGTGCAATGGTAGTGCAGTTGGGATTTATTTGTACATTTAATATTGTGGGGCGAACGTCCAACATGTGGACTGCCGTCACTGCCTGTTTGTATAGTATTCTTTTGGGGCACGACCGGGCTGAGGTCGATGTACCCGTTGTACATATTTTTCATTTCTGTATTAGGTTTACCCCGCGACGGAGTGCACGGATAGCCGGGTTCTGGAGGGCAACGGGTCCGCATCTCATGGCTTTGAGAGGCAGAGGGCCTCACTCTAGAATTGGCAGACTATTCGCCGCACTCGTAGGGGGTACAGGTTGACCCAAGGAGGGGTGCTGAAGTTACCGGATTCCGTGAAGTGCAGGGTGGTCCATTTACTTTGCTGTAGGGGGCTGCCTCGCTTCAGGTTTTGGCGGGTAACTTGCCGCACCCGTAGGGGTCTATGTTTCATTGCACAGGCTATCCACACGACCAGGGGAACGTCGGGTTTCAGTAGCGGCTCTGTGAAACCCGGGGATCCCAGATTATCTGTATTGTTCTGTGATGCTTATTACTTTTCTGTGATGTTGCATTTATCACGCCTGTAGCGATTATTGTATATTGGTATATATACTAATAGATGTTGTATATGTTTTATACCCGCGCTAGTCCAGTCCCCGCTCTGTCGTTAGTTAAGTAACATAACGGGTGATGACGGGACCCAGTGACGAATGCGGATGGCATATACGTACAATTTATTTTCATTCTTTTCTGGTATGATTAATTGATGGGACTGCGTTGATTCTGATTAATGCAAAGGAAAAAAAAACCTGTTTGGACGTTGTTGGAACAGTTTTAAAAAGTGTTATTACAAGGACGTTTCCTTTTGTTTTGCACAGTGGTATTCAGTTGGAATATCCTGCACCTTATTCGACGTGGCAAGGGCCGAGATCCTTTCACCAGGAGTGACCCCTTGGGCAGAAGTTTGCGTCAGTGTAATAACTTCACTATAGTCGATTACATGTTGCTTTGCATCACGGTATTCAGTTGGAATATCCTGCATCTCATTCCACGAGGAAAGAGTCGAGATCCCTTCACCGGGAGTGGCCTTTTAAGCAAAGGTTTTCGCCACTATATTTTTATAAAAAGCTATCAGGTTCCTTCAGCGAGATCAAGTTCATTACGTTAAAGGTTTTTCGCCAAAAACCAGCCGTAGCCCTCCGTCATTTCATATGAATGGTCAGTAGTATTCAAGCTATGTTGGTTTGGCCCTTAGTCAAGACATAGTGATTGGTAGCTGCCGGGGTGTTTACATGTGACATTGATAGATGCGTTGGTTTAGGACAGCCATACAGCCTTGTTGGCCCTTAGTCAAGGGCGTGTATAGGTGGGTTCAAATTAACAAGATAATGATGGGCAGAACTTGACATGTGACTTATGATTTGTTGGCCCTCAGTCAAGGTCATATGAGCATAGGGCAAAAATCTACATCGGGAGTTTCTAAAGAAACTGAAACTTGCCAGGCATGCACATACCTTCTGGAGTATGATAACGTGAGTGGATACCTTCACGTTATCATGCGATGAGAGCTGGAACCCGGTTCCCACTGATGAGTTAGTTTACTCTTCGGGTGATCCCGATTGATTCTTCTTTCAGGTTTGGAGGAGAATTTGACAGTACAATAGGAGGTTTCCTGATTAGATAAAGTGATAACCATTCTGATCTAGGTTACAGTGCACGCAGAGTGTTTCTTTTCTCTCTCTCTTTGGCAGCGACCTTTGACCGACCGTAGACTACGACTCAGTGACCAAGTTGACCGAACCTTCTTAAAATACTGGCTTTTGGATTGTCTAAGTTGCATAAGTCATTGCCACTCCTTCTTTTACCCTTTGCATTTCTCAGAACACCTCGTATCACTACGAACATCCACTTCCAGTGGATACATCCATCGTATGGTTATATACGAACTCGAAGGGACTTCTTCGAGGATGGATCCAGGTTCAGAAGAAATTGAATTGGTTTATTCAGTTGTCTTTTATCATCACCTTCTCTCAGCTTGTGAGGGCTCCTTGGTTTAGGAGAGTACACCTATTACGCTTATTGGATAGTCTTCTTCCAAACCATAGGCAGGTGCCAAATGGTAGGGAATGAAGAAAACCAATTAGCCTAAGTAGGGTGTACAGAAGGTAATAAGTAAAGACAAAATAAAGGGATTTGAATGAGGTCAAAGTGAATTGCGACTGCTATCATTCACAACGAAACCGTGTACTTCATCGCCACTCCTACTTCACCTTTGCTTTTTTCCCCAGTTCGGGAGAAATAGAATAAGGTATTATTCAGTTGTCTTTTATCATCACCTTCTCTCAGGTTGCGAGTACTCCTAGGATTAGGAGGGTACGCCTATTATGCTTACTTGATAGTCTTCTTCCAAACATAGGCTGGTGCCGAACGGTAGGGAAGGAAGAAAACTAATTAGCCTAAGTAGGGTGTACAGAAGGTAATGAATAAAGACAAATAAAGGGATTTGGAGAGATGGCAAAGAAATATACGGTTATAGTCATGAATTGGATTATGGAAGAGTCATTACTAGGAATATCAGGATACTCCTACGAAACATTTTCATGTTTCAGTTTCACTGTGTATTGTTGAAGGAAAACTAATTTCCCGATTAGATACATACTCCAGGGTATGTATTTACCAGGTATGATTCTCACATCTGTATGGTTTTACAGATGATGAGTGGGAGAAAGTTATTAGGAATAAGGTGATCATACTCATTATATCGGAATTCGTTGTAATTGGTGATATTTGAGGAAATCGCCTGGGTTTTTGCCGAACGGCAAGTATTTGGTTTTGAGTATCCGTTGTTGTGTTCAAACTGATATATCTGTATGTTTTTTTTATAAAGTGAGATATAATTTTTTGAAATTATGTCCGTCACATTTACCTATATCAGTTGACGATTGGGTAAGGAGCATTGAACAGCGGAGTAGTTCTTAACCATAAGTACAGTTTTCAACCTACGATACACAGGTTTTGAGTTATTTGACTCAGGGGACTCATACAGAGTATTGTATGCTGTCCAGTGTCCATCAGGACAAAGGGGTTGGTCCTCGTACTATGTTCTGTTTACTTGTGATTTCTCTAGTTTTTAGACAAGTGTTTCATAGAAATACAAGGTCGAAGTTTTGAGAAGTTGTGGGTATAGGAATAAAGTAGAGAACCAGATGTCACAAGTATCAGGATTCTTCAAAGAGATCGAAGATGTAGATTCTTGTGGTTGGTATTCAGTTGATGTAACTCCACGGTAGCGCCCCGGCAGTCTAACAGACGCTAAATGCGGAACAAAAACTTTTAACGAAACTGGCGCTATCGTGTACCGTAACCCGGATCTGCCATTAAAGCTAAACTAACAAATTGCAAAGGGGTAGAAACGTTATACCGAATGATCCGAGTCCTTCGGTCTTCAACCATCATCCCACGCTTGTTGCGGCTACTCCGATCTCCTGAATCTCCGTTCTTCTCATCTGGGTGGCACCACGTCGACGGATCTTTAAACGGGCTTCCGCCTCTGAACCGAGGCAACTCGATCGTCAAGTTTGCTAAAAGAGACGACCAAGATGAAGTAGAGAATGAGTAGAACACTTTGTCTCGTTACGTCCAAGGTCACGGACAAACGGATATGGAAGTTGCCTTTTGGATCGGGTGAAATGAGAAAGAGGCTGTCTATTTTTTGTGAACCCGAATCTATCATAATCTTTTTCTAGTGAACAACAACCATTTCTCAAGTGAGTGAGAGAGAGGGGGAGGGGCCGGCCATTTAAAGGAGGTGGGGGGGGGTGAGTGTAGGAGGAGGGAGGTGACCACAAGAACAAATATCATGTGTGAACACAATTAAAGCAAGTGATGAATCATTAAGCTTAGTCACCAAAACATTAATGGAACAATTAATGCAACCATGAGTCACTAATCCTAGTCATCATCTAGAAACTTCTAGATGCACGACTCACCTCATGACTCACCCTCCAGAAGAATAGATAAATCCGTATTTAACCGACTGTTAAATACGGCTGATAGAAAACTGGAAACTGGCAACTTCCAAAAGTGATCCTGAAATGAATTTCAGGATAACCCCGTATCAGTATAAACATACCCGTATTTGTATTACGACCGAATACAAATGTAACTGAGACAAAGATATTATATCTACACAGTATAATACTGGGTTCCGGCTTAAACCAAAGCCTACCAGTATTATCTGCCCGAAAAACGACACGTGCGAAAACGCACGTGCTTTTTCCGAACCTAGCCATAAACCCATACGGCCTCTACAACGTTTCGCCCGAACTTGGGAAAGTGTCTGTGGGGGACTCTAATGACTCATCAACACATCGGCACTGGGTATAACCCATAGCACGTCAGAGGTACAAGCTGTACGTAACGGTTTGCCTATGTATTGATTGGAAGGGAAGCTGACGAGCGAACTCATCTATAAACCCTACTGAGCCTGACAGCGACAATGTATATACAGTCCGGTCCATTCGTCTAAAGAGTATCGCATATCGAGTCTAGGGGGGTGGATAAAGTCAGACCCCTAATAACGCGATAAATCGTGTCGGCATGAAGCCCATCACCACCTGAGAAACTACTGATCCCAATCAGTAATTCTCCACTACCTCGGCCGAGGATTCCTAGTGATGGCCACCCGTGCACTGCGCGACATCAACCCCTAATACCGGGAGAGACGAATCCCCGACGATCCGCTCACTTGCCTCCAATGTGGCTCGGGACTGTACCCAAAAAAGACCTGTTTGCACGACTCCTTTGAGCCGTGGTAGGGTAGAAATCAAAGCACAGTGGGAACTCACACGAGACAAATGACGACCTCAGGTCGATGAACTAACCTGTACACATGTCACCAGGGAATTGCTATCTGACGATATGTATAATACCAACTAGCAGATTCCCGGCGAGTCCTGTCCGGTGTACTCATAACTCAATGAGCACCTGTATACATCTTAGGTGATCCAACTGACACCAGTGGCTTGTGAGACCGGCCACCGCCCCTCGTCGGGGTCTCGACTGTATACACCAGTCTACTCTGGAGTATCGATGCCCTGTCTCGAAACTCCCACGACTAGGGACACTTTTAAGGATGTGCTTACAGACCCCAGCTCCCACGTATATGATCGCCATCATACTGCTGGTAGTCAAGCAAGAATCCTATGGGCTCTATCATCATGCAATAGTGAACTAAAGCATATATACGATGATAAAGTCAAACCAGATAGCATACTATTATCTTGAGTAAGACTGTCATATCGGTATAGGTCCTGCTTCAATCATTGCAATCACGTACCTGCGATCCAATAATTGACTTTGAGGGCACTATCTCCAACAATCTCCCACTTGCACTCAAGGCTAATTATTGCGATGTCGCATACTCACAGCTCGTGTGATACCGAACATCCAACTCCTCTACTAATCAGTTTCACAAAGCTAGTTTGTAAAACTCTTGTGTTCGAGAAATAGCCTCAGTGAGTGGATCCGCCCTGATGTTTCTTTCTATATCTCTCTAAATCTCAAGTTCGAGGAGAAAGCCATCTCCCGAATTGAGTAATACCTGTCTTAGAATATGTCTGGATACCTGATGGGACCTCGTTCATAAATGAACTCCAAATCCAAACTTCTTAGACTGTTTTGATAACTGAACCTAATCAGTATCCAGCACCATGTCTCCCACAGTATCCTCCTGTCCATATTACTGTCCCTTGTTTAGAGGGAAAACTATAACTCTGACAATCCCTCTGTCATCCATGTCACCTTGGAAGCCTGGAATGATAACCGTCTCCCGAAGGAGGCTGTCGTCATCAAATCTGTAGAACAAGAACTTATGTTCTAAAACCGCTTCCTTATGTTTCTCCAGGATTGGATTAATATAAACTTATCGCATCAAGTGCAAAAACTACATCTGGTGTGGTACTTGACATCTCATGATTGACTCAATTGCCTAAGCAAGTGATCTGCCAATCATGCACTTCCCTCTCTTCTTTAGTCTCTAAGACACCTTTAGAGAGGGTGACTCCATCACCTGCAGGTACACCACCATGCCAGGAGTCATCTATTCTAAATACCATTAGAATACTGTCAAAGTACCCAAATTGGGAAACTACCCAAATCTAGATCTAAAACCATAGATCTAGTAACCAGAATGTCTGATATTATATCCATGTCCTTTGTGAAGAAACAACTGTGTGACGACCACAGTACAACCGATCATAGTATAGGAATTTTACTTCCTACTCTGTGTATGTCATCCAAATACCAGGACATCACACCCTACTACCTTCTTAACAGATCCATCCCCTATTCTGATGAAGTCAAACTCATGACTGTCACATCAAAATTAGATGATCCTTTTCCGCTATATCTGCGGAGTGGCTAATGGAATGTCAAACCTGATTGAATATATAGGTCCTATTAAATTTTCCGTAATCGTTTGCGGTTCTGGAATCACTTCCAGTTCTACCATACTCCCACTATTTTTCTGAAAAAATCCATTTTACTAAAACTGTGGCAAGTCAAGAACAATATCACTATTGATCTTCCAGATGGTAGAAATGTCAACCCTCATCAAAGCCAGGGTCAACCCACAAACTGCCATTACAGAAACGTGCCTTGAGTTACCCAGTGTCTGGTTTTAAGCATAAGCTGGACAACTCCCCGTATCTTAACATCGTTAAGATATGAACCATTCTATATCTAATATAGAAACAGAGGCACTAATTTAGTTGGAACCAGATTCAAATCATGCAGCTGTCTCCAGTGCATAACAACTTAATGGAAAAAAGGCTAATCAGCATTACTCAACTTAGGAATCCATCCAATTATGAGTAACCTGAAAGAGAAACAAGTTTCTCAAAACCATTACTATCAACTGAATACCTATCATAAGAATCTACATCTTCAATCTCTTTGAAGAATCCCGATACTTGCGATATCTGGTTTTCTGCTTTATTCTTATACCCACAACTTCTCAAAACTTAGACATTGTATTTCTACGAAACACTTGTCTAAAAACTAGAGAAGTGATAAGTAAACAGAACATAGTACGAGGACCTACCCCTTTGTCCTGACGGACACTGGACAACATACAATACTCTGTATAAGTCCGCTGAGTTGAATAACTCAAAACCTGTGCATCGTAGGTTGAAAACTGTACCCAGAAGATTTCCTCAAATATCACCAATTACAACGAATTCTGATATAATGAGGATGATCTCCTAATTCCCAATAATTTACTCCCACTCATTATCTATAAAAACCATACAGATATGAGAAAGAAATCTGGTAAATACATACCCTGGAGTAATTATCTAATTGGGAAAACAGTTTTCTTTTAACATTGCGCAGTGAAACTGAAACATTAAAATGTCTCGTAGGGGTATTCTGGTATTCTTAGCAATGCATCTTCCATAATCCAATTCATGGCTTTAACCGTATATATATTTTTTTTGCCATCTCTCCAAATTCCTTTATTTGTCTTTAGTCGTTACCTTCTGTACACCATCGTTAGGCTAAATGGTTTTCTTCCTTCCCTACCGTTCGGCACCAGCCTATGGTTTGGAAGAAGACTATCCAGTAAGCATAATAGGTGTACTCTCCCAATCCTAGGAGTACTCGTAACTTGAGAGAAGTTGATGATAAAAGACAACTGAATAAAACCTTATTCAATTTCTCCCGAACTGGGGAAAAAGCAAAGGTGAAATCGGAGTAGCGATGAATTACGCGGTTTGGTCGTGAATGATAACAGTCGCAATTTACTTTGCCCTCTTTCTAATCCCTTCATTTTGTCTTTACATATTACCTTCTGTACACCCTACTTAGGCTAATTGGTTTTCTTCATTCCCTACCTTTCGGCACCAGCCTATGGTTTGGAATAAGACTATCCAATAAGCGTAATAGGTGTACGCTCCTAAACTAAGGAGCCCTCGCAACCTGAGAGAAGGTGATAATAAAAGACAAATGAATAAACCAATTCTATTTCTCCTGAACCTGGATCCATCCTCGAAGAAGTCTCTTTGAGTTCGTATATAACCATACGATGGATCTATCCAATGGAAGTGGATATATGTAGTAATACGGGGTGTTCTGAGAAATGCAAAGGGTAAAAGAAGAAGCGGCAATGACTTATGCAACTTCAGACAATCCAAAAGCTAGTATTTTAAGAAGGTTCGGTTAACTTGGTCACTGAGTCATAGTCTAGGGTCGGTCAATGGTCGCTGCCAAAGAGAGAGAGAAAAGAAACACTCTGCGTGCACTCTAACCTAGATCAGAATGGTTATCACTTTATCTAATCAGGAAACCTCCCACTGTAATCTCAAATTCTCCTCCAAACCTGAAAGAAGAATCAGTTGGGATCTCCCGAAGAGTAAACTAACTCATCAGTGAGAATCGGGATCCAACAATCATCGCGTGATAACTTGATGGAAGCCACTCAAGTTATCACACTCCAGAAGGTATGCGCATGCCTGGCAAGTTTGCTGTTTGAAACTCCCGATGTAATTTTTGCCTCATGCTCTTATGACCTTGACTTTAGTCAACAAATCATAAGTCACATGTCAAGTTCTACCCGTCATTGTCCAGGTTGATTTGAACCCACCCGTACATACCCTTGACTTTAGTCAACAAGATAATACGACTGTCCCAAACCAACACATCTATCTATGCAACAAATGAATACCCAGCAACTACCAAACACTATGCCTTGACTTTAGTCAACAAACATAGCTTGAATACTACTGACCACCCATAAGAAATGACGGAGGGCTACGGCTCGTTTTTGGCGAAAAACCTTCAACGTAATGAACTTGATCTCGTTGAAGGAACCTGATAGCTTTTTATAAAATATAGTGACGAAAACGTTTTGCTAAAGAGGTCACTCCCGGTGAAGGGATCTCGGCTCTTTCCTCGTGGAATGAGGTGCAGGATATTCCATCTGAATACCGCGATGCAAAGCAACTTGTAATCGACTATATTAAAGTTATTACCCTGACGTAAACTTCTGCCCAAGGGGTTTTTCCCGGTGAAGGGATATCAGCCCTTGCCTCGTCGAATGAGGTGCGGGATATTCGATCTGAATATCACTATGCATAACAAAAGGAAACATCTTTGTAATAACACCTTTTAAAATTTGTTCCAACAACATCAAATATAGGTTTGTTTTATCTTGCATTGATAAGAATCAACGCAGTCCCATCAATCAATCACACCAGAAAAGAACGAAAATATAATGTACGTATATGCCATCCGCATTCGCCACTGGGTCCCGTCATCACCCGTTAGGTTACTTAACTAACGACAGAGCGGGGGCTGGACTAGCGCGGGTGTAAAACATATACAACATCTAATAGTATATATACCAATATACAATAATCGCTCCAGGCGTGATAATATGCAACATTACAGAAAAGTAATAAGCATCACAGAACAATACAGATAATCTGGGATCCCCGGGTTTCACAGAGCCGCTGCTGAAACCTGACGTTCCCCTGGTCGTGTGGATAGCCTATGCAATGAAACCTAGACCCCTACGGGTGCGGCAAGTTACCCGCCAAAACCTGAAGCGAGGTGGTCCCCACTGCATAGTGAATGGAACACCCGGCACTTCACGGAATCCAGTAAATTGAGCACCCCTCCTTGGGTCAACCTGTACCCCCTACGAGTGCGGCGAATAGTCTGCCAATTCTAGAGTGAGGTCCCTTTGCCTCTCAAAGCCATGAGATACGGACCCGTTGCCCTCCAAAACCCGGCTATCCGTGCACTCCTTCGCGGGATAAACCTAGTACAGAATTAAAAATAGTACAACAGGTACATCGACCGCAACCTGGTCGTGCCCCAAAAGAATATTATACAAACAAGCAGTGACGGCAGTCCACATGTTGGACGCTCGCCCCGCAATATCAAATGTACAAATAAATCCAAACTGCACTATCATTGCACCCAGCTATCCACCACGACTTATCCGCAACATAACAGCACAACACAGAACATCAACGCGAATGTCACGTTCGCAAACCCGTCTCATGGAACAAAAGCAATCAGACGCGGTTTACCGATCAAATGACATTCCCGGTCGGAGATATAATGTAAATACTGGCATACTAACATGTTTAAAATTTCGATCGACTAAATATCCCGAAGTGGGCCCCATGTACATCTGCTGTACAGTAACAAAATCTGGGCCAAAAATTTATATACCAAAAATCACAATTTCCCATGTAGAACTCACTGTAGAAATTTGGAGTGCCAATCTCACAATACTGCGGGGGATCCGCGGCCAAACCAAAGTTTGAGCGGCGGATCCGCGGCGGTTCTGTGGAATTGAGCCACCAAATTTCACCAGTATTCTTAGAAAACCCTGCTCTGTCTTCTGTGATATGAAAAAAAATTTTAGGACATCATTTAAAATCGACAGAAACTGGTATGCTAGAAAATTGTGTTTTTCGAAATTCGGTTCGATCGATAATTTAAACGCATTAGCATAAGTTAGTATAGCTTAATGGTTAGGCTCTGATACCACTGTAAGTCCACGGTAGCGCCCCGGCAGTCTAACAAACGCCAAATACGGAACAAAAACTTTTAACGAAACTGGCGCAATCGTGTACCGTAACCCGGATCTGCCATTAAAGCTAAACTAACAAATTGCAAATGGGTAGAAACTTTATACCGAATGATCCGAGTCCTTCGGTCTTCAACCATCATCCCACGCTAGTTGCGGCTACTCCGATCTCCTGAATCTCCGTTCTTCTCATCTGGGTGGCACCACGTCGACGGATCTTTAAACGGGCTCCCGCCTCTGAACCGAGGCAACTCGATCGTCAAGTTTGCTAAAAGAGACGACCAAGATGAAGTAGAGAATGAGTAGAACACTTTGTCTCGTTACGTCCAAGGTCACGGACAAACGGATATGGAAGTTGCCTTTTGGATCGGGTGAAATGAGAAAGAGGCTGTCTATTTTTCGTGAACCCGAATCTATCATAATCTTTTTCTAGTGAACAACAACCATTTCTCAAGTGAGTGAGAGAGAGGGGGAGGGGTCGGCCATTTAAAGGAGGTGGGGGGGTGAGTGTAGGAGGAGGGAGGTGACCACAAGAACAAATATCAAGTGTGAAAACAATTAAAGCAAGTGTTGAATCATTAAGCTTAGTCACCAAAACATTAATGGAACAATTAATGCAACCATGAGTCACTAATCCTAGTCATTATCTAGAAACTTCTAGATGCACGACTCACCTCATGACTCACCATCCAGAAGAATAGATAAATCCGTATTTAACCGACTGTTAAATACGGCTGATAGAAAACTGGAAACTGGCAACTTCCAAAAGTGATCCTGAAACGAATTTCAGGATAACCCCGTATCAGTATAAACATACCCGTATTTGTATTACGACCGAATACAAATGTAACTGAGACAAAGATATTATATCTACACAGTATAATACTGGGTTCCGGCTTAAACCAAAGCCTACCAGTATTATCTGCCCGAAAAACGACACGTGCGAAAACGCACGTGCTTTTTCCGAACCTAGCCATAAACCCATACGGCCTCTACAACGTTTTGCCCGAACTTGGGAAAGTGTCTGTGGGGGACTCTAATGACTCATCAACACATCGGCACTGGGTATAACCCGTAGCACGTCAGAGGTACAAGCTGTACGTAACGGTTGGCCTATGTATTGATTGGAAGGGAAGCTGACGAGCGAACTCATCTATAAACCCTACTGAGCCTGACAGCGACAATGTATATACAGTCCGGTCCATTCGTCTAAAGAGTATCGCATATCGAGTCTAGGGGGGTGGATAAAGTCAGACCCCTAATAACGCGATAAATCGTGTCGGCATGAAGCCCATCACCACCTGAGAAACTACTGATCCCAATCAGTAATTCTCCACTACCTCGGCCGAGGATTCCTAGTGATGGCCACCCGTGCACTGCGCGATATCAACCCCCAATACCGGGAGAGACGAATCCCCGACGATCGGCTCACTTGCCTCCAATGTGGCTCGGGACTGTACCCAAAAAAGACCTGTTTGCACGACTCCTTTGAGCCGTGGTAGGGTAGAAATCAAAGCACAGTGGGAACTCACACGAGACAAATGACGACCTCAGGTCGATGAACTACCCTGTACACATGTCACCAGGGAATTGCTATCTGACGAAATGTATAATACCAACTAGCAGATTCCCGACGAGTCCTGTCCGGTGTACTCATAACTCAATGAGCACCTGTATACATCTTAGGTGATCCAACTGACACCAGTGGCTTGTGAGACCGGCCACCGCCCCTCGTCGGGGTCTCGACTGTATACACCAGTCTACTCTGGAGTATCGATGCCCTGTCTCGAAACTCCCACGACTAGGGACACTTTTAAGGATGTGCTTACAGACCCCAGCTCCCACGTATATGATCGCCATCATACTGCTGGTAGTCAAGCAAGAATCCTATGGGCTCTATCATCAAGCAATAGTGAACTAAAGCATATATACGATGATAAAGTCAAACTAGATAGCATACTATTATCTTGAGTAAGACTGTCATATCGGTATAGGTCCTGCTTCAATCATTGCAATCACGTACCTGCGATCCAATAATTGACTTTGAGGGCACTATCTCCAACAATCTCCCACTTGCACTCAAGGCTAATTATTGCGATGTCGCATACTCACAGCCCGTGTGATACCGAACATCCAACTCCTCTACTAATCAGTTTCACAAAGCTAGTTTGTAAAACTCTTGTGTTCGAGAAATAGCCTCAGTGAGTGGATCCGCCCTGATGTTTTTTTCTATATCTCTCTAAATCTCAAGTTCGAGGAGAAAGCCATCTCCCGAATTGAGTAATACCTGTCTTAGAATATGTCTGGATACCTGATGGGACCTCGTTCATAAATGAACTCCAAATCCAAACTTCTTAGGCTGTTTTGATAACTGAACCTAATCAGTATCCAGCACCATGTCTCCCACAGTATCCTCCTGTCCATAATACTGTCCCTTGTTTAGAGGGAAAACTATAACTCTGACAATCCCTCTGTCATCCATGTCACCTTGGAAGCCTGGAATGATAACCGTCTCCCGAAGGAGGCTGTCGTCATCAAATCTGTAGAACAAGAACTTATGTTCTAAAACCGCTTCCTTATATTTCTCCAGGATTGGATTAATATAAACTTATCGCATCAAGTGCAAAAACTACATCCGGTGTGGTACTTGACATCTCATGATTGACTCAATTGCCTAAGCAAGTGATCTGCCAATCATGCACTTCCCTCTCTTCTTTAGTCTCTAAGACACCTTTAGAGAGGGTGACTCCATCACCTGCAGGTACACCACCATGCCAGGAGTCATCTATTCTAAATACCATTAGAATACTGTCAAAGTACCCAAATTGGGAAACTACCCAAATCTAGATCTAAAACCATAGATCTAGTAACCAGAATGTCTGATATTATATCAATGTCCTTTGTGAAGAAACAACTGTGTGACGACCACAGTACAACCGATCGTAGTATAGGAATTTTACTTCCTACTCTGTGTATGTCATCCAAATACCAGGACATCACACCCTACTACCTTCTTAACAAATCCATCCCCTATTCTGATGAAGTCAAACTCATGACTGTCACATCAAAATTAGATGATCCTTTTCCGCTATATCTGCGGAGTGGCTAATGGAATGTCAAACCTGATTGAATATATAGGTCCTATTAAATTTTCCGTAATCGTTTGCGGTTCTGGAATCACTTCCAGTTCTACCATACTCCCACTATTTTTCTGAAAAAATCCATTTTACTAAAACTGTGGCAAGTCAAGAACAATATCACTATTGATCTTCCAGATGGTAGAAATGTCAACCCTCGTCAAAGCCAGGGTCAACCCACAAACTGCCATTACATAAACGTGCCTTGAGTTACCCGGTGTCTGGTTTTAAGCATAAGCTGGACAACTCCCCGTATCTTAACATCGTTAAGATATGAACCATTCTATATCTAATATAGAAACAGAGGCACTAATTTAGTTGGAACCAGATTCAAATCATGCAGCTGTCTCCAGTGCATAACAACTTAATGGAAAAAAGGCTAATCAGCGTTACTCAACTTAGGAATCCATCCAATTATGAGTAACCTGAAAGAGAAACAAGTTTCTCAAAACCATTACTATCAACTGAATACCTATCACAAGAATCTACATCTTCAATCTATTTGAAGAATCCCGATACTTGCGATATCTGGTTTTCTGCTTTATTCTTATACCCACAACTTCTCAAAACTTAGACATTGTATTTCTACGAAACACTTTTCTAAAAAATAGAGAAGTGATAAGTAAACAGAACATAGTACGAGGACCTACCCCTTTTTCCTGACGGACACTGGACAAGATACAATACTCTGTATAAGTCCGCTGAGTTGAATAACTCAAAACCTGTGCATCGTAGGTTGAAAACTGTACCAAGGAGATTTCCTCAAATATCACCAATTACAACGAATTCCGATATAATGAGGATGATCTCCTAATTCCCAATAATTTACTCCCACTCATTATCTATAAAAACCATACAGATATGAGAATGAAATCTGGTAAATACATACCCTGGAGTAATTATCTAATTGGGAAAACAGTTTTCTTTTAACATTGCGCAGTGAAACTGAAACATTAAATTGTCTCGTAGGGGTATTCTGGTATTCTTAGCAATGCATCTTCCATAATCCAATTCATGGCTTTAACCGTATATATATTTTTTTTGCCATCTCTCCAAATTCCTTTATTTGTCTTTAGTCGTTACCTTCTGTATACCATCGTTAGGCTAAATGGTTTTCTTCCTTCCCTACCGTTCGGCACCAGCCTATGGTTTGGAAGAAGACTATCCAGTAAGCATAATAGGTGTACTCTCCCAATCCTAGGAGTACTCGTAACTTGAGAGAAGGTGATGATAAAAGACAACTGAATAAAACCTTATTCAATTTCTCCCGAACTGGGGAAAAAGCAAAGGTGAAATCGGAGTAGCGATGAATTACGCGGTTTGGTCGTGAGTGATAACAGTCGCAATTTACTTTGCCCTCTTTCTAATCCCTTCATTTTGTCTTTACATATTACCTTCTGTACACCCTACTTAGGCTAATTGGTTTTCTTCATTCCCTACCTTTCGGCACCAGCCTATGGTTTGGAATAAGACTATCCAATAAGCGTAATAGGTGTACTCTCCTAAACTAAGGAGCCCTCGCAACCTGAGAGAAGGTGATAATAAAAGACAAGTGAATAAACCAATTCTATTTCTCCTGAACCTGGATCCATCCTCGAAGAAGTCTCTTTGAGTTCGTATATAACCATACGATGGATCTATCCAATGGAAGTGGATATATGTAGTAATACGGGGTGTTCTGAGAAATGCAAAGGGTAAAAGAAGAAGCGGCAATGACTTATGCAACTTCAGACAATCCAAAAGCCAGTATTTTAAGAAGGTTCGGTTAACTTGGTCACTGAGTCATAGTCTAGGGTCGGTCAAAGGTCGCTGCCAAAGAGAGAGAGAAAAGAAACACACTGCGTGCACTTTAACCTAGATCAGAATGGTTATCACTTTATCTAATCAGGAAACCTCCCACTGTAATCTCAAATTCTCCTCCAAACCTGAAAGAAGAATCAGTCGGGATCTCCCGAAGAGTAAACTAACTCATCAGTGAGAATCGGGATCCAACTATCATCGCGTGATAACTTGATTGAAGCCACTGAAGTTATCACACTCTAGAAGGTATGCGCATGCCTGGCAAGTTTGCTGTTTGAAACTCCCGATGTAATTTTTGCCTCATGCTCTTATGACCTTGACTTTAGTCAACAAATCATAAGTCACATGTCAAGTTCTACCCGTCATTGTCCAGGTTGATTTGAACCCACCCGTACATACCCTTGACTTTAGTCAACAAGATAATACGACTGTCCCAAACCAACACATCTATCTATGCAACAAATGAATACCCAGCAACTACCAAACACTATGCCTTGACTTTAGTCAACAAACATAGCTTGAATACTACTGACCACCCATAAGAAATGACGGAGGGCTACGGCTGGTTTTTGGCGAAAAACCTTTAACGTAATAAACTTGATCTCGTTGAAGGAACTTGATAGCTTTTTATAAAATATAGTGACGAAAACGTTTTGCTAAAGAGGTCACTCCCGGTGAAGGGATCTCGGCTCTTTCCTCGTGGAATGAGGTGCAGGATATTCCATCTGAATACCGCGATGCAAAGCAACTTGTAATCGACTATATTAAAGTTATTACCCGGACGTAAACTTCTGCCCAAGGGGTTTTTCCCGGTGAAGGGAAATCAGCCCTTGCCTCGTCGAATGAGGTGCGGGATATTCGATCTGAATATCACTATGCATAACAAAAGGAAACATCTTTGTAATAACACCTTTTAAAATTTGTTCCAACAACATCAAATATAGGTTTGTTTTATCTTGCATTGATAAGAATCAACGCAGTCCCATCAATCATTCACACCAGAAAAGAACGAAAATATAATGTACGTATATGTCATCCGCATTCGCCACTGGGTCCCGTCATCACCCGTTAGGTTACTTCACTAACGACAGAGCGGGGGCTGGACTAGCACGGGTGTAAAACATATAGAACATCTAATAGTATATATACCAATATACAATAATCGCTCCAGGCGTGATAATATGCAACATTATAGAAAAGTAATAAGCATCACAGAACAATACAGATAATCTGGGATCCCCGGGTTTCACAGAGCCGCTGCTGAAACCTGACGTTCCCCTGGTCGTGTGGATAGCCTATGCAATGAAACCTAGACCCCTACGGGTGCGGCAAGTTACCCGCCAAAACCTGAAGCGAGGTGGTCCCCACAGCATAGTGAATGGAACACCCGGCACTTCACGGAATCCGGTAAATTGAGCACCCCTCCTTGGGTCAACCTGTACCCCCTACGAGTGCGGCGAATAGTCTGCCAATTCTAGAGTGAGGTCCCTTTGCCTCTCAAAGCCATGAGATACGGACCCGTTGCCCTCCAAAACCCGGCTATCCGTGCACTCCTTCGCGGGATAAACCTAGTACAGAATTAAAAATAGTACAACAGGTACATCGACCGCAACCTGGTCGTGCCCCAAAAGAATATTATACAAACAGGCAGTGACGGCAGTCCACATGTTGGACGCTCGCCCCGCAATATCAAATGTACAAATAAATCCAAACTGCACTATCATTGCACCCAGCTATCCACCACGACTTATCCGCAACATAACAGCACAACACAGAACATCAACGCGAATATCACGTTCGCAAACCCGTCTAATGGAACTATAGCAATCAGACGCGGTTTACCGATCAAATGACATTCCCGGTCGGAGATATAATGTAAATACTGGCATACTAACATGTTTAAAATTTCGATCGACTAAATATCCCGAAGTGGGCCCCATGTACATCTGCTGTACAGTAACAAAATCTGGGCCAAAAATTTATATACCAAAAATCACAATTTCCCATGTAGAACTCACTGTAGAAATTTGGAGTGCCAATCTCACAATACTGCGGCGGATCCGCGGCCAAACCAATGTTTGAGCGGCTGATCCACGGCGGTTCTGTGGAATTGGGCCACCAAATTTCACCAGTATTCTTAGAAAACCCTACTCTGTCTTTTGTGATATGCAAAAAAATTTTAGGACATCATTTAAAATCGACAGAAACTGGTATGCTAGAAAATTGTGTTTTTCGAAATTCGGTTCGATCGATATTTTAAACGCATTAGCACAAGTTAGTATAGCTTAATGGTTAGGCTCTGATACCACTGTAAGTCCACGGTAGCGCTCCGGCAGTCTAACAGACGCCAAATGCGGAACAAAAACTTTTAACGAAACTGGCGTTATCGTGTACCGTAACCCGGATCTGCCATTAAAGCTAAACTAAAAAATTGCAAAGGGGTAGAAATGTTATACCGAATGATCCGAGTCCTTCGGTCTTCAACCATCATCCCACGCTTGTTGCGGCTACTCCGATCTCCTGAATCTCCGTTCTTCTCATCTGGGTGGCACCACGTCGACGGATCTTTAAACGGGCTCCCGCCTCTGAACCGAGGCAACTCGATCGTCAAGTTTGCTAAAAGAGACGACCAAGATGAAGTAGAGAATGAGTAGAACACTTTGTCTCGTTACGTCCAAGGTCACGGACAAACGGATATGGAAGTTGCCTTTTGGATCGGGTGAAATGAGAAAGAGGCTGTCTATTTTTCGTGAACCCGAATCTATCATAATCTTTTTCTAGTGAACAACAACCATTTCTCAAGTGAGTGAGAGAGAGGGGGAGGGGCCGGCCATTTAAAGGAGGTGGGGGGGTGAGTGTAGGAGGAGGGAGGTGACCACAAGAACAAATATCATGTGTGAACACAATTAAAGCAAGTGATGAATCATTAAGCTTAGTCACCAAAACATTAATGGAACAATTAATGCAACCATGAGTCACTAATCATAGTCATCATCTAGAAACTTCTAGATGCACGACTCACCTCATGACTCACCCTCCAGAAGAATAGATAAATCCGTATTTAACCGACTGTTAAATACGGCTGATAGAAAACTGGAAACTGGCAACTTCCAAAAGTGATCCTGAAACGAATTTCAGGATAACCCCGTATCAGTATAAACATACCCGTATTTGTATTACGACCGAATACAAATGTAACTGAGACAAAGATATTATATCTACACAGTATAATACTGGGTTCCGGCTTAAACTAAAGCCTACCAGTATTATCTTCCCGAAAAACGACACGTGCGAAAACGCACGTGCTTTTTCCGAACCTAGCCATAAACCCATACGGTCTCTACAACGTTTCGCCCGAACTTGGGAAAGTGTCTGTGGGGGACTCTAATGACTCATCAACACATCGGCACTGGGTATAACCCCTAGCACGTTAGAGGTACAAGCTGTACGTAACGGTTTGCCTATGTATTGATTGGAAGGGAAGCTGACGAGCGAACTCATCTATAAACCCTACCGAGCCTGACAGCGACAATGTATATACAGTCCAGTCCATTCGTCTAAAGAGTATCGCATATCGAGTCTAGGGGGGTGGATAAAGTCAGATCCCTAATAACGCGATAAATCGTGTCGGCATGAAGCCCATCACCACCTGAGAAACTACTGATCCCAATCAGTAATTCTCCACTACCTCGGCCTAGGATTCCTAGTGATGGCCACCCGTGCACTGCGCGACATCAACCCCCAATACCGGGAGAGACGAATCCCCGACGATCCGCTCACTTGCCTTCAATGTGGCTCGGGACTGTACCCAAAAAAGACCTGTTTGCACGACTCCTTTGAGCCGTGGTAGGGTAGAAATCAAAGCACAGTGGGAACTCACACGAGACAAATGACGACCTCAGGTCGATGAACTACCCTGTACACATGTCACCAGGGAATTGCTATCTGACGATATGTATAATACCAACTAGCAGATTCCCGGCGAGTCCTGTCCGGTGTACTCATAACTCAATGAGCACCTGTATACATCTTAGGTGATCCAACTGACACCAGTGGCTTGTGAGACCGGCCACCGCCCCTCGTCGGGGTCTCGACTGTATACACCAGTCTACTCTGGAGTATCGATGCCCTGTCTCGAAACTCCTACGACTAGGGACACTTTTAAGGATGTGCTTACAGACCCCAGCTCCCACGTATATGATCGCCATCATACTGCTGGTAGTCAAGCAAGAATCCTATGGGCTCTATCATCATGCAATAGTGAACTAAAGCATATATACGATGATAAAGTCAAACCAGATAGCATACTATTATCTTGAGTAAGACTGTCATATTGGTATAGGTCCTGCTTCAATCATTGCAATCACGTACCTGCGATCCAATAATTGACTTTGAGGGCACTATCTCCAACAGTTGATAGTAATGATTTTGAGAAACTAGTTTCTCTTTTTCAGGTTACTCATAATTGGATGTATTCCTAAGTTGAGTAATGCTGATTAGCCTCTCTCCATTAAGATGATATGTATTGGAGACAGTTGCATGATTTGAATCTGGTTCCAATTAAATAAGTGCCAAAGTTTCTATATCGGATATACAATGGTTCATATCTTAACGATGTTAAGGTACGGGGAGTTGTCCAGCTTATACTTAAAACCAGACTCTGGATAACTCAATGCACGTTTCTGTAATGGATGTTTGTGGGTTGACCCAGGCTATGACGAGGGTTGACTTTCTACCATCAAGAAGATCAATAGTGATATTGTTCATAACTTGACAGTTTTAGTAAAATGGATTTTTTCAGAAAACAGTAGTAGGAGTATGGTAGAACAGGAAGTGATTCCAGAACCGCAAACAATTACGGAAAATTTAATAGAACCTAAAGATTCAATCAGGTTTGACATTCCATTAGCCACTCCGCAGATATGGTGGGTAACCTCAGACACCCGAGAGGTACTCCGGTAGCCTCAAGGATGGTGACAGGGAGCTTCTTGTTTACCCACACTTGACACTGCTGTTGTTCCAGACTTTGAGACCCGGCAAGAGGATGAGTATAGTTTCGTTCTAAACTAGTTTTAGAAGTGCACGTATATATTATTCTGCAAGAGGCTTGTTGTGGTCAGTGGGAGCAGCGGAAGCATAGTGGGCAAGTAGCTTATGTCTATTTATAGACTAAAGCTGATATAGCGTAGATAAATCATCTAATTTTGATGTGACAGTCATGACTTTGACTTCATCAGAATAGGGGATGGATTTGTTCAGAAGGTAGAAGGGTGTGATGTCCTGGTATTTGGATGACATACACAGAGTAGGAAGTAAAATTCCTATATTACGATCGGTTGTACTGTGGTTGTCACACAGTTGTTTCTCCACAAAAGATATGGATATAATATCTGACATTCTGGTTACTTGATCTATGGTTTTTGATCTAGATTTGGGTAGTTTCCCAATGTGGGTACTTTGACAGTATTCTAATAGTATTTTAGAATGGACGACTCCTGGCAAGGTGGTGTACCTGCAGGTGATGGAGTCTCCCATTCTAAAGGTGTCTTACAGACTAAAGGGGAGAGGGATGTGCATGATTGGTATATCACTTGCTTAGGCAATTGAGTCAATCGTGAGATGTCAAGTACCACACCAGATGTTGTTTTTGCACTAGATGCAATAAGTTTATATTATTCCAATCCTGAAGAAACATACAGAAGCAGTTTTAGAACATATGTGCATGTTCTGGCGATTTGATGATGGCAACCTCCTTCGGGAGACGGTCATCATTCTAGGCTTCCAAGGTGACATGGATAACAAAGTGATTGTCAGAGTTATAGTTTTCCCTCTGACGAGAGGCAGTATTATGGACATGTGGTCCAAGAGGATACTGTGGGAAGTATGGTGCTGGACACTGATTAGTTTCAGTTATTGATACAGTCTAAGAAGTTTGGATTTGGAGTTCATTTATGAACTAGGTCCCATCAGATATCCAGACATACTCTAAGACAGGAATTACTCAATTCGGGAGATGGCTTTCTCCGCGAACTTGAGATTAAGAGAGTCATAGAAAGAAACATCGGGGCGGATCCACTCATTGAGGCTATTTCTCGAACACAAGAGTTTTACAAACGAGCTTTGTGAAACTGATTAGTAGAGGAGTTGGGTGTTCGAAATCACACGGGCTGCGAGTATGCGACAACGCAATAATTAGCCTTAAGTGCAAATGGGAGATTGTTGGATATAGTGCCCTCAAAGTCAATTATTGGATCGCAGGTACGTGATTGCAATGATTGAGGGAGGACCTATACCGGTAGGACAGTCTTACTCGAGATGATAGTATGCTATCTGGTTTGCCTTTATTAGTCGTGTACAGTTTTAGGTGATATTACTGTTCACTATTACACGTTGATAGAGCCCTTTGGATCCTGCTTGACTACCAACAGTATGATGGCGATCATATACGTGAGAGTTGGGTAGTCCATAAGCACATCCTTAAAAGTGGTCCCTAGTCGTGGGAGTTTCGAGACAGGGCATCGATACTCCGGAGTAGACTAGTGTATACAGTCGAGACCCCGACGAGGTGCGGTGGCCAGTCTCACAAGCCACTGGTGTCAGTTGGATCACCTAAGATGTATATAGGTGCTCATTGGGTTATGAGTACACCGGACAGGACTCGCCGGGAACCTGCCAGTTGGTATTATACCTAGCGTCAGATAGCAGTTCCCTGGTGACATGTGTAAATGTTAGTTCATCGACCTTAGGTCGTCATTTGTCTCGTATGAATTCCCACTGTGCTTTGATTACTACCCTACCATGGCTCAAAGGAGTCGTGCAAACAGGTTTTAGTTGGGTACAGTCCTGAGCCACAGGGAGACAAGTGAGCGGATCAGCAGAGGATTCGTCTCTCCCGGTATTGGGGGTGAGATCGCGCTGTGTCTAGGAGAGCCATTATACAAAGTCCTCAGCCGAGGCAAGAGATTTACTGGTAGGTACTCCAGTAGTATCTCAAGGTGTTCTGAGCTACACTTTGACACGACTTATACCGCTATTGGGGGTCTGACGTTACCAGCCCTCTAGGCCCGATATGCGATACTCATAGACGAACGGACCATACTGTAAGGATATTGTAACTGATAGGCTCAGTCGGGTTCCAGGATGAGTTCGCTCATCGGCTTCCCTTGATGTCAGTACATGGGCAGCCGTTACGCACAGCTAGTGCCGCTGACGTGCTTGTGGTTAAACCCACTGCCAGGGTACTGACGAGTCTTTAGAGTCCCCCACAGATAGTTTCCCAAGTTCGGGCGAAACGTTGTAGAGGCCGTATGGTTTTATGGCACGGTTCAAAAAATGCACGTGCACTTGTGCACGTGTCATATTTCGGGCAGATAATACTGGTGGGCTTTGGTTTAAGCCGGATCCATGTATTATATTGAGTCGGAATATTTTAGTCTCTCGTATTTGTATTCGGTCGAAATACGGATACAGGTATGTATATACAGGTGAGGGGTATTCTCGTAATCCGTTACGAGAATATTTTAGAAGATGCATTTATTTTTGGATTAATCATTTTGGTTTAAATTATTATTAGTTTTGGAAAGGTTGACACATTCTTTGTGACTCATTAATTCTAGCATGTTCACTAATGACTCATGCTAATGAGTCATGTAGTGACTCATGATGAATTAATTGAGTTTGTTTTGGGTGAGATATTTTAGGGTTTAGTTGGAGATATTTTCTTTGTTTCTCCAAAGCAAAACCTTATATATATCATCACCAAAAGTTTTGGGCAGCCAAGGGTTATCTTTGCGCTTGGTTTTCTTTTGCTCACTAGAGTTTCATGAGTTCACCATTTCCAACTCTTTGCATCTTCTTTAACCTCCACCCTAACCCTCTCATGTGATGAGAACCCTAAGGTGTTTGAGACAAAGTATTCTACTCATTCTCTACTTCATCTTGGTCATCTCTTTTTGCAGACTTGATGACCGAGTTGCCTCGGTATAGAGGCGGGAGCCCGTTTAAAGATCCGTTGACGTGGTGCCACCTCAATGAGGAGACAGGACATTGGAGTTGCCTCGAGGAGCGTGGTATGATGGCTAAAGACCGAAGGACTCGGATCAATCGGTATAGCCTTTCTACCTCTTTACAGTTTGTTAGTTTAGCGTTAATGGTAAGATCCGGGTTATAGTATGTGATAGCGCTAGTTATAAAAGTTTTTGTTCTGCGTTTGGCGTCAGAATGACGGCCGAGGCGCTACCGTAGACTTACAAAAACCCTACTTTTGCTTGTTCTAAAATGCTAGTAGAGTGCCCAAGGTCTACTTACATGGTATCAAAGCCGGTCTAAAGACTTAAACTTGTTTGTAGTAGCCAAAAGATTTCATTAACCCATTTTAGTTAAAACTAGTTTCGAAAATTTGCATGAAAAGCTCTCATTTTCGCTTGTACTGGAGCCACCGGATTCTTGGTTTGGACCAAGATTTTCGTGTAGGCTCATGAAAACCCTAAACCCATCCAATCTGTGCTCGGTTCTGCCCCGAAATGGGGCCGAACCGAGGCTAATTCAGCCCTGTAATGGGGGATGAACATCCACTGGATCAGCCCCAATTAGGTGCTGTTCCGGCCCCCATGCTTGTCTGTTTCGACCTTGATTTGGACCCTTGATCAGGGCCGAATCTTGGCTCAAATTGTGTGGTTTTTTTCGAGGTTAACGGGGTTCGATTTCATGCAAAAATGAAAGGGTTTTTATGCATATGGGTGCTTTTGAAGTTCAAAGCATTGGAATTTCAAGAACGCCGTTTTTCGGGTTAATGTTGATTGGATACATATCCGAGTTTGTGATGGTTATGAGTATCATAGCATGGAAAAACGTCATCTAATTTCTATATGTATCAATTAGAAGAGATTACGGTTTTGATACTTGCATTGTGATTGCTTTTTCTGATATCTATGGTTATGGTTAAGTTGGATTGTCCCAATGGATAAACCGGTGTATTATATTGGATGTTCTGTAATGATGTTGATGTATATTCATTATTGCGGGGCGAGTGAATGAAGCAGAAAAACGCCGATATATGTTATGAGATATGCGTTCTACTTTGTTCTCTGCTTACCACAATTAAGACGGTTTCGCTTGTAGCTAGCCGGTTGAGTACGGGTCGTCTACTTAGAGATGGTTCGTATTTGAGTTCTTATTTTAGACGAGTTAATGAAAATGTATATGTGTATGTTCAATTCTATACGAGAATGAATTTAGGCTTTCGTAAAATGGTATAATTATATAACAATATTTTGGAAAATATTTGGATATTAAAATGTGTTATTAATTATGAAGGCATTTATTGGATTTGGATATTTTATAAATAATAATGCAATTAATTTTATGCATGTTTATATTAAACTTGATTAGTGCACTACTGATTAGGCATTAAGCTAAATTCATATTTTTGTTAACCATGACTAATGCACGATGACATATTTCATTTTGTTGCATGTTTGGTTTCATTGTAGTTGTTGTTATTTTTTTTTTTAAAATAAAAGAGAAAAAGAAAAAGAAAAAGAAAAAGAAAAGATATTTAGAGAGAGGGAGACATGAGGGGTACCATAAGGTATGGGTAGAGAGAGAGAGAGAGAGTGAGAATGAGAGAGTTATGTTGCCTTCACCCCTTTTTCTTTTCTTCATGCCATCATTCATCTCCTTCATCCTCTCTTCATTTTTCCTTCTTCCTCCACCTTCACCTTCACTACCTTCTTGAAATCATCCGCAAAACTTCATCAAAACTACACAAAACCTTCACAAAAATTGCTCATCACTTCATCCTACACCCCATGGTGAGATCAAGTTAGAACTTTGAGCACTTTGGAGCATCTAGGGTTTTTCTTGATATGCTCCCTTGAGGTAAAACCTTCACCTTCCTTCATATTACCAAGTTTCTTAACCTCCTAGTTGTGTTTATAGTTCGATTATGCTAGATTAGTGATCTTGGAAAATTCTAGGATGATTTTAGTCGATATTTTGGAGTTGTAAGGATGCAATTGAGGTTTAGCTAGTGACCCCAAAGCTCCAATTATGAAATTCTGGACAAACTTGAGATTAGAAACCCCAAAAACACGAATTTAGAATTTTCCCGACATCGGTTTTTGATGTATTGAGACGAATAAATGGAATCTAGTATCACTCGAGAGCTTTGAAAAATATTTTGCAAACACAGTGAGACGAGCTGGCACCTAGAAAGCTACCATAGAAACCCGAGCCCCCATCTCTGTTCCCAGGCTGCAGATTTAATCGATATGGCCGTAATTTGTGGCCACATTTTTAAGTTAGGGTTAGGTTCGTAGTCCATGGTTCAATCATCTTATATTTAGGCCCACCCTATGCGCAGAATGTCCAGATTTCACCTAAGGTAAAATCTGGGAGTTTTTTTTCCAAGTTTCAGATTTCGGTTTACAACTTTGGTTAACTTGAGTTTTGGTATTAGAGTTTTGACTCGGCTATTTGACGTTTGTACGTCAATGTCGGGAGTTGTTTGTTCGTTCTTGCATGCGTGGACCATAGGTTCTAACCTATTTACATTTCACTTGCCGTATCGATTTTCGGATTTGGTTTTGATCTTTTTACGATGTGTGTTGATTTGTAGGTTCCCTTGCGTGGACTTTCGAGACGACGAAAGAGAGCAAGAAGTTCATCGATTTCGGCTAGGGCAAGGATTAGCAGGTGAGTAGATCTATATCTACGGGGAAAGTCGGGTAGATGGCGTATAGCACCCCCGCAACCATAATAATAGGAGAACCGATATGTAGGACATATTTATAAGAACCTATGCTTATGAACTTACGGATATAATTACAAGATTTAGTACGAGATGACATGATGAAAAGAGGATATGATGAAACAAGAGGACATATGTTGATATGAGAATGCGAGGAGATATATATAATGAAACAAGAGGATATGACCTGATATGTTGATATAAGGATGTGAGGCGATACACACACACACACATATACACATGCCAAGATATGATATGAGATTGAGTTATATATATATATATATATATATATATATATGAGAATATGAGATAATATGATGTGCGAGACCATAGATCCATACCCTTGCTTATGTATAGGACGATAGATCCTTAGACTGTTTTAACGACATCGTACGATGGATTACCGTATGCGATAAGATATACCAGACGATTGATCCGCACTCGTGACTCAAGGATGATGTTCGATGATATTACCACATCTGATACTATGAGGCTGGATCGCCAACTTTTAGTTTGTCTTGATTTGGAGCATCTTTGCTTTCTAAACACCTTGGTGGATAATGGATTACATTTGAACCATACCTATTTCCAAAACCGACGAATCGTATGCACTTTTAAAGGATAACCCAAGGGACGCTACGAATTTTCAAATGGTGTCTGTTTCTCAAAAACACTGTATGCGATAAGATATACCGGACGATTGATCCACACTCGTGACTCGAGGATGATGTTTGATGATATTACCACATCTGATACTATGAGGCTGGATCGCCGACTTTTGGTTTGTCTTGATTTAGAGCATCTTTGCTATCTAAACACCTTGGTGGATAATAGATTACATTTGAACCATACATATTTCCAAAACTGGCGAATCGTATGTGTTGGATATATGTATGCCCTAAAGGCGATTATTTGATAGTTGATGTATTTACATGTATATATATTCAGAGGACATTCTTTCTCGACATGATAGTATGCTATCTGGTTACACTTTATCTTGACATGTTCACCTGATCTTGCACTTTATTCATCTTCACCTGATCCTACATACCCTTAGGATATTTGCTTGACTACTGTGATTATGATGCAGATCATACTAGTGGGACATGTGTAGTTTATAAGCATATCCTGAAATGTCCCTAGTCGTGGGTGTATTGAGACGGTGCATCGATATTCCAGAGTAGACTAGCGTATGTAGGGTTCCTAGGCACGCTAATGAGGTTCCACAAGGAATCAACCATGCCAAACAAAAATTTTACGGTGCCGAGAAACCCTAAAGAAGATTGTTAACTAGATGTAAAGGCGAAAAGCTAGCAAGCAAACGACTTTGCTACTAAGTGAAAAGGATTACAACCTTTGTAGATCCGGTCCACCACTTCTTTAGCTCCGTGTTGACGTCCCTCCGCTGCGATCATCAGATCCCGGACTCTAGAATTGGTTTCGTCGGAGAAATGATCGGGCTAGGTCATTGACTTCGAGGCCGAAGATGATCTACGTCGGGGAGACTCAAACTCAAGCTATTCCTTCACTCGGTCGAAAACTTTGTGAAGTGAACACCCTATACTACATGGCAAGTGGTAGAGGATGAAGAAATAGGAAGTGGGTTCACTTTAGAATTGGATTTCTCACTCTTTTTCTCATGATGCCATTGGAGCTAGCAAGCTTTTTCAAGCTTGATGAAGATGATGAAGAAGAAAGAAAACATATGAATTATCAAAACTTATCCTAATGAATAATGGCACCATGGTTGAGTTAAGCCCTCATGCTTAACTCTTGTAGAGATTTAACCAAACCATTAGGTTAAAGGTTATGTTAAAGAATATCAAAAGAAATGACAAAAGAGTGGACTTTGTCAAAGCTTCTCCAAGCTTCTTCAAGCTTGATAACTTTGACTAAGTTAATCCCTTTTGTTAAATCTTAAGATGAAACAATAACCCTAATCTTTACCCTAATCTTGGTATGAATCTCATACACACATCTTGTTTGTATCATCAAGCATGATACAAACATGTACACTTGCATATATCACATATAAACAATGTACACTACAAGTGAGAAAACAAATCTTAAGTGAACCAATACTAGTTAATGTAAAGTAATATATCAAATATATAATTATACATTAAATCATTAAATCAACACTTGATTTAACGATCCGGTCATATCACATATAACCGACTAATATCAATAGTAACAACTTATCAAATCAACACTTGATCCGATAACCCGGCTATATCGCATAGAACCGATCAATGTCACAAATCACGAGAATAGAACACAGTATCATATACTGGTATTATTCTCGGTCCCGCACATATCTCATATGCGCTCCTATTTCGTTTCGCTTGAGCCAGGAAACCCATGTGTAGGACTTTAAAGACTCGTCAATACGCCGGCAGCAGGTGATGATCATATCAAACACCTACAAGCCGCAAGCGGTCTGCCAAACGTAACGGCCACCCGGGTATTGAGCGATCAGAAGATCAACGAGCAAGCCTGCTCACACTCCTATGAATCCAACGAGTAACACTACCGTACAGTCCGGTCTGTTCGTCTGATATGTCGCATATCTCGTCCAGGAGTGGTAAACGTCAGACCCCAATAACTCGATAAGTCATGTCGATATGAGGCTCATAACGGGTCGAGAAACTACTGGTAACACTTACCAGTAAATCCCTAAAGCTGCCTTGGCCAAGGACTTCCTGTTATAGCCAATCGAGCACTGCGCAACATCAACTCCCTATACCGGGAGAGACGAAACCCCTCCTATCGCTCATTGCCTCTATGTGATTCGGGACTGTACCCAAAGCCACCTTTTTGCACGCCCTCTTGGACGTGGTATGATGGAAATCAAAGCACAGTGGGAATCGCACAAGACTCTATGACGATCTCGGGTCTACAGACTAAGCTGTACCAGTGTCACCAGAGAACTGCCATCTGACGTAAGGTATAATACCATCTGGGAGTTCTCGGCGAGTCCGTCCAGTGTACCCAGTCTCCACTGAGCACCCGTATATCATCTCTGATGTCAAACACCAATGGATATGGGATCATCCATCGCCCATCTGTATGGGTCGAGAAGCTACACGCTAGTCTACTCTGGTATATCGATGCCCCGTCTCGATATACCCACGACTAGGGACCTTGAAGGATGTACTTATGGACTACCTTGTCCCCACTAGTATGATCCGCATCATAGTCCAGGTAGTCAAGTACACATCCTAAAGGCTTTACCAACATGTAACAGAGAGACAATCAGTGTACACATTAAGGTAAAGAGTAACCAGATAGCATACTATCATATCGAGCAAGAAAGTCATCCCTATATATGTCCAAGCATCCACTATAATATACATCCTATGTATAGTAATGGCCTCTAGGGCATACATATAACTAACAATCTCCCACTTGCACTAGGGCCATATGATAGCAGTGGTTGTAGTATCTCATACTCAACCATCCCATAAAAGTCTCTCTCTGGGAAAAGGCCTTTCGTGAGTGGATCCGCCATGTCGTCCTCTGAATCTACTCTCCTAACCTCGATCCCCTGGAGATCAACCATCTCCACGATCGGGTGATACTGCCTAAGAATATGTCTGGATCATTGATGGGACGGGCGTTCCTTGGCATAAGCCACAACTCCATTGTCACACAATGGGAGGAACGAAGTTCATCTCATGAACTAATATACACCTAGACTGCCTCTTTGGTAGCATCTTAAGTAGCGATGTATCCAGCCTTTATCGTCTAGTATGTCACGGTATTTAGCTTGGAACTCTTCCAACATACCGTCCCTTTACCGAGGGTATAGACAATGCCTGTGACTGACATTCAGTCATCTTTATCACTCTGGAACCTTTCCAGTGATTCTCCTCAGGACCGATTGATACCTTCTCATTACAACTAGTGAGTATTCTAACATCCAATTAGATCCATCTCATAGATCCAAAACCTAGGATTTAGTAGGTATCACTTTGATCCAATATGGAGAATCCTTGTGATAAGCGGAGATTGACAGAGCGTAGCATAGGAAACACCTTCCCTATCAAGAGTATATCATCCACGTACTCTACGAGGATCACCACTATACTCCCTACTACCTTTTTGTATATACAAGGTTCATCTACTATTTTGATGATGTCAAACTCTTTGACTAACTCATCAAAAACAGATGTTCCAACTCCGCGATGCCTGCTTTATCACATAAAACATCTTGCACACGTTTCCGTTGCTCCCACTGTCTACGAAGCATTCTGGCTGTGTACTTATAGACGCTTTCTTCCAAATCATTATTTAGAAAATCAGTCATGACACCCAACCGCCAGATATCGTAGTCGTGGTATGTAACCGTGGCAAGTAGGATCTGGATGGACTTAAGCATAGGCCCCAGAAAAGGTTTCATCATTAACCACAACTGGACTATTATGCAAACCTTTAACGAGTCTAGCTTTGAAAGTCTCAACTTTTCCATGTACACCAAGTAATCTTCTCAAGATATACTTGCTCCTGATGGGGATTTAACCCTTCAGATAAAGCAACCAAAGTCCATAATTTGTTGGTGTATAAGGATTCCATCTCAGATCGCTAAGCATCCAGCCATTCTTACAGAGTCCTACTCCTGATGGCCAGCCCGAAACTATTTGGGTCATCATCTCATGATGCAATCCTCGCTCCCACTGTCATAGAGAAACCGAAGTATCTCTAAGGTGGGTGAGGAACCCTACTAGACCGGCGGAGAGGCTGATGTTCGTTGGTATCTACTGAATCCTTTGGTTCTACCAAATCATCTGCTGTAGTTTGTATAGCTGGAACCTTTCCAGTTGTACATAACAGGCCTTACCTTGAGCTTGTCCAGATTTTGCTTTTAGACATAGGACAGACAACCCCAAATCTTAACTAACTTAAGATATGGGCTCTTCCCTTTCCATATCACATATAAAGTGGTAGGCAACTGATTTGATCGGAACCCTATTCAATAGGTATGCAACTTCATAAGTGCATAACTCCCTAAAAGGAAATAGGAAACTCAGTAGTACTCATCATAGAGCACACCATATCACATAGGGTGTTATTGCTCCGCCCCGATACACCGTCGTGCTATGGTGTATACGAAGGAGTAATGCTGAGAGAGAATCTCATTCTTAGAATAGTCCAGGAATCCCGTGCTCAAGTATTCTCCTCCTTGATCATATCAAAGGACATAATACTTATACCCGTATTTTGGTTCTCTACTTCTAACTTATATTCTATGAATATCTCAAAAGGTTCGGACTTGTGTTTCAACAGGAACATATGTCTGAATCTTGAGAGATTATCAGAGAATGTAATGAAGTACAAAGAACCGGTCTTGGCATTTGTAGACAGGGGACCTACATACATCAACATGTATCATCCCAAGAGTTCAATAACTCTTTCTCTGTTTCCAATAAACAGAGCTATGGTCATGTTATCTCTGTGACATGACTGGCAAGTTTCACAAGATGTAAATTCAAACTGATTTAAATATACATCTAAATGTAACTTCAGCCAGTCGGGTCACATTGATACGACCTAGTCTACAATACCTCAAGAAGGATTCGTTCATTTCTGAACTTTTCCTCTCTTGTGTGTGTTCCGTATACTAAGAACTGTAGTTTGATTTAGAACGATAATGCTTTTAGATAACGTGCCTGAACCGATCAACTTTTGATATAGGAAATGTTCAAAACATTATCCAACAATACAAAATTATATCCTTCTTTACTAATAAAGAGACTGATATGATTTTGTATATCAGGTTCGGTATCTAATAACATTTGTTCAGAATCAATCTATTTTGGTAATACAGGGTGACAGTGACCAACAGACTTGGCTGCAACACTTGCACCGTTTTCTGCCTCATGAAACTTATCACCCGTTCTCAGTTCCTTACCTTTCTGTAGCCCATGTAACAAATTACATATGCGGGATCCTGATCTGGTATCACATACCCAGGACGTAAAGGATACTGAGAAACAGTTCTGTGTAACGAACACACCCGAAGATGATGCATCAATATGCACTTTCTTCGTTTGGGTGGCACGGGAAATCTGCTATTCCCCTAATTCCTGCTCTGTCTTATAACATTTATAAGTTGGAGCGGGACCAATGTTCCCCAGCCCAGTATAACAGGCGGGTTCGGTCAATATATCCGTTTTATTATCTTGATTAAGGCGTGATATGGTCGCTACCTGGAGAGAGAGAGAAGAAAACACTCTGCGTGCGCTCTTGGAAGAATAGATTGGTTATTATTTTATCTAATCAGGATGGCTCCTACTGTTTTTATCAAATCTTCTTTCAAACCCTAAAAGGAAAGACTAGCCGGGATTAATTACACGCTACAAGTTCGCCAATCTTTCAGCCAGGCTAGTGTCGGTACTTTGAGGGAGGTCCCCCGTGCTTTCGCATGAACCTAATTAATGTAAACCTCGTTTTCCCAGAGGCATAACCCCGTTGACACCTTTCTAGACACCTACTTGATCGGCTAATTGTAATGCGTAAAACTCTTCCAGGAGTAACAATTACTCGCAGTGGGTATCGGGATCCAACTATCTCATAGAAGGTATGCAATCTCATTGCAAATTTCAACACTTGAAATTCCCGATAATATTTTGCCCCTAGCGATCTATGACCTTAACTAAGTCAACAAACCATAAATCGCAAGTCAAGTTCAACCCGTACATTTCCCGATTGAATTAAACCCACCCGTACGACCCTTAACTGAGTCAACAAGGCCGTAAGAATACCCTAATCCAATCGCATCTCATGTTTTAGCAGATAAACATTACTTAGCTACCGTACACTATGCCTTAACTAAGTCAACAAACATAGCACGAATACTAAATAATATCTATCTGAAATGACGGAGGGCTACTTCAGGTTTTTAAGAAAACATTTTGCGTAATGAACTTGATATCGTTGCAGAATCGAGTGAATTTTAAAATGGAGTGTTTTTTAGGCTTTTCTAGTTTTGCTAAAGGGGTCACTCCCGGTGAAGGGATCGTCGTCCCTTTACTCGTCGAATGAGGTGCGGGATATATCATATATATCACTGTGCAAAGCAAAAACTCTTAAAAGCAATCAAAAGACAAACCGAGTGTATAGCATCTGCCAGTTATTGCTAAAGGAGTCACTCCCGGTGAAGGGATCTCGGCCCTTTCCTTATCGAATAAGGTGCGGGATATATCATATATATCACTGTGCAAAGCAAGAACTGTAGCTACCTGTTTTATTTTGAAATTCGATTCTACAACATCATAGGTTTATTTTCTTTCATTAATCACATTAATGAAGTCCCATCATTTAAATCACCTAAACATCACAGATAAATACGACGTACACTTATGCCATCCGCATTCGCCTCGATGTCCCCTCATGCACCGTTAGGTTAGGTAACTAACGATAGAGCGGGGCAGGGCTAGCGTGAGTGCAAAACATAAGTAACGTCTATATAATATATCATATATACTATATACAGTATTTTTCACAGAACATCACATGATCACATCACAGATATCGCAGCAGAAGAATCATATGAAATTTTGGATATACTAGGACGTCCGTGTTTTCAATACGAGCCAGTATAAAACACGGATTCCACGGTCGCGATGAATAGCCAAACCCACACCCTTAGACCCCTACGAGAGCGGCAAGCAACCCTACCAATTCTAGAGTTAGGAGACCCGGACTCGACTCCTCGAGTTGGTCTCCCACTGGACTCCAGAACCCGGTTACTTGTGCTCTCCTCCTTGGGTCTATCCTAGTGCGGAAAAGTAAATAATATACAATGGGTGACATCTTCCGCTACCTGGAAGTGCCCCAATAAAAGAATATTACATACAATAAATTTTACATGAATGAAAATAAAAACTCTCATCTCACATAAAACCCCCGGCTATTCAAAACGCGACGATCCAATATAGCATATCCAGCAACACATAACATCACATGTCATCAACGTAAGTAAATGTGCGCATCCCAATTGTCGTTGACATATAGCAACGAAACCGGCGATATCACATATTACACTTACGGTCGCAGAAAAGAAAGTGTAAAAGTACAACAGTTGGAATCCGCAACCTCCTTAGACATCGCATGCCTAATCAAATGAATTTCTTAGACATCACATGCCTAACAATTATAAAGACCGCATTTTAGTCTCATTTATCGAAAACACTTTTCAATATCAAGTCGGGCTATTCAACAAGATTCCCGGTATTTTGATCGAATGCTCGTCGCAAACTTTAGTAGACGGCCGCACCCCAGATGCCGTCGACGAAGTGCACTAAGGCGGAACACCGCTACCGCGAGCACCCGAACGGATGCTTCCGGCGACGGGGTTCTCCTACAGTCACTTGGTCGGGGCTATGAGGTGTAGCTGCCTATTAAGTTTACCCGGCGAGTATCCGCGTACGCTGCGTGATTACGACGGACTTTTGATCGCATCAAAATTCCGTGGCAACCGATCAATAGAGACTAAAGTGCTATGTTTATAACATTCATTCAGTTATCTCATAACTGCTTGTGAATTCCAATTATTGTATCACATTCCAGATAAACAGAAAATGTTAAACTTTCCGATCGAACAGTCAAACACCCAAGTTTTCCCGAAACAGCTCAACACATGAAATAAATCTAAAAACATTCAGTTCATGCCTCAGTACCAACAGTCCAGCCGTAGAAGGGTCAAGCTAACGCCTCACATGTGGCACGCCGTACTGCCCCAAACCCTAAGGTTCAAAGGGCAGTTCGAGACGGTCACATAATCGAGTTAAGGTTTGTTGTCTTCTATAGGGACCATCGCGTTACTGGCACTACTTAGAACGTCTTTAAACCACGGAAAAATCCAACACTTGGAAATTTCCCGACAGGGGAAAAAGTGGGTATTTATATCCGGTCGAACTTTTTAACATATTCAAAAATATCCGGAAAACCCATAGACAAAATTAGACAATCCGACCGAATAATCGAATCCCCAAAACAACCCCAGAAAAACTCAACTGTTGAGTAAAATATAAAAATTTCCAGAAGACTCAGCACTTCAACACAAGAATTACTGTGCAAGCCACGTGATCTAATTCACCAAAATGGCCGCGGAACCGCCGCAAAACCCAGGGTGGGGCCGCGGTTCCGCGGCGGTTTGGTCGAGTTAGCATCACGTGCTTCACAGTAACTCATAGGATTCCCTGCTGAATTTTTTGGGAATTTTTAATTCACAAAAAACCAAATTTTCAGAAAATTTCCAGAGAGCAATTTGAGTTAGGGTTTCAATGTTCGTTCGGATTTCAAACTTCGTCTACGCATCGCCTAAGATTCTAGCTAGGCTCTGATACTACTGTAGGGTTCCTAGGCACGCTAATGAGGTTCCACAAGGCATCAACCGTGCCAAACAAAAATTTTACGGTGCCGAGAAACCCTAAAGAAGATCGTTAACTAGATGTAAAGGCGAAAAGCTAGCAAGCAAACGACTTTGCTACTAAGTGAAAAGGATTACAACCTTTGTAGATCCAGTCCACCACTTCTTTAGCTCCGTGTTGATGTCCCTCCGCTGCGATCATCAGATCCCGGACTCTAGAATTGGTTTCGTCGGAGAAATGATCGGGCTAGGTCATTGACTTCGAGGCCGAAGATGATCTACGTCGGGGAGACTCAAACTCAAGCTATTCCTTCACTCGGTCGAAAATTTTATGAAGTGAACACCCTATACTACATGGCAAGTGGTAGAGGATGAAGAAATAGGATGTGGGTTCACTTTAGAATTGGATTTCTCACTCTTTTTCTCATGATGCCATTGGAGCTAGCAAGCTTTTTCAAGCTTGATGAAGATGATGAAGAAGAAAGAAAACATATGAATTATCAAAACTTATCCTAATGAATAATGGCACCATGGTTGAGTTAAGCCCTCATGCTTAACTCTTGTAGATATTTAACCAAACCATTAGGTTAAAGGTTAGGTTAAAGAATATCAAAAGAAATGACAAAAGAGTGGACTTTGTCAAAGCTTCTCCAAGCTTCTTCAAGCTTGATAACTTTGACTAAGTTAATCCCTTTTGTTAAATCTTAAGATGAAACAATAACCCTAATCTTTACCCTAATCTTGGTACGAATCTCATACACACATCTTGTTTGTATCATCAAGCATGATACAAACATGTACACTTGGATATATCACATATAAACAATGTACACTTCAAGTGAGAAAACAAATCTTAAGTGAACCAATACTAGTTAATGTAAAGTAATATATCAAATATATAATTATACATTAAATCATTAAATCAACACTTGATTTAACGATCCGGTCATATCACATATAACCGACTAATATCAATAGTAACAACTTATCGAATCAACACTTGATCCAATAACCCGGCTATATCGCATACAACCGATCAATGTCACAAATCGCGAGAATAGAACACAGTATCACATACTGGTATTATTCTCGGTCCCGCACATATCTCATATGCGCTCCTATTTCGTTTCGCTTGAGCCAGGAAACCTCTGTGAAGGACTCTAAAGACTCGTCAATACACCGGCAGTAGGTGATGATCATATCAAACACCTACAAGCCGCAAGCAATCTGCCAAACGTAACGGCCACCCGGGTATTGAGCGATCAGAAGATCAACGAGCAAGCCTGCTCACACTCCTATGAATCCAACGAGTAACACTACCGTACAGTCCGGTCTGTTCGTCTGATATGTCGCATATCTCGTCTAGGGGTGGTAAACGTCAGACCCCAATAACTCGATAAGTCGTGTCGATATGAGGCTCATAACGGGTCGAGAAACTACTGGTAACACTTACCAGTAAATCCCTAAAGCTGCCTTGGCCAAGGACTTCCTGTTATAGCCAATCGAGCACTGCGCAACATCAACTCCCTATACCGGGAGAGACGAAACCCCTCCTATCGCTCATTTCCTCCATGTGATTCGGGACTGTACCCAAAAGCCACCTTTTTGCACGCCCTCTTGGACGTGGTATGATGGAAATCAAAGCACAGTGGGAATCACACAAGACTCTATGACGATCTCGGGTCTACAGACTAAGCTGTACCAGTGTCACCAGAGAACTGCCATCTGACGTAAGGTATAATACCATCTGGGAGTTCTCGGCGAGTCCGTTCAGTGTACCCAGTCTCCACTGAGCACCCGTATATCATCTCTGATGTCAAACACCAATGGATATGGGATCATCCATCGCCCATCTGTATGGGTCGAGAAGCTACACGCTAGTCTACTCTGGTATATCGATGCCCCGTCTCGATATACCCACGACTAGGGACCTTGAAGGATGTACTTATGGACTACCTTGTCCCCACTAGTATGATCCGCATCATAGTCCAGGTAGTCAAGTACACATCCTAAGGGCTTTACCAACATGTAACAGAGAGATAATCAGTGTAAACATTAAGGTAAAGAGTAACCAGATAGCATACTATCATATCGAGAAAGAAAGTCATCCCTATATATGTCCAAGCATCCACTACAATATACATCCTATGTATAGTATGTTAGTTATATGTATGCCCTAGAGGCCGCTACTAGGCATTGGATGTCGACCTATGGGGGGTTCTCACTGTGTGACAGTGTGGCGAAGCATAGGCTCTTACCCCCAGGGTGTCCTGAGATCGGAAGGTGTTCTGGCGGGTTGTAGTCCTCGCGATGGGGCATGCGTAAAAAGTCCTAACCCTAACCACTCATCTAACCTAAGTTAAGTCTCTACACTAAACCCTGGTTGAAGATATGATAAGTATTGTATTTTCTTTTCTATTTTGATTAAACTTATCATATCTTTTCTTCTTCTTCTTCATCTTGAGCAAGAAAGAGAAAGCTTGACCATCAATGGTGATTGATGGAAAATTGTGAGAAATCCAAATCTAAAGTTTACCCACTTCCTATTTCTTCATCCTCTACCTCTTGCCAAGTTGTATAGGGTGTTTACTTCACAAGTTTTCAAAGCTTGGTGAAGTTGGAGCTTGTTCTTATGATGCTTCGACGTAGATCATCTTCGGCATCGAACCAACGATCAAGCCCGCCTATTCTTCGATGATGCCAATGCTTGAGTCATGGGTTCGATTTGGACAGCGGAGGGAGATCATCGCGGAGCTTAGGAAGTGGTGGACCGGATCTACAAAGGTTGTAGCCCCTTCCCTATTTCTATATTTCCGTTTACTTGCTTGCTTTGCCTAAATATCTAGTTAACGATCCGTTCTAGGTTTTCTCGGCACCGTAATTTTTAGAAATTTGCATGTTTGATCACTTGTAAGACTCCATTAGTGTGCCTAGGAACCCTACAGTGGTATCAGAGCCTAGCTAGAGCCTTAGGCGAAGTCCTGACGGAGTTAGAAGTCCGAACGAACACAAAACCCCGACTTGAAAATGCTCTCTGGACATTTCTGTAAAATGTGGTTTTTTCGAAATTAAAAATATGCAGAAAATCTAGCAGGGAATTCTAAGAATTACGATGCAAAAATTGTTCATTGATACCTCTATTGCGCGGTGGAACCACGGCAGAAGCTTGGCTTCTGCGGCGGTTCCGCGGTCACGTGACATAATTGGACTTCAAACTTTGCACAGTAATTTTTGTTTTCTGGTGCTGGTTTTCCTGGGAATATTTTAATATTTATTCCAGAGTTTTATTTTCTGGGCTGTATTGGGGACTCGGTGTATTCGATCGGACTGTCTAATTTTTGTCGGTGTGTTTTTCGGGTATTTTTAGAATATGTTAAAAAGTTCTACCGGATATAAATACCCACTTTTTCCCCTGCCGGGAAATTTCCAATTGTTGGATTTTTCCGTAGTTTAACGACGTTCTAAGTAGTGCAAGTAACGCGATGGACCCTCTAGAAGACAACAAACCTTAACTCGATTATGTGACCTTCTTGAACTGCCCTTTGAACCTTCGGGTTTGGGGCAGTACGGCGTGCCACATGTGAGGCGTTGGCTTGACCCTTCTACGGCTGGACCGTTGGTACTGAGGCACGAACTGAATGTTATTAGACTTATTTCATGTGTTGAGCTGTATCGGGAAAACTTGGGTGTTCGATTGTTCGATCGAAAAGTTTAGCATTTTCTATTTATCCGGAATGTGATACAATAATTGGAATTCACTAATAGTTATGAGATAACGGAATGAATATTATAAACGTAGCAGTTTAGTCTCACTTGATCGGTTGCCACGGAATTTTGATGTGATCAAAAGTCCGTCGCAATCACGTAGCGTACGCGGATACTCGCCGGGTAAACTTAATAGACAGCCTCACTCCATAGCCACGACCAAGTGACTGTAGGAGAACCCTGTCGCCGAAAGCATCCGTTCGGGTGCTCGCGGTAGCGGTGTTCCGCCTTGGTGCACTTCGTCGACGGTATCAGGGGTGCGGCCGCCTACTAAAGTTTGCGACGAGCATTCGATCAGTTTTTCGGGAATCTTGTTGAATTGCCCGACTTGATATTAAAAAGTGTTTTCGATAATGAGACTAAAATGCGGGGTTTATAATTGTTAGGCATACGATGTCTAAAGAATTCATTTGGTCAGGCATGCGATGTCTGAGGTGGTTGCGGATTCCAACTGTTGTAGTTTTACACTTTCTTTTCTGTGACCATAAGTGTAATATGTGATATCGCCGGTTTCGTTGCTATATGTCAACGACAATTGGGATGCGCATATTTACTTACGTTGATGACATGTGATGTTATGTGTTGCTGGATATGTTATATTGGATCGTCGTGTTTGAATAGCCGGGGGGTTTTTATGTGAGATGAGTGTTTTTCATTTTCATTCATGTAAAAACTTGTATGTAATATTCTTTTATTGGGGCACTTCCAGGTTGTGGATGTTGTCACCATTTGTATATTATTTACTTTTCTGCACTAGGATAGACCCAAGGAGGGGAGCACAAGTAACCGGGTTCTGGGGTCCAGTAGGAGACCATCTCGAGGAGTCGAGTCCGGGTCTCCTAACCCTAGAATTGGTGGGGTTGCTTGCCGCTCTCGTAGGGGTCTAGGGGTGTGGGATTGGCTATTCATCACGACCGTGGAATCCATGTTTTATACTGGCTCGTATTGAAAACACGGACGTCCTAGTATATCCAATATTTCATATGTTTCTTCTCCTGTGATTTATCTGTGATGTGATCATATGATGTTCTGTGACAGGTATTATATATAGTATAGACGTTGCTTATGTTTTACACCCGCGCTAGCCCTGCCCCGCTCTGCCGTTAGTTACCTAACATAACGGTGCAGATGGGACATCGAGGCGAATGCGGATGGCATAAGCGTACGTTATATTTATCTGTGATGATTAGGTGGACTTATATGATGGGATATTCATTAATGTGATTAATGAAAGAAAAGAAACCTAATTGATGTTGTGGAATCGAATTTCAAAATAAAAACAGGTAGCTACAGTTCTTGCTTTGCATCGCGGTGATATATCCTGCACCTTATTCGATGAGCAAAGGGCCGACGATCCCTTCACCGGGAGTGACCCCTTTAGCAAAACTAGAAAAGCCTCGAAAACATTCCATTTAAAAACCATTTGATTCCGCAACGAGATCAAGTTCAAAGCGTTACAGGTTTTCATAAAAACCATTCGCAACCCTCCGTCATTTTAGGAAGTAGAGTACTTAGTATTCGTGCTACGTTTGTCGACCATAGCCGAGGCGTAGTGTGCGGTAGCTAAGTGATGTCTTCCTACACAGCATATGATGCGATTAGTTAGGACAGTCATGTGGCTTTGTTGACCTTAGCCAAGGGTCATGTGGGTGGGTCTAATTAATCACGAAATGACGGGTAGAACTTGACTAGTACCTATGATTTGTTGACCTTAGCCAAGGTCATAGGTGCTAGGGGTAAAAACCATTATCGGGAATTTCAAGTGTTGAAATTTGCAATGAGATTGCATACCTTCTATGAGATAGTTGGATCCCGATACCCGCTGCGAGTAAGAGTTACTCCTGGGAGAGTTTTACACATTACAATTAGCTGATCAAGTAGGTGTCTAGAAAGGTGTCAACGAGGTTACGCCTCTGGGAAAACGAGGTTTACATTAATTAGGTTCGTGCGAAAGCACGGGGGACCTCCCTCAAAGTACCGACACTGGCCTGGCTGAAAGATTGGCGAACTTGAAGTGTGTAATTAATCCCGGCTAGTCTTTCCTTTTAGGGTTTGAAGGAAGATTTGATAAAAAGCAGTGGGAGCCATCCTGATTAGATAAAATAATAACCAATCTATTCTTGCAAGAGCGCACGCTGAGTGTTTTCTTCTCTCTCTCTCCTGGTAGCGACCATATCACACCTTAATCAAGATAATAATACGGATGTATTGACCGAACCCGCTTGTTATACTGAGCTGGGGAACGTTGGTCCCGCTCCAACTTATAATTGTTATAAGACAGAGCAGGAAATTGGGGAATACCAGAATTCCTATGCCGCCCAAACGAAGAAAGTGCATATGATGCATCTCCTTCGGGTGTGTTTATTTACAAAGAACTGTTTCTCAGTATCCTCTGCATCCTGGGTATATGATACCGGATCAGGATCCCAGATATGTAATCTGTTACATAGGGCTACAAAAGGGTAGAAAAACTGAGAACGGGTGATAAGTTTCATGAGGCAGAAAACGGGGCAAGTGTTGCAGCCAAGTCTGTTGGTCACTGTCACACTGTATTACGAATACATTGATTCTGAACAAATGCTATTAGATACCGAACCTGATATACAAAATCATATCAGTCTCTTTATTAGTAAAGAAAGGATATAATTTTGTATTGATGGATAATGTTTTGAACATTTCCTATATCAAAAGTTGATCGGTTCTGGCACGCTATCTAAAAGCATTAACGTTCTAAATCAAACTACAGTTCCTAGTATACTGAACACACACAAGTGGAAGAGTTCAGAAATGAACAAATTCTTCTTGAGGCATTGTAGACTAGGTCATATCAATGCGACCCGACTGGCTGAAGTTACATTTAGATGTATATTTAAATCAGTTTGAATTTACATCTTGTGAAACTTGCCAGTCATGTCACAAAGATAATGACCATAGCTCTGTTTATTGAAAACAGAGAAAGAGTTAAGAACTCTTGGGACTGATGCATGATGATGTATGTAAGGTCTCCTGTCTACACATGTCAGGACTGGTTCTTTATACTTCATTATATTCTCTGATAATCTCTCAAGATTCAGTCATACATTCCTGTTGAAACATAAGTCCGAACCTTTTGAGATATTCACAGAATATAAGTTAGAAGTAGAGAACCAAAATACGGGTATAAATATTATGTCCTATGATAAGATCAGGGAGGAGAATACTTGTGCATAGAATTCCTGGACTATTCTAAAGGAGAATGAGATTTTCTCTCAGTGTTACTCCTCTGAATACACCACAGCACAACGGTGTATCAGGGTGGAGCAATTGCACAATATTAGATATGGTGTGCTCTATGATGAGTATTACTGAGTTACCTATTTCCTTTTGGGGTTATGCACTTGAGAAGCTGCATACCTATTGAATTAGGTTTGAATCAAATCACTGCCTACCACTCCATATAAGATATGGTATGGGAAGAACCCATCTCTTAAGCGAGTTAAGATTTAGGGTTGTCCGGCCTATGTTTAAAGCAAAATCCGGACAAGATCGAGGCAGGATCAGTTCTGTAGAACTGGAAAGGTTCCAGCTATACAAAACTGCAGTTGATGATTTGACAGAACCATAAGATTCTATAGTTCCCGACGAACCTCAGCCTCTCCGCCTATCTAGTAGGGTTCCTCATCCGCCTGAGAGATACCTCGGTTTCTCGATGACAGTGGGAGCAAGGATTGCATCATGAGATGATGACCCAACTAGTTTCGAGCAGGCCATCGAGAGTAGGGACTCTGTAAGAATGGATGGATGCTTAGCAATCTGAGATGGAATCCATGTACACCAGCAGAGTATGGACTTTAGCTGCTATATCTGAAGGGTTAAATCCCCATCAGGAGCAAGTATATCTTGAGAAGATTACTTGGTTTAGATGGAAAAGTTGAGACTTTCAAAACTAGACTTGTTAAAGGTTTTCATCATCGACCAGGCGTGGATAATGATGAAACCTTTTTCCAGTAGCTATGCTTAAGTCTGTCCAGATCCTACTTACCACGGCTACATACCATGACTACGATATCTGGCGGTTGGGTGCCATGACTGCTTTTGTAAATACTGATTTAGAAGAGAACGTCTATAAGAACACAGCCAGAGGTCTTCGTAAACAGTGGGAGCAGCGGAAACGTGTGCAAGTTGCTTTACATAATGAAGCAGGCATCGCGGAGTTGAAACGTCTGTTTTGATGTGATAGTCAAAGTGTTTGACTTCATCAAAATGGTAGACGAACCTTGTATATACAAAAGGGTAGTAGAGAGTAAGGTGGTCATCTTCGTATTGTACGTAGACAACATACTCTTGATAGGAAAAGAGTTTCCTATACTAAGATCGATCAATCTCCTATTATCATAAAGATTCTCCAAATAGGATAAAGATGACACCTCCTAAATCCTGAGATTTGGACCTATGAGGTAGATCTAAAGGGATATTAGGGTTCTCACTAGGTATAGTGAGATTGTATCAATCGATCCTGGAGAGAATCACTGGAAGTGTTCCATGGTGATAAAGACGACTGAATGTCAGTCACAGGCACTGTCTTTACCCTCAGTAAAGGGACGGTATGTTGGAAGAGTTCCAAGCTAGATACCGTGGCAAACTAGACGATAAAGGCTGGTAACATCGCTATTGAAGATACTACCAAAGAGGAAGTTTGGGTGTATATTGGTTCATAAGTTGAACTAGGTTCCTGCCATTGTATGACAATGGAAGTGTGGCTTTGGTCCTGGAACCCTGGTCCCATCAGTGACCCAGACAAATTCTGAGGCAGCATCACCTGATCGTGGAGATAGTTGATCTCCAGGGTGATCGAGATTAGGAGAGAAGACTTAGAGGACAACACGGCGGATCCACTCACGAAGGCCTTTTTCCCAAAGAGAGACTTTTATGGGATGGTTGAGTATGTGATACTGCAACCACTGCTACAAATGGCCCCAGTGCAAGTGGGAGATTGTTAGTTATATGTATGCCCTAGAGGCCATTACTGTACATTGGATGTATATTGTAGTGGATGCTGGGACATATATAGGAAGGACTTTCTTGCTCAAAATGATAGTACGCTATCTGGTTGCACTTTATCTAAACATGTATACTTTCTGTCTCTCTGATTACATGTTGATAAAGCCCTTAGGATGTGTACTCGACTTCCAGGACTATGATGTAGATCATACTAGTGGGGCCTGGGTAGTCAATGAGTACATCCTTCATTGTTCCTTTTCGTGGGAATATCGAGACGGGGCATCGATATTCCAGAGTAGACTAGCGTATATCTTCTCGACCCATGTGATGGGCGATGGATGATCCCATATCTATTAGTGTTTGACATCGAAGATGGTATGCGGGTGCTCAGTGGAGACTGGGTACACTGAACGGACTCGCCGAGAACTCCCAGATGGTATTATACCTCACGTCAGATGGCAGTTCTCTGGTGACACTGGTACAGCTTAGTCTGTTGACCCGAGATCGTCATAGAGTCTTGTGTGTCTCCCACTGTGCTTTGATTTCCACCCTACCACTGCTCTACTGAGTCGTGCAAACAGGTGGTTTTTGGGTACAGTCCCGATTCACATGGAGGCAATGAGCGATAGGAGAGGATTCGTCTCTCCCGGTATCTCCCACTGTGCTATGATATATAATAAACGTTGCTTATGTTTTACATCCGCGCTAGTCCCGTCCCACTATGCCGTTAGTTAAGTAACCTAACGGTGCATAACAGGACACCGTGGCGAATGCGAATGGCATAAGCGTACGTTCTATTTTCGTTTCTTTTCTGTGATGGCTTAAGGACTTAAATGATGCGACTACATTAATGATATTAATGTAAAGAAAAATAAACCTAAAAGGATGTTGTAGAATCAAATTTGAAACCGACTCGGCTTTTTACGAAAAAGCAAAAAAATTCAAAATTTCGGAGCTTAAGCCAGTCCTTTTGAAAACCATTTGACCCTACAACGATATCAACTTCAAAGCGTTAAAGGTTTTCTTAATAACCATCTGCAACCCTCCATCATTTTAGGAAGTAAAGTACTTAGTATTCGTGCTACGTATTTTGACTATAGTTATGGCGTAGTGTACGGTAGCTAAGTGATGTATTTCTACACAGTATATGATGCGATTAATTAAGATATTCATATGATTATGCTGACTATAGTTAAAGGTCATATGAGTGGGTCTAATTAATCATGAAATGACGGGTAGAACATGACTAGTGCTTATGATATGTTGATCATAGTTAAGGTCATAGGTTCTAGGGGTAAAAATCATATCGGGAGTTTCAAGAGTTGAAATTTGCAATGAGATTGCATACCTTCTATGTGATGGTTGGATCCCGATCCCACTATGAGTAAGAATTGACTCTCAAGAGATTTTTTTATTTTACAATTAGCTAACTCATTAGGTGTCTAGAAAGGTGTCCACGGGCTTAAGCCTCTGGGAAAATGGGGTTTATTTTAATTCGGTCCGTGCGAAAGCACGGGGAACCACTCTCAAAGTACCGACACTGGCCTGGCTGAATGGTTAGCAAAATTGTAGAATGTAATTAATCCTGGCTAATTTTCTTTTTAAGGTTTGAAGGAAAATTTGATAAAAGAAATCGGAGACATCGATTAGATAAGATAATAACCAATCTGATTTTTGCAAGTGCTTTCGCTAAGTGTATTCTTTTCTCTGTCCTAATGGCAGATACCCATGGCTGAACTTAAGCTTCTATTAGAGAAAAATAAATTGACTGGGACCAATTATAAAGACTGGCTAAGGAACATTAACATTGCCCTGATTTATGATAAGGTATCATATGACCTCACTGCCCCAGCTCCTCCCATCCCAGGCCCTACATCTTCAGTTGCGGATAGGAAAATCCGCAAGACATGGGATATTGACTGTTCCACTGCCAAATACCTTACGCTTGAATTGATGGACAATACACATCAGCAACAGCATGAGAAGATGGACGTTCAATCCATCTTTCTCCATACAAAGGAGTTGTATGGAGAGCCATCTCGTACCTTACGCTATGAGGCATCTAAAAAGTCGTTTCGGATGAAAATGGCTCCTGGGACACCAGTAGGTGATCATGTTTTGAAAATGATAGCTCTTATAGAAGAACTCGAGGGCCTCAGATGGTCAATGGAAAACGAACAATATGTTGATATTGTTCTGCAGTCTCTTCCCCCTGCCTTTGCTCAATTCATAGTAAACTTTAATATGCATAACTTGGAGAAGTCACTACATGGACTTTTCAATATGTTGAGAAGTGCAGAAAGCACACTCAAAGTAGTGAATACTCCCGCTTTGATTGCTGAGCCATCTTCTTCTTCTTACCCAAAAGCCAAGGCCAAGGGAAAGATGAAGAAGAAACACACCAAACCAAGAGGTGGAGTTAAAAAGGCAAAAGGGGGAGACAAGTCCAACGCTGAGGAATCGGGGAAAAGGAAATGTTTTTATTGCCACAAATCGGTGTTAGTTATATGTATGCCCTAGAGGCCATTACTGTACACAGGATGTATATTGTAGTGGATGTTGGGACATATATAGGTAGGACTTTCTTGCTCGACATGATGGTACGCTATCTGGTTACTCTTTATCTTAACATGTATACTTTCTGTCTCTCTGTTACATGTTGATAAAGCCCTTAGAATGTATACTCGACTTGCTGGACTATGTTGTAGATCATACTAGTGGGGCCTGGGTAGTCCATGAGTACATTCTTCAATGTTCCTAGTCGTGGGAATATCGAGACGGGGCATCGTTATTCCAGAGTAGACTAGCGTATATCTTCTCGACCCATGTGATGGGCGATGGATGATCCCATATCCATTGGTGTTTGACATTAGAGATGGTATGCTGGTGCTCAGTGGAGACTGGGTACACTGAACGGACTCGCCGAGAACTCCCAGATGGTATTATACCTTATGTCAGATGGCAGTTCTCTGGTGACACTGGCACAGCTTAGTCTGTTGACCCGAGATCGTCATAGAGTCCTGTGTGTCTCCCACTGTGCTTTGATTTCCACCCTACCACGGCGCTACTGAGTCGTGCAAACAGGTGATTTTTGGGTACAATCCCGATTCACATGGAGGCAATGAGTGATAGGAGGGGATTCGTCTCTCCCGGTATTGGGGGTTGATGTTGCGCTATGCTCGACTGGACATAACTGGAAATCCCTGGCCAGGGTTGCAGTGATTTACTGGCAAGAGTTATCAGTAGTCTCACGCTTGTTATGGACCTTACATCGGCATGACTTATCAAGCTAGTAGGGTCTGACGTTTACCACCCCTAGGCGAGATATGCGACATATCAGACGAACAGACCGGACTGTGCGGTAAGTGTTACTGGTTTGATTCACAGGAGTGTGAGCGGGCTTGCTCGTTGATCTTCTGATCGCTCAATACCCGGGTGGCCGTTACGTTTAGCAGACCGCTTGAGGCTTGTGGGTGTTTGATATGATCATCAACTGCTGCCGGCGTATTGACGAGTCTTTAGAGTCCTACACAGAGGTTTCCTGGCTCAAGAGAAACGAAATAGGAGTGCATATGAGATATGTGCGGGACCAACAATAATACCAGTATGTGATACTGAATTCTATTCTAGCGATTTGTGTCATCGGACAGTTTTATAAGATATAGCCGGGTTACCGAATCAAATGTTGATTCGATATATTGATACACTTAATATTAGTCGGTTATATGCAGTATGACTGGATCATTAAATCAAGTATTGATTAAATGATTTAATGTATAATTACATATTTGATATATTACTTTACATTAACTAGTATTTGTTCACTTAAGATTATTTTTCTCACTAGATTGTGCACATTGTATATATGATATATGTTTGTGCACTAGTTTGTATCATGTTTGATGATACATGCAAACTTGGGTGTGTATGCTTTAAACCATGCTTAGGTTAATGGTTAGGCTTTTAACTTATTTATTTTATTTTATTTATTTATTTTTGGTAAAAAATAAAATGGTGGTTTTCTTTCTTTGCTTTAAGCTTCATGAAGCTTCTTAGCATCTTTGACCATTTTGTTTTTTCCTTTAACCAAACCATTACACCTAAACCCTAGTTTATTCTCTACATGTGTTAACTCACCCATGGTTGCAATATGATAAGCTTCACTTGAATTTTCTTTTAGAAATAATTCATTTTTCTTTTCTTCTTCTTCTTCTTCTTCATGAAGAAGAAAACCATTTCTAGAAAATTTCAAGTGTTGAAATCAAGTGAGAAAACCAAATCCAAAGTGAACCCACTTCCTATTTCTTCATCCTCTACCACTTGCCATGTTGCATAGGGTGTTTTCTTCATAAGGTTCATAACCAAGTGAAGATGGAGCTTGAGTTAGAGTCGTCTCGACGTAGATCATCTTCGGCATCGAAGTCAACGACCTAGCCCGATCATTTCTCCGATGAAACCAACGCTAGAGTCCGGGATCCCGATGATCGCAGCGGAGGGACATCATCACGGAGCTAAAGAAGTGGAGGACCGGATCTACAAAGGTTGTAATCCCTTTCACTTGTAGTTAAAGTAGTTAACTTGCTTAGTTTCACCTTACCTCTAGTTAACGATCTAGCATTAGGGTTCTTTGGCATATGAAAAATTTGATTTTGTCATGGTTGATCTGTTGTAGAACCCCATGAGTGTGCCTAGGAACCCTACAGTGCTATCAGAGCCTAGCTAGAGCTTTAGGCGAAGTGTAGACGAAGTTAGAAGTCCGATCGAACCCGAAACCCTAATCGAAAACCCTTCTCTGTACATTTTTCAAAACAGTGTATTTTCGTGAATTAAAAATATCCAAAAAATTCAGCAGGGTTTTCTAGGAATTACTGTGGAGCACGTGACCCTAACTCGTCCAAAGCGCCGCGGAACCGCGGCCCCACCCTTGATTGGGCGGCGGTTCCGCGGCCATAAAGGTGACTCTGGGCACGTGCTTTGCACAGTAATCCCCGTCTATAATTCCTTTGTTTTCTGGGAATTTTTAATCGATACTCAAGAGTTGAGTTTTCTAGGTTGTATTAGAGACTCGATGTTTCGATCGGAAAGTTTAACTTCGTCTATGTGTTTTTCCGGGTATTTTAGAACATGTTAAAAAGTTCGACCGGATATAAATACCCACTTTTTCCCCTGCCAGGAAATTTCCAAGTGTTGGATTTTTCCGTGGTTTAAGGACGTTCAAAGTAGTGCAAGTAACGCGATGGACCCTCTAGAAGACAACAAACCTTAACTCGATTATGTGACCGTCTTGAACTTCCCTTTGAACCTTAGGGTTTGGGGCAGTACGACGTGCCACATGTGAGGCGTTGGCTTGACCCTTCTACGGCTGGACCGTTGGTACTGTGGTATGAAATGGATGTTTTTAAACTTATTTCAAGTGTTGAGCTGTTTTGGGAAACATTGGGTGTTTGATTGTTCGATCCGAAAGTTTAAAATTTTCTATCTATCTGGAATGTGATACAATATTTGGAATTCACAAGTCGTTATGAGATAACTGATTTGAATGTTATAAATCTAGCAGTTTAGTCTCACTTGATCGGTCGCCACGGGATTTTGATGTGATCAAAAGTCCGTCGCAATCACGTTGCGTACGCGGATACTCGCCGGTAAACTTAATAGATAGCCACGCCCCATAGCCCCGACCAAGTGACTGTTGGAGAACCCCGTCGCCGAAAACATCCGTTCGGGTGCTCGCGGCAGCGGTGTTCCGCCTTAGTGCACTTCGTCGACGGTATCGGGGGTGCGGCCGTCTACTAAAGTTTGTGACGAGCATTCGTTCTGGATGCCGGGAATCTTGTTGAATTGCCCGACTTGATATTGAAAACTGTTTTCGATTTTGAGACTAAAATGCGGGGTTTGTAATTGTTAGGCATGCGATGTCTAAAGAATTCATTTGATTAGGCATGCGATGTCTAAGGAGTTTGCGGATTCCAACTGTTGTAGTTTTACAGTTTCTTTTCTGTGACCGTAAGTGTAATATGTGATCTCGCCGGTTTCGTTGCTATATGTCAACGAAAATTGGGATGGGTATATTTACTTACGTTGATGACATGTGATGTTATGTGTTGCTCGATATGTTATATTGGATCGTCGTATTTGAAGAGCCGTGGTTTTTTTTTATGTGAGATGAGTGTTTTTCATTTTCATTCATGTAAAAACTTGTATGTACTATTCTTTTATTGGGGCACTTCCAGGTTGCAGAAGATGTCACCGTTGATGTATATTATTTACTTTTCCGCATTAGGATAGACCCAAGGAGGGGAGCACAAGTAACCGGGTTCTAGGGTCCAGTGGGAGACCATCTCGAGGAGTCGAGTCCGGGTCTCCTAACTCTAGAATTGGTAGGGTTGCTTGCCGCTCTCGTAGGCGTCTAGGGGTGTGGGATTGGCTATTCATCACGACCGTGGAATCCGTGTTTTATACAGGCTCAAAATAAAATACGGACGTCCTAGTATATCCAATATTTCATATGATATTTTCTGCTGCGTTATCTGTGATGTGATCATGTGATATGTTCAGATAGATACTGTATATAGTATATATGATATATTATATAGACGTTGCTTATGTTTTGCACCCGCGCTAGCCCTGCCCCACTCTGGCGTTAGTTACCTAACCTAACGGTGCAGCCGGGACATCGAGGCGAATGCGGATGGCATAAGCGTACGTTGTATTTATCTGTGATGTTTAGGTGGACTTAAATGATGGGACATTCATTAATGAGATTAATGAAAGAAAATAAACCTAAATGATGTTGTGGAATCGGATTTCAAAATAAAATTAGGTAGCTCTAGTTGTTGCTTTGCATAGCGGTGTTCCTTGTAGAACATCCTGCACCTTATTCGATAAGGAAAAGGCCGACGATCCCTTCACCGGGAGTGACCCCTTTAGCAATAACTGGAAGATGCTACAACCCTTGGTTTGTCTTTTGATTGCTTCTATAATTTCTGCTTTGCACAGCGGTATATATGATATATCCTGCACCTTATTCGATGAGGAAAGGGCCGACGATCCCTTCACCGGGAGTGATCCCTTTAGCAAAACTAGAAAAGCCTAAAAAACACTCCATTTAGAAACCATTTGATTCCACAACGAGATCATGTTCAAAGCGTTAAAGGTTTTCTTAAAAACCATCCGCAACCCTCCGTCATTTTATGAAGTAGAGTACTTAGTATTCGTGTTGTGTTTGTTGACCTTAGTTAAGGCACAGTGTACGGTAGCTAAGTGATGTCTTCCTACACCGCATATGATGCGATTAGTTAGGACAGTCGCGTGACTTTGTTGACCTTAGTTAAGGGTCATGTGGGTGGGTCTAATTAATCACGAAATGACGGGTAGAACTTGACTGGTGCTTATGATTTGTTGACCATAGTTAAGCTCATAAGTGCTAGGGGTAAAAACCTTTATCGGGAGTTTCAAGTGTTGAAATTTGCAATGAGATTGCATACCTTCTATATGATAGTTGGATCCCGATACCCACTTCGAGTAATTGTTACTCCTGGGAGAGTTTTGCACTTTACAATTAGCCGATCAAGTAGGTGTCTAGAAAGGTGTCAACGGGGTTACGCCCCCAGGAAAACGAGGTTTACTTTAATTAGGTCCGTGCGAAAGCACGGGGAACCTCCCTCAAATTACCGGCACTGGCCTGGCTGAAAGATTGGGGAACTTGTAGAGTGTAATTAATCCCGGCCAGTCTTTCCTTTTTGGGTTTGAAGGAAGATTTGATAAAAATAGTGGGAGCCATCCTGATTAGATAAAATAAATAACCAATCTAATCTTGCAAGAGCGCACGGAGAGTGTTTTCTTCTCTCTCTTTCCAGGTAGCGACCATGTCACGCCTTAATCAAGATAATAATATGGAAGTATTGACCGAACCCGCTTGTTATACTGAGCTGGGGAACGTTGGTCCCGCTCCAACTTATAATTGTTATAAGACCGAGCAGAAAATAGAGGAATACCAGGATTCCCATGCCGCCCAAACGAAGAAAGTGAATGAGATGCATTTCCTTCGGGTGTATTCATTACAAAGAACTGTTTCTCAATATCCTCTACGTCCTGGGTATTTGATACCGGATCAAGATCCCGCAAACATAATCTGTTATATGGGCTACAGAAAGGTAGAGAACTGAGAACGGGTGATAAGTTTCATGAGACAGAAAACGGTGCAAGTGTTGCAGCCAAGTCTGTTGGTCATTGTTACCCTGTATTACCAAATACATTGATTCTGATCAAATGCTATTAGATACCGAACCTAATATACAAAATCATATCAGTCTCTTTATTAGTAAAGAAAGGATATAATTTTGTATTGTTGAATATTGTTTTGAACATTTCAAAAGTTGATCGGTTCAGGCACATTATCTAAAAGCATTGACGTTCCAAATCAAACTACAGTTCCTAGTATACAGAACACACACAAGAGGAAGAGTTCAGAAATGAACGAATCCTTCTTGAGGCATTGTAGACTAGGTCATATCAATGCGACCCGACTGGCTGAAGTTACATTTAGATGCATATTTAAAACAGTTTGAATTTACATCTTGTGAAACTTGCCAGTTGTTAGTGTATATGCCCTAGAGGCATTACTGTATCATACTAGTTTGTATATTACTTGATGGAAGCTTGGGATATTCACAGTTGTATATACAATCTGGCTCGAAATGGTAGTATGCTACTTGGTTTGTCTCTGCTTTAGTCTCTGCTTTAATATGTGCATGTGTTTCTTTTAGCATATTGCTGATATACATATTAGTAGAGCCCTTAGGATCTTTGCTTGATTACCAGCGTTGTGATGGCGCTCACACTCGTGGGAGCTGGGTGATCTTTAAGCACATCCTTATACAGGTCCCTAGTCGTTGGACTATCAAGACAGGGCATCGATACTCCGGAGTAGACTAGCGTATGCACTTCTCATCCCAGTGTGGGAGACGGTCTGTCCCACAGCCGTCAGTACGTCGTACTTGACATAGTATGCGGGTGCTCGTTAGGTTACGAGTACACTGGACAGGACTCGTCGGGGACTGTTGGTTGGTATTATACCTATCGTCAGTTATCAGTTCCCAGGTGACTTGAGTACAGCTTAGTCCGCTGACTTGACACTGTCACTTCGCCTCGAGTGTGTTCCCACTGCACTTTGATTACTACCCTACCACGGCTCAAAAGAGTCGTGCAAACAGGTAGTTTTTGGGTGCAGTCCCGAAGCACTTGGAGGCAGTGACGGTTAGACAGGATTCGTCTCTCCCGGTATTGGGGGTTGACATCGCGCTGTGTCCAGGAGAGCCATTACACGAGTAGTCCCTGGCCAGGGCAAGCGAGATATACTGGTAGGTTTCCAGTGTTATCTCAGGGTGTTCTGGGCTACACTCCGACACGACTTGTACCGCTATTAGGGGACTGACGTTCACCGCCCCCTAGGCCCGCCATGCGATGTATCAGACGAACAGACCGGACTGTACGGTGATTGTCACATACAGGCTCAGTAGGAGTTCGGATGGGGTTCACCTCATCAGTCTTCTTATCGACATCTACCTGGGGACCGTTACGTACAGCTAGTGCCGCTTGCGGTCTGTGGTTAAACCCACTGCCAGCGTAGTGTCGAGTCTTTAGAGTCCCACACAGAGAGCAATCCGCCTTTAGGCAAAATGAGTAGAGGTCGCATGGTTTTGCGACAGGGTTCGTTCACATTCGCGCACTTGTGCACATCTGCTGTCCGGACAGTTTATACTAGCGGGCTTTGGTTTAAGCCGAATCCTAGTATATGATTTGGGATTGGTTTTTCTCATTGTATTCGTGTTCCTCGGATCACGAATGCGGGTGCATATGCACAGTTGCTTGAGATTGAGGGAGAGGACCTTGATTAGGGTTAATGGCTATTGTCATTTTATTAACCCTAATGCTTATGTGTGTGTTATAGTTAATTGATAATTAGTTTGATAATTGTGCATGGTTATGGTTGTTGACCATTTGACCTCCTTGACTTGTTGACCTAGGTTGACACTTTGACCATCAACATTTCTTTTGCAAAATGCTTTTTGATCCTTGCATATTGAAATGATAATGGTCATGTCATGATTAACCATGACAACTATCTAGCTAATTATTTAATTAAAATAAAATACACATATTAGTGAGAATGGTTCATATTATTCTCATTCTATCATATCTTTTCTCTCTCTTGTTCTTCCTCTCCCTCAAGCTCTCTCCCTCTCATGTGTTGAGAAACACTTGAGCTTGAGAAAACCCCTCTCTTGATCATCTTTACTCTCATCTAGGGTTCAAGGACTAGCACTTCTTGCACCCTAGTTACTTCTAGCTTGGAGTTGAAGCCAAAGGTTGAGGCTTTCGGGTGGATCTTTCTTCGACGTGAGAAGACGACCAAGGTGACCTCCTTCCACCACTCCAAGGAGCAAGGTGAGAAGGACTTAAAGCCCAAGGTATAACCTTTCTTGCACTTAGCTAGTTACTAGTTAGCTTTAGCAAGTTTTTGTTTAGCAAAGATCCTTCTAGCTCTAGTCCATGTTGCCTAAGCTCATAAAAATCCGATTTTTATTCCGTTTTCCGCCTGCCCGCATGCACCGGGATGGGCAACGTGGACTTACAGTGGTATCAGAGCCTAACTAAACATAAACTAGCTAGGTAGTGAAGTGTGTCGAAGTTCGAAACGGAAAAATCGAAAAACGAAAATATCAAAACCCTAGTTTTCTGTTAAAATTTTTTCTGGTCAAAATAAAATTTGTCATACTCCAAAAATCGTCTCAGGGTTTTGTGAAGAAAGCCACCAAACCCGGTCCAGTGATTCGACCAAGGCGCCGCGGTTCCGCGGCAATAGCAAGCTATTGCCGCGCAACCGCGGCCGAGTTGGCTCTTCACTGGGTCGAGTTTGGTGCAGTGTATTTCTGGCTTGGTTTTAAGATTTTTGATATAGTTTATATGTGCCCAGATTTTCCAGAATAGAAATTTATTTTTTGGGGGCCTATAAATCCGTATTTTTTTCGAACTTCAATACACTTTGACTATAAGGGTTATATCTGTGATGTTTGAATGTATTGAACGTCGGCTAATCGCTATATGTCGATTAGTCGGGGTTATACATATCTGTGATCTGTGATTGATACTGGTTTGTGTATATGAATGGGTTGGATTGTCGCGGATGAATAGCCGGGGTGGATGTGAGATGAGTGTTGCTTTTTCTTTCATTCATTGTAATATGTAAATTGATGTAATATTATTGTTTGTTTGGCCGCACAACCGGGTCGGGGTTGTAGCCGTCATTGTATAATTCTTTTTACTGTTTTTGCTCCTAGGATAGACCCATGGAGGGGGTACACAAACTACCGGGTATCTCGAAGTGCCGAGTGGCCTACTCACGGTGGTGAGGGAGGTTGCTTCGCTTCGGGTACTTAGCGGGTAGTTTGCCGCACCCGTAGGGGTCTTGGGTGGGGTATTGGCTATTCACCGCGACCGTGTAATCCACTTTTCGTTGCAGGCTCGAACGGATTGCGGATTCCTAGTATATCCAATGTATTCATCTGTGATCTGTAATGTCTATCATTGCTATATATTTATATATGATAACTATTTAGGCGTTGCTTATGTTTTACAGCCGCGCTAGCCCAGCCCCCGCTCTGTCGTTAGTTAAGTAACCTAACGGGTGATGACGGGGCCCCGTGGCGAATGCGAATGGCATAAGCGTACGTCATATTTTGGTTGTTTTCTGCAATGGTAGGATTAAATGATGGGACGCATTAAAAGAACTAATGCAAGAAAATAAACCAAGTAAAAGTCGATTGGAACACTTTGAAAACCACTCGGTTCTTTTCAAAACTAAACTTTTAAACGCGGAGCTTGAACCACTCCTTTTAAAAGCTATCTCGTTCCATCGATTAGATCAAGTTCACTACGTTCACAGTTTCACCAAAACCATTCGTAGCCCTCCGTCATTCCACATGAATGGTCAAAAGTATTCAAGCTATGTATTTTGGCCAAAGTCAAGGCATAGTGACTGGTAGCTATTGGGTATTCATGTGCAGCATAGATAGATGCGTTGGTTTGGGACAGTCGTGTTGCCATTTTGGCCAAAGTTAAGGGTAGGTACGGGTGGGTCCAAATTAACCAGGAGAATGACGGGTAGAACTTGACATGTGACTTATGATATTTTGGCCAAAGTCAAGGTCATAAGAGCATGGGGCAAAAATCCACATCGGGAGTTTCATAAGTACTGAAACTTGCTAGCGTTGCATACCATTTGGAGTGTGATGATTCTGGTAGGATTCCTTCGGTTTTATCACGCGGTGATATTTGGATCCCAATCCTACAGTGAGTATATGCTACTCCTCGGGAAAACTCTCACTTAACGATCAATGCTATAAACTTAGTATGTGTCTAGAAAGGTGTTAGCGGGGCTACGCCCACAGGGAAAAGAGGTTACTTAATTAAGGAACTTCGCGAAAGCGTTGGAAAACCTCCCTCGAAGTACCGACACTGGCCTGGCTGAACGGTTAAGCAAGTATTGTACGGTGAGATTGATCCTGACTAATCCTTTCTTTACGGTTTGAGAAGGGATTCGAGAGACAGTGGGAGCCATCCAGTTTAGACAAATTAAAAACCACTCTAAACTTGCAAGAGCATCATGCTAAAGTGTTTCTTTTCTCTCTCCTAATTGCAGCGACCATTCAACATGACCGGACTTAAGTTATTACTAGATAAAAACATATTGACAGGGCCAAACTATAAAGATTGGCTCAGGAATGTCAAGATGGCAATCACTTACGACAAGTTGGGGTATGTCCTTACCACCAAAGCTCCCCCTGTCCCAGGTCCCAAAACCAGTGTCGTAGATAGGGAAATCTACAAGACCTGGGAAATAGATTCCGCGAAGGCCAGATGCCTCGTACTTGCCTCGATGGACAACGAACATCAGAGGAGGCACGAGAATATGGACCTTGAGTCCATATTTCTTCATACAAAAGAACTGTATGGAGAGCAGTCTCGTATCGCAAGATACAAAGTGTCGAAGAAGTTGTTTTCGGCAAGGTTGGCCGTCGGATCATCGGTAGCGGAACACGTGCTTAAGATGATTGGCTACATTGAGGAGCTCGCGGACCTTGGGACCACGTTAGAGAATGAACTCTATACTGATTTGATTCTCAAGTCCCTTCCTTCCACTTACGCCCAGTTTATTCTTAACTTCAACATGCAAGGAAAGAAGGTTGAACTTTCCGAGCTTCTGAACATGTTGAGGAATGCTGAGGGCACCCTACAGAAGGGTAGGGAGACATCCACTTTGTTTGTAGGAGGATCTTCCTCTTCTAGGTCCAGGGCGAAAGCCAAGGGCAAGAAGAAGAAAGCCCCCGCCAAACCAAGAGGCGGTGTCGGTAAAGTGGATACGAAGGGAAAAGGAAAAGCAACAAAGGTAGCGGGAAAGCTGGTGGGGAAGGAAGAATGCTTCTATTGTCACAAAAGTGGTCACTGGAAACAGGATTGCAAGGCTTGGAAAGCCAGAACACAGGATTTGAAGCGAGTTGCAGCTTCAGCTTCAGGTGTGTATGTTATTGAAAACTGTCTATCAATAAACTCTACGTCCTAGGTATTGGATACCGGATCAAGATCTCATATCTGTAATTCTATGCAGGCGTTGAGAAAGCGTAGAGTTTTGAAAGCAGGTGACATGACCCTCAGAGTTGCAAACAGTGCTAGCTTCGATGCTGAGGCCGTGGGGGACTATCACCTGGGATTGTCGGATGGACATTTTTTGGTTTTGCGTAGTTGTTATTATGTACCAAATGCAACCTGTAATATCATTTCTGTATCTTTATTATCTAAAGAAGGTTATGAATTTGCATTTGTAAGTAATGTAGTGAACATTCACCTTAATCAAGTTCTGATTGGCTCAGGTATATTGAACAACGGTATATACGTATTAAACCAGCCACAGATTTTCAATGTCCAGAATACACACAAAAGAAAGTCTCCAGAAATCGATAAAACTTTCTTATGGCATTGTAGACTGGGTCACATCAATGAGAGAAGGTTGACTAAGTTACATGCAGAAGGATATTTGGATTCGTTCGAATATCAATCGTACGCAACTTGTCAATCCTGTCTCAAGGGAAAGATGACAAAGACTCCGCTCACTGGACACGGAGTAAGAGCGAGCGAGCTCTTGGGACTCGTACACAGCGACGTGTGCGGTCCAATGTCTACACATGCGTGAAGCGGTTATTCTTACTTCATTACTTTTACGGATGACTTTTCAAGGTACGGTTATGTCTTCTTAATGAAACATAAATCCGAGGCTTTTGAAAAATTCCAGGAATATAAGAATGAAGTAGAAAAACAAACAGGCAAAAGTATCAAGGCACTGAGATCTGATTGAGGTGGTGAATACTTGAGTGCCGAGTTCCTGGGTTACTTAAAAGAGAATGGAATTCTCTCTCAGCTTACTCCTCCATACACTCCGCAACATAACGGTGTATCGGAGAGACGGAACCGAACCCTATTGGATATGGTACGGTCCATGATGAGTAATGCTGAGTTGCCGCGATCGTTCTGGGGATATGCGCTAGAATCAGCTGCATACCTTTTGAACCGAGTTCCAACTAAGACTGTGCTTACTACACCATATCAGATGTGGTGTGGGAAGAGACCCTATCTTAATCACATTAAGACATGGGGATGTCCAGCTTTTGTAAAAAAGCAGCATGCGGACAAGCTCGAGGCACGCTCAGTACATTGCAAGTTTGTGGGATATCCAAAGAGCTCCAAGGGATATTACTTCTATTGCGAAGAGGAACAAAAATTCCTTGTTTCTCGCCATGCCCACTTTCTAGAACACCAGTTCATAGAAAAAGAATTAAGTGGGAGCGAAATAGAACTGGAAGAATTTCCAGAACCATGAGCTATTACTGAAAGCTTGGTTGAACCAGAGGGTTCAAAAGATCAGGACATTCCCACGCCACTCCGCAGGAGTAGTAGGCAGTCTCATCCGCCCGAGAGATACTACGGTTTTCTCATTGACGGGGATAGAGAGGATTGCATCATAGACTTTGATGAGCCTACTAGCTTCCAGCAAGCCATTTAGAGCGTCGACTCGGTAAAATGGCTGTATGCAATGCGGACCGAAATGGAGTCCATGTACACCAACAAAGTATGGACGTTGGACATTGCTCCAGATGGGGTAAAACCCGTAGGATGCAAGTGGATCTTCAAAAGGAAGATTGGTGTAGATGGACAGGTGGAGACCTATAAAGCTAGACTGGTAGCAAAGGGTTTTCGTTAGCGACCTGGTTTGGACTATGACGAAACCTTTTCTCCAGTAGCTATGCTGAAATCCATTCGGATCCTTCTTGCTATTGCTGCCTTCCACGATTATGAGATTTGGCAGATGGACGTAAAGACAGCTTTTCTAAATGGACATTTAGAGGAGTGTGTCTTTATGGATCAGCCAGAGGGTTTCATTCAGAGTGGGAGCAGCGGAAAGGTGTGCAAGTTGCTTAAGTCCATTTATGGACTAAAGCAGGAATCGCGGAGTTGAAACATCTGTTTTGATGAGACGGTCAAGGAATTTGGCTTTATCAAAAATCCAGATGAACCATGCATCTATTGTAGATTTGTAGCGAGAACTGTGGTATTCCTCGTTTTATACGTGGATAACATTCTCTTAATAGGAAATGACATTCCTATGCTACAATCTGTCAAGGGGTTCTTGTCACACAGGTTCTCCATGAAAGACCTGGGTGATGCCTCATACATTCTGGGTATCCGGATCTACTGTGACAGATCCAAGAGGATATTAGGACTTTCGCAGTCCAGGTACATCGACACCATACTGAAGAGATTCAGTATGGAAGATTCCAAGCGCGGTAATCTACCGGCTTGTCACGGGATCACTCTCTCCAAAGAGATGTCTCCCAAGACTGATTTGGAGAGGGATCGCATGTCTATATACCCTACGCTTCTGCGGTAGGCTCTATAATGTATGCGATGTTGTGTACCAGACCGGATGTGGCTTATGCACTGAGTGTGGTAAGCAGGTATCAGTCAAACCCTGGGGAGAAACATTGGATAGCAGTAAAGAACATTCTCAAGTACCTGAGAAGGACTAAGGAGATGTTCTTGGTGTATGGCGGAAAAGATCTGCAGATTGAGGCCTTTACAGACTCCAGCTTCTAGAGTGACAAGGATGATTCCAAGTCCATGTCGGGTTTTGTCTTTACCCTCAATGGAGGGGCGGTGTGTTGGAAGAGCTCCAAACAGGAAACCGTTGCTGACTCGACTATGGAAGCGGAATACATCACTGCATCTGATGCCGCAGAAGAAGCTGTCTGGATGAGGAAGTTATTGAGAGAACTTCAGGTGGTTCCGTCCATTGTTGACCCAATACCTCTGTATTGTGACAACAACGGGGCTATAGCTTTAGCGAAGGAACCCAGGTCCCATCAGAAATCCAGACACATCTTAAGGCGGTATCACCTGATCAGGGAGATCGTAGATCGCCAGGAGATCGAGGTCCGGAGAGTTGCATCAGAGGATAACACTGCAGATCCATTCACCAAGGCCTTGCCCCAGACTCAGTTCGAGCGGCTGATCGAGATGATAGGTCTTCGATACGCCAGTACATGGCCTTAGTGCAAGTGGGAGATTGTTAGTGTATATGCCCTAGAGGCCATTACTGTATCATACTAGTTTGTATATTACTTGATGGAAGCTTGGGATATTCACAGTTATATATACAATCTTGCTCGAAATGGTAGTATGCTACTTGGTTTGTCTCTGCTTTAATATGTGCATGTGTTTCTTTTAGCATATTGCTGATATACATATTAGTAGAGCCCTTAGGATCTTTGCTTGATTACCAGCGTTGTGATGGCGCTCACACTCGTGGGAGCTGGACTATCGAGACAGGGCATCGATACTCCGGAGTAGACTAGCGTATGCGCTTCTCATCCCAGCGTGGGAGACGGTCTGTCCCACAGCCGTCAGTACGTCGTACTTGAGATAGTATGCGGGTGCTCGTTAGGTTACGAGTACACTAGACATGACTCGTCAGGGACTGTTGGTTGGTATTATACCTATCGTCAGTTATCTGTTCCGAGGTGACATGAGTACAGCTTAGTCCGCTGACTTGACACTGTCACTTCGCCTCGAGTGTGTTCCCACTGCACTTTGATTACTACCCTACCACGGCTCAAAGGAGTCGTGCAAACAGGTAGTTTTTGGGTGCAGTCCCGAACCACTTGGAGGCAGTGACGGTTAGACAGGATTCGTCTCTCCCGGTATTGCGGGTTGACATCGCGCTGTGTCCAGGAGAGCCATTACATGAGTATTCCCTGGCCAGGGCAAGCGAGATATACTGGTAGGTTTCCAGTGTTATCTCAGGGTGTTCTTGGCTACACTCCGACACGACTTGTACCGCTATTAGGGGACTGACGTTCACCGCCCCCTAGGCTCACCATGCGATGTATCAAACGAACAGACCGGACTGTACGGAGATTGTCACATACATGCTCAGTAGGAGTTCGGATGGGGTTCACCTCGTCAGTCTTCTTATCGACATCTACCTGGGGACCGTTACGTACAGCTAGTGCCGCTTGCGGTCTGTGGTTAAACCTATTGCCAGCGCAGTATCGAGTCTTTAGAGTCCCACACAGAGTGCTATTCGCCTTTAGGCAAAATGAGTAGAGGTCGCATGGTTTTGCGACAGGGTTCGTTCACATTCGCGCACTTGTGCACGTTTGCTGTCCGGACAGTTTATACTAGCGGGCTTTGGTTTAAGCCGGATCCTAGTATATGATTTGGGATTGATTTTTCTCATTGTATTCGTGTTCCTCGGATCACGAATGCGGGTGCGTATGCACAGTTGCTTGAGATTGAGGGAGAGGACCTTGATTAGGGTTAATGGCTATTGTCATTTTATTAACCTTAATGCTTATGTGTGTGTTATAGTTAATTGATAATTAGTTTGATAATTGTGCATGGTTATGGTTGTTGACCATTTGACCTCCTTGACTTGTTGACCTAGGTTGACACTTTGACCATCATCATTTCTTTTGGAAGATGCTTTTTGATCCTTGCAAATTGAAATGATAATGGTCATGTTATGATTAACCATGACAATTATCTAGCTAATTATTTAATTAAAATAATATACACATATTAGTGAGAATGGTTCATATTATTCTCATTCTATCATATCTTTTCTCTCTCTTGTTCTTCCTCTCCCTCGAGCTCTCTCCCTCTCATGTGTTGAGAAACACTTGAGCTTGAGAAAAGCCCTCTCTTGATCATCTTTACTCTCATCTAGGGTTCAAGGACTAGCACTTCTTGCACCCTAGTTTCTTCTAGCTTGGAGTTGAAGCCAAAGGTTGAGGCCTTCGGGTGGATCTTTCTTCGACGTGAGAAGACGACCAAGGTGACCTCCTTCCACCACTCCAAGGAGCAAGGAGAGAAGGACTTAAAGCCCAAGGTATAACCTTTCTAACACTTAGCTAGTTACTAGTTAGCTTTAGCAAGTTTTTGTTTAGCAAAGATCCTTCTAGCTCTAGTCCATGTTGCCTAAGCTCATAAAAATCCGATTTTTATTCCGTTTTCCGCCTCCCCGCAAGCACCGGGATGGGCAACGTGGACTTACACCAGTCATGTTACAAAGATAATATGACCATAGCTCTGTTTGCTGGAAACAGAGAAAGAGTTAGTGAACTATTGGGACAGATACATGATGATGTATGTAAGGTCCCCTGTCTGCACATGCCAGGATCGGTTCTTTGTACTTCATTACATTCTCTGACGATCTCTCAAGATTCAACCATATGCTTCTGTTGAAACATAAGTCCGAAGCTTTTGAGATATTCATAGAATATAAGTTAGAAATAGAGAACCAAAATACGGGTATAAGTATTTTGTCCTATGATGAGATCAGGGAGGATAATACTTGTGCATAGAATTCCTGGACTATTCTAAAGGAGAATGAGATTCTCTCTCAGTATTACTCCTCTGAATATACCACAGCACAACGGTGTATCAGGGCGGAGCAATTGCACCCTATATGATATGGTGTGCTCTATTATGAGTATTACTGAGTTACCTGTTTCTTTTTAGGGGGTTATGCACTTGAGAAGCTGCATACCTATTGAATTGGGTTCGAATCAAATCAGTGCCTACCATTCCATATAAGATATGGTATGGGAATAGCCTATCTCTTAAGTAAGTTAAGATTTGGGATTGTCCGGCCTATGTCAGAAGTAAAATCCGGACAAGATCGAGGCAAGGTCAGTTCTGTAGAACTGGAAAGGTTCCGGCTATACAAACTACAGCTGATGATTTGATAGAACCAAAAGGTTCAATAGTCTCCGACGAACATCAGCCTCTCCGCCGTTCTAGCAGGGTTCCTCATCCACCTGAGAGATACTTCGGTTTCTCGATGATAGTGGGAACGAGGATTGCATCATGAGATAATGACCCAACTAGTTTCGAGCAGGCCATCAAGAGTGGGGACTCTGTAAGAATGGTTGGGTGCTTAGCAATCTGAGATGGAATCCATGCACACCAACAAAATATGGACTTTGGATGCTATATCTGAAGGGTTAAATCCCCATCAGGAGCAAGTATATCTTGAGAAGATTAATTGGTGTAAATGGAAAAGTTAGGACTTTCAAAGCTTGACTTGTTAAAAGTTTTCATCATCGACCAGGCGTGGATAATGATGAAACCTTTTCCAGTGGCTGTGCTTAAGTCCATCCAGATCCTACTTGCCACGGCTACATACCATGACTACGATATCTGGCGGTTGGGTGACATGACTATTTTTCTAAATATTGATTTGGAAGAGAACGTCTATAAGTACACAGCCAGAGGGCTTCGTAAACAGTGGGAGCAGCGAAAACGTGTGCAAGTTGCTTTAGAGAATAAAGCAGGCATCGCGGAGTTGGAACATCTGTTTTGATGTGGTAGTCAAAGAGTTTGACTTCATCAAAATGGTAGATCAACCTTGTATATACAAAACGGTAGTAGAGAGTAAGGTGGTCATCCTCGTATTATACTTGAACAACATACTCTTGATAAGAAAAGAGTTTCTTATGCTACGCACGGTCAATCTCCTCTTATCACAAAGATTCTCCAAATAGGATAAAGGTGATACCTCCTAAATCCTGGGATTTGGATCTATGAGATAGATCTAAAGGGATGTTAGGGTTCTCACTAGGTTTAGTGAGTTGGTATCAATCGATCCTGGGGAGAATCACTGGAAAAGTTCCATGCTGATGAGCATAACTGAATGTCGGTCACAGGCATTGTCTTTACCCTCAGTGAAGGGACGGTATGTTGGAAGAGTTCCAAGCTAGATACCGTGGCAGACTAGACGATAAAGGCTGGCAACATCACTATCAAAGATACTACCAAAGAGGAAGTTTGGGTGTATAACGGTTCATAAGATGAATTAGGTTCCTACCATTGTGTAACAATGGAAGTGTGGCTTTGGCCCAGGAACCCTGGTCCCATCAGTGACCCAGACATATTTTGAGGCAGCATCACCTGATCATGGAGATAGTTGATGTCCAGGGTGATCGAGGTTAGGAGAGTAGACTCAGAGGACAACACGGCGGATCCACTCACAAAGGCCTTTTTCCTAAAGAGAGACTATTATGGGATGGTTGAGTATTAGATACTGCAACCACTGCTACAGATGGCCCTTGTGCAAGTGGGAGATTGTTAGTTATATGTATGCCCTAGAGGCCATTACTGCATACAGGATGTATATTGTAGTGGATGCTGGGACATATATAGGTAGGACTTTCTTGCTCGACATGATAGTACGCTATCTAGTTACTCATTATCTTAACATGTATACTTTCTGTCTCTCTGTTACATGTTGATAAAGCCCTTAGGATATGTACTCGACTTGCAGGACTATGATGTAGATCATACTAGTGGGGCCTGGGTAGTCCATGAGTACATCCTTCAATGTTCCTAGTCGTGAGAAATGTAGGGTTCTAGGCACTCTATAGAGGTCTCACAAGGCATCAACTATGCCATTTTACAAAAATTATAGTGCCGAGAAACCCTAATACGGATCGTCGGCTAGAATCCTATGCGAAAAACAAATCTAGTTAACACTTAACTACTAGAGTACGGAAATTACAACCTTTGTAGATCCGGATGTCCACCTCCACGGCTCCGCAACGACGTATTCTCGCTGTCCAAGTCGAACCCCGGGCTCTAGAGTCGGCTTCATCGGAGAATGAACGGGCTTGGTCATCGACGACGATGCCGAAGATGATCTACGTCGAGGCATCGCTAGATCAAGCTCCCACTTCACAAAGTGATGAAACTTGTGAAGAAAACACACTCTACTACTTGGCAAGAGGTAGAGGATGAAGAAATAGGAGGTGGGTTCTCTTTAGAATTGGATTTCTCACTCTCAAGCTCAAGTTGCCATTGATGGCCTCAAGGTTTCAAAGATGAAGATGTAGAAGAAGAAGAGCTAGAAAAATGATAAGTCCCTTTAAAATAAAAAGAAAAAGGAATACTTATCATAATTCTTACTAGGGTTAAGTGTAGAGAATAGACCAAGGTTAATGGATGGGTTAGGGTTAAGCATGAGTCAAAGCTTCATGAAGCTTCAACTAAAAGACAAAGAAAGCCACCATTCCTTTTTAAATCATTTCCAAATAAATAAATAAAGAAATGAATAAATAAATGATTAAGCAAAACCCTAATTATCACTTAACCATGGTTTAATCCTTCACACTTAACCAAATGATCAAGTATCATCAAACATGATACAAAAATGTGCACAAAAGTATATCACATATACAATGTGCATCATGTGAGAAAATCCATATAAAGTGAACCAATACTAGCTAATGCAAAGTAATATATCAAATATATAATTATACATTAAATCATTAAATCAACATTTGATTCAATGATCCGGTCATGTCGCACATAACCGACTAGTATCCAATGTATCGATTTATCGAATCAACGATTCGATAACTAGGTCATATCGAATATAACCAATCGAAACATTTATCGCGAGAATGAAATGCGGTATCACATACACGCATTATTCTCGGTCCCGCACATATCTCATATGCGCTCCTATTTCGTTTCGCTTGAGCCAGGAAACCTCTGTGTAGGACTCTAAAGACTCGTCAATACGGCGGTAGCAGATGATGATCATATCAAGCACCCACAAGCCGCAAGCGGTCTGCTAAACGTAACGGCCACCCGGGTATTGAGCGATCAGAAGATCGACGAGCTAGCCCGCTCACACTCCTGCGAATCCGACCAGTAACACTTACCGTACAGTCCGGTCTCTTCGTCTGATATGTCGCATATTAAGTCTAGGGGTGGTAAACGTCAGACCCCAATAACCCGATAAGTCGTGCCGATGCGAGGCCCATAACGGGTCGAGAAACTACTGGTAACACTTACCAGCAAATCTCTGAGCAGTCCTGGCCAGGGACTTCCCTGTTACGGCCAATCGAGCACAGCGCAACATCAACCCCCAATACCGGGAGAGACGAAACCCCTCCTATCGCTCATTGCCTCCATGTGACTCGGGACTGTACCCAAAGACCACCGTTTTGCATGCCCTCATGGACGTGGTAAGGTGGAGATCAAAGCACAGTGGGAATCACACAAGACTCTATGACGATCTCGGGTCTACAGACTAACCTGTACAAGTGTCACCTGAGAACTGCCATCTGACGTGAGGTATAATACCATCTGGGAGTTCTCGGTGAGTTCGTCCAGTGTACCCAGTCTCCACTGAGCACCCGTATACCATCTCTGATGTCAAACACCAATGGATATGGGATCATCCATCGCCCATCACATGGGTCGAGAAGCGTATACGCTAGCCTACACTGGTATATCGATGCCCCGTCTCGATACACCCACGACTAGGGACCTTGAAGGATGTACTTATGGACTACCATGTCCCCACTAGTATGATCTGCATCATAGTCCAGGTAGTCAAGTACACATCCTAAGGGCTTTACCAACATGTAACTATATGACAGTATAAAGAGACTAGTGTACATGTTAAGATAAAGAGCAACCAGATAGCATACTATCATATCGAGCAAGAAAGTCATCTCTATATATGTCCAAGCATCCAATATAATATACAATATCTGCACAATACTGGCCTCTAGGGCATACATACAACTAACAATCTCCCACTTGCACTAAGGCCAGCTGCTGTAGTATCTCATACCGAGCATCCCGAAGAGTCTCTCAAACTGTATCTGGGGAATGGCCTTCGTGAGTGGATCCGCCGTGTTGTTCTTCGTGTCAACCCTCCTAACCTCGATCTCCCGGCGATCAACTATCTCCCGGATCAGGTGATACCGCCTCAGAATATGCCTGGATCGCTGATGGGACCTGGGTTCCTTGGCCAAAGCCACCGCTCCATTGTTATCGCAATACAAAGGTATTGGACGCTCAATGGATGGAACCACTCCAAGTTCAGTAATGAACTTCTTGATCCAGACAGCCTCTTTAGCAGCATCGTTGGCAGCGATGTATTCAGCCTCCATCGTCGAGTCTGCCACGGTTTCCTTCTTGGAACTCTTCCAGCTAACCGCCCCTCCGTAAAGGGTAAAGACAAATCCCGACTGCGACTTAGAGTCTTCCTTATCACTCTGGAAGCTCGAATCGGTAAAGGACTCCACTTGGAGTTCTCCGTTACCATACACCAAGAACATATCTCTAGTCCTTCGCAAGTACTTGAGAATGCTCTTCACAGCTGTCCAGTGATTCTCTCCAGGATCAACTTGATACCTGCTCACTACACTTAGTGAGTATGCTACATCGGGTCTGGTACATAGCATCGCATACATGATAGAGCCTACTGCCGAAGCATAGGGTATCCCTTGCATGCGAGCTCTCTCCAAATCAGTCTTGGGAGACATCTCTTTAGAGAGAGTGACTCCAGAGATCGTGGGCAGGTTCCCACGCTTGGACTTTTCCATACTAAACCTCTTTAGTATGGTGTCAATGTACCTGGATTGGGACAATCCCAAAATCTATTTGGATCTATCTCTATAGATCCTAACCCCCAATATGCAGGAGGCATCACCAAGATCTTTCATTGAGAATCTTTGTGATAAGAAGAGCTTGACCGATTGCAGCATAAGAATATCATTTCCTATCAAGAGTATGTCGTCCACGTACAATACGAGGAAGACAACCTTACTCTCTGCCACCTTCTTGTAGATACAAGGTTCATCTGGGTTTTTGACGAAATCAAACTCTTTGATAACGACGTCAAAGAAGATGTTCCAACTCCGCGATGCTTGCTTTGATCCATAAATGGATTTAAGCAGCTTGCACACCTTTCCGCTGCTCCCACTGTCTACGAAGCCCTCTGGCTGAGTCATGTACACGCACTCTTCTAAATCACCGTTTAGAAAGGCGGTCTTAACATCCTTTTGCCAGATTTCGTAATCATGATAAGCAGCGATGGCAAGCATGATCCGGATGGATTTAAGCATAGCCACTGGAGAAAAGGTTTCGTCATAGTCCACACCTGGTCTTTGACGAAAACCCTTTGCTACAAGTCTAGCTTTGAAAGTCTCCACTTTCCCATCTACACCAAGTTTCTTCTTGAAGATCCACTTGCTCCCAATGGGTTTTACCCCTTCAGGAGCAACGTCCAAAGTCTATACTTTGTTGGTGTACATGGATTCCATCTCGGACCGCATAGCATCCAGCCATTTCACTGAGTCAGCACTCGTGATGGCCTGCTCGAAACTAGTCGGGTCATCATCCTCCATGATGCAATCCTCGCTCCCACCATCCATGAGAAAACCGTAGTATCTCTCAGGTTGGCGAGGAACCCTACTAGATCGGCGGAGTGGCTGGGGTTCATCGGGAACTACGGAATCCTCTGGTTCAACCAAATCTTCTGTTGTAGTCTGTGTCGCTGGAACCTCTTCCAGTTCTACCTCAATGCCACTTATCTGTTTCATAAGAAAACCTTTTTCTAAGAAAGTGGCATGTCGAGAAACAAACACCTTTTGTTCCTCGGGGTGGTAGAAGATATCCCCATGTGAATTTTTGGGATATCCTACAAACTTACATAAAACAGATCTGTTAGTTATATGTATGCCCTAGAGGCCATTACTGTACATAGGATGTATATTGTAGTGGATGCTGGGACATATATAGGGAGGACTTTCTTGCTCGACATGATAGTATGCTATCTGGTTGAACTTTACCTTAATGTGTATACTGATTGTCACTCTGTTACATGTTGGTAAAGCCCTTAGGATGTATGCTTGACTACCTGGACTATGATGCGGATCATACTAGTGGGGACATGGTAGTCCATAAGTACATCCTTCAAAGTCCCTAGTCGAGGGTGTATCGAGACGGGGAATCGATATACCAGAGTAGACTAGCGTATACCTTCTCGACCCATACAGATGGGCGATGGATGATCCCATATCCATTGGTGTTTGACATCAGAGATGATATACGGGTGCTCAGTAGAGACTGGGTACACTGGACGGACTCGCCGAGAACTCCCAGATGGTATTATACCTCACGTCAGATGGCAGTTCTCTGGTGACACTGGTACAGAGTAGTCTGTTGACCCGAGATCGTCATAGAGTCTTGTGTGGTTCCCACTGTGCTTTGATTTCCATCTTACCACGTCCAAGAGGGAGTGCAAAACGGTGGTTTTTGGGTACAGTCCCGAGTCACATGGAGGCAATGAGCGATAGGAGGGGATTCGTCTCTCCCGGTATAGGGGGTTGATGTTGCGCTGTGTTCGATTGGCTATAACAGGAAGTCCCTGGCCAGGGCTGATCAGAGAATTGCTGGTAAGTGTTACCAGTAGTTTCTCGACGCGTTATGAGCCTCATATCGACACGACTTATCGAGCTATTGGGGTCTGACGTTTACCACCCCTAGGCAAGATATGCGACATATCAGACGATCAGACCGGACTGTACGGTAGTGTTACTGGTCGGATTCACTAGAGTGTGAGCGGGCTTGCTCGTCGATCTTCAGATCGCTCAATACCCGGGTGGCCGTTACGTTTAGCAGACCGCTTGCGGCTTGTGGGTGTTTGATATGATCATCATCTGCTGCCGGCGTATTGACGAGTCTTTAGAGTCCTACACAGAGGTTTCCTGGCTCAAGCGAAACGAAATAGGAGCGCATATGAGATATGTGCGGGACCGAGAATAATGCGTGTATGTGATACCGTATTCCATTCTCGCGATGAATGTATCGAATGGTTGTATGCGATATAACCTAGTTATCGATTCAAGCGTTGATTCGATAAACCGATACATTGAATACTAGTCGGTTGTGTGCGACATGACCGGATCATTGAATCAAGTGTTGATTTAATGATTTAATGCATAATTATATATTTGATATATTACTTTGCACTAACTAGTATTGGTTCACTTTAAACGGATTTTCTCACTTGGTTTGTGCACATTGTATATGTGATATACTTTTGTACACTTGATTGTATCATGTTTGATGATACATGTTTAACTATAGTTAAGTGTAATGAATTAAGCCATGGTTAAACTAATGATTAGGGTTTTCTTTTTATTACTTATTTATTTATTTATTTATTTTGAATAGATAAGAAAAGAATGGTTGCTAATTTTGGAGTTTAGTTGAAGCTTCATGAAGCTTTGACTTTGTAACCATTCTTGTCTTCATCTTAAACCCTAACCATTAATCTAACCTTGGTTAATTCTCTACACTTGACCATGGTTCTAATATGATAAGTATTCATTTTCTTTTCCAAATATAATTAACTTATCATTTTTCTTTCTTCTTCTTCTTCATCTTCTTCACATGAAGAAAGTTCACTTCATCAATGGTGATTGATGAAAACAAGTGAGAAATCCAATTCTAAAGTCTACCCACTTCCTATTTCTTCATCCTCTACCTCTTGCCAAGTAGTAGAGTATGTTCCCTTCATAAGTTTTTGGACTTGGTGAAGTCGGAGCTTGATTTAGCGATGCCTCGACGTAGATCATCTTCGGCATGGACATCGACGACCTAGCTTGCCCATTCTCCGACGAAGCCGACGCTTGAGCCCGGATTTGATTTGGACAGCGGAGAGGACCTCGTTGCGGAGCTATGGAGGTGGAGCACCGGATCTACAAAGGTTGTATTTCCGTATCTTGTAGTTAAGTGTTAACTAGTTAGCTTTTTCGCCTAGTTTTCTAGCAAACGATCCGTAGTCGGGTCTCTCGGCACCCATAAATTTTTATATTGGCATGTTCGATGCCTTGTGAGACCTCACTAGGGTGCCTAGGAACCCTACAGTGGTATCAGAGACTAGCTAGAGCCTTAGGCGAAGTCCAGACGGAATTTGAAGTCCGAACGAACCCGAAACACCAAATCAATCTTGCTCTCTGTACTTTTTTGAAAACAGTGAGTTTTTCCAAATTAAAAATTGCTAAAAAATTCAGCAGGGAAAAATAAGAATTACGGTGCAAAAAGTTTCTGTTGAACAGTAATTTTCGCGGCGGATCTGCGGCAGAAGCTTGGCTTCTGCGGCGAATCAGCGGCCCAATCATGACGTCATCCCTTACTGTTTGCACAGTAATACCTGATAAATTCTTCTGGATTTTCTGGGAATTTTTAAAATTTATTCAAGAGTTGAATTTTCTGGGTTGTTTTGGGGATTCGAATGTTCGATCGGATTATCGAATTTTGTCTGTGTGGCTTTCCGGATAAATTTTTAGAATATGTTAAAAAGTTCGACCGGATATAAATACCCAACTTTTCCCCTGTCGGGAAATTTCCAAGTGTTGGATTTTTCCGTAGTTTGACGACGTTCTAAGTAGTGCAAGTAACGCGATGGACCCTCTAGAAGACAACAAACCTTAACTCGATTATGTGACCGTCTTGAACTGCCCTTTGAACCTTCGGGTTTGGGGCAGTACGGCGTGCCACATGTGAGGCGTTGGCTTGACCCTTCTACGGCTGGACCGTTGGTACTGAGGCACGAACGGAATGTTGTTATACTTGTTTCATGTGTTGATCAGTTTCGGGAAAACTTGGGTGTTCGATTGTTCGATCGGAAAGTTTGACATTTTCTATTTATCCGGAATGTGATACAATAATTGGAATTCACAAGTAGTTATGTGATAACTAAATGAATGTTATAAACATAGAAGTTTAGTCTCACTTGATCGGTTGCCACGGAATTTTGATGTGATCAAAAGTCCGTCGCAATCACATAGCGTACGCGGATACTCGCCGGGTAAACTTAATAGACAGCCTCACGCCATTGCCCCGACCAAGTGACTGTAGGAGAACCCCGTCGCCGAAAGCATCCGTTCGGGTGCTCGCAGCAGCGGTGTTCCGCCTTGGTGCACTTCGTCGACGGTATCAGGGGTGCGGCCGCCTACTGAAGTTTGCGACGAGCATTCGATCAGGATGTCGGGAATCTTGTTGAATTGCGCGACTTGATATTGAAAAGAGATTTCGATTTTGAGACTAAAATGCGGGGTTTATCATTGTTAGGCATGTTATGTCTAAGGAATTCATTTGGTCAGGCATGTGATGTCTGAGGTGGTTGCGGATTCCAACTGTTGTAGTTTTTCACTTTCTTTTCTGTGACAGTAAGTGTAATATGTGATATCGCCGGTTTTGTTGTTATATGTCAACGACAATTGGGATGCGTATATTTACTTACGTTGATGACATGTGATGTTATGTGTTGCTGGATATGTTATATTGGATCGTCGTGTTTGAATAGCCGGGGGTTTTTATGTGAGATGAGTGTTTTTCATTTTCATTCATGTAAAAACTTGTATGTAATATTCTTTTATTGGGGCGCTTCCAGGTTGCGGAAGATGTCACCTTTTGTATATTATTTACTTTTCCGCACTAGGATAGACCTAAGGAGGAGGGCACAAGTGACCGGGTTCTGGAGTCCAGTGGGAGACCAACTCGAGGAGTCGAGTCCGGGTCTCCTAACTCCAGAATTGGTAGGGTTGCTTGCCGCTCTCGTAGGGGTCTAGGGGTGTGGGTTTGGCTATTCATCGCGACCGTGGAATCCGTGTTTTATACTGGCTCGTATTGAAAACACGGACGTCCTAGTATATCCAATATTTCATATGTTTCTTCTGCTGCGATATCTGTGATGTGATCATGTGATGTTCTGTGATAGATACAGTATATAGTATATATGATATATTATATAGCGTTACTTATGTTTTACACCCGCGCTAGCCCTGCCCTGCTCTGCCGTTAGTTACCTAACCTAACGGTGCACGAGGGGACATCGAGGCGAATGTGGATGGCATAAGTGTACGTCGTATTTATCTGTGATGTTTAGGTACTTAAATGATGGGACTTCATTAATGAGATTAATGAAATAAAAGAAACCTAAGATGTTGTAGAATCGAATTTCAAAATAAAACAGGTAGCTACAGTTCTTGCTTTGCACAGCGGTATATGTGATATATCCTGCACCTTATTCGATGAGGAAAAGACCGAGATCCCTTCACCGGGAGTGACTCCTTTAGCAATAACTGGCAGATGCTACACACTCGGTTTGTCTTTTGATTGCTTTTAAGTGTTTTTGCTTTGCACAGTGATATATATGATATATCCCGCACCTCATTCGACGAGGAAAGGACCGACGATCCCTTCATCGGGAGTGACTCCTTTAGCAAAACTAGAAAAGCCTCAAAAGCACTCCATTTCAAAATCATTTGATTCTACAACGATATCAAGTTCATTACGCAATAGGTTTTCAGAAAAACCTGTCGTAGCCCTCCGTCATTTCAGATAAATCCTGTTTAGTATTCGTGCTTTGTTTGTTGACCTTGTCAAGGCGCAGTGTGCGGTAGCTAACCAGTATTTATCTGCTTATGCATATGATGCAGATTGGGTTAGGGTAGTCGTGCGGCCTTGTTGACCTTGTCAAGGGTCGTGCGGGTGGGTTTGATTCAATCAAGAAATGACGGGTTGAACTTGACTTGCGGTCTATGGTTTGTTGACCTTGTCAAGGTCATAGATCGTTCGGGGCAAAATATTATCGGGAATTTCAAGTGTTGAAATTTGCAATGAGATTTCATACCTTCTATGAGATAGTTGGATCCCGATACCCGCTGCGAGTAAGAGTTACTCCTGGGAGAGTTTTACATATTACAATTAGCCGATCAAGTAGGTGTCTAGAAAGGTGTCAACGAGGTTACGCCTCTGGGAAAACGAGGTTTACATTAATTAGGTTCGTGCGAAAGCACGGGGGACCTCCCTCAAAGTACCGACACTGGCCTGGCTGAAAGATTGGCGAACTTGTAGTGTGTAATTAATCCCGACTAGTCTTTCCTTTTAGGGTTTGAAGGAAGATTTGATAAAAAGCAGTGGGAGCCATCCTGATTAGATAAAATAATAACCAATCTATTCTTGACAGAGCGCACGCTGAGTGTTTTCTTCTCTCTCTCTCCAGGTAGCGACCATATCACGCCTTAATCAAGATAATAATACGGATTATTGACCGAACCCGCTTGTTATACTGAGCTGGGGAACGTTGGTCCAGCTCCAACTTATAATTGTTATAAGACAGAGCAGGAAATTGGGGATTACCAGAATTCCCGTGCCGCCCAAACGAAGAGAGTGCATGCTGATGCATCATCTTCGGGTTTGTTCTTTATACAGAACTGTTTCTCAGTATCCTTTACGTCCTGGGTATATGATACCGGATCAGTATCCCAGATATGTAATATGTTACATAGGGCTACAGAAAGGTAGAGAACTGAGAACGGGTGATAAGTTTCATGAGGCAGAAAACGGGGCAAGTGTTGCAGCCAAGTCTGTTGGTCACTGTCACCCTGTATTACCAATACATTGATTCTGAACGAATGTTATTAGATACCGAACCTGATATACAAAATCATATCACTCTCTTTGTTAGAAAAGAAAGGATATAATTTTGTATTGTTGGATAATGTTTTGAACATTTCCTATATCAAAAGTTGATCGGTTCAGGCACGTTATCTAAAAGCATTAATGTTCTAAATCAAACTACAGTTCTCAGTATACGGAACACACATAAGAGGAAGAGTTCAGAAATGAACGGATCCTTCTTAAAGTATTGTAGACTAGGTCAGATCAATGTGACCCGACTAGCTGAAGTTACATATAGATGCATATTTAAATCAGTTTGAATTTACATCTTATGAAACTTGCGAGTCATGTCACAAAGATATAATGACCATAGCTCCGTTTACTGGAAACAGAGAAAGAGTTAGTAAACTCTTGGGATGATACATGTTGATGTATGTAGGTCCCCAGTCTGCACATGCCAAGACTGGTTCTTTAAACTTCATTACGTTCTCTGATAATCTCTTTAGATTCAGACATATGTTCCTGTTGAAACACAAGTCCGAACCTTTTGAGATATTCACAGAATATAAGTTAGAAGTAGAGAACCAAAATATGGGTATAAGTATTATGTCCTTTGATGTGATCAAGGAGGAGAATACTTGTGCACGAAAATCCTGGACTATTCTAAAGGAGAATGAGATTCTCTCTCGGCATTACTCCTCCGTATACACCATAGCACGATGGTATATCGGGGTGGAGCAATCACACCCTATATGATAAGGTGTGCTCTATGATAAGTACTGCTGAGTTACCTATTTCCTTTTGGGAGTTATGCACTTGAGAAGCTGCATACCTATTGAATAGGGTTCCAATCAAATCAGTTGCCTACCACTTCATATGTGATATGGAAAAGGAAGAGCCCATTTCTTAAGTTAGTTAAGATTTGGGGTTGTCCGGCCTATGTTTAAAAGCAAAATCCAGACAAGCTCGAGGCAAGGTCTGTAATGTAGAACTGGAAATGTTCCAGCCATACAAACTGCAGCAGATGATTTGGTACAACCAGAGGATTCAGTAGAAACCAACGAACCTCAGCCTCTCCGCCGATCTAGTAGGGTTCCTCACCCACCTGAGAGATACTTCGGTTTCTCTATGACAGTGGGAGCGAAGATTGCATCATGAGATGATGACCCAACTAGCTTCGAGCTGGCCATCGAGAGTAAGACTCTGTAAGAATGGCTGGATGTTTAGCGATCTGAGATGGAATCCTTATACACCAACAAAGTATGGACTTTAGTTGCTATATCTGAAGGGTTAAATCCCCATCAGGAGCAAGTATATCTTAAGAAGATTACTTGGTGTACATGGAAAAGTTAAGACTTGTTAAAGGTCTACATCATTGACCAGGTCTGGATGATGATGAAACCTTTTCTAAGTAGCTATGCTTAAGTCCATCCAGATCCTACTTGTCACGGCTACATACCATGACTGCGATATCTGGTGGTTGCGTGTCTTGACGGCTTTTCTAAATAATGATTTAGAAGAGAGCGTCTATAAGTACACAGCCAGAGGGCTTCGTAGACAGTGGGAGCAGCGGAAACGTGTGCAAGATGTTTTATAGGATAAAGCAGGCATCGCGAAGTCGGAACATCTGTTTTGATGAAGCGGTCAAAGAAGTTGACATCATCAAAATGGTAGATGAACCTTGTATAAACAAGAAGGTAGTAGGGAGTATGGTAACGATCCTCGTAGAGTACGTGGATGACATACTCTTGATAGGGAAGGAGTTTCCTATGCTACGCTCGATCAATCTCCGATTATCACAGAGATTCTCTATATAGGATCAAAGTGATACCTACTAAATCCTGGATTTTGGATCTATGAGATAGATCTAAATGGATGTTAGGAAACTCACTAGATGTAGTGAGGTGGTGTCAATCGATCCTGAGGAGAATCACTGGAAGGGTTCCAGGGTGATAAAGACGACTGAATGTCAGTCACAGGCATTGTCTTTACCCTCAGTAAAGGGACGGTATGTTGGAAGAGTTCCAAGCTGGATACCGTGACATACTAGACGATAAAGGCAGGATACATCGCTACTTAAGATGCTACCAAAGTGGCTGTTTGGGTGTATATAGGTTCATGAGATGAACTATGTTCCTACCATTGTGTGACAATGGAGTTGTGGCTTATGCCAAGGAACGTCCGTCCCATCAGTGATCCAGACATATTCTAAGGCAGTATCACCTTATCATGGAGATAGTTGATCTCCAGGGTGATCGAGGTTTGGAGAGTAGACTCAGAGGACAACACAGCGGATCCACTCACAAAGGCCTGTTCCCAGAGAGAGACTTTTATGGGATGGTTGAGTATGAGATACTGCAACCACTGCTATCAGATGGCCCTAGTGCAAGTGGGAGATTGTTAGTTATATGTATGCCCTAGAGGCCATTACTGTACATAGGATGTATATTGTAGTGGATGCTGGGACATATATAGGGAGGACTTTCTTGCTCGACATGATAGTATGCTATCTGGTTGAACTTTACCTTAACGTGTATACTGATTGTCTCTCTGTTACATGTTGGTAAAGCCCTTAGGATGTGTGCTTGACAACCTGGACAATGATGCGGATCATACTAGTGGGGACATGGTAGTCCATAAGTACATCCTTCAAAGTCCCTAGTCGAGGGTGTATCGAGACGGGGCATCGATATACCAGAGTAGACTAGCGTATACCTTCTCGACCCATACAGATGGGCGATGGATGATCCCATATCCATTGGTGTTTGACATCAGAGATGATATACGGGTGCTCAGTAGAGACTGGGTACACTGGACGGACTCGCCGAGAACTCCCAGATGGTATTATACCTCACGTCAGATGGCAGTTCTCTGGTGACACTGGTACAGAGTAGTCTGTTGACCCGAGATCGTCATAGAGTCTTGTGTGGTTCCCACTGTGCTTTGATTTCCATCTTACCACGTCCAAGAGGGCGTGCAAAACGGTGGTTTTTGGGTACAGTCCCGAGTCACATAGAGGCAATGAGCGATAGGAGGGGATTCGTCTCTCCCGGTATAGGGGGTTGATGTTGCGCTGTGTTCGATTGGCTATAACAGGAAGTCCCTGGCCAGGGCTGATCAGAGAATTGCTGGTAAGTGTTACCAGTAGTTTCTCGACCCGTTATGAGCCTCATATCGACACGACTTATCGAGCTATTGGGGTCTGACGTTTACCACCCCTAGGCAAGATATGCGACATATCAGACGATCAGACTAGACTGTACGGTAATGTTACTGGTCGGATTCACTGGAGTGTGAGCGGGCTTGTTCATCGATCTTCAGATCGCTCAATACCCGGGTGGCCGTTACGTTTAGCAGACCGCTTGCGGCTTGTGGGTGTTTGATATGATCATCATCAGCTGCCGACGTATTGACGAGTCTTTAGAGTCCTACACAGAGGTTTCCTGGCTCAAGCGAAACGAAATAGGAGCGCATATGAGATATGTGCGGGACCGAGAATAATGCATGTATGTGATACCGTATTCCATTCTCGCGATGAATGTATCGAATGGTTGTATGCGATATAACTTAGTTATCGATTCAAGCGTTGATTCGATAAACCGATACATTGAATACTAGTCGGTTGTGTGCGACATGACCGGATCATTGAATCAAGTGTTGATTTAATGATTTAATGCATAATTATATATTTGATATATTACTTTGCACTAACTAGTATTGGTTCACTTTAAACGGATTTTCTCACTTGGTTTGTGCACATTGTATATGTGATATACTTTTGTACACTTGATTGTATCATGTTTGATGATACATGTTTAACTATAGTTAAGTGTAATGAATTAAGCCATGGTTAAACTAATGATTAGGGTTTTCTTTTTATTACTTATTTATTTATTTATTTATTTTGAATAGATAAGAAAAGAATGGTTGCTAATTTTGGAGTTTAGTTGAAGCTTCATGAAGCTTTGACTTTGTAACCATTCTTGTCTTCATCTTAAACCCTAACCATTAATCTAACCTTGGTTAATTCTCTACACTTGACCATGGTTCTAATATGATAAGTATTCATTTTCTTTTCCAAATATAATTAACTTATCATTTTTCTTTCTTCTTCTTCTTCATCTTCTTCACATGAAGAAAGTTCACTTCATCAATGGTGATTGATGAAAACAAGTGAGAAATCCAATTCTAAAGTCTACCCACTTCCTATTTCTTCATCCTCTACCTCTTGCCAAGTAGTAGAGTGTGTTCTCTTCACAAGTTTTTGGACTTGGTGAAGTCGGAGCTTGATTTAGCGATGCCTCGACGTAGATCATCTTCGGCATGGACATCGACGACCTAGCTTGCCCATTCTCCGACGAAGCCGACGCTTGAGCCCGGATTTGATTTGGACAGCGGAGAGGACCTCGTTGCGGAGCTATGGAGGTGGAGCACCGGATCTACAAAGGTTGTATTTCCGTATCTTGTAGTTAAGTGTTAACTAGTTAGCTTTTTCGCCTAGTTTTCTAGCAAACGATCCGTAGTCGGGTCTCTCGGCACCCATAAATTTTTATATTGGCATGTTCGATGCCTTGTGAGACCTCACTAGGGTGCCTAGAAACCCTACAAGATCTTGCCTCGAGTTTGTCCGGATTTTGTCTTTTGACATAGGCTGGACAACCCCATATCTTAATATAATTAAGATGTGGTCTCTTCCCTTTCCATATCTCATATGGAGTGGTAGGCACTGATTTGGTAGGAACTCTATTCAATAGGTCCATGGCTGTCTCAAGCGCATGTCCCCAGAAGGAAATAGGTAACTCAGCTGTACTCATCATAGAGCGCACCATATCTAATAGGGTGCGGTTTCTCCGTTCAGATACACCGTTGTGCTGTGGTGTATATGGAGGAGTCAGCTGAGAGAGAATCCCATTCTCTTTTAGGAAGTCCAGGAATTCATTGCTCAAGTATTCCCCTCCTCGATCAGATCGTAGGATTTTAATACTTTTTCCGGTTTGATTCTCGACTTCTTGTTTATATTCCCTAAATTTCTCAAAAGCTTCTGATTTGTGTTTCATCAGGAACACATATCCGAATGTAGAGAGATCGTCAGTGAATGTAATGCAGTATGAAGAACCATCCCTGGCATGTGTAGACATAGGACCGCATACATCACTATGTATCAGTCCTAAGAGTTCGGTAACTCTTTCCCCGTGTCCCGTAAAAGGAGCTTTGGTCATCTTGCCTTTGAGACATGATTGGCAAGTGTCATAAGATGAAAATTCAAACGGATTTAAATATCCATCCTTATGCAACTTAGCCAATCGTGTCACATTGATGTGACCCAGTCTACAATGCCACAAGAAGGATTCGTTCAGTTCCGAACTCTTCCTCTTGTGTGCGTTTGTTATGCTCAGAACTGTTGATTGGTTTAGAACATAAATGCCATTGCACAACGTGCCTGATCCAACCAACTTTTGGTTACGGAAAATGTTCATAACATTATCCTGTAATACAAAATTATATCCCTCTTTACTCAATAAAGAAACCGATATAATGTTGCAAATCAGGTTCGGCATGTAATAGCATTCGTTCAGAACCAATATATTACCAGTTGGTAATTCAAGGTGATATTCCCCGACAGTCTTAGCTGCAACAATTGCACCATTTCCAACTCTAATGTCTTTATCACCTTCTCCAAGTTCTCTACCTTTCCTAAGCCCATGCAACTGATTACATATATGGGATCCTGACCCGGTATCCAATACCCAGGACGTGGAGGAAATGGAGAAACAGTTCTCTGTAACGAACACACCCGAAGAAAATGCATCAACATGTACTTTCTTCATTCGGGTGGCATGGGAATCCTGGTATTCCCCTAAATCCTGTTCAGTCCTATAACTCTTATAGGTTAGAACGGAACCAACGTTCCCCAGCACAGTATAACATGCGGGTTCGGTCAATACATCCATATTATTATCTTTATTAAGGCATGAAATGGTCGCTACCTGGAGAGAGAGAGAAGAAAACACTTTAGCGTAAGCTCGTGCAAGATCAGATTGGTTATTATCTTATCTAATCAGGATGGCTCCCACTGCTTTTTATCAAATCTTCCTTCAAACCCTAAAAGGAAAGACTAGCCGGGATTAATTACACACTACAAGTTCATCAATCTTTGAGCCAGGCCAGTGTCGGTACTTTGAGGGAGGTCCCCCGTGCTTTCGCACGAACCTAATTACTGTAAACCTCGTTTTCCCAGAGGCGTAACCTCGTTAACACCTTTCTAGACACCTACTTGATCGGCTAATTGTAATGTGTAAAACTCTCCCAGGAGTAACTCTTACTCGCAGTGGGTATCGGGATCCAACTATCTCATAGAAGGTATGCAATCTTATTGCAAATTTCAACACTTGAAATTCCCGATAATATTTTGCCCCTAGCGTGCTATGACCTTGACGCATGCCAAACAACCCATAGTCCGCTAGTCAAGTTCAACCCGTACATTTCTTGATTGAATTAAGCCCACCCGCACGACCCTTGACGCATGCCAAACAACGCCGTGCGAATACCCTAATTCAATCGCATCGTATGCTAGCAAATGAGCACTAGTTAGCTACCGTACACTACGCCTTGACGCATGCCAAACAACCGCAGCACGAATACTAACTAGTACTTATCTGAAATGACGGAGGGCTACGCAGGTTTTCATAAAACCATGAGCGTAATGAACTTGATATCGTTGTAGAATCAAATGAAGTTTTTAAATGGAGTGATTTTGAGGCTTTTCCAGTTTTGCTAAAGGGGTCACTCCCGGCGAAGGGATCGTCGGCCCTTTCCTCGTCGAATGAGGTGCTGGATATATCATATATATCACTGTGCAAAGCAAAAACTCTTAAAAGCAATCAAAGCCAAACCAAGTGTGTAGCATCTGCCAGTTACTGCTAAAGGAGTCACTCCCGGTGAAGGGATCTCGGTCCTTTCCTCATCGAATAAGGTGCAGGGTATATCATATATACCGCTATGCAAAGCAAGAACTGTAGCTACCTATTTTGTTTAAAATTTGATTCTACAACATCATTCGGTTTCTTTTCTTTCATTAATCACATTAATGAAGTCCCATCATTTAATACCTAAACATCACAGATAGATATGACGTACACTTATGCCATCCGCATTCGCCTCGATGTCCCCTCGTGCACCGTTAGGTTAGGTAACTAACGACAGAGCAGGGCAGGGCTAGTGCGGGTGCAAAACATAAGTAACGTCTATATAATATATCATATATACTATATCTATATCCATCACAGAGTCACAACACATATATCGCAGCAGAATCAACATATGAAATATTGGATATACTAGGACGTCCGTGTTTTTAATACGAGCCAGTATAAAACACGGATTCCACGGTCGTGATGAATAGCCAATCCCACACCCCTAGACCCCTACGAGAGCGGCAAGCAACCCTGCCAATTCTAGGGTTAGGAGACCCGGACTCGACTCCTCGAGTTGGTCTCCCACTGGACCCCAGAACCCGGTTACTTGTGCTCCCCTCCTTGGGTCTATCCTAATACGGAAAAGTAAATAATATACAAAGGGTGACAACTTCCGCTACCTGGAAGTGCCCCAAATAAAAGAATATTACATATAAGTTTTTACATGAATGAAAATGAAAAACACTCATCTCACATAAAAACCCCCGGCTATTCGAACACGACGATCCAATAAAACATATCCAGCAACACATAACATCACATGTCATCAACGTAAGTAAGTATGCATACCCCAATTGTCGTTGACGTATAGCAACGAAACCGGCGATATGAACATACTACACTTACGGTCACAGAAAAGAAAGTGTAAAACTACAACAATTGGAATCCGCAACTTCTTTAGACATCACATGCCTAATCAAATGAAATACTTAGACATCAAATGCCTAATTATTATAAATCCCGCATTTTAGTCTCATTATCGAAAACTCTTTTCAATATCAAATGAAACTAAACCGCTAGATTTATATCATTCATTCGGTTATCACATAACTGTTTGTGAATTCCAATTATTGTATCCCATTCTAGATAAATAGAATATATTAAACTTTCCGATCGAACATTCGAACACCCAAGTTTTCCCGAAACCATCCAACACATGAAATAGGTTCAAAGACATTCGTTTCATGCCTCAGTACCAACGGTCCAGCCGTAGAAGGGTCAAGCCAACGCCTCACATGTGGCACGCCGTACTGCCCCAAACCCGAAGGTTCAAAGGGCAGTTCAAGACGGTCACATAATCGAGTTAAGGTTTGTTGTCTTCTAGAGGGACCATCGCGTTACTTGCACTACTCAGAACGTCCTTAAACCACACAATAATCCAACACTTGGATATTTTTGGCAGGGAAAAGATTGGGTATTTATATCCGGTCGAACTTTTTAACATATTAAAAAAATTATCCGGAAAACACTTAGACAAAGTTCGATAATCCGATCGAATCGTCGATTCCCTACACAACCCCAGAATACTCAAACCTGGAGTCAAATTAAAATTCCCAGAAAACTCAGAACAATTAATCAGGAATTACTGTGCAAAAACCAAGGGCTGACGTCACTATTTAGCCGCGGAACCGCCGCAGAAGCCTAGCTTCTGCCGCGGTTCCGCCGCACTTTGTACTGTTCACAGGAAACGTTTTGCGCAGTAATTCTTAGATTTTATTGCTGAATTTTTTAAGCATTTTTAATTGACAAAAAACCACAAATTCGAAAAATTTCCAGAGAGCTATTTTGGGGTTGGCTTTTCGGTTCGTCCGGGTTTCAAACTCCGTCTAGACTTCGCCTAAGGCTCTAGCTAGGCTCTGATACCACTGTAGGGTTCCTAGGCACTCTATAGAGGTCTCACAAGGCATCAACCATGCCATTTTACAAAAATTATGGTGCCGAGAAACCCTAATACGGATCGTCGGCTAGAATCCTATGCGAAAAACAAATCTAGTTAACACTTAACTACTAGAGTACGGAAATTACAACCTTTGTAGATCCGGATGTCCACCTCCACGGCTACGCAACGACGTCTTCTCGCTGTCCAAGTCGAACCCCGGGCTCTAGAGTCGGCTTCATCGGAGAATGAACGGGCTTGGTCATCGACGACGATGCCGAAGATGATCTACGTCGAGGCATCGCTAGATCAAGCTCCCACTTCACAAAGTGATGAAACTTGTGAAGAAAACACACTCTACTACTTGGCAAGAGGTACAGGATGAAGAAATAGGAGGTGGGTTCTCTTTAGAATTGGATTTCTCACTCTCAAGCTCAAGTTGCCATTGATGGCCTCAAGGTTTCAAAGATGAAGATGAAGAAGAAGAAGAGCTAGAAAAATGATAAGTCCCTTTAAAATAAAAAGAAAAAGGAATACTTATCATAATTCTTACTAGGGTTAAGTGTAGAGAATAGACCATGGTTAATGGATGGGTTAGGGTTAAGCATGAGTCAAAGCTTCATGAAGCTTCAACTAAAAGACAAAGAAAGCCACCATTCCTTTTTAAATCATTTCCAAATAAATAAATAAATAAATAAATAAATAAATGATTAAGCAAAACCCTAATTATCACTTAACCATGGTTTAATCCTTAACACTTAACCAAATGATCAAGTATCATCAAACATGATACAAAAATGTGCACAAAAGTATATCACATATACAATGTGCATCATGTGAGAAAATCCATATAAAGTGAACCAATACTAGCTAATGCAAAGTAATATATCAAATATATAATTATACATTAAATCATTAAATCAACATTTGATTCAATGATCCGGTCATGTCGCACATAACCGACTAGTATCCAATGTATCGATTTATCGAATCAACGATTCGATAACTAGGTCATATCGAATATAACCAATCGAAACATTTATCGCGAGAATGAAATGCGGTATCACATACACGCATTATTCTCGGTCCCGCGCATATCTCATATGCGCTCCTATTTCGTTTCGCTTGAGCCAGGAAACCTCTGTGTAGGACTCTAAAGACTCGTCAATACGCCGGTAGCAGATGATGATCATATCAAGCACCCACAAGCCGCAAGCGGTCTGCTAAACGTAACGGCCACCCGGGTATTGAGCGATCAGAAGATCGACGAGCTAGCCCGCTCACACTCCTGCGAATCCGACCAGTAACACTTACCGTACAGTCCGGTCTCTTCGTCTGATATGTCGCATATCAAGTCTAGGGGTGGTAAACGTCAGACCCCAATAACCCGATAAGTCGTGCCGATGCGAGGCTCATAACGGGTCGAGAAACTACTGGTAACACTTACCAGCAAATCTCTGATCAGCCCTGGCCAGGGACTTCCCTGTTACGGCCAATCGAGCACAGCGCAACATCAACCCCCAATACCGGGAGAGACGAAACCCCTCCTATCGCTCATTGCCTCCATGTGACTCAGGACTGTACCCAAAGACCACCGTTTTGCACGCCCTCATGGACGTGGTAAGGTGGAGATCAAAGCACAGTGGGAATCACACAAGACTCTATGACGATCTCGGGTCTACAGACTAACCTGTACAAGTGTCACCTGAGAACTGCCATCTGACGTGAGGTATAATACCATCTGGGAGTTCTCGGCGAGTCCGTCCAGTGTACCCAGTCTCCACTGAGTACCCGTATACCATCTCTGATGTCAAACACCAATGGATATGGGATCATCCATCGCCCATCACATGGTTCGAGAAGCGTATACGCTAGCCTACACTGGTATATCGATGCCCCGTCTCGATACACCCACGACTAGGGACCTTGAAGGATGTACTTATGGACTACCATGTCCCCACTAGTATGATCTGCATCATAGTCCAGGTAGTCAAGTACACATCCTAAGGGCTTTACCAACATGTAACTATAAGACAGTATAAAGAGACTAGTGTACATGTTAAGATAAAGAGCAACCAGATAGCATACTATCATATCGAGCAAGAAAGTCATCTCTATATATGTCCAAGCATCCAATATAATATACAATATCTGTACAATACTGGCCTCTAGGGCATACATACAACTAACAAGAATATCGAGACGGGGCATCGATATTCCAGAGTAGATTAGCGTATATCTTCTCGACCCATGTGATGGGCGATGGATGATCCCATATCCATTGGTGTTTGACATCAGAGATGGTATGCGGGTGCTCAGTGGAGACTGGGTACACTGAACGGACTCGCCGAGAACTCCCAGATGGTATTATACCTTACGTCAGATGGCAGTTCATTGGTGACACTGGTACAGCTTAGTCTGTTGACCCGAGATCATCATAGAGTCTTGTGTTTCTCCCACTGTACTTTGATTTCCACCCTACCACGGCTCTACTGAGTCGTGCAAACAGGTGGTTTTTGGGTACAGTCCCGATTTACATAGAGGCAATGAGCGATAGGAGGGGATTCGTCTCTCCCGGTATTGGGGGTTGATGTTGCGCTATGCTCAACTGGCCATAACTGGAAATCCCTGGCCAGGGTTACAGTGATTTACTGGTAAGAGTTATCAGTAGTCTCACGCTTGTTATGGACCTTACATCGGCATTACTTATCAAGCTACTGGGGTCTGACGTTTACCACCCCTAGGCGAGATATGCGACATAGCAGACGAACAGACCGGACTGTGCGGTAAGTGTTACTGGTTGGATTCACAGGAGTGTGAACGGGTTTGCTCGTTGATCTTCTGATCGCTCAATACCCGGGTGTTGGATATAGTGCCCTCAGAGTCAATTATTGGATCGCAGGTACGTCATTGCAATGATTGCGGAGAACCTATACCGGTAGGACAGTCTTACTCGAGATGATTGTATGCTATCTGCCTTTATCAGTCGTGTACAGGTTCAGGTGACTGATCACTATTACACTTTGATAGAGCCCTTAGGATCTTGCTTTACTACCAACAGTATGATGGCGATCATATACGTGAGAGTTGGGTGGTTTATTAGCATATCCTTAATTGTGGTCCCTAGTCGTGGGAGTTTCGAGACAGGGCATCGATACTCCGGAGTAGACTAGTGTATACAGTCGAGACCCCGACGAGGGGCGGTGGCCGGTCTCACAAGCCACTGGTGTCAGTTGGATCACCTAAGATGTAAACAGGTGCTCATTGGGCTATGAGTACACCGGACAGGACTCGCCGGAAATCTGCTAGTTGGAATTATACATATCGTCAGATAGCAGTTCCCTGGTGACCTGTGTACAGGTTAGTTCATCGACCTGAGGTCGTCATTTGTCTCGTGTGAGTTCCCACTGTGCTTTGATTTCTACCCTACCACGGCTCAAAGGAGTCGTGCAAATAGGTAGTTTTTGGGTACAGTCCCGAGCCACATGGAGGCACGTGAGCGGATCGGCAGAGGATTCGTCTCTCCCGGTATTGGGGGTGAGATCACGCTGTGATTAGGAGAGCCATAACACAAAGCCCACGGCCGTGGCAGGAGATTTAGTGGTAGGTACTCCAGTAGTATCTCAGGGTGTTTTTGGGCTACACTCCGACACGACTTATACTGCTATTGGGGGTCTGACGTTACTAGCCCCCTAGGCAGATATGCGATACTCATAGACGAATGGACCGGACTGTATATACATTGTCACTGTTAGGCTCAATAGGGTTTCCAGATGAGTTCGCTCATCGGCATCCCTTGAGGTCAGTTGATTGAAAAGAATTCTTGATGTGTAGTAGAAAATTGTAAAGAAATCACAACCAAAAATTATTTGACCGCAATCAACTACGGTATCGGATGTAGATTGTAAGTGAGTGCGGATCGTCCACAGGGACAGTGTAATCGTTCGTCTTTTGAATTAGATGAGTCAAAAGTTTAAAGAAAAGAAAACAAAACAATTCATGATTTGTATTTGAAATTCAAGAATTAGAAAATATAGATCTAATAACAAAAAAAAGATAGAATCAAGAATTTATAGTTTGTTGATTTTTCCAAACCAAATATCAAGAATCGAAATGAGGCTCGTAGGAATCGATCGGATCTATAGATGTGATGTAATCTTACGATTACGTATTCTTATCCTTCGATGAATTGATACTAGATCGATGATGATCGATGAGAATTAGAGACTTCTTGTGAAACTAGGGTTTCATCTTATCTCTTGTTCTTTCATTGATATCATTCATATTCTAGCCTCTAGTAAATTCAAGAAACGATCGTAAATCCCTAATTTCGAGCGATCACAATCAAGAAAGCATCGCTACGAAACTAGGTCATCGATTCTTGAACTTGCTAGGGTTTTCAAAACTCGTAGGACTTAAAAATAGTATTTAAAGATTTGTTAGATCATCATTCTACAATCGTCTCGACTCCTTTACGAGCGGAGTTTTACTCAAACATCACAACAAGAACAACAATTACAAATTGAGATCTAATCATGAAGCAAGAATTAAAAGAAAGCAAGATTAAAGAATTTCACCTTTTATTTATATCAACAATTCCATTACATTCGCTCAAGAACTACAAGAGGAAGAATTCGATCGTCGACTTGGCTTCGCTCGTCTCCGTGGATCGCGGATCGGCTTGGATCACTTACCCGATTAAAGATCGGCTCGGCTCCTAAAAGGTTGAAGGCTTCTCGCTTGATTTGGTACTCAAGATCTTGGATTTGGAGTGGAATTAGGGTTAGGGTTTCGCACAAGCCTTGTCACGAGACTTGTGGAAGAAAATGGTGTAGAATGAACCAATGGTTATTGATTAGCCTTTAACCCTAGGTCTAGGTTCCTATTTATAGATAACTAACCCTAGATCTAGGATTTCAAATTCTAAGTTTCCCTCCAAAAGTTTGTTGAGAGAATTCAAATTTCCCTCCAAAAGTTAGTTAGAGGAGAAGCTTCTAGAGGTGATTAGTTAGGAGGGAGCTTCTAGAAGAGGATTAATTAGGAGCTTAATTTTGGATTAGCCTTCTTAATCTTCTTTGCTGATCTGGCAGTAGCTTTGAGAGAGTTCTGGAACTTTGCATATCAGAAAGTAATGTGGGACCAGAGCTGAGAATTATGACCAAAAAGTGAACGGCTGACGTGGCAGAACCGCCGCGTTTCCGCGGCTCAAGCCATCTTATGCCGCGGAAGCGCGGCGCTCTTGGAGCCTTGGGGCCTGTGCTTTCTGTGGTAGTCTTGGGCTCATTTTTGGGCCTTCATTTGATATATAGAATTATCTAATTCCTTCTGCACTGCTACCAGATCTGAAATGATTTAGTTGGTGTAATGTTGATCAGCTCTTTGGTTTTTCTTCCGTATTTTCCTGCATAGACTCAAGACAAGTGTTGCGCAAATACAGAAATGATGCGATGCCATAAAATGCGGTTAATTTCCTTTAAAGTGTCGGTTTAAAAGTCTAACACATGCAATCTCATATTTTGTGACAGATTTGCTAATATGTAGAATATGAATGCCGAACACTTCTAAATGTATGCAAATGTTACGGAAATTGCCGGCTAAAATATACAATATTTTCGACTGATCAAATACCCCCAAACTTAATTTCGATCGTCTCGAGCGAATGTTTTATTAAAAAGAGAAGGAGAAAAAATAAAGAAAGAGAAAAACTAACTAGCACACTTTCGTAGGCAACACGATTGCACTGAGCACGTGCAACAAGCCTTTAAACCTCTAGGTGTCCCTAGTAGGAGGAGTGTTGTCTCCTGAGGGTTTTCAGCGGATTGCACCCACAAAATCCAATAATAAAAGGAAGATCATGAATATTACATTTAAAGAGAAGAATTGTAAAAGAAAAACTTTGAAAATTAGGGTTTCCAACTAAGCTAGCTTTTCGGTTGTCATGAGCCCTATCTTAATGGTCATGAAAAGATGTCAGAAATCACGTCCTCCCTCAATAAAACATCGTCTTATTCTTCATTCCTATCTGTTTTCCAAACATCGATCATATAACCCGGCGTGTGTGTAAAGACATCCCTACACCCGGAGAATTCAATTCAAGCTATCATACTCTTGCCTATCAACCTCAGTACTCTTTTTTTTTTTTTTCGATGAGCTCACACACTTTCATGCGACCGTTAATACTTCTTGAGGTACTAACCGACCGATTACTCATGTGCTTGCTTATTTGGTGTATTTTCCTAGTCTTGCACCACCTCAGACATAGCAGTGACTCCCAGACCAGTTGGCCTTAGGGCACTAGGTGAAGAGGCACCCTTTGCTATATATTTTTATTGCCTTTGGTGATAACAAAACCAGTGTCCATTTTTATCACCACTTTATATTTTCTTAATTTTTTTTTTATTTTTTATTTCCTTCATACTTTTGGCTTTAAGACAAGAGCATTTCAAGGTATCCTCTACTATCCCAGGCTTCAAGACGTGTGTAAGTGCGAATAGCAGGGTATCAACGTTCAAAATGTTTGGCTTTCAGAATAGAAACTATTTTTCAGACTTATTTTTATCCTCAGATTAGTGACGTCCTTCATCTTACTAACCCTTGGGACAACGGCTCATAACTACTTATTACTAGTTCGTATAAGAAAACTTCTAATTTTCTTAGTTTTCTTAAATTTTTCTAATCTCATGGATGTAATTTTTCACTATCTAATCTTTTATTATCTTATTTATGTACAAAAAATATTTTTATAGTTTTGAAAATTTTTAAATTTTTATAGGTTTTTAAAGAAATGTTTTGTGCTTATGCAATGTATGATGCAAATGATGCGTAAATAAGCACAAACCTCCCCCAAACTTGTTTTCAACAGTGTCCTCACTGTTGCCTTCTGCTAAATCTCGAAAAACCTGTAAGCTTGGGAGGAATTTATTAGTGGGGGCAAAATATTTAAGTGAAGAACCTCCCCGAAACTTATTTTTGGCTCAAAATTTTGTAAAACTTTTCTTTTCAAGAGCCAGAAAAAATATCCCCCCAAACTTGAGTTATGCAATGTTAATCTTTTAAAATCACAAGTAGGGGTCAAAAATCAGTGGTCGATGCCAAGCTTTGCAAAGACCGAATGTCAACACCAACCATTCAAAAATTTTATCAATGCAGTGCTCGGGTTGGTGGAAGAAGAAGTGGGGAAAGGTTAAGTGGTGGAAGAGAGTGTATGTGCGTCTCATATTGGAGAGACGATGCAGTGTATGTGATGGATTACTCGCATTCTTTTTACAGTTCAAAAGAAGGGGTGGAGGTTCAATTTCATTGATTGGGAGATGATTCATCTCAACACCCGTGTCATTCAAAAATGCGAGTTCTTCAGCGAAAATTTCCTCAAAAGTTCCATCAATACCCCGGTGAATAATGTCATCACAAAGTGCGGGGTGATCTTCAGACTCTAGAAACAGTTCATAATCAGTGTCAATTGTTGACCCGGACATCTCGGTGGAAGAGTCCGTATGTGTATGATACATAGTTGGGTCAAACAATAACGTATGAAAAGAGTCAAGATCGATATCAGGAGGATCATCAATTTCGCTGCTGTCGACATCCATTAAGTCGACAGAACAGACCTGAGCAGTAGGTTCGGAGGGTACACTTCCCAACTTGTAAATGTTCAGCTCTATTGACCTGTTCCCGAAAGATAGAGTCATAGAACCGTTACGACAGTTGATAATAGCATTGGAAGTGGCCAAAAAGGGGCGACCTAAAATCACCGGAATTTGATTCCGTGGGTTCGCTACAGGCTGTGTATCAATTACAATAAAATCTACCGGGAATATAAATTCTCCGATTTTTATTAACACATCCTCCAGTTCACCCCTAGGTTTGGTGATTGATCGGTCAGCCATCTGGAGAGTGCAATTGGTTGGCTTCAACTCTCCGATCCCTAATTGCTCATAGACTGAATATGGAAGCAAGTTAACACTAGCGCCAAGGTCTAGTAGAGCACGGTTAATGTGTTTTTCCCCAATAGAAACGGAAATAGTAGGATATCCAGGATCCTTACGTTTCCTCGGTAATTGTTGGGGGAAAGCCGTGTCTATTGTCTTTTCCATGAATATCTTCTTGGGCGCTTGAGTCTTCCTCTTCCTAGTGCACAAGTTCTTAAGAGTTTTCGCATAGGAAGGAACTTGTTGGATGGCATCTAGGAGAGGGATGTTGGTGTTTACTTGCTTAAAAATGTTCATAATCTTCTCCATATGTGGACTTGGTGTGTTAGCCCTTAACCGATTACGATAAGGTGCTTTAGCAATAAGCGCTGGGTCCATCACAGGAGAAGGAAGTGTTTGTGGAATCGATCCCAAAATAGAAGTGGGGATCGTCCGTGGAGGAGTAAAAGAGGTGGGCTGTAGTGGCGAGCCTTTTGGGAAACGAAGAATAGGCTCGGAAGAAGAAGGTGGGGTAGAAGAACTGGGGTCAGAAGTGTGTGTGTGAGGAAAGGTCTCAGCCGGGGTGTTATTGATTGATTTATCAGTATCATCAAACTCTTCCCCAACATGAGTGTCAAGCACTCTTCCAGATCTCAACGTGATTGCATCCAGATCATGTGAATAGCTAGGATTAGGTAAAGGTTGAGCTGGAAGTTTCCCTTTCTCTCGTGCACTCATTTCGGCTTTTAGTTGTGCAATTTGTCCTTCCATCGATTTGATATTATCATTTTGAGAGATAATGATCTTCATTACATTCTCAACGGAAGATTGCAAACTTGCCGTCCCTTGGATGGATTGTTTCATGAAAGTATCCAAGGTTTGTGCTAGTGCAGAGGTATTATCTGTACCGGTCAATTGCAAAGGACTAGACGGTGCAAAAGTGTTGGCCGGATTTTGGAAGTTTTGTGATTGGAAGGGGTGCTGACTCAATTGAAGTGGTGGCTGCTGTTGTGGTGAAGAAACCCTTTGGAATTGATTCGTGTTTGGAACCGTGTTTTGAAATTGGGATTGGTTCCAATCAAAGTTAGGGTGATTCCTCCACCCCTGATCATATGTGGAGGAAGATGGATTATTTCTAGGTCTTTGAAATGCGGCATTTGTATGCTCAGGACCTTGAAATGGACATTCTTCCGTCAAGTGAGACGGATCAGAACAGCATCCACATACAGTTTTGGAGAGTGATATTTGACTTAGGGCGGCTAAAAATTTGTTTTCCATAGTCTCGAGTTTCTTTTGCATAGCTGAAATGTCAGCTCTAACTCCTATGGAAATATCATTGCCATCCCTAGACGATTGAATCACACCCTCCCACTGTAAAGATTTTTCAGCGAAATCTTCTAGAAATTTCCAGGCTTCCCAATCATCTTTGGTCATAAAGTTTCCTTGACACATGGATTCAAGGGACTGTCTCGTGTAAGGAGTAATGCCCTCATAAATGATTCGGCACAATTCCCATCTCGGGATGCCGTGATGTGGACATTGGAGTAACAGATCCTTGAAGCGGTCAAGACATTTTGAAAATGTTTCATTTGGAAGCTGGGTGAATTGATAGATTTCGCTACGGACTCGAGCTGTCTTTTGATGTGGGTAGAATTTATTAAGGAATGCTTTAACGAATTCGTCCCAATTTGAAATGGAATGTGCGGTGGTGTTATAAAACCACTTCTCGGCTAAATCGCACAAAGTGAATGGGAGAAGACGTAGACGGAAAGCATCCACAGAAAGCTGTGAAGTACCCATCATTGCGCATACATTTTCAAATTTCGTGATAAACACGTATGCGTCTTCAGACTCGAGACCGTGAAATTTTGGTAGAAGGTTGATGTATTGGGGTTTTATTTGAAAATTTTCCCCGTTAGCTGGTGGTGTGGAAAGACAGGTGGAAAGTGGGCCTCGTGTAGGATAGCATCTCTCTTGGAGAGAAATGCGAGGTGGATTCTGCGCACCAACGGACGGCGGCAGGGTAGTGGAAAAGAAGTTTGATGGAGAATGATCCATCGATGTGGGTGTGGTGGTGGGTAAAGGAAAAGGTAAGTGTAGAAATACCGACTTTAGGGTCGATGAGGGAAACGCGGACTAACGGGCACTAGAAACCCGTGTCCAGCCTATCTTGCACTAAAAAGGGTTAGTACAAGTGGCAGCGTGAATTTATAATTAGGGGAAATGATGTATGCGGTGTTTGCTTTAACAAGATACGGATTTTTGAAAATATGATGCAACAAAACAAATGCAACACACAAAACCCTAAAATCTAGGGGTCACCTAGGTCAAAGCTCTAGACCGCTCCTAACTGCCAAAAGACAAGTCGCAGGATAAATCCTCCACTGCCTCTTTGTCCCCCTGTGGCCGGATAAGTGCCAGGTAAGTGGGAAGGAACCACCACTACAGTGGGCCTAATTAATAACCACTAGCCTTAGACACACTCGCCTTAGGCACCACAAGAAAAATCGGATAAACAATGAATTACCCACGGCCTTCTCTTGTCCTAAATGAGCGCGACGGTCCTTAGAGTCATCTCTAGATTTCTTTTAATTAATGAGGGTCAATGCGGATGCAAGTTTTGCGATTTTCGGGGCCTAGGAAGGGTAATGAAATCCCCACCTAATTTGGATTTGGTCGTGCCCCTTAAATTCCGTATTAATATGCAACAACCACAAGAATCAAAAACACGCACAAATTTTATTTTGCTTTTGCGCGCAGCGATTTATTTGCAAAGAAACCTGCAGTAAAATTGTTATTGGAGCAGACAGAGGAGAAGATAAGAAAGTGAGAAAGTTACAGTGAAAAATTGGTGCAGTGAACAGTCAACAGAGGCACGGATCCGCCGCGTTTGAAGGGTATATGCCGCGGATGAGCGGTCCTTTTAGGGGATCACTGCACAATCTTTTCTGCACAAGCTCCTGTTTACATACAAAGCTCTCTGGAATATTCAGAAAAAATTTTCTCCAGCTCCAATGATTCCAGATTTTCTCGCAACAAATCACAACACACGTATTAGTGTTTGCACGAGTTTAGATATAAAAATTGTGATGAAATAAATTGTTCAACTCAAATTTCAAAATACGAACTATTAGCGCACTATCCCCGGCAACGGCGCCATTTTGATTGAAAAGAATTCTTGATGTGTAGTAGAAAATTGTAAAGAAATCACAACCAAAAATTATTTGACCGCAATCAACTACGGTATCGGATGTAGATTGTAAGTGAGTGCGGATCGTCCACAGGGACAGTGTAATCTTTCGTCTTTTGAATTAGATGAGTCAAAAGTTTAAAGAAAAGAAAACAAAACAATTCATGATTTGTATTTGAAATTCAAGAATTAGAAAATATAGATCTAATAACAAGAAAAAGATAGAATCAAGAATTTATAGTTTGTTGATTTTTACAAACCAAATATCAAGAATCGAAATGAGGCTCGTAGGAATCGATCGGATCTATAGATGTGATGTAATCTTACGATTACGTATTCTTATCCTTCGATGAATTGATACTAGATCGATGATGATCGATGAGAATTAGAGACTTCTTGTGAAACTATGGTTTCATCTTATCTCTTGTTCTTTCATTGATATCATTCATATTCTAGCCTCTAGTAAATTCAAGAAACGATCGTAAATCCCTAATTTCGAGCGATCACAATCAAGAAAGCATCGCTACGAAACTAGGTCATCGATTCTTGAACTTGCTAGGGTTTTCAAAACTCGTAGGACTTAAAAATAGTATTTAAAGATTTGTTACATCATCATTCTACAATCGTCTCGACTCCTTTACGAGCGGAGTTTTACTCAAACATCACAACAAGAACAACAATTACAAATTGAGATCTAATCATGATGCAAGAATTAAAAGAAAGCAAGATTAAAGAATTTCACCTTTTATTTATATCAACAATTCCATTACATTCGCTCAAGAACTACAAGAGGAAGAATTCGATCGTCGACTTGGCTTCGCTCGTCTCCGTGGATCGCGGATCGGCTTGGATCACTTACCCGATTGAAGATCGGCTCGGCTCCTAAAAGGTTGAAGGCTTCTCGCTTTATTTGGTACTCAAGATCTTGGATTTGGAGTGGAATTAGGGTTAGGGTTTCGCACAAGCCTTGTCACGAGACTTGTGGAAGAAAATGGTGTAGAATGAACCAATGGTTATTGATTAGCCTTTAACCCTAGGTCTAGGTTCCTATTTAAAGATAACTAACCCTAGATCTAGGATTTCAAATTCTAAGTTTCCCTCCAAAAGTTTGTTGAGAGAATTCAAATTTCCTTCCAAAAGTTAGTTAGAGGAGAAGCTTCTAGAGGTGATTAGTTAGGAGGGAGCTTCTAGAAGAGGATTAATTAGGAGCTTAATTTAGGATTAGCCTTCTTAATCTTCTTTGCTGATCTGGCAGTAGCTTTGAGAGAGTTCTGGAACTTTGCATATCAGAAAGTAATGTGGGACCAGAGCTAAGAATTATGACCAAAAAGTGAACGGCTGACGTGGCAGAACCGCCGCGTTTCCGCGGCTCAAGCCATCTTATGCCGCGGAAGCGCGGCGCTCTTAGAGCCTTGGGGCCTGTGCTTTCTGTGGTAGTCTTGGGCTCATTTTTGGGCCTTCATTTGATATATAGAATTATCTAATTCCTTCTGCACTGCTACCAGATCTGAAATGATTTAGTTGGTGTAATGTTGATCAGCTCTTTGGTTTTTCTTCCGTATTTTCCTGCATAGACTCAAGACAAGTGTTGCGCAAATACAGAAATGATGCGATGCCATAAAATGCGGTTAATTTCCTTTAAAGTGTCGGTTTAAAAGTCTAACACATGCAATCTCATATTTTGTGACAGATTTGCTAATATGTAGAATATGAATGCCGAACACTTCTAAATGTATGCAAATGTTACGGAAATTGCCAGCTAAAATATACAATATTTTCGACTGATCATCAGTCTATGGGCAGCCGTTACGTACAGCTAGTGCCGCTGACGGCTTGTGGTTAAACCCACAGCCAGGGTACTGACGAGTCATTAGAGTCCCCTACAGACAGTTTCCCAAGTTCGGGCGAAACGTTGTAGAGGCCGTATGGTTTTATGGCAGGGTTCGGAAAATGCACGTGCGTTTATGCACGTGTCATATTTCGGGCAGATAATACCGGTGGGCTTTGGTTTAAGCCGGATCCGAGTATTATATTGAGTAGATATAGTATCTTTGGCTCAGTTGCATTTGTATTCGGTCGTAATACAAATGCAGGTATGTTTATACTGTTACGGGGTTATCCTGAAATTCGTTTCGGGATCGCTTTTGGAAGTTGCCAGTTTCCAGTTTTCTATCAGCCGTATTTAACATTTGGTTGAATACGGATTTATATTTTCTTGGATGAGTGTGGAAGTTTCTAGAAGCCTCTAGAAGGTGGTGACAAGGATTAGTGACTCATGGTTGCATTAATGATTCAATTAATGCAAGGTGAAAAGGTTAAGTGATTCATCTTTTTCATTTATTGTGTTCATACTTTTTGTTCACACTAGATATTTCTCTTGTGGTCACCCTCTTCCCTCCTACACTCACCCTCCCATTCCTATATCATGGCCGGCCCCTCCTCTCCTCTCAACTCACTCTCTCTCACTTGCTAGAAAAAGATTATGATAGTTTTGGATGTATGAAAATTAACATATTCATATCTCATTTTCATATCGATCCAAAAGGCAACTTCATTAACCGTTCGTCCATTGCTTTGGACGTAACGAGACAAAGTATTCTACTCATTCTCAACATCATTCTTGGTCATCTCTTTTAGCAAACTTGACGACCGAGTTGCCTCGAGTCAGAGGCGGGAGCCCGTTTAAAGAATCGTTGACGTGGTGCCACCTGGACGAGCAGATCGGAGATCGATGAGATCAGAGCAGCCGCAACGGAGCGTGGGATGATGGTTAAAGAACGAAGGACTCAGATCGTTCGGTATAACCTTTCTATACTCTTTATAGTTTGTTAGTTTAGCAATAATGGCAGATCCGGTTTATAGTACACGATAGCGCCAGTTTAAAAGTTTTTGTTCCGCATTTGGCATCTGTTAGACAGCCGGGGCGCTACCGTAGACTTACAGTGGTATCAGAGCCTCACCATTATGCTTTACTAACTTGTGCTAACACGTTTAAAGCATCGATTGAACCGAATATCTAAAACCGCAAAATTCAAGTTCACAGTTTCTGTTGATTTTTAAAGGGTTCCAAAAATTATTTTACATATCACAGAAATCTGTGCAGGGTTTTCTAAGCACACCGTACAAATTTGGGCACGTGAATCAACAATACCGCCGCGGAATCGCGGTTAAACCTGGTGTTTGACCGCCCATCCGCGGCCATTCTGTGAGATCATGGCTCTAAATTTGCACAATAGCTTCTTGACTGGAAATTGTGGTTTTTGGTATATATCTTTTGGGCCCAGATTTCGTTACTGTACAGCAGATGTTCGTGGGGCCCACTTCGTGATATTTAGTCGATCGAAATTTAAACATATTAGTTTACAGTACTTACATTATATCTCCGACCGGGAATGCCATTTGATCGGTAAACCCCGTCTAATTGCTATAGTTCTTTTAGACGGGTTTGCGAACGTGACATTCGCATTGATGTTCTGTGTTGTGCTGTGATGTTGCAGATTTGTCGTGGTGGATAGCAGTGTGCAATGGTAGTGCAGTTTGGATTTATTTGTACATTTGATATTGCGGGGCGAGCGTCCAACATGTGGACTGCCGTCACTGCCTGTTGTATAATATTCTTTTGGGGCACGACCAGGTTGCGGTCGATGTACCTGTTGTACTATTATTTATTTCTGTACTAAGTTTACCCCGCGACGGAGTGCACGGATAGCCGGGTTCGGGTGGGCAATGGGTCCGCATCTCATGGCTTTGAGAGGCAGAGGGACCTCACTTTAGAATTGGCAGACTATTCGCCGCACTCGTAGGGGGTTCAGGTTGACCCAAGGAAGGGTGCACAATTTACCGAATTTCGTGAAGTACCGGGTGTTCCATTCACTAAGCTATGGGGGACTACCTCACTTCAGGTTTTGGCGGGTAACTTGCCGCACCCGTAGGGGTCTAGGTTTCATTGCACAGGCTATCCATACGACCAGAGGAACGTCGGGTTTCAGCATCGGCTCTGTGAAACCCGGGGTTCCCAGATTATCTGTATTGTTCTGTGATGCTTACTACTTTTCTGTAATGTTGCATATTATCACGCCTGGAGCGATTATTGTGTATTGATATATATACTTTTAGATGTTGTATATGTTTTGCACCCGCGCTAGTCCAGTCCCCGCTCTGTCGTTAGTTATGTAACCTAACGGATGATGACGGAACCCAGTGACGAATGCGGATGGCATATACGTACATTTTATTTTCGTTCTTTTCTGGTGTGATTGATGATGGGACTTCGTTGATTCTGATCAATGCAAAGGAAAACAAACCTATTTGGAGTTGTTGGAACAAATTTAAAAGGTGTTATTACAAAGACGTTTTCTTTTGTTTTGCATAGCGGTATTCGGTTGGAATATCCTGCACCTCATTCGATGAGGCAAGAGCCGATATCCCTTCATCGGGAATGACCCCTTGGGCAAAAGTTTGCGTCAGGGTGATAACTTCACTATAGTCGATTACAAGTTGCTCTGCATAGCGGTATTCAGTGGAATATCCTGCACCTCATTCCACGAGGAAAGAGCCGAGTTCCCTTCACCGGGTGTGACCTCTTTAGCAAAAGGTTTTCGCCACTATATTTTTATAAAAAGCTATCAGGTTCCTTCAACGAGATCAAGTTCATTACGTTAAAGGTTTTTCGCCAAAAACCAGCCGTAGCCCTCCGTCGTTTCTTATGGATATTCAGTAGTATTCAAGCTATGCATTTTAGCCAAAGTTAAGGCATAGTGTTTGGTAGCTGCTGGGTATTCATTTGTTGCATAGATATATGAGTTGGTTTGGGACAGTCGTTCTGCCATTTGGCCAACGTCAGGGGCATGTGCGGGTGGGTTCAAATTGACAAGATAATGATGGGTAGAACTTGGCATGTGACTTATGACATTTTGACCAACGCCAAGGTCATAAGAGCATGGGGCAAAATTCATATCGGGAGTTTCTAAAGAAACTGAAACTTGCCAAGTATACGCATACCTTCTGGAGTGTGAGTAACGCGAGTGGATTCCGTCACGTTATCATGCGATGAGAGTTGGATCCCGATTCCCACTAATGAGTTAGTTTACTCTTCGGATGATTCTGATTGATTCTTCTTTCTGGTTTGGAGGAGAATTTGACAGGACAGTGGGAGGTTTCCGGATTAGATAAAGTGATAACCATTCTGATCTATGTTAGAGTGCACGCAGAGTGTTTCTTTTCTCTCTCTCTCTTTGGCAGCAACCTTTGACCGACCCTAGACTATGACTCAGTGACCAAATTGACCGAACCTTCTTAAAATACTGGCTTTTGGATTGTCAGAGTTGCATAAGTCATTGCCACTCTTTCTTTTAGCCTTTGTATTTCTCAGAACACCCCGTATTACTACGAGCATCCACTTCCATTGGATAGATCCATCGTATGGTTATATACGAACTCGAAGAGATTTCTTTGAGGATGGATCAAGGTTCAGGAGAAATAGAATTGGTTTATTCAGTTGTCTTTTATTATCACCTTCTCTCAGGTTGCGAAGGCTCCTTGGTTTAGGAGAGTACACCTATTACGCTTATTGGATAGTCCTATTCCAAACCATAGGCGGGTGCCGAAAGATAGGGAATGAAGAAAACCAATTAGCCTAATAGGGTGTGCAGAAGGTAATATGTAAAGACAAAATAAAGGGATTAGAAAGAGGGCAAAGTAAATTGTGACTGTTATCATTCACGACCAGACCGCATACTTCATCGCCACTCCTATTTCACCTTTGCTTTTTTCCCCAGTTCGGGTGAAATAGAATAAGGTATTATTCAGTAGTCTTTTATCATCACCTTCTCTCAACTTGTGAGCACTCCTAAGATTAGGAGGGTGCACCTATTATGCTTACTGGATAGTCTTCTTCCAAACCATAGGCTGGTGCCGAACGGTAGGGAAGGAAGAAAACCATTTAGCCTAACGAAGGTGTACAGAAGGTAACGACTAAAGACAAATAAAGGGATTTGGAGAGAAGGCAAAGAAATATACCGTTGAAGTCATGAATTGATTATGGAAGAGGCATTACTAGGAATACCAGGATACCCCTACGAAACATTTTCATGTTTCAGTGCATTGTTAAAGGAAAACTGTTTTCCCGATTAGATACTTACTCCAAGGGTATGTATTTACCAGGTTTCATTCTCATATCTGTATGGTTTTACAGATGATGAGTGGGAGTAAGTTATTGGGAATTAGGTGATCGACCTCATTATATCAGAATTCGTTGTAATTGGTGATATTTGAGGAAATCGTCAGGGTACAGTTTTCAACCTATGACGCACAGGTTTTGAGTTGTTTAACTCAGCGGACTTATACAGAGTATTGTATGTTGTCCAGTGTCCATCAGGACAAAGGGGTAGGTCCTCGTCCTATGTTCTGTTTACTTATGACTTCTCTAGTTTTTAGATAAGTGTTTCGTAGAAATACAAGGTCTAATTTTTGAGAAGTTGTGGGTATAAGAATAAAGTAGAGAACCAGGTGCCACAAGTATCGGGATTCTTCAAAGAGATCGAAGATGTAGATTCTTGTGATTGGTATTCAGTTGATAGTAATGGTTTTGAGAAACTTGTTTCTCTTTCGGGTTACTCAAAATTGGATTTATTCCTAAGTTAAGTAATTCTGATTAGCCTCTTTCCATTAAGTTGATATGCACTGGAGACAGCTGCATGATTGAATCTGGTTCCAATTAAATAAGTGCCAAAGTTTCTATATTTGATATACAATAGTTCATATCTTAACGATGTTAAGGTACGGGGAGTTGTCCAGCTTATACTTAAAACCAGACTCTGGATAACTCAGGGCACGTTTCTGTAATGGAAGTTTGTGAGTTGACCCTGGCTATGACGCGGGTTGACTTTCTACCATCTGGAAGATCAATAGTGATAATTTTCTTGACTCGCCACAGTTTTAGTAAAATGGATTTTTTCAGAAAACAGTAGTGGTAGTATGGTAGAACTGGAAGTGATTCCAGAACCGCAAACGATTATGGAAAATTTAATTGGACTTATATATTCAATCAGGTTTGACATTCCATTAGCCACTCCGCAGATATGGTGAGTAACCTCAGACACCCGAGAGGTACTTCGGTAGCCTCAAGGACGGTGACAGGGAGGTTCTTGTTTACCCAGACATGACACTACTGTTTTTCCAGACTATGAGACCCGGCAGGAGGTTAAGTATAGCGTAGTTCTAAACTAGATTTAGAAGTGCACGTGTATATTATTCTGCTAGAGGGTTGTCGTAGTCAGTGGGAGCAGCGGAAGCATAGTGGGAAAGTAGCTTATGTCTATTTATAGGCTATAGCAGTTATAGCGGAGATAGATCATCTAATTTTGATGTGATAGTCTTGGGTTTGACTTCATCAGAATAGGGGATGGATCTGTTAAGAAGGTAGTAGGGTGTGATGTCATGGTATCTGGATGACATACACAGAGTAGGATGTAAAATTCCTATACTACGATCGGTTGTACTGTGGTCATCACACAGTTGTTTCTCCAGACAGGATATGGATATAATATTAGACATTCTGGTTTCTAGATCTATGGTTTTAGATCTGGATTTGGGTAGTTTCCCAATGTGGGTACTTTGACAGTATTCTAATGGTTTTTTAGAATAGTTGACTCCTGGCATGGTGGTGTACCTGCAGGTGATGGAGTCACCTTCTCTAAAGGTGTCGTATAGACTAAAGGGGAGAGGGTTGTGCATGATTGGCAGATCACTTCCTTAGGCAATTGAGTCAATCGTGAGATGTCAAGTACCACACCAGATGTTGTTTTTACACTAGATGCAATAAGTTTGTATTAATCCAATCCTGGAGAAACATAAGGAAGCAGTTTTAGAACATAATTGGATGTTCTATGGATTTGATGACGGCAGCCTCCTTCGGGAGACGGTTATCATTCCAGGCTTCAAAGGTGACATGGTTGACAAAGTGATTGTCAAAGTTATAGTTTTTCCTCTGAAGAGGGACAGTATTATGGACAGGTGGTCCAAAAGGATACCGTGGGTGGCATGGTGCCGGATACTGATTAGGTTCAGTGATCGATGCAGTCTAAGAAGTTTCGATTTGGAGTTCATTTATGAACTAGGTCCCATCAGATATCCAGACATATTCTAAGACAGGTATTACTCAATTCGGCGGATAGTTTTCTCCGCGAACTTGAGATTTAGAGAGATATAGAAAGAAACTTCTGGGCGGATCCACTCACTGAGGCTATTTCTCGAACATAATAGTTTTACAAACGAGCTTTGTGAAACTGATTAGTAGAGGAGTTGGATGTTCGGTTTCACACGGGCTGTGAGTAGTCGACATCGCAATAATTAGCCTTAAGTGCAAGTAGGCGATTGTCGGATATAGTGCCCTCAGAGTCAATTATTAGATCGCAGGTATGTGATTGCAATGATTGCGGAGAACCTATACCGGTAGGACAGTCTTAGTCGAGATGATAGTATGCTATCTAGTTTGCCATTATTAGTCCTGTACAGGTTCAGGTGACTGATCACTGTTACAATTTGATAGAGCCCTTAGGATCTTGCTTTACTACCAACAGTATGATGGAGATCATATAGGTGAGAGTTGGATGGTTTATTAGCATATCCTTAATTGTGGTCCCTAGTCGTGGGAGTTTCGAGACAGGGCATCGATACTCCGGAGTAGACTAGTGTATACAGTCGAGACCCCGACGAGGGGCGGTGACCGGTCTCACAAGCCACTGGTGTCAGTTGGATCACCTAAGATGTATACAGGTGCTCATTGGGTTATGAGTACACCGGACAGGACTCGCCGGGAATCTGCTAGTTGGTATTATACATATCGTCAGAAAGCAGTTCCCTGGTGACATGTGTACAGGTTAGTTCATCGACCTGAGGTCGTCATTTGTCTCATGTGAGTTCCCACTGTGCTTTGATTTCTACCCTACCACGGCTCAAAGGAGTCGTGCAAACAGGTAGTTTCTTGGTACAGTCCCGAGCCACATGGAGGCACGTGAGCGGATCGGCAGGGGATTCGTCTCTCCCGGTATTGGGGGTGAGATCGCGCTGTGACTAGGAGAGCCATTACACAAAGCCCACGGCCGTGGCAGGAGATTTACTGGTAGGTACTCCAGTAGTATCTCAGGGTGTTTTTGGGCTACACTCCGACACGACTTATACTGCTATTGGGGGTCTGACGTTACTATCCCCCTAGGCAGATATGCGATACTCATAGACGAACGGACCGGACTGTATATACATTGTCACAGTTAGGCTCAGTAGTGTTTCCGGATGAGTTCGCTCATCGGCATCCCCTGAGGTCAGTCCATGGGCAGCCGTTACGCACAGCTAGTGCCGCTGACGGCTTATGGTTAAACCCACCGCCAGGGTACTGACGAGTCATTGGAGTCCCCCACAGACAGTTTCCCAAGTTCGGGCGAAACTTTGTAGAGGCCGTATGGTTTTATGGCAGGGTTTGGAAAATGCACGTGCGTTTACGCACGTGTCATATTTCGGGCAGATAATACCGGTGGGCTTTGGTTTTAGCCGTATCCGAGTATTATATTGAGTAGATATAATATCTTTGTCTCAGTTGCATTTGTATTCGGTCGTAATACAAATGAGGGTATGTTTATACTGTTACGGGGTTATCCTGAAATTCGTTTCGGGATCGCTTTTGGAAGTTGCCAGTTTCCAGTTTTCTATCAGCCGTATTTAACATTTAGTTAAATACGGATTTATCTTTTCTTGGATGTGTGTGGAAGTTTCTAGAAGCCTCTAAAAGGTGGTGACAAGGATTAGTGACTCATGGTTGCATTAATGATTAAATTAATGCAAGGTGACTAGGTTAAGTGATTCATCTTTTTCATTTATTGTGTTCATACTTTATGTTCACACTAGATATTTCTCTTGTGGTCACCCTCTTCCCTCCTACACTCACCCCCCCATTCCTATATCATGGCCGGCCCCTCGCCTCCTCTCAACTCACTCTCTCTCACTTGCTAGAAAAAGATTATGATAGTTTTGGATGTATGAAAATTAACATATTCATATCTCATTTTCATATCGATCCAAAAGGCAACTTCATTAACCGTTCGTCCGTAGCTTTGGACGTAACGAGACAAAGTATTCTACTCATTCTCTACATCATTCTTGGTCGTCTCTTTTAGCAAACTTGATGACCGAGTTGCCTCGAGTCAGAGGCGGGAGCCCGTTTAAAAAATCGTTGACGTGGTGCCACCTGGACGAGCAGATCGGAGATCGACGAGATCAGAGCAGCCGCAGCGGAGCGTGGGATGATGGTTAAAGAACGAAGGACTCGGATCGTTCGGTATAACCTTTCTACACTCTTTACAGTTTGTTAGTTTAGCAATAATGGCAGATCCGGGTTATAGAATACAATAGCGCCAGTTTAAAAGTTTTTGTTCCGCATTTGGCGTCTGTTAGACGGCCGGGGCGCTACCGTAGACTTACACCGGGTGGCCGTTACGTTTAGCAGACCACTTGCGGCTTGTGGGTGTTTGATATGATCATCACCTGCTGCCGGCGTATTGACGAGTCTTTAGAGCCCTACACAGTGGTTTCCTAGCTCAAGCGAAACGAAATAGGAGTGCATATGAGATATGTGCGGGACCGAGAATAATACCAGTATGTGATACTGAATTCTATTCTCACGATTTGTGTCATCGGACGGTTATATAAGATATAGCCGGGTTACTGAATCAAATGTTGATTCGATATATTGATACATTTGATATTAGTCGGTTTTATGCAGTATGACGGGATCATTAAATCAAGTGTTGATTTAATGATTTAATGTATAATTATATATTTGATATATTACTTTACATTAACTAGTATTTGTTCACTTAAGATTATTTTTCTCACTAGATTGTGCACATTGTATATATGATATATGTTTGTGCACTAGTTTGTATCATGTTTGATGATACATGCAAACTTGGGTGTGTATGCTTTAAACCATGCTTAGGTTAATGGTTTGGGTTTTAACTTATTTATTTATTTTATTTATTTATTTTTGGCAAAAAATAAAATGGTGGTTTTCTTTCTTTGCTTTAAGCTTCATGAAGCTTCTTAGCATCTTTGACCATTTTGTTCTTTCCTTTAACCTAACCATTACACCTTGTAGGGTTCCTAGGCACCCCAAGGAGGTCTCATAAGGCATCAACCATGCCAATTTCAAAAATTACGGTGCCGAGAAACACTAGTGTACGGATCGTTGGCTAGAATTCTAGCCGAAAAAGCAAACTAGTTAACACTTAACTAAGAGATACGGAAATACAACCTTTGTAGATCCGGTTCTCCACCTCCATAGCTCCGTAATGAAGTCTCCTCGCTGTCCATAACAAGTCCAGGGCTCTAGCGTCGGCTTCATCGGAGAATGGACGGGCTAGGTCATCGATGTCCATGCCGAAGATGATCTACGTCGAGGCATCGCTAAATCAAGCTCCGACTTCACCAAGTCAAAAAACTTGTGAAGAAAACACACTCTACTACTTGGCAAGAGGTAGAGGATGAAGAAATAGGAGGTGGGTTCTCTTTAGAATTGGATTTCTCACTCTCAAGCTCAAGTTGTCATTGATGGCCTCAAGGTTTCAAACTTGAAGATGAAGAAGAAGATGAGCTAGAATTATGATAAGTTTATTTTAAAATGAAAAGAAAAACAATACTTATCATAATCAAACTAAGGTTAAGTGTAGAGAGCAAACCATGGTAAGTGGGAATAGTTAGGGTTTAACATGAAGACAAAATGGTCTTTGAGTCAAACCTTCATGAAGCTTCATCAAGCTTCATGACAAAAAGAAAACCATTTTGTTTTCATAAAATTATTTAAATAAAAAGGAATGGATAAATAAATGAGTGATTAAAACAAAACCCTAATTATCTACTTAACCATGGTTTTATTCTTTATACTTAACCATATAAACATGCATCATCAAATATGATACATACAAGTGCACAAAAGTATATCACATATACATCATGCACAATCCAAGTGAGAAAATCCATTTAAAGTGAACCATTAATAGTTAATGCAAAGTAATATATCAAATATATAATTATACATTAAATCATTAAATCAACACTTGATTCAATGATCCGGTCATGTCGCACACAACCGACTAGTATACAATGTATCGGCTTATCGAATCAACGCTTGAATCGATAACTAGGTTATATCGCATACAACCATTCGATACATTCATCGCGAGAATGGAATACGGTATCACATACACGCATTATTCTCGGTCCCGCACATATCTCATATGCGCTCCTATTTCGTTTCGCTTGAGCCAGGAAACCTCTGTGTAGGACTCTAAAGACTCGTCAATACGCCGGCAGCAGATGATGATCATATCAAACAGCCATAAGCCGCAAGCGGTCTGCTAAACGTAACGGCCACCCGGGTATTGAGCGATCTGAAGATCGACGAGCAAGCCCGCTTACACTCCAGTGAATCCAACCAGTAACACTACCGTACAGTCCAGTCTGATCGTCTGATCTGTCGCATATCTCGCCTAGGGGTGGTAAACGTCAGACCCCAATAGCTCGATAAGTCGTGTCGATATGAGGCTCATAACGGGTCGAAAAACTACTGGTAACACTTACCAGCAATTCTCTGAGCAGCCCTGGCCAGGGACTTCCTGTTATAGCCAATCGAACACAGTGCAACATCAACTCCCTATACCGGGAGAGACGAATCCCCTCCTATCGCTCATTGCCTCCATGTGACTCGGGACTGTACCCAAAAACCACCGTTTTGCATGCCCTCTTGGACGTGGTAAGATGGAAATCAAAGCACAGTGGGAACCACACAAGACTCTATGACGATCTCGGGTCAACAGACTACTCTGTACCAGTGTCACCAGAGAACTGCCATCTGACGTGAGATATAATACCATATGGGAGTTCTCGGCGAGTCCGTCCAGTGTACCCAGTCTCCACTGAGCACCCGTATATCATCTCTGATGTCAAACACCAATGGATATGGGATCATCCATCGCCCATCTGTATAGGTCGAGAAGGTATACGCTAGTCTACTCTGGTATATCGATGCCCCGTCTCGATACACCCACGACTAGGGACTTTGAAGGATGTACTTATGGACTACCATGTCCCCACTAGTATGATCCGCATCATAGTCCAGGTAGTCAAGTACATATCCTAAGGGCTTTACCATCATGTAACAGAGAGACAATCAGCATACATGTTAAGGTAAAGTGCAACCAGATAGCATACTATCATGTCGAGCAAGAAAGTCCTCCCTATATATGTCCCAGCATCCACTACAATATACATCCATTGTACAGTAATGGCCTTTAGGGCATACATATAACTAACAATCTCCCACTTGCACTAGGGCCATCTGTAGCAGTGGTTGTAGTATCTCATACTCAACCATCCCATAAAAATCTCTCTCTGGGAGCAGGCCTTTGTGAGTGGATCCGCTGTGTTGTCCTCTAAGTCTACTCTCCTGTCCTCGATCCCCTGGAGATCAACCATCTCCATGATCAGGTGATACTGCCTTAGAATATGTCTGGATCACTGATGGGACTAGCGTTCCTTGGCATAAGCCACAACTCCATTGTCTCACAATGGTTGGAACGTAGTTCATCTCATGAACCAATATACACCCAGACTGCCTCTTTGGTAGCATCTTAAGTAGCGATGTATCCAGCCTTTATCGTCTAGTATACCACGGTATCTAGCTTGGAACTTTTCAACATACCATCCCTTTACTGAGGGTAAAGACAATGCCTATGACTGACATTCAGTCGTCTTTATCACCCTGGAACACTTCCAGTGATTCTCCCCAGGATCGATTGATACCATCTCACTACAGCTAGTGAGAATCCTAACATCCAATTAGATCTATCTCATAGATCCAAACTCAGGATTTAGGAGGTATCACTTTGATCCTATATGGAGAATCCTTGTGATAAGCGGAGATTGACCGAGCGTAGCAAAGGAAACTCCTTCCCTATCAAGAGTATGTCATCCACGTACTCTACGAGGAACACTACCATACTCTCTACTTCCTTCTTGTATATACAAGGTTCATCTACCATTTTGATGATGTCAACTTCTTTGACCAATTCATCAAAACAGATGTTCCAACTCCGCGATGCCTGCTTTATCCTATAAAGCATCTTGCACACGTTTCTGCTGCTCCCACTGTTTACGAAGCCCTCTGGCTGTGTAGTTATAGACGCACTCTTCTAAAATATCATTTAGAAAAGCTGTCATGACACCCAACCACCAGATATCGTAGTCATGGTATGTAGCCGTGGCAAGTAGGATCTGAATGGACTTAAGCATAGGTACTTGAAAAGGTTTCATCATTATCCACGCCTTGTCGATGACGAAAACCTTTAACAAGTCTAGCTTTGAAAGTCTTAACTCTTCCATGTACACCAAGTAATCTTCTCAAGATATACTTGCTCCTGATGGGGATTTAACCCTTCAGATATAGCAACCAAAGTCCATACTTTGTTGGTGTATATGGATTCCATCTCAGATCACTAAGCATCCAGCCATTCTTACAGAGTCTTACTCCTGATGGCCTGCTCGAAACTAGTTGGGTCATCATCTCATGATGCAATCCTCGCTCCCACTGTCACAGAGAAACCGAAATATCTCTCAGGTGGGTGAGGAACTCTACTAGATCGGCAGAGAGGCCGAGGTTCGTTGGTAACTATTGAATCCTTTGGTTCTTTCAAATTATCTGCTGTAATTTGTATAGCTGGAACCTTTCCAGTTCTACATTACAGACTTTGCCTCGAGCTTGTCCGTATTTTGCTTTCAGACATAGGCCGGTCAACCCCAAATCTTAACTAGCTTAAGACATGGATTCTTCCCTTTCCATATCACATATGAAATGGTAGGCGACTGATTTGATTTGAACCCTATTGAATAGGTATGCAGATTCTCAAGTGCATAACTTCCAAAAAGGAAATAGGTAACTCAATAGTACTCATCATAGAGCACACCTTATCATATAGGGTGTGATCGCTCCGCCCCGATATACCATCGTGCTATGGTGTATACGGATGAGTAATGCTGAGAGAGAATCTCATTCTCCTTTAGAATAGTCCAGGAATTCCGTGCTCAAGTATTCTCCTCCTTGATCTCATCAAAGGAGATAATACTTATACCCGTATTGGTTCTCTACTTCTAACTTATATTCTGTGAATATCTCAAAAGGTTCGGACTCATGTTTCAACAGGAACATATGACTGAATCTTGAGAGATTATCAGAGAATATAATGAAGTATAAAGAACCGGTCTTGGCATGTGTAGACAGGGGACCTACATACATCAACATGTATCATCCCAAGAGTTTACTAACTCTTTCTCTGTTTTCAGTAAACGGAGCTGTGGTCATCTTATCTTTGTGACATGACTGGCGAGTTTCACAAGATGCAAATTCAAACTCATTTAAATATGCATTTCTATGTAACTTCAGCTAGTCGGGTCGCATTGATATGACCTAGTCTACAATACCTCAAGAAGGATTCGTTCATTTCTGAACTCTTCCTCTTGTGTGTGTTCCGTATATTAAAGAACTGTAGTTTGATTTAGAACATCAACGCTTTTAGATAACGTGCCTGAACCGATCAACTTTTGATATAGGAAATGTTCAAAACATTATCCAACAATACAAAATTTTATCATTTCTTTACTAATAAAGAGACTGATATGATTTTGTATATCAGGTTCGGTATCTAATAACATTTGTTCAGAATCAATGTATTGGAAATACAGGGTGACAGTGACCAACAGACTTGGCTGCAACACTTGCCTGGTTTTCTGCCTCATGAAACTTATCACCCGTTCTCAGTTCTCTACCTTGCTGTAGCCCTATGTAACAGATTACACATCTGGGATCCTGATCTGGTATCACATACCCAGGACATAAAGGATACTGAGAAATAGTTCTCTGTAATGAACACACCCGAAAATGATGCATCAACATGCACTCTCTTCGTTTGGGCGGCACGGGAATTCTGGTAATCCCTAATTTCCTGCTCTATCTTATAGCAATTATAAGTTGGAGCGGGACCAACGTTCCCCAGCTCAGTATAACAAGCGGGTTCGGTCAAAAATCCGTATTATTATCTTGATTAAGGCGTGATATGGTCGCTACCTGGAGAGAGAGAGAGAAGAAAACACTCAGCGTGCGCTCTTGCAAGAATAGATTGGTTATTATTTTATCTAATCAGGATGGCTCCCACTGCTTTTTATCAAATCTTCCTTCAAACCCTAAAAGGAAAGACTAGCCGGGATTAATTACACACTACAAGTTCGCCAATCTTTCAGCCAGGCCAGTGTCGGTACTTTGAGGGAGGTCCCCCGTGCTTTCGCACGAACCTAATTAATGTAAACCTCGTTTTCCCAGAAGCGTAACCTCGTTAACACCTTTCTAGACACCTACTTGATCGGCTAATTGTAATGTATAAAACTCTCCCAGGAGTAACTCTTACTCGCAGTGGGTATCGGGATCCAACTATCTCATAGAAGGTATGCAATCTCATTACAAATTTCAACACTTGAAATTCCCGATAATATTTTGCCCCTAGCAGCTATATGACCTTAACATAGTCAACAAATCATAAGTGCTAGTCAAGTTCAACCCGTCATTTCCCGATTGAATTAAACCCACCCGCAGGACCCTTAACATAGTCAACAAAGTCGCACGACTACCCTAATCCAATCGCATCATATGCTTATGCAGATAAGCACTAATTAGCTACCGCACACTACGCCTTAACAAAGTCAACAAACGTAGCACGAATACTAACTAGTACTTATCTGAAATGACGGAGGGCTACGACAGGTTTTTCTGAAAACCTATTGCGTAATGAACTTGATATCGTTGTAGGATCGAATGAATTTTTAAAATGGAGTATTTTTTAGGCTTTTCTAGTTTTGCTAAAGGAGTCACTCCCGGTGAAGGGATCGTCGGTCCTTTCCTCGTCGAATGAGGTGCGGGATATATCATATATATCACTGTGCAAAGCAAAAACTCTTTAAAAGCAATCAAAAGACAAACCGAGTGTGTAGCATCTGCCAGTGATTGCTAAAGGAGTCACTCCCGGTGAAGGGATCTCGGTCCTTTCCTTATCGAATAAGGTGCAGGATATATCACATATACCGCTGTGCAAAGCAAGAACTGTAGCTACCTGTTTTATTTTGAAATTCGATTCTACAACATCTTAGGTTTCTTTTATTTCATTAATCACATTAATGAAGTCCCATCATTTAAGTACCTAATCATCACAGATAAATACGACGTACACTTATGCCATCCGCATTCGCCTCGATGTCCCCTCGTGCACCGTTAGGTTAGGTAACTAACGGCAGAGCGGGGCAGGGCTAGCGCGGGTGTAAAACATAAGTAACGTCTATATAATATATCATATATACTATATACTGTATCTATCACAGAAAATCACATGATCACATCACAGAAATCGCAGCAGAAGAAACATATGAAATATTGGATATACTAGGACGTCCGTGTTTTCAATACGAGCCAGTATAAAACACGGATTCCACGGTCGCAATGAATAACCAAACCCATACCCCTAGACCCCTACTAGAGCGGCAAGCAACCCTGCCAATTCTAGAGTTAGGAGACCCGGACTCGACTCCTCGAGTTGGTCTCCCACTGGACTCCAGAACCCGGTTACTTGTGCCCTCCTCCTTGGGTCTATCCTAGTGCGGAAAAGTAAATAATATACAAAGGGTGACATCTTCCGCAACCTGGAAGTGCCCCAATAAAAGAATATTACATACAAGTTTTTACATGAATGAAAATGAAAAACACTCATCTCACATAAAAACCCCCAGCTATTCAAACACGACGATCCAATATAACATATCCAGCAACACATAACATCACATGTCATCAACGTAAGTAAACATGCGTATCCCAATTGTCGTTGACATATAGCAACGAAACCGGCGATATCACATATTACACTTACGGTCACAGAAAAGAAAGTGTAAAACTACAACAGTTGGAATCCGCAACCTGCATAGACATCGCATGCCTAATCAAATGAATTCCTTAGGCATCGCATGCCTAACAATTATAAACCCCGCATTTTAGTCTCATTATCGAAAACACTTTTCAATATCAAGTCGGGCAATTCAACAGGATTCCCGACAATTTGATCGAATGCTCGTCGCAAACTTCAGTAGGCGGCCGCACCCCCGACGCCGTCGACGAAGTGCACCAAGGCAGAACACCGCTACCGCGAGCACCCGGACGGATGCTTTCGGCGACGGGGTTCTCCTTCAGTCACTTGGTCGGGGCTATGGAGTGAGGCTGTCTATTAAGTTTACCCGGCGAGTATCCGCGTACGCTGCGTGATTGCAACGGACTTTTGATCGCATCAAAATTCCGTAGCAACCGATCAAGTGAGACTAGATTGCTAGATTTATAACATTCATTCAGTTATCTCATAACTTGTTGTGAATTCCAATTATTGTATCCCATTCCAGATAAATAGAAAATGTTAAACTTTCCGATCGAACAATCGAACACCCAAGTTTTCCCAATACAGATCAACACATGAAATAAGTCTAACAACATTCAGTTCGTGCCTCAGTACCAACGGTCCAGCCATAGAAGGGTCAAGCCAACGCCTCACATGTGGCACGCCGTACTGCCCCAAACCCGAAGGTTCAAAAGGCAGTTCAAGACGGTCACATAATCGAGTTAAGGTTTGTTGTCTTCTAGAGGGACCATCGCGTTACTTGCACTACTTAGAACGTCGTTAAACTACGGAAAAATCCAAGACTTGGAAATTTCCCGACAGGGGAAAAATTGGGTATTTATATCCGGTCGAACTTTTTAACATATTCTAAAATTTATCCGGAAAGCCACATAGACAAAATCTGATATCCCGATCGAAACACCGAATCCCCAAAACAACTGCAGAAAATTCAACTCTTGAATAAAATTTAAAAATACCCAGAGAACTCAGCACTGAAAATAATGAATTACTGTGCAACTTTTAAAGGCTGACGTCATATTTTAGCTGCGGAACCGCCGCATAATCTAGGCTTATGCCGCGGTTCCGCCGCCTATTTCACTGTTCATCCAATAAATTTTGCGCCATAATTCTTAGAATTCCCTGCTGTGTTTTCCGCATATTTTTAATTTTGAAAAATCCACGTTTTTGAAAAAAGGACATAGAGCATGTTTAAGTTTGGGTTTTCGGGTCGTTCGGACTTCAAACTCCGTCTAGACTTCGCCTAAGGCTCTAGCTAGGCTCTGATACCACTGTAGGGTTCCTAGGCACCCCAAGGAGGTCTCACAAGGCATCAACCATGCCAATTTCAAAAATTACGGTGCCGAGAAACCCTAGTGTACGGATCGTTGGCTAGAATTCTAGGCGAAAAAGCAAACTAGTTAACACTTAACTAAGAGATACGGAAATACAACCTTTGTAGATCCGGTTCTCCACCTCCATAGCTCCGCAATGAAGTCTCCTCGCTGTCCATAACAAGTCCCGGGCTCTAGCGTCGGCTTCATTGGAGAATGGACGGGCTAGGTCATCGATGTCCATGCCGAAGATGATCTACGTCGAGGCATCGCTAAATCAAGCTCCGACTTCACCAAGTCAAAAAACGTGTGAAGAAAACACACTCTACTACTTGGCAAGAGGTAGAGGATGAAGAAATAGGAGGTGGGTTCTCTTTAGAATTGGATTTCTCACTCTCAAGCTCAAGTTGCCATTGATGGCCTCAAGGTATCAAACTTGAAGATGAAGAAGAAGATGAGCTAGAATTATGATAAGTTTATTTTAAAATGAAAAGAAAAACAATACTTATCATAATCAAACTAAGGTTAAGTGTAGAGAGCAAACCATGGTAAGTGGGAATAGTTAGGGTTTAACATGAAGACAAAATGGTCTTTGAGTCAAACCTTCATGAAGCTTCATCAAGCTTCATGACAAAAAGAAAACTATTTTGTTTTCATAAAATTATTTAAATAAAAAGGAATGGATAAATAAATGAGTGATTAAAACAAAACCCTAATTATCTACTTAACCATGGTTTTATTCTTTATACTTAACCATATAAACATGCATCATCAAATATGATACATACAAGTGCACAAAAGTATATCACATATACATCATGCACAATCCAAGTGAGAAAATCCATTTAAAGTGAACCATTACTAGTTAATGCAAAGTAATATATCAAATATATAATTATACATTAAATCATTAAATCAACACTTGATTCAATGATCCGGTCATGTCGCACACAACCGACTAGTATACAATGTATCGGCTTATCGAATCAACGCTTGAATCGATAACTAGGTTATATCGCATACAACCATTCGATACATTCATCGCGAGAATGGAATACGGTATCACATACACGCATTATTCTCAGTCCCGCACATATCTCATATGCGCTCCTATTTCGTTTCGCTTGAGCCAGGAAACCTCTTTGTAGGACTCTAAAGACACGTCAATACGCCGGCAGCAGATGATGATCATATCAAACACCCATAAGCCGCAAGCGGTCTGCTAAATGTAACGGCCACCCGGGTATTGAGCGATCTGAAGATTGACGAGAAAGCCCGCTCACACTCCAGTGAATCCAACCAGTAACACTACCGTACAGTCCGGTCTGATCGTCTGATCTGTCGCATATCTCGCCTAGGGGTGGTAAACGTCAGACCCCAATAGCTCGATAAGTCGTATCGATATGAAGCTCATAACGGGTCGAGAAACTACTGGTAACACTTACCAGCAATTCTCTGAGCAGCCCTGGCCAGGGACTTCCTGTTATAGCCAATCGAACACAGTGCAACATCAACTCCTATACCGGGAGAGACGAATCCCCTCCTATCGCTCATTGCCTCCATGTGACTCGGGACTGTACCCAAAAACCACCGTTTTGCATGCCCTCTTGGACGTGGTAAGATGGAAATCAAAGCACAGTGGGAACCACACAAGTCTCTATGACGATCTCGGGTCAACAGACTACTCTGTACCAGTGTTACCAGAGAACTGCCATCTGACGTGAGGTATAATACCATCTGGGAGTTCTCGGCGAGTCCGTCCAGTGTACCCAGTCTCCACTGAGCACCCGTATATCATCTCTGATGTCAAACACCAATGGATATGGGATCATCCATCGCCCATCTGTATGGGTCGAGAAGGTATACGCTAGTCTACTCTGGTATATCGATGCCCCGTCTCGATACACCCACGACTAGGGACTTTGAAGGATGTACTTATGGACTACCATGTCCCCACTAGTATGATCTGCATCATAGTCCAGGTAGTCAATTACATATCCTAAGGGCTTTACCAACTGTAACAGAGAGACAATCAGCATACATGTTAAGGTAAAGTGCAACCAGATAGCATACTATCATGTCGAGCAAGAAAGTCCTCCCTATATATGTCCCAGCATCCACTACAATATACATCCATTGTACAGTAATGGCCTCTAGGGCATACATATAACTAACACACCTAAACCCTAGTTTATTCTCTACATGTGTTAACTCACCCATGGTTGCAATATGATAAGCTTCACTTGAATTTTCTTTTAGAAATAATTCATTTTTCTTTTCTTCTTCTTCTTCTTCTTCTTCATGAAGAAGAAAACCTTTTCTAGAAAATTTCAAGTGTTGAAATCAAGTGAGAAATCCAAATCCAAAGTGAACCCACTTCCTATTTCTTCATCCTCTACCACTTGACATGTTGCATAGGGTGTTTTCTTCACAAGGTTCATAACCAAGTGAAGATGGTGTAGGGTTCCTAGGCACACCCATGAGGTTCTACAACAGATCAAACAAGGCCAATTCTAAATTTTTTTATGTGCCAAAAAACCCTAAACTAGATCGTTAACTAGAGGATAGGCGAAAGAATGCAAGTTAACAACTTTAACTAAAAGGAAAGTGACTACAACCTTTGTAGATCCGGTCCTCCACTTCCTTAGCTCCGTGATGATGTCCCTCTGCTGTGATCATCGGATCCCGGACTCTAGCGATGGTTTCGTCGAAGAAATGATCGGGCTAGGTCGTCGACTTCGATGCCGAAGATGATCTACGTCGAGCCAACTCAAGATCAAGCTCCAACTTCACCAAGTCATGAAACTTGTGAAGAAAACACCCTATACTACATGGCAAGTGGTAGAGGATGAAGAAATAGGAAGTGGGTTCACTTTGGATTTGGATTTCTCACTTGAATTCATCACTTGGAAATTTTCAGGAGTACTTTCTTCTCTTCATGAAGAAGAAGAAGAAGAAAAGAAAAGGCATTTTTAAAAAATATAATCCAAGTGATTCTTATCATTTTTGCAACCATGGTTGAGTGTAGAGAATAAACTATGGTTTAGGTGAATGGTTTGGTTAAAGGAAAGAAACAAAATGGTTATTTCTTCAAAGCTTCTTGAAGCTTCAACAAAAGACAAAGCAAGCCACCATTTCATTTTCCTTTCCAAAAATAAATGAATAAAAGAATAAATAAAACAAATATAAAACCTAACCATTAACCTAAACATGGTTTAAAATAAACACACACCCAAGTTTGCATTTATTATCAAACATGATACTAACTAGTGCACAAAACTATAACATATATATACAATGTGCACATCAAGTGAGAAAATCCATCTTAAGTGAACAATACTAGTCAATGTAAAGTAATATATCTAATATATAATTATACATTAAATCATTAAATCAACACTTGATTTAATGATCCGGTCATATCGCATATGACGGACTAATATCTAATGTATCGACTTATCGAATCAATCCTCGATTCGATAACTAGGTTATATCGCATATAACCAATCGATACATTCATCGCGAGAATAGAATACGGTATCACAAAAATGCATTATTCTCGGTCCCGCACATATCTCATATGCGCTCCTATTTCGTTTCGCTTGAGCCAGGAAACCTCTGTGTAGGACTCTAAAGACTCGTCAATACGCCGGCATTAGATGATGATCATATCAAGCACCCACAAGCCGCAAGCGGTCTGCTAAACGTAACGGCCACCCGGGTATTGAGCGATCAAAAGATTAACGAGCAAGCCCGCTCACACTCCTGTGAATCCAACCAGCAACACTTACCGTATAGTCCGGTCTGTTCGTCTGATATGTCGCATATCTTGCCTAGGGGTGGTAAACGTCAGACCCCAGTAGCTCGATATGAGGTCTATAATAGTTCGAGAAACTACTGGTAACACTTACCAGTAAATCTCAGCAATCCTGGCCAGGGATTTCCGGTTATAGCCAATCGAACACAGCGCAACATCAACTCCCTATACCGGGAGAGACGAATCCCCTCCTATCGCTCATTGCCTCCATGTGAATCGGGACTGTACCTAAAAACCACCATTTTGCACGCCCTCTAGGACGTGGTAAGGTGGAAATCAAAGCACAGTGGGAATCACACAAGACTCTATGACGATCTCGGGTCTACAGACTAACCTGTACCTGTGTCACCAGAGAACTGCCATCTGACGTAAGGTATAATACCATCTGGGAGTTCTCTTCGAGTCCGTCCAGTGTACCCAGTCTCCACTGAGCACCCGTATATCATCTCTGATGTCAAACACCAATGGAAATGGGGTCATCCATCGCCCATCTGTATGGGTCGAGAAGGTATACGCTAGTCTACTCTGGTATATCGATGCCCCGTCTCGATACACCTACGACTAGGGACCTTGAAGGATGTACTTATGGACTACCATTTCCCCACTAGTATGATCCGCATCATAGTCCAGGTAGTCAAGTACACACCCTAAGGGCTTTACCAACATGTAACAGAGAGACAATCAGTGTACACGTTAAGGTAAAGAGCAACCAGATAGCATACTGTCATGTCGAGCAAGAAAGTCCTCCCTATATATGTCCAAGTATACACTACAATATACATCCTATGTATAGTAATGGCCTCTAAGGCATACATATAACTAACAATCTACCACTTGCACTAGGGCCATCTGATAGAAGTGGTTGTACTATCTCATACTCAAGCATCCCATAAAAGTCTTTCTCTGGGAAAAGGTCTTTGTGAGTGGATCCGCCGTGTTGTCATCTGAGTCTACTCTCCTAACCTCGATCACCCTGGAGATCAACTATCTCCATGATCAGGTGATACTGCCTCAGAATATGTCTGGATCACTGATGGGACGGGCGTTCCTAGGCATATGCCACAACTCCATTGTCACACAATGGGAGGAACTAAGTTCATCTCATGAACTAATATACACCCAGACAACCTCTTTGGTAGCATCTTAAGTTGCGATGTATCCAGCCTTTATCGTCTAGTTTGCCACGGTATCTAGCTTGGAACTCTTCCAACATACCGTCCCTTTACTGAGGGTAAAGACAATGCCTGTGACTGACTTTCAGTCGTCCTTATCACTCTGGAATCTTTCCAGTGATTCTCCTCAGGATCAACTGATACCATCTCACTATAACTAGTGAGTATCCTAACTTCCAATTAGATCTATCTCATAGATCCAAAACCCAGGATTTAGGAGGTATCACTTTGATCCTATGTGGAGAATCATTGTGATAAGTGGAGATTGATCGAGCGTAGCATAGGAAACTCCTTCCCTATCAAGAGTATGTCATCCACGTACTCTACGAGGATCGTCACCATACTCCCTACTACCTTTTTGTTTATACAAGGTTCATCTACCATTTTGATGATGTCAAACTCTTTGACTAATACATCAAAACAGATGTTCCAACTCCGCGATGCCGTGCTTTATCACATAAAACATCTTGCACACGTTTCCGCTGGTCCCACTGTCTACGAAGCCCTCTGACTGTGTACTTATAGACCCTCTCTTCTAAAATATCATTTAAAAGAGCAGTCATGACACCCAACCGCCAGATATCGTAGTCATGGTATGTAGCCGTGGCAAGTAGGATCTGGATGGACTTAAGCATAGCTAATTAGAAAAGGTTTCAACAAAATCCATACCTGGTCAATGAAGCAAACCTTTAACAAGTCTAGCTTTGAAAGTCTCAATCTTTCCAAGTACACCAAGTAATCTTCTCAAGATATACTTGCTCCTGATGGGGATTTAACCCTTCAGATAAAGCAACTAAAGTCCATACTTTGTTGGTGTATAAGGATTCCATCTCAGATCGCTAAGCATCCAGCCATTCTTACAGAGTCCCACTCCTGATGGCCAGCTCGAAACTAGTTAGGTCATCATCTCATGATGCAATCCTCGCTCCCACTGTCATAGAGAAACCGAAGTATCTCTCAGGTGGGTGAGGAACCCTGCTAGATCGGCGGAGAGGCTGAGGTTCGTTGGTTACTATTGAATCCTTTGGTTCTATCAAATCATCTGCTGTAGTTTGTATAGCTGGAACCTTTCCAGTTCTACATAACAGACCTGGCCTCGAGCTTGTCCGGATTTTGCTTTTAGACATAGGCCGGTCAACCCCAAATCTTAACTAGCTTAAGAAATGGGCTCTTCCCATACCATATTTCATATGGAGTAGTAGGCTGTGATCTGATTCGAACCTTATTCAATAGGTATACAGCTTCTCAAGTGCATAACCACCAAAAGGAAATTGGAAACTCAGTAGTACTCATCATAGAGCACACCATAACACATAGGGTCTTATTGCTCCGCCCCGATATACCATCGTGCTATGGTGTATACGGAGGAGTAATACTGAGAGAGAATCTCATTCTCCTTTAGAATAGTCCAGGAATTCTATGGACAAGTATTCTCCTCCTTGATCTCATCAAAAGACATAATACTTATACCCATATTGGTTCTCTACTTCTAACTTATATTCTGTGAATATCTCAAAAGGTTCAGACTTGTGTTTCAACAGGAACATATGACTGAATCTTGAGAGATCATCAGAGAATGTTATGAAGTACAAAGAACCGGTCCTGGCATGTGTAGACGGGGGACCTTTCATACATCAACATGTATCAATCCCAAATGTTTACTAACTCTTTCTCTGTTTCCAGTAAATGGAGCTATGGTCATCTTATCTTTATGACATGACTGCCAAGTTTCACAAGATGTAAATTCAAACTAATTTAAATATGCATCTAAATGTAATTTTAGCCAGTCGGGTCGCATTGATATGACCAAGTCTACAATACCTCAAGAAGGATTCGTTCATTTCTGAACTCTTCCTCTTGTGTGTGTTCTGTATACTAAGAACTGTAGTCTGATTTAGAACATCAATGCTTTTAGATAACGTGCCTGAACCGATCAACTTTTGATATAGGAAATGTTCAAAACATTATCCAACAATACAAAATTTTATCATTTCTTTACTAATAAAGAGACTGATATGATTTTGTATATCAGGTTCGGTATCTAATAACATTCGTTCAGAATCAATGTATTTGGAATACAGGGTGACAGTGACCAACAGACTTGGCTGCAACACTTGCACCGTTTTCTGTCTCATGAAACTTATCACTCGTTCTCAGTTTTTTACCTTTCTGTAGCGCATGTAACAGATTATATATGTGGGATCCTGATCCGGTATCTCATACCCAGGACGTAAAGGACATAGAGAAGCAGTTCTTTGTAATGAACACACCCGAAGGAGATGCATCATATGCACTTTCTTCGTTTGGGCGGTATGGGAATCCTGGTATTCCGCAATTTTCTGCTCTGTCTTATAACAATTATAAGTTGGAGCGGGACCAACGTTCCCCAACTCAGTATAACAAGCGGGTTCGGTCAATACATCCATATTATTATCTTGATTAAGGCGTGATATAGTCGCTACCTGGAGAGAGAGAGAAGAAAACACTTTGCGTGTGCTCTTGCAAGATTAGATTGGTTATTATTTTATCTAATCAGGATGGCTCCCACTGTTTTTATCAAATCTCCCTTCAAACCCTAAAAGGAAAGACTAGCCGGGATTAATTACACGCTACAAGTTCGCCAATCTTTCAGCCAGGCCAGTGTCGGTACTTTGAGGTGTAAGTGCACGGCGGCGCCCCGGCCGTCGACCCGACGGCCAAACGCGGAAACGGTGGTAAACTTAAAATTTTTGCGGACTTGGCAAACCGGCACCACCGCGCACTAAACCCCGGATCGTGCCATTAAACTTATTCTAGCAACTAAAGAGAATGGGTTAGAGATATACCGACGATCCAAGTCCTCCGGTCTTCATCTCCACTCCGATCTCCTCGCGGGATCTCCGTCCGTCTCCTCCTCGTCGGAAAGGGCACCACGAAGCCGGGTACTTTTACGGGCTCCCACCTCAATACCGAGGCAACTCGCGCATGAAGCCGGCAACTCGACATGCTCAAGATATGCTGTAGGAAGATAGTGTAGAGTGTATGTCTCACTTTGGGGTTGGTTGCCATTGATGGAGGTGAAGGAAGAATGAGGTTGAGAAAAATGGTGCTTTCATTTTTCATGGAAGGAAATTGAGATGAAAGGAATGCTCCAAGCTCACAAAATGAAACTCTCTCATTTTCTTCTCTTTTCTTCTTCTTCTCTCTTTCTTTTTACAACCATGATAATAATCTCTCACATTTAGAAATGGTGGAGGATAACAATATGAAGCAAGAGGGAGGTGAGTGTAGTAAAAGGAGGAGGGTGACCACATCCAAACATAATCATCACTAAACTTACATCAACCTCAAATCATTTCTAATCTCATCAAATCATGAAAAGCAAAGATGCTTATCATATCAACCCTTATGCAAATAAGTCCTCCACAAAGTGTTATTTGCGAACTTGCAAATAACACCCTCCATCGGAAAAGTCCGGCCGGGAAAGAACAAAGGAAAACCGGCCGGAACGGAATGCAAAATGGCAACTCCAGAAAACTGGTCCCGTAATAAATTACAGGAAAAACCCCACACTGTGCATACACACCCGCATTTGTATTCCGTCTGGATACAAATGCAATGAGACAAAATCTACACTGTACTAAACTAGGACCGGCTTAAGCCAAAGCCGGCTAGTTATATCCGTTCGATCCTGATCCGTGCAATACCGCACGTATCTGATCGAACCCTGCCATATTTAACTATACGGCCACTAGTACAAACTGTCCGATCCTGATCCGTGCAATACCGCACGTATCTGATCGGACCCTGCCATATCTCCATACGGCCTCTACAGCGTTTCGCCCGAAACTTGAGTAACTGAAAGTGTGGTGGACTCTAAAGACTCGTCAATACTATGGCTGTGGATTTAACCACTAGCACGTCAGAGGTATAAGCCAATACGTGACGGGCCACCAGCTATTGACTAAAAGGGACGTCGATGAGCGAACTCATCCTGACACCCTACTGAGCCTGTCAGTGACAATATCCGTACAGTCCGGTCCGTTCGTCTATGAGTATCGCATGGCGGGCCTAGGGGGTTGGTAAAAGTCAGACCCCCAAAAGCGGTACAAGTCGTGTCGGAGTGTAGCCTAGAACACCCTGAGATACTACTGGAATACCTACCAGTAAATCTCCTGCCTTGGCCAAGGTCTTTGTGTAATGGCTCTCCTAGACACAGCGCGACCTCACCCCCAATACCGGGAGAGACGAAACCCCCGAAGATCCGCTCACTGCCTCCATGTGGCTCGGGACTGTACCCAACTAAAACCTGTTTGCACGACTCCTTTGAGCCGTGGTAGGGTAGTAATCAAAGTACAGTGGGAACTCACACGAGACAAATGACGATCCCCAGGTCGATGAACTAACCTGCACACATGTCACCAGGGAACTGCCATCTGACGTCTGGTATATGACCAACTAGCATGTTCCCGGCGAGTCCTGTCCGGTGTACTCATAACCCAATGAGCACCTGTATACATCTTAGGTGAACCAACTGACACCAGTGGCTTGTGAGACCAGCCACCGCCCCTCGTCGGGGTCTCGACTGCATACACTAGTCTACTAATGGAGTATCGATGCCCGGTCTCAAAACTCCCACGACTAGGGACCTTTTAAGGATATGCTTGTAGACCCCCAGCTCCCACTTATATGATCGCCCTCATACTGCTGGTGGTCAAGCAAGAATCCTAGGGGCTCTATCAACGTGTAATAGCGACGTATCATGTCACCTAAAGCAGTACACGATGATAAAGGTAAACCAGATAGCATACTATCATCTCGAGTAAGACTGTCCTACCGGGATAGGTCCTCCCTCAATCATTACAATCACGTACCTGTGACCTAATAATTGACTCTGAGGGCACTATCTCCAACAATCTCCCACTTGCACTCAAGGCTAATTATTGCGATGTCGCATACTCACAGCCCGTGTGATACCGAACATCCAACTCCTCTACTAGTCTGTCTCACAAAGCCCGTTTGCGAAACTCTGGCGTTCGAGGAATAGCCTCAGTGAGTGGATCCGCTTAGTTGTTTCTTTCTATATCTCTCTATATCTCAAGTTCGCGGAGAAACCCATCTCCCGAAATGAGCAATACCTGTCTTAGAATGTGTCTGGATGTCTGATGGGACATAGCTCATAAATGAACTCCAAATCCAAACTTCTTAGACTGTATCGTCAACTGAACTTAATCAGTATCCTGCGCCATGCCACCCTCAGTATTCCCTTGGATCACCTGTCCAAAATACTGCCCCTCGTCAGAGGGAAAACTATAACTCTGACAACCTCCTTGTCGTCCAGGTCACCTTGGAAGCCTGGAATGATAACCGTCTCCTAAAAGAGGCAGCCGTTATCATATCCCTAGAACAGCCACTTATGTTCTAAAACTGCTTCCGACTGTTTCTCCAGGATTGGATCAATATCAACTTATTGCATCTAGTGCAAGAACAACATCTGGTGTGGTACTTGACATCTCATGATTGACTCAATTGCCTAAGCAAGTGATCTGCCAATCATGCACATCCCTCTCTACTTTAGTCTAAAAGACACCTTTAGAGAGGGCAACTCCATTACTTGCAGGTACACTACCGTGCCAGGAGTCGTCCATTCTAAATACTCATAGAATGCTGTCAAGGTACCCAGATTAGGAAACCACCCAAATCTAGATCTAAAACCATAGATCTAGTAACCAGTATGTCTGATATAATGTCCAAGTCCTTTGTGGAGAAACCACTGTGTGACGACCAAAGTATAACCGATCGTAGTAAAGGAATATCACTTCCTACTACCTTCTCAACTGATCCATCCCCTATTCTGATGAAGTCAAACCCATGACTGTCACATTAGAAATAGATGATCAATCTCCGCTACATCTGCTTTAGTCTATAAATAGACATAAGCTACTTGTCCACCAATGCTTCCGCTGCTCCCACTGACTACGACAACCCTCTGGCAGAGTTATATAGACGTACACTTCTAAAACTAGTTTAGAACGACGCTATACTCATCCTCCCGCCTGGTCTCGCAGCCTGGAACAACAGCAATGGTAATTGTGGGTAAACAAGAACTTCCCTGTCACCGTCCTTGAGGCTACCGGAGTACCTCTCGGGTGCCTGAAGTTACCCACCTTATCTGCGGAGTGGCCAATGGAATGTCAATCCAGATTGAATCTTTAGGTTCCTTATCAAATCTTCAGTAATCGTTTGTGGTTCTGGAATTACTTCCAGTTCTACCATACTCCCACTACTGTTTTCTGAAAAAATCCATTTTTAATAAAACTGTGGCGAGTCTAGAACAATATTGCTATTGTTCATCCAGATGGTAGAAAATCAACCCGCGTCATAGCCTGGGTCAACCCATAAACAGCCATTACAGAAACGTGCCTTGAGTTGTCCAGTGTCTGGTTTTAAGCATAAGCCAGACAACCCCCCGTACCTTAACAACGTTAAGATATGAACTGTTCTATATCCAATATAGAACCAGAGGCACTGATTCAATTGAACCAGATTCAAATCATGCAGCTGTCTCCAGTGCATGTCAACTAAGTGGAGAGAGGCCGATTAGCGTTACTCAACTTAGGAATGCTTCCAATTATGAGTAACCTGAAAGAGAAGTAATTTCTCTTTATCATTACTATCAACTGAATACCATACAGAAGTATCTACATCTTCGATCACTTTGAAGAATCCCGATACTTGCTACACCTGGTTCTCTACTCTATTCAAATACCTATAACTCCTCAAAACTTAGACCCTGTGTTTCAACGAAACACATGTCTAAGAACTGGAGAAGTTAAAAGTAAACAGAATATAGTATGAGGACCAACCCCTCTGTCCTAATGGACACTGGACAACATACAATACTCTGTATAAGTCCGCTGAGTCTAACAACTCTTTCACTGTGTGTCGTAGGTTGAAAACTGTACTTATGGTTAAGAAGGATTACACCGCTGTTCAATGCTCCTTACCTAACCATCCACTGATATAGGTAAATGTCATCGACATAATATCAAAAGGTATATCTCACTCTATGAAAATAGACGTACAGATATATCAATTTGAAATTGGTGCACAACAGCGGATATTCAAAACCAAATATTTGCCGACCGGCAAACAACCCAGGTGGCATCCTCAAATATCACCAATTACAACGAATCCCGATATAATGAGGATGATCACCCAATTCCCAATAACTCACTCCCACTCATCATCTGTAAAACCATACAGATGTGAGAATCAAACCTGGTAAATACATACCCTGGAGCAAGTGTCCAATCGGGAAATCAGTTTTCTTTTAACAGTACACAGTGAAACTGAAACATTGAAATGTTTCGTTGGGGTATCCTGGCATTCCTAGTAATGCCTCATCCATAATCCAGATTCACAACTGTAACCGTATAATTCTTTGCCACCTCTCCAAATCCCTTCATATGTCTTTAGTCATTACCTTCTGTACACCCCTTTAGGCCAAATGGTTTTCTTCCTTCCCTACCGTTCGGCACCAGCCTATGGTTTGGAAGAAGACTATCCAAAAAGCATAAAGGGTGTACTGTCCTAATCCTAGGAGCACTCGCAACGCGAGAGAAGGTGAAGATAAAAGACACCTGAATGTACTTTATTCCTATTCCTCCTGAACCAGGATCCATCCCCGAACTGGAACGAGTTCCTTTCGAGTTCGTATATAACCATACGATGGATTATCCAATAAAATGGGATCTTCGTAGTGATACGGAGTGTCCAGGAGAAATACAAAGGTGATTTAGGATTGGCGAAGAAATACATGGTTTGGTCGTGAATAGCAGTCGCAATTTACTTTGCCCTCTTACTAATCCCTTGCTTTGTCTGAACTTAATACCTTCTGTACACCGTTTAGGCTAACTGGTTTTCTTCATTCCCTACCGGTCGGCACCAGCCTATGGTTTGGAAGAAGACTATCCAATTTGCAGACTATGTGTACTACTCCTAAACCAAGGAGTACTCGCAGCCTGAGAGAGGGTGAAAAGAAAAGACAACTGAATAATCCTATCCGTTTTCTCCAGAACCGGAAACCATCCTCGAATTCCTTCGAGTTCGTATCTAACCATACGATGGTTTTGTCCAATGGAAGTGGACGTTCGTAGTAATACGGGGTGTCCTGGAGAAAAGGGTAAAAGTAGGAGTGGCAATGAGGTTCGCAACTCTGACAATCCAAAAGCCAGTGTTAAGAAGGTTCGGTCAACTTGGTCACTGAGTCATAGTCTAGGGTCGGGTCAAAGGTCGCTGCCAAAGAGAGAGAGAAAAGAAACACTCAGCGTGCACTCTAACCTAGATCAGAATGGTTATCACTTTATCTAATCTGGAATCCTCCCACTGTACCTCAAATTCTCCTCCAAACCTGAAAGAAGAATTAGTCGGGGTCACCCGAGGAGTAAACTAACTCATCAGTGGGAATCGGGATCCAACTCTCATCGCATGACAACGTGACGGAATCCGCTCACGGTATCACACTCCAGAAGGTATGCGCATATCTGGCAAGTTTCAGTACTTTTGAAACTCCCGATGTGATTTCTGCCCCATGCTCTTATGACCTTGGCGTGAGGTCAAAATATCATAAGTCACATGTCAAGTTCTGCCCGTCATTATCCAGGTTAATCTGAACCCACCCGTACATACCCTTGACGTAGGCCAAAATAGTAGTACGACTGTCCCAAACCAACGCATCTATCTATGCAACAGATAAATACCCGGCAGCTACCAATCACTATGCCTTGGCGTGAGGTCAAAATACATAGCTTGAATACTACCGAATATTTAACTGAAATGACGGAGGGCTACGAATGGTTTCTGGCGAAAACCTTTAACGTAATGAACTTGATATCGTCGAAGGAACGGATAGCTTTTAAAAATATAGTGACGAAAACCGTTGCTAAAGAGGTCACTCCCTGTGAAGGGATCTCGGCTCTTTCCCCGTAGAATGAGGTGCAGGATATTCCAAATGAATACCACGGTGCAAAGCAAAAGTAATCGGCTATAGTGAAGTTAATGCCCTGACGCAAACTTCTGTCCAAGGGGTCACTCCCGGTGAAGGGATCTCGGCCCTTGCCTCGTCGACTGAGGAGCAGGATATTCAAACTGAATACCACGATGCAAAACAAAAGTGAACGTCCTTGCAATAACAGCTTTTTGAAAAGTGTTCCAACAACATCAGATTAGGTTTGTTTAATCTTGCATTGATCCGAATCAATGCAGTCCCATCAATTGATCACACCACAAAGAACGAAAATATACTGATGTACGTATATGCCATCCGCATTCGCCACTGGGTCCCGTCATTACCCGTTAGGTTAGCTAACTAACGACAGAGCGGGGACTGGACTAGCGCGGATGCAAAACATATACAACATCTACTAATATATATACCAATATATTATATTCGCTCAAGGCGTGAATAAAATGCAACATCACAGAGAATGAACAGCATCACAGAAACAATACAGATATCTGGGATCCCCGGGTTTCACAGAGCCGCTGAAACCCGACGTTCCCCTGGTCGTGTGGATAGCCTGTGCAATGAAATCCTAGACCCCTACGGGCGCGGCAAGTCACCCGCCAAAACCTGAAGCGAGGCAGCCCCCTTCAGCACCGTGAATGGACCACCCAGCACTTCACGGAATCCGGTAACTTGGGCACCCCTCCTGGGTCAACCTGTACCCCCTATGAGTGCGGCGAATAGCCCGCCAATCCCAGAGTGAAGCCCCCTCCGTCTCAATGCCATGAGATGCGGGCTTGTTGCCCTCCAGAACCCGGCTATCCGTGCACCCCACCGCGGGGTAATCCTAGTACAGAAAGTAAAATATACATACATCGGGTACATCGACCGCAACCAGGTCGTGCCCCAAAAGAATAATACAATCAGGCAGTGACGGCAGTCCACATGTCGGACGCTCGCCCCGCAATATCAAATGTACATAATACAACAATACAGTACTAGCATTGCATCCAGGCTATCCCCCACGACCGATCCGCAACATCACAGCATAAACATAGAACATCAACGTGAAAGTCACGTTCGCAAATCCGTCTAACCGGGCTATAGCAGTTAGACAGGATTTACCGATCGAGTGACATTCACGGTCGCAGATATAATGTAAATACTGTGAAAAATTTGTTTAAAATATCCGATCGATCAAAAATTAACAAGTGGGCCCCCAAACAAAAACTGTAGCACTCACAGAAATCCTGGGCCCAATTTTAATATTCCAAAACCCATATTTTAAGCCCAGAAGGCCTCTGGAAAAATTTGGTGATGTGAAGTGAATAGTACGCGGCGGAAGGGCCGCACGAGGTGGGGTTTCGCGGCGGATCCGCGCTCCAACTGTGGAGTTACATCGTCAAATTTTTACAGAACCCTTAGATTTCCCAGTACATAAATATTTTACAACCAGAAAAATTTTTCGAGACCAAAAATTTTCAACAGAAACTGATTCGAACTAAAATGCAGTTTTGGAACATTCGATCGATCGAAACAGAAAAACACATTACACCAAGCTAGACTATGTTAATGGCGAGGCTCTGATACCACTGTAAGTGCACGGCGGCGCCCCGGCCGTCGACCCGACGGCCAAACGCGGAAACGGTGGTAAACTTAAAATTTTTGCGGACTTGGCAAACCGGCACCACCGCGCACTAAACCCCGGATCGTGCCATTAAACTTATTCTAGCAACTAAAGAGAATGGGTTAGAGATATACCGACGATCCAAGTCCTCCGGTCTTCATCTCCACTCCGATCTCCTCGCGGGATCTCCGTCCGTCTCCTCCTCGTCGGAAAGGGCACCACGAAGCCGGGTACTTTTACGGGCTCCCACCTCAATACCGAGGCAACTCGCGCATGAAGCCGGCAACTCGACATGCTCAAGATATGCTGTAGGAAGATAGTGTAGAGTGTATGTCTCACTTTGGGGTTGGTTGCCATTGATGGAGGTGAAGGAAGAATGAGGTTGAGAAAAATGGTGCTTTCATTTTTCATGGAAGGAAATTGAGATGAAAGGAATGCTCCAAGCTCACAAAATGAAACTCTCTCATTTTCTTCTCTTTTTTCTTCTTCTCTCTTTCTTTTTACAACCATGATAATAATCTCTCACATTTAGAAATGGTGGAGGATAACAATATGAAGCAAGAGGGAGGTGAGTGTAGTAAAAGGAGGAGGGTGACCACATCCAAACATAATCATCACTAAACTTACATCAACCTCAAATCATTTCTAATCTCATCAAATCATGAAAAGCAAAGATGCTTATCATGTCAACCCTTATGCAAATAAGTCCTCCACAAAGTGTTATTTGCGAACTTGCAAATAACACCCTCCATCGGAAAAGTCCGGCCGGGAAAGAACAAAGGAAAACCGGCCGGAACGGAATGCAAAATGGCAACTCCAGAAAACTGGTCCCGTAATAAATTACAGGAAAAACCCCACACTGTGCATACACACCCGCATTTGTATTCCGTCTGGATACAAATGCAATGAGACAAAATCTACACTGTACTAAACTAGGACCGGCTTAAGCCAAAGCCGGCTAGTTATATCCGTTCGATCCTGATCCGTGCAATACCGCACGTATCTGATCGAACCCTGCCATATTTAACTATACGGCCACTAGTACAAACTGTCCGATCCTGATCCGTGCAATACCGCACGTATCTGATCGGACCCTGCCATATCTCCATACGGCCTCTACAGCGTTTCGCCCGAAACTTGAGTAACTGAAAGTGTGGTGGACTCTAAAGACTCGTCAATACTATGGCTGTGGATTTAACCACTAGCACGTCAGAGGTATAAGCCAATACGTGACGGGCCACCAGCTATTGACTAAAAGGGACGTCGATGAGCGAACTCATCCTGACACCCTACTGAGCCTGTCAGTGACAATATCCGTACAGTCCGGTCCGTTCGTCTATGAGTATCGCATGGCGGGCCTAGGGGGTTGGTAAAAGTCAGACCCCCAAAAGCGGTACAAGTCGTGTCGGAGTGTAGCCTAGAACACCCTGAGATACTACTGGAATACCTACCAGTAAATCTCCTGCCTTGGCCAAGGTCTTTGTGTAATGGCTCTCCTAGACACAGCGCGACCTCACCCCCAATACCGGGAGAGACGAAACCCCCGAAGATCCGCTCACTGCCTCCATGTGGCTCGGGACTGTACCCAACTAAAACCTGTTTGCACGACTCCTTTGAGCCGTGGTAGGGTAGTAATCAAAGTACAGTGGGAACTCACACGAGACAAATGACGATCCCCAGGTCGATGAACTAACCTGCACACATGTCACCAGGGAACTGCCATCTGACGTCTGGTATATGACCAACTAGCATGTTCCCGGCGAGTCCTGTCCGGTGTACTCATAACCCAATGAGCACCTGTATACATCTTAGGTGAACCAACTGACACCAGTGGCTTGTGAGACCGGCCACCGCCCCTCGTCGGGGTCTCGACTGCATACACTAGTCTACTAATGGAGTATCGATGCCCGGTCTCAAAACTCCCACGACTAGGGACCTTTTAAGGATATGCTTGTAGACCCCCAGCTCCCACTTATATGATCGCCCTCATACTGCTGGTGGTCAAGCAAGAATCCTAGGGGCTCTATCAACGTGTAATAGCGACGTATCATGTCACCTAAAGCAGTACACGATGATAAAGGTAAACCAGATAGCATACTATCATCTCGAGTAAGACTGTCCTACCGGGATAGGTCCTCCCTCAATCATTACAATCACGTACCTGTGACCTAATAATTGACTCTGAGGGCACTATCTCCAACATGAGGGAGGTGCCCCGTGCTTTCGCACGGACCTAATTAATGTAAACCTCGTTTTCCCAGAGGCGTAACCCCGTTGACACCTTTATAGACACCTACTTGATCGGCTAATTGTAATGTGTAAAACTCTCCCAGGAGTAACAATTACTCGAAGTGGGTATCGTGATCCAACTATCTCATAGAAGGTATGCAATCTCATTGCAAATTTCAACGCTTGAAATTCCCGATAATATTTTACCCCTAGTATTCTATGACCTTGATGAATGCCAAACAACCCATAGTCCACTAGTCAAGTTCAACCCGTACATTTCTTGATTGAATTAAACCCACCCGCACGACCCTTGACGAATGCCAAAAAATGCCGTATGAATACCCTAATCCAATCTGCAGCATATGCATAAGCAGCTAAATACTAGTTAGCTACCGTACACTACGCCTTGACGAATGCCAAACTACCGCAGCACGAATACTAAGTAGTACTTATCTGAAATGACGGAGGGCTACGACAGGTTTTTAAGAAAACCTATTGGGTAATGAACTTGATATCGTTGTAGAATCAAATGATTTTAAAATGGAGTGTTTTTTAGGCTTTTCTTGTTTTGCTAAAGGGGTCACTCCCGGTGAAGGGATCGTCGGCCCTTTCCTCGTCGAATGAGGTGCAGTATATATCATATTTATCAATGTGCAAAGCAGAAACTATAGAAGCTATCAAAAGACAAACCAAGAGTTGTAGCATCTGCCAGTTATTGCTAAAGGGGTCACTCCTGGTGAAGGGATCGTCGGCCCTTTCCTCATCGAATAAGGTGCAGGATATATCATATATACCGCGATGCAAAGCAAGAACTGTAGCTACCTGTTTTTGAAAATTCGATTCCACAACATCTTTTAGGTTTCTTTTTCTTTCATTAATCATATTAATGAAGTCCCATCATTTAAGTTACCTAAACATCACATATAAATACGACGTACACATATACCATCCGCATTCGGCTCGATGTCCCCTCGTGCACCGTTAGGTTAGGTAACTAATGGCAGAGCGGGGCAGGGCTAGCGCGGGTGTAAAACATAAGTAATGCCTATATAATATATCATATATACTATATACAGTATTTATCACAGAACATCAAATGATCACATCACAGATATCGCAGCAGAAGAATCATATGAAACATTGGATATACTAGGACGTCCGAGTTTTCAATACGAGCCACTATAAAACACGGATTCCACGGTCGCGATGAATAGCCAAACCCACACCACTAGACCCCTACGAGAGCGGCAAGCAACCCTACCAATTCTAGAGTTAGGAGACCCGGACTCGACTCCTCGAGTTGGTCTCCCACTGGACTCCAGAACCCGGTTACTTGTGCCCTCCTCCTTGGGTCTATCCTAGTGCGGAAAAGTAAATAATATACAAATGGTGACATCTTCTGCAACCTGGAAGTGCCCCAATAAAAGAATATTACATACAAGTTCTTACTTGAATGAAAATGAAAAACACTCATCTCACATAAAAAAAAACCCGGCTATTCAAACACGACGATCCAATATAACATATCCAGCAACATATAACATCACATGTCATCAACGTAAGTAAATATGCCCATCCCAATTGTCATTGACATATAGCAACGAAGCCGGCGATATCACATATTACACTTACGGTCGCAGAAAAGAACGTGTAAAACTACAACAGTTGGAATCCTCAAACTCCTCAGACATCGCATGCTTTAATCAAATGAATTACTTAGACATCGCATGCCTAACAATTATAAGCTCCACATTTTAGTCTCATTATCGAAAACTCTTTTCAATACCAAGTCAGGCAATTCAACAAGATTCCCGACATCCTGATCGAATGCTCGTCGCAAACTTCAGTAGATGGCCGCACCCCCGATGCCGTCGACGAAGTGCACTAAGGCGGAACACCGCTGTCTTAAGCACCCGGACGGATGCTTTCAGCGACGGGGTTCTCCTACAGTCACTTGGTCGGGGCTATGGGGTGTAGCTGCCTATTAAGTTTACCCGGCGAGTATCCGCGTACGCTACGTGATTGCGACGGACTTTTGATCGCATCAAAATTCCATGGCAACCGATCAAGTGAGACTAAAGTGCTATGTTTATAACATTCATTCTGTTATCTCATAACTATTTGTGGATTCCAAATATTGTATCACATTCCAGATAAACAGAAAATGTTAAACTTTCCGATCGAACAGTCAAACACCCAACTTTTCACGAAACAGCTCAACATATGTAATAAGTTTAAGAACATTCACTTCGTGCCACAGTACCAACGGTCCAGCCGTAGAAGGGTCAAGCCAACGCCTCACATGTGGCACGCCGTACTGCCCCAAACCCTAAGGTTCAAAGGGCAGTTCAAGACGGTCACATAATCGAGTTAAGGTTTGTTTTCTTCTAGAGGGTCCATCGCGTTACTTGCACTACTTCGAACGTTCTTAAACTACGGAAAGATCCAACACTTGGAAATTTCCCGACAGGGGAAAAAGTGGGTATTTATATCCGGTCGAACTTTTTAACATATTCTAAAATTACCCGGAAAAACACATAGACGAAGTTAAACTTTCGATCGAAACAACGAACTCCTAATACAACCCAGAAAACTCAACTCTTTAGTATAATTTAAAAATTCCCAGAAAACACAGCACTAATCGATAGGAATTACTGTGCAAAATTTAATGGAAGAAAAGACCGTACGGCCGCGGAACCGCCGCACAAGCCATACTCGTGCCGCGGTTCCGCGGCTACATGATCGATTTAGAAGCTCGTTTTGCACAGTAACTCCTAGAAAACCCTGCAGATTTTTCTGCATATTTTTAATTTGGAAAAAACCCAGTTTTCAAAAAATGTACAAAGAAGGGCTTTAAACTAGGGTTTCGGGTTCGATCGGACTTCTAACATTGTCTACACTTCGCTTAAGGCTCTGATACCACTGTAGGGTTCCTAGGCACACTCAAGTGGTTCCACAAGGCATCAACCATGCCAAACTAAAATTTCTATGTACCAAAGAACCCTAAACTAGATCGTTAACTAGAGGATAGACGAAAGAATGCAAGTTAACAACTTTAACTAAAAGGAAAGTGACTACAACCTTTGTAGATCCGGTGAAGAAATAGGAAGTGGGTTCACTTTGGATTTGGATTTCTCACTTGAAATCATCACTTGCAAATTTTCAAGAGAACTTTCTTCTCTTCATGAATAAGAAGAAGAAGAAAAGAAAAAGCATTTTTAAAAAATATAATCCAAGTGATTCTTATCATTTTTGCAACCATGGTTGAGTGTAGAGAATAAACTATGGTTTAGGTGAATGGTTAGGTTAAAGGAAAGAAACAAAATGGTTATTTCTTCAGAGCTTCATGAAGCTTCAAAAAAAGACAAAGCAAGCCACCATTTCATTTTCCTTTCCAAAAATAAATGAATAAAAGAATAAATAAAACAAATGTAAAACCTAACCATTAACCTAAACATGGATTAAAATAAACACACACCCAAGTTTGCATGTATCATCAAACATGATACAAACTAGTGTACAAAACTATAACATATATATACAATGTGCACATCAAGTGAGAAAATCCATCTTAAGTGAACAATACTAGTCAATGTAAAGTAATATATCTAATATATAATTATATATTAAAACATTAAATCAACACTTGATTTAACGATCCGGTCATATCGCATATGACGGACTAATATCCAATGTATCGACTTATTGAATCAATCCTCGATTCGATAACTAGGTTATATCGCATATAACCAATCGATACATTCATCGTGAGAATAGAATACGGTATCACCTACACGCATTATTCTCGGACCTGAACATATCTCATATGCGCTCCTATTTCGTTTCGCTTGAGCCAGAAAACCTCTGTGTAGGACTCTAAAGACTCGTCAATACGCCGGCAGCAGATGATGATCATATCAAGCACCCACAAGCCGCAAGCGGTCTGCTAAACGTAACGGCCACCCGGGTATTGAGCGATTAGAAGATCAACGAGCAAGCCCGCTCACACTCCTGTGAACCCAACCAGCAACACTTACCGTACAGTCCGGTCTGTTCGTCTGATATGTCGCATATCTTGCCTAGGAGTGGTAAACGTCAGACCCCAGTAGCTCGATAAGTCGTGTCGATATGAGGTCTATAACAATTCGAGAAACTACCGGTAACACTTACTAGGAAATCTCAGCAACCCTGGTCAGGGATTTCCGGTTATAGCCAATCGAACACAGCGCAACATCAACTCCCTATACCGGGAGAGACGAATCCCCTCCTATCGCTCATTGCCTCCATGTGAATCGGGACTGTACCCAAAAACCACCGTTTTGCACGCCCTCTTGGACGTGTTAAGGTGGAAATCAAAGCACAGTGGGAATCACACAAGACTCTATGACGATATCGGGTCTACTGACTAACCTGTACCAGTGTCACCAAAGAACTGCCATCTGACGTAAGGTATAATACCATCTGGGAGTTCTCTTCGAGTCCGTCCAGTATACCCAGTCTCCACTGAGCACCCGTATATCATCTCTGATGTCAAACACCAATGGATATGGGATCATCCATCGCCCATCTGTATGGGTCGAGAAGGTATACGCTAGTCTACTCTGGTATGTCGATGCCCCGTCCCGATACACCTACGACTAGGGACCTTGAAGGATGTACTTATGGACTACCATGCCCCCACTAGTATGATCTGCATCATCGTCCAGATAGTCGAGTACACATCCTAAGGGCTTTACCAACATGTAACAGAGAAACAATCAGTGTACACGTTAAGGTAAAGAGCAACCAGATAGCATACTATCATGTCGAGCAAGAAAGTCCTCCCTATATATGTCCAAGTATCCACTACAATATACATCCTATGTATAGTAATGGCCTATAGGGCATACATATAACTAACAGATGGAGCTTGAGTTAGACTCTTCTCGACGTAGATCATCTTCGGTATCGAATTCAACGACCTTGCCCGATCATTTCTCCGATGAAACCAACGCTAGAGTCCGGGATCCCGATGATCGCAGCGGAGGGACGTCATCACGGAGCTAAAGAAGTGGAGGACCGGATCTACAAAGGTTGTAATCCCTTTCACTTGTAGTTAAAGTAGTTAACTTGCTTAGTTTCACCTTACCTCTAGTTAACGATCTAGCATTAGGGTTCTTTGGCACATGGAAAATTTGATTTTGGCATGGTTGATCAGTGGTAGAATCTTATGAGTGTGCCTAGGAACCCTACAATCGGGACACTGGAAGCGCAACTATATTGAGTTTCTCATTGATCTCAAGAAGAAGAAGCATGGTGATGCTCCCGCTTCAGGTGTATTTATGACTGAAAACTGTTTTTCTATAATCTGTACTTCCTGGGTATTGGATACCGGTTAAGGTTCTCACATCTGCATTTCTATACAGGGATTGAGAAATAGCAGTGTTTTGAAGACTGGTGATCATACTATTCGAGTTGGAAATGGTTCTAATCTACATGCAGTTTCAGTTGGAGTGTATCACCTGGGGTTGCCATCAGGATGTGTATTGGTTTTAAACCCTTGTTATTATGTACCTAGTATGCTTTGTAATATAATATCCATTTCTTTGTTGGACAATAAAGGATATCATTTTGTATTGCAGAATAATGTCATGAACATTAACCTAAATCAAGAGTTCATTGGGTTTGGTACATTGATTAATAGGATATACGTTTTAAATCAACACACAGTTTTCAACATGCAACACACTACTAAAAGAAAATTTTCAGATATAAATGAAGCTTTTCTTTGGCATTGTAGACTAGGTCATATTAACGAAACAAGACTAAACAACCTTCATAAAGATGGATATTTGAATCGTTTTGAATATAAATCTTATGCGGCTTGTCAGTCTTGTATCAAAGGGAAAATGACCAAAACTCCGTTTACTGGACACCGAAAAAGAGCTGCAGAGCTCATGGGCCTCATACATAGTGATGTATGTGGGCCAATGTCTACACATGCAAGAGGCGGTTTTTCTTACTTCATAACATTTACTGATGATTTCTCAAGATTCATTCATGTATTTTTAATAAAACATAAGTCTGAAGCTTTCGAGAAATTCAAGGAATACAAACTTGAAGTAGAAAAACAAACCGGCTTCGGCATCAAGATAGTTCGATCGGATCGAGGTGGAGAGTATTTTAGTACAGAGTTTTCAGAATTCCTAAAAGAGAATGGGATTCTCTCTCAGCTCACCACTCCTTACACTCCACATCACAACGGTGTGTCAGAACGACGGAATCGGACCCTATTAGATATGGTGCGTTCCATGATGAGTGATGCTGAGTTACCTGTCTCTTTTTGGGGGCATGCATTGGAGACTGCAGCGTATCTGTTGAATAGGGTTCAAACCAAGACCGTGTCTACCACACCATATGACATATGGTATGGGAAGAGACCATCTCTTAAAAGAGTTAAGATTTGGGGTTGTCCAGCTTATGTCAAAAAGAAGAATCCAAACAAACTCAAGACACGGTCGGTCATGTGTAAATTTGTGGGATTTCCAAAACATTCGTTTGGATATCTTTTCTACTGCAAGGAGGAACAAAGAGTGTTTGTTTGTAACATTTCAGAAAAATAAAATATTATTTTTGGGAATTTTTATATAATTAAATACCGATAAATCGGGAAATATTTGGAAAATTATAGAATTACTGAAATGGGGGTGCTTTATATGATTTAAGCAAATTATAAATTTTTATGATTAATTATATTCAATTTTAATATTAATCGCGATTAAATATCGCTAATCGTGCATTAAGCTAGTTTTGTGCATGACATGCATCGTGTCATATTTTACACTTGTGTTACATTTTCCTACATGGCTTTCTTTGTTATGGTTTGGTTTTAGATGAGAGAAAAGAATAGAGAAGAGAAAAGAAAACAAAAGTAAAGAAAAGGAAAATAGAATAAGATTATGGGAGGTATGGGCATGAAAGAGAGGGTGAGAGGTGAGGGGTCAAGTTGACCTTGGGCATTCTCTCCTCCATCATTTTCCTTCATCTTTTCCTCTCTCCCTCACCTATGGCTGTTGCCCTCCTTCATCCCCCTCCTCTATCCCCTCAAAACACCCCTAAAACAACATCTAAAGTCCATCCACACTTCATAAAAACTTGCATAAGCTCCTCACAAGCATTTTGGACCAAGAAAGGATGGATTTTGAGTACTTGGGGGCAACTCAAGAAAAATCTTGAGTTGCCCAATGAGCTAATTTCTGCACCATTAGTGTAGTATTTCAATTCCTTAAGCATCCATACATGTTTAGTATCGATATTGAGTGGTTTTGTGAACTTAGAAAATTCCTAGTTAGGGTTCGAGGGATTCTTGAGTTGGGATTGTGTAATTGAGATTAGTAGAGGTTATTCAACCCCTGTGGTGTTAGTATTTTGGACAACCTGAGACTTAAACCCCGGAATACGAACTTAGAAACCCCAACATCGGATAATTTTGAGAATTTTGATGGTATTTAGGAATCTGGAATGACTCGGGGACCTGGAAAATTATTTAGCGAAGAATTAGAGTTGTGCAGGTGACCAGAAGACTACCCCTGAGACCCAAGACCCCCATGTTATTTCCTGGCCGCAAATAAATTAGTCCTGGACTCAAATTGCGGCCAGGTTAGGATGGTTTTGCCTCTTGCTTCGTCTGTAGCTCATTCATCAGTAAACTAAACCCCTCCCATATGCAAAATTGGCTAATTTGACCTAGGGCAAAATCTGAAAGTGTTTTACGAAGTTTCTGAATTCGTTTTGCAGCTTTTACTGAATTGGGTTTTGGTATTTATGTTTTATCCCGGTCATGTGACGTTTGTACGTCGGTATCGGGAGTTGTTTGTGTAGGGTTCCTAGGCATGCTAATGAGGTCTCACAAGGCATCAACCTTGCCAATTTCGAATTTTACGGTGCCGAGAAACCCTAGACAAGATCGTTAACTAGAATTTTAGGCGAAAAGTTAAACTAGTTAACAACTTAACTACGAGTAAACGGAAATACAACCTTTGTAGATCCGGTTCTCCACCTCCATAGCTCCGCAATGAAGTCTCCTCGCTGTCCAAATCGAAACTCGGGCTCTAGCGTCGGCTTCATCGGAGAAATGGACGGGCAAGGTCGTCGGCTTCGTGCCGAAGATGATCTACGTCGAAGCATTACAAGATCAAGCTCCCACTTCACCAAGTCATGAAACGTGTGAAGAAAACACCCTTTACTACTTGGCAAGAGGTAGAGGATGAAGAAATAGGAGGTGGGTTCACTTTAGAATTGGATTTCTCACTCAATTGCTCACGTTGCCATTGATGAAGCAAGCTTTCTTCTTGAAGAAGAGAAAGAAGAAGCTCAAAAATGTTATGATAAGTTTTATTAAAGTAGAAAAGAAAAATCAATTCTTATCATATCCAAACCATGGTTTAGTGTAGAGATTTAACTAAGGTTAGATGGAGTGGTTAGGGTTAAGCATGAGACAAAATGGTCACTTAGTCAAAGATGCTTTGAAGCTTCAAGAAGCTTCAAGCAAAGAATAAAGAAAGCCACCATTTTCTCTTTATCATTTCAAAATAAAATAAATAAAATAAATGAATAAGAAAATGAAAACCCTAACCAACATACAACCATGGTTTAATCTTTACATATCATCAAACATGATACAAACTTGTGTACAAAAGTATATCACATATACAATATGCACAATCAAGTGAGAAAAACCATTTAAAGTGAACCAATACTAGTTAATGCAAAGTAATATATCAAATATATAATTATGCATTAAATCATTAAATCAACACTTGATTTAACGATCCGGTTATATCGCATATGACCGACTAATATCCAATGTATTGACTTATCGAATCAATCCATGATTCGATAACTAGGTTATATCGCATACAACCATTCGATACATTCATCGCGAGAATTGAATACGGTATCACATACACGCATTATTCTCGGTCCTGCACATATCTCATATGCGCTCCTATTTCGTTTCGCTTGAGCCAGGAAACCTCTGTGTAGGACTCTAAAGACTCGTCAATACGCCGGCAGCAGATGGTGATCATATCAAGCACCTACAAGCCGCAAGCGGTCTGCTAAACGTAACGGCCACCCGGGTATTGAGCGATCAGAAGATCGACGAGCAAGCCCACTCACACTCCTGTGAATCCAACCAGTAACACTTACCGTACAGTCCGGTCTCGTCGTCTGATATGTCGCATATCTTGCCTAGGGGTGGTTAACGTCAGACCCCAATAGCTCGATAAGTCGTGTCAATATGAGGTCTATAACAATTCGAGAAACTACTGGTAACACTTACCAGTAAATCTCAGCAACCCTGGCCAGGGATTTCCGGTTATAGCCAATCGAACACAGCGCAACATCAACACCCCTATACCGGGAGAGACGAATCCCCTCCTATCGCTCATTGCCTCCATGTGATTCGGGACTGTACCCAAAAACCACCGTTTTGCACGCCCTCTTGGACGTGGTAAGGTGGAAATCAAAGCACAGTGGGAACCACACAAGACTCTATGACGATCTCGGGTCAACAGACTACTCTGTACCAGTGTCACCAGAGAACTGCCATCTGACGTAAGGTATAATACCATCTGGGAGTTCTCGGCGAGTCCATCCAGTGTACCCAGTCTCTACTGAGCACCCGTATATTATCTCTGATGTCAAACACCAATAGATATGGGATCATCCATCGCCCATCTGTATGGGTCGAGAAGGTATACGCTAGTCTACTTTGGTATATCGATGCCCCGTCTCGATATACCCACGACTAGGGACTTTGAAGGATGTACTTATGGACTACCATGTCCCCACAAGTATGATCCGCATCATTGTCCAGGTAGTCAAGTACACATCCTAAGGGCTTTACCAACATGTAACAGAGAGACAATCAGTGTACACGTTAAGGTAAAGAGTAACCAGATAGCATACTATCATGTCGAGCGAGAAAGTCCTCCCTATATATGTCCAAGCATCCACTGCAATATACATCCAATGTACAGTAATGGCCTCTGGGGCATACATATAACTAACAATCTCCCACTTGCACTAGGGCCATCTGATAGCAGTGGTTGTAGTATCTCATACTCAACCATCCCATAAAAGTCTCTCTCTGGGAATAGGCCTTCGTGAGTGGATCCACCGTGTTGTCCTCTGAGTCTACTCTCCTAACCTCGATCCCCTGGAGATCAACCATCTCCATGATCAGGTAATACTGCCTTAGAATATGTCTGGATCACTGATGGGACGGACGTTCCTTGGCATAAGCCACAACTCCATTGTCACACAATGGGAGGAACTGAGTTCGTCTCATGAACGAATATACACCCAGACAGCCTCTTTGGTAGCATCTTAAGTAGCGATGTATCCAGCCTTAATCGTCTAGTATGCCACGGTATCTAGCTTGGAACTCTTCCAACATACCGTCCCTTTACTGAGGATAAGGACAATGCCTGTGACTGACTTTCAGTCGTCCTTATCACCCTGGAACCCTTCCAGTGATTCTCCCCAGGATCGGTTGATACCATCTCACTACAACTAGTGAGAATCCTATCATCCAATTAGATCTATCTCATAGATCCAAAACCCAGGATTTAGGAGGTATCACTTTGATCCTATTTGGAGAATCCTTGTGATAAGCGGAGATTGACCGAGCGTAGCATAGGAAACTACTTTCCTATTAAGAGTATGTCATCCACGTACTTTACGAGGATCGTCACCATACTCCCTACTACCTTTTTGTTTATACAAGGTTCATCTACCATTTTGATGATGTCAAACTCTTTGACTAAATCATCAAAACAGATGTTCCAACTCCGCGATGCCTGCTTTATCACATAAAACATCTTGCACACGTTTCCGCTGCTCCCACTGTCTACGAAGCCCTCTGGCTTTGTACTTATAGACGCTTTCTTCCAAAACATCATTTTGAAAAGCAGTCATGGCACCCAACCGCCAGATATCGTAGTCATGGTATGTAGCCGTGGCAAGTAGGATCTGGATGGACTTAAGCATAGATCCTTAGAAAAAGTTTCATCATTATCCACACCTGGTCAATGATGCAAATCTTTAACAAGTCTAGCTTTGAAAGTCTCAACTTTTCCACGTACACCAAGTAATCTTCTCAAGATATACTTGCTCCTGATGGGAATTTAACCCTTCAGATATAGCAACCAAAAGTCCATACTTTGTTGGTGTATAAGGATTCCATCTCGGATCGCTAAGCATCTAGCCATTCTTACAGAGTCCCACTCCTGATGTCCAGCTCGAAACTAATTGGGTCATCATCTCATGATGCAATCCTCGCTCCCACTTTCATAGAGTAACCGAAGTATCTCTCAGGTGGGTGAGGAACCCTACTAGATCGGCGGAGAGGCTGAGGTTCATTGGTAACTATTGAATCCTTTGCTTTTATCAAATCATCTGCTGTATTTTGTATAGCTGGAACATTTCCAGTTCTGCATTACAGACCTTGCCTCGAGCTTGTCCGGATTTTGCTTTTAGACATAGGCCGGTCAACCCCAAATCTTAACCAACTTAAGATATGGGCTCTTCCCTTTCCATATCACATATGAAGCGGTAGGCAACTGATTTGATTTGAACCCTATTCAATAGGTATGCAGCTTCTCAAGTGCATAATTCCCAAAAAGGAAATAGGTAACTCAGTAGTACTCATCATAGAGCATACCTTATCACATAGGGTGTGATTGTTCCTCCCCGATATACCATCGTGCTATGGTGTATACGGAGGAGTAATGCTGAGAGAGAATCTCATTCTCCTTTAGAAAAGTCCAAGAATTCCGTGCACAAGTATTCTCCTCCCTGATCTCATCATAGGATATAATACTTATACCCGTGTCGGTTCTCTACTACTAACTTATATTCTGTGAATATCTCAAAAGGTTCGGACTTGTGTTTCAACAAGAACATATGTCTGAATCTAAAGAAATTATCAGAGAATGTAATGAAGTATAAGGAACCGGTCTTGGCATGTGTAGACAGGGGACCTTGCATGCATCACCATGTATCATCCCAAGAGTTCACTAACTCTTTCTCTGTTTCCAATAAACAGAGCTGTGGTCATCTAATCTTTGTGACATGACTGGCAAGTTTCACAGGATGTAAATTCAAACTGATTTAAATATGCATCTAAATGTAACTTCAGCCAGTCGGGTCGCATTGATATGACCTAGTCTACAATGCCTCAAGAAGGATTCGTTCATTTCTGAACTCTTCCTCTTTTGTGTGTTGCGTATACTAAGAACTGTAGTTTGATTTAGAACATCAATGCTTTTAGATAACGTGCCTGAACCGATCAACTTTTGATATAGGAAATGTTCAAAACATTATCCATCAATACAAAATTTTATCATTTCTTTACTGATAAAGAGACTGATATGATTTTGTATATCAGGTTCGGTATCTAATAACATTCGTTTAGAATCAATGTATATGGAATACAGGGTGACAATGACCAACAGACTTGGCTGTAACACTTGCCCCGTTTTCTGCCTCATGAAACTTATCACCCGTTCTCAGTTCTCTACATTGCTGTAGCCCTATGTAACAGATTACATATCTGGGATCCTGATCTGGTATCACATACCCAGGACGTAGAGGATACAGAGAAACAGTTCTATGTAATGAACACACCCGAAGATGATGCATCAGCATGCACTCTCTTCGTTTGGGCGGCACGGGAAATCTGGTATTCCCCAATTTCCTGCTCTGTCTTATAATAATTATAAGTTGGAGCGGGACCAACGTTCCCCAGCTCAGTATAACAAGCGGGTTCGGTCAATATTCCGTATTATTATCTTAATTAAGGCGTGATATGGTCGCTACCTGGAAAGAGAGAGAAGAAAACACTCAGCGTGCTCTCTTGCAAGAATAGATTAATTATTATTTTATCTAATCAGGATGGCTCCCACTGCTTTTTATCAAATCTTCCTTCAAACCCTAAAAGGAAAGACTAGCCGGGATTAATTACACACTACAAGTTCGCCAATCTTTCAGCCAGGCCAGTGTCGGTACTTTGAGGGAGGTCCCCCGTGCTTTCGCACGAACCTAATTAATGTAAACCTCGTTTTCCCAGAGGCGTAACCCCGTTAACACCTTTCTAGACACCTACTTGATCGGCTAATTGTAATGTGTAAAACTCTTCCAGGAGTAACTCTTACTCGCAGCGGGTATCGGGATCCAACTATCTCATAGAAGGTATGCAATCTCATTGCAAATTTCAACACTTGAAATTCCCGATAATATTTTGCCCCTAGCGTGCTATGACCTTGGCGCATGCCAAACAACCCATAGTCCGCTAGTCAAGTTCAACCCGTATATTTCTTGATTGAATTAAACCTACCCGCATGACCCTTGACGCATGCCAAACAACGCCGTACGAATACCCTAATCCAATCGCATCATATGCTAGCAGATAAGCACTAGTTAGCTACCGTACACTACGCCTTGACGCATGCCAAACAACCGCAGCACGAATATTAACTAGTACTTATCTGAAATGACGGAGGGCTACGACAGGTTTTTCTGAAAACCTATTGCGTAATGAACTTGAAATCGTTGTAGAATCAAATGATTTTAAAATGGAGTGCTTTTGAGGCTTTTCTAGTTTTGCTAAAGGAGTCACTCCCGGTGAAGGGATCGTCGGTCATTTTCTCTTCGAATGAGGTGCGGGATATATCATATATATCACTGTGCAAAGCAGAACTGTTAAAAGCAATCAAAAGACAAACCGAGTGTGCAGCATCTGCCAGTTATTGCTAAAGGAGTCACTCCCCGTGAAGGGATCTCGGTCCTTTCCTCATCGAATAAGGTGCGGGATATATCACATATACCTCTGTGCAAAGCAAGAACTGTAGCTACATGTTTTAGTTTTGAAATTCGACTCTACAACATCTTAGGTTTCTTTTCTTTCATTAATCACATTAATGAAGTCCCATCATTAAAGTTACCTAAACATCACAGATAAATACGACGTACACTTATGCCATCCGCATTCGCCTCGATGTCCCCTCGTGCACCGTTAGGTTAGGTAACTAACGACAGAGCGGGGCAGGGCTAGCGCGGGTGTAAAACATAAGTAACGTCTATATAATATATCATATATACTATATACAGTATCGATCACAGAACATCACATGATCACATCACAGATATCGCAGCAGAAGAAACATATGAAACATTGGATATACTAGGATGTCCGTGTTTTCAATACGAGCCAGTATAAAACACGGATTCCACGGTCGTGATGAATAGCCAAACCCACACCCAGACCCCTACGAGAGCGGCAAGCAGCCCTACCAATTCTAGAGTTAGGAGACCCGGACTCGACTCCTCGAGTTGATCTCCTACCGGACTCCAGAACCCGGTTACTTGTGCCCTCCTCCTTGGGTCTATCCTAGTGCGGAAAAGTAAATAATATACAAAATGTGACATCTTCCGCAACCTGGAAGTGCCCCAATAAAAGAATATTACATACAAGTTTTTACATGAATGAAAATGAAAAACACTCATCTCACATAAAAACCCCCCGGCTATTCAAACACGACGATCCAATATAACATATCCAGCAACACATAACATCACATGTCATCAACGTAAGTAAATATGCCCATCCCAATTGTCGTTGACATATAGCAACGAAACCGGCGATATCACATATTACACTTACGGTCACAGAAAAGAAAGTGTAAAACTACAACAGTTGGAATCCGCAACCTCTTTAGACATCACATGCCTAATCAAATGAATTCCTTAGACATCGCATGCCTAAAAATTATAAACCCCGCATTTTAGTCTCATTATCGAAAACTCTTTTCAATATCAAGTCAGGCAATTCAACAAGATTCCCGACATCCTGATCGAATGCTCGTCGCAAAATTTAGTAGGCGGCCGCACCCCCCGATAGCGTCGACGAAGTGTACCAAGGCGGAACACCGCTACCGCGAGCACCCGGACGGATGCTTTCGGCGACGGGGTTCTCCTACAGTCACTTGGTCGGGGCTATGGGGTGAGGCTGTCTATTAAGTTTACCCGGCGAGTATCCGCGTACACTACGTGATTGCGACGGACTTTTGATCACATCAAAATTCCGTGGCAACCGATCAAGTGAGACTAAACTGCTATGTTTATAACATTCATTCAGTTATCTCATAACTTATTGTGAATTCCAATTATTGTATCACATTCCAGATAAATAGAAAATGTTAAACTTTCCGATCGAACATCCAAACACCCAAGTTTTCCCGATACAGCTCAACACATGAAACAAGTCTAAAAACATTCAGTTCGTGCCTCAGTACCAACGGTCCAGCCGTAGAAGGGTCAAGCCAACGCCTCACATGTGGCACGCCGTCCTGCCCCAAACCCTAGGGTTCAAAGAGCAGTTCAAGACGGTCACATAATCGAGTTAAGGTTTGTTGTCTTCTAGAGGGTCCATCGCGTTACTTGCACTACTTAGAACGTCTTTAAACCACGGAAAGATCCAACACTTGGAAATTTCCCGACAGGGGAAAAAGTGGGTATTTATATCCGGTCGAACTTTTTAACATATTCAAAAATTATCCGGAAAACACATAGACAAGATTAGACAATCCGACCGAATCTACGAACTCTCAATACACCCCAGAAAATTCAACTCTTGAATTCAAATTAAAAATTCCCATAGAACTCAGCATTTAAATAAAGAAGTTACTGTGCAAAAATGGTTGACTGAAGAGACTAAATGGGCGCGGAACCGCCGCAATAGGCGGCTAATGCCGCGGTTCCGCCGTGCTTTAGATAGATCATTAGCTAATTTTTGCACCGTAATTCTTAGAATTTCCTGCTGAATTTTTTAAGCATTTTTAATTTGGAAAAAACAACTTTTTCAGAAAAAGTCCAGAGAGGGTTAAAAGTTAGGGTTTCGGGGTTCGATCGAGTTTCTAACATCGTCTACGCATCGCCTAAGGCTCTAGCTAGGCTCTGATACCACTGTAGGGTTCCTAGGCACGCTAATGAGGTCTCACAAGGCATCAACCATGCCAATTTCGAATTTTACGGTGCCGAGAAACCCTAGACAAGATCGTTAACTAGAATTTTAGGCGAAAAGTTAAACTAGTTAACAACTTAACTACGAGTAAACGGAAATACAACCTTTGTAGATCCGGTTCTCCACCTCCATAGCTCCGCAATGAAGTCTCCTCGCTGTCCAAATCGAAACTCGGGCTCTAGCGTCGGCTTCATCGGAGAAATGGGCGGGCAAGGTCGTCGGCTTCGTGCCGAAGATGATCTATGTCGAAGCATCACAAGATCAAGCTCCCACTTCACCAAGTCATGAAACTTGTGAAGAAAACACCCTTTACTACTTGGCAGGAGGTAAAGGATGAAGAAATAGGAGGTGGGTTCACTTTAGAATTGGAGTTCTCACTCAATTGCTCAAGTTGCCATTGATGAAGCAAGCTTTCTTCTTGAAGAAGAAGAAGAAGAAGCTCAAAAATGTTATGATATGTCTTATTAAATTAGAAAAGAAAAATCAATTCTTATCATATCCAAACCATGGTTTAGTGTAGAGATTTAACTAAGGTTAGATGGAGTGGTTAGGGTTAAGCATGAGACATAATGGTCACTTAGTCAAAGATGCTTTGAAGCTTCAAGAAGCTTCAAGCAAAGAACAAAGAAAGCCACCATTTTCTCTTTATCATTTCAAAATAAAATAAATGAATAAGAAAATGAAAACCCTAACCAACATACAACCATGGTTTAATCTTTACGTATCATCAAACATGATACAAACTTGTGTACAAAAGTATATCACATATACAATGTGTACAATCAAATGAGAAAAACCATTTAAAGTGAACCAATACTAGTTAATGCAAAGTAATATATCAAATTTATAATTATGCATTAAATCATTAAATCAACAATTGATTTAACTATCCGGTCATATTGCATATGACCGACTAATATCCAATGTTTTAACTTATCGAATCAATCCATGATTCGATAACTAGGTTATATCGCATACAACCATTCGATACATTCATCGCGAGAATTGAATACGGTATCACATACACGCATTATTCTCGGTCCTGCACATATCTCATATGCGCTCCTATTTCGTTTCGCTTGAGCCAGGAAACCTCTGTGTAGGACTCTAAAGACTCGTCAATATGCCGGCAGCAGATGATGATCATATCAAGCACCCACAAGCCGCAAGCGGTCTGCTAAACGTAACGGCCACCCGGGTATTGAGCGATCAGAAGATCGACGAGCAAGCCCGCTCACACTCCTGTGAATCCAACCAGTAAAACTTACCGTACAGTCCGGTCTCGTCGTCTGATATGTCGCATATCTTGCCTAGGGGTGGTTAACGTCAGACCCAAATAGCACGATAAGTCGTGTCGATATAAGGTCTATAACAATTCGAGAAACAACTAGTAACACTTACCAGTAAATCTCAGCAACCCTGGCCAGGGATTTCCGGTTATAGCCAATCGAACACAGCGCAACATCAACCCCCCTATACCGGGAGAGACGAATCCCCTCCTATCGCTCATTGCCTCCATGTGATTCGGGACTGTACCCAAAAACCACCGTTTTGCACGCCCTCTTGGACGTGGTAAGGTGGAAATCAAAGCACAGTGGGAACCACACAAGACTCTATGACGATCTCGGGTCAACAGACTACTCTGTACCAGTGTCACCAGAGAACTGCCATCTGACGTAAGGTATAATACCATCTGGGAGTTCTCGGCGAGTCCGTCCAGTGTACCCAGTCTCTACTGAGCACCCGTATATTATCTCTGATGTCAAACACCAATGGATATGGGATCATCCATCGCCTATCTGTATGGGTCGAGAAGGTATACGCTAGTCTACTTTGGTATATCGATGCCCCGTCTCGATATACCCACGACTAGGGACTTTGAAGGATGTACTTATGCACTACCATGTCCCCACTAGTATGATCCGCATCATAGTCTAGGTAGTCAAGTACACATCCTAAGGGCTTTACCAACATGTAATAGAGAGACAATCAGTGTACACGTTAAGATAAAGAGTAACCAGATAGCATACTATCATGTCGAGCGAGAAAGTCCTCCCTATTTATGTCCAAGCATCCACTACAATATACATCCAATGTACAGTAATGGCCTCTAGGGCATACATATAACTAACAGTTTGATTATTCTTGCATGCGAGACTATAGGTTTTGACCTATGTGTAATTCGTGCGACATTTTGGTTTTCGTGCGTGATTTCCGTTTACGATGCTATATGTGTATATGTAGGTACCCCCACGTGGACTTCGAGATGACGAGGATGAGCGTGGCTTCATTGACTCCAGCGAGCGAGGATCAAGGTGAGTATATATATATATCTATGGGGGAAGTCGGGTAGATGGCGTATAGCACCCCCGCAGTTCGTAGTGTAGTATACGAATACGTATATATATATATATATATATATATATATAAAGATATGTTTATTATGAGACTAGATGATTATCTAGATAGACTTTAAGAGTTGGTGGATAAATTTTAGTGTAATTGGATGATAGTGTCGATTGTTAGTTTTAGACGCGAACCCTAGATTAATGAATTGCATGCACGTGCGCGCGCGCACACACACACACTTGCATACATTTTATTACTTGTGCGTATATCGGGATATGTATGTATATATAAATACTCATAGGTATGGGACTATGTATATATATGTATACATATACATGGATGATGAGGATAGTACATGGTACTTGGAGATGAGTCAATGAGATTGGGCATGATGCCACAAGATCGGTGAGATGACATGGTTCGTATTATAAGATACGACATGATTAGTATAGTGGATCCTTAGGCGATGTGTTTTTATACACACGCATACATATATATAGATGGTATTAGTATGTACTAGACTTTAGATTAGTACCCAGATCATGATATGATGATAAGGATACCAGTGCAATATTGAGATAAATATGATTTTGACTTGTACCCAGATTGGGATGCCGTATGATGGATTTACCGTACGAGCTATATATTGATGATAGATCTGCACTATCGACTCGAGGATATCATGTTATATATTGTATCATATGTGATACTATTGAGGCGGGATCACCGACTATTATTTTATATATATATATATATATATATATATATATATCGACTCAGATTTAGGTGGTTTCCTTACCTTTTCGATTAACCTATTAGTTTAGTCCTGTAGTTTACTGTAAATGTTAGACTAGACTCGAGTTATACATATTTCAAAACTAACGAATCCTGTGTATTTTAAAGACATGCCAAGGGATTCTACGGATATTTCAAAGGACGCACCATTCTTAAAAACACCGTAGCCCATATTTTATAAACGCCACGATTCGTATTATTTCAAATGTCAAAACTGTATGACTCATATATATAGTAATGTATATTCTTTATTGCTGCGTTTACAATTCATTTTCCACATATTCTATTATTCTCATCGCATTGCATGCTTATTTGTGTTTTCGTAATTATTATGAAACCCGTACTGTCAGGACACCAACACCATTACCGATGGCGTATGCTCCACGTACACCTACTTGCTGGCTCACACACATCATCATCGGTAATTACCATGTCACGTACACTTTAGAGAATATTAATTCATTGATACCGCTTGTTAGCTGATAGTTTCGACATGATACTAGTGAGCCTGCCATTATATGATAGCTTAGACATCGCATTTATTTACTGCATTATCTCATGCATTTATTCATATATTCATTGCCATGCAATAATTTGGGTCAGTCCGGATTGCCAGAGCTCAGTATTCATTATTTATTTACATCGTGATTTATGATTTCGGATTTCCATGAGATTTCTGGATTTAGAGAAACCGCAAAGATTTTATAAACTGATTATCATTTTTAAATGAAAGTTGCGGTTTTCTCATGATATGATTTGAGATATGTCCACCATGAGTTTTCTCGGCTCTGGAGCGATATCATGCACTTGATTCGAGGAGGAGGAGGAACCGTTTGTTGGTGCATGGTGGACCCGGTGCGGTACCCCAGGGCCAGAAGGTCGCAGATGATGGCGTTGAGCCTGTGAAAGGGGAGCACTACTGACCGGTGATTGTATTGTGACTCAATGGATATCCGGAGGATACCGATCGTAGTACAGGCCAGTCCGTATAGCAGGAGCCTGAGGTTTTGAGATTTGATGATATGGGCCAGTTCGGGTAGCCATAGCCCTAGATATTGAGATTCGAGGTTACAGGCCGGTCCGGATTGCCGGAGGCTGAGATATTGCGATATTGAGATTTATGTTTTGTGTCGATGCTTGACACTGATTTCATTGATGATATCTCGATTTAAAAATATACAGAAATCTCACTAAATAAAGAAAACAGTTGTCACATTCATGATGCATTCTGTCTTCAGTATATTGCATTCATACCTCATATTTATGATATGTTGCTACCTGAGGCACAGACACATGCACTTGGTATTACACTTATGTGTAGATGTTTACCCTTGCCACCTTATCATGATTCAGACTTTATCATATTGAGGATATATATTATGATCGTATTGACCTAGGATTGAGTCATACATACGATTTTTGTTCTGTGATGTTTTCTACTCACGAGTTGGCAACTCACCCCCGTTGTCCCACAGTTTCTTGCATGTTTTGCCGTACAGGTTCGTTGCGGCTTTTTGGCACACTGCTTTCTTTTTGGGTGATTGCTTTGGTAGGTGGGTTCACTTGCAATGTGACCACTACTGTAGCTTTTATTTATATTCAGTTGTATCTAGAAACTCCATCAATCAGACTTGCATATTTTATTACCTTAGAAGACCAGTTGTATATTCTTTCGACTTTAGAGTCGCGCGTTGTTTTATTATGGTTTTCTTGGTAATTTTTAGTTTCCTTTTGAGTTTTGATCCTCGCCCTTCGGCGTTGTATATTATATTTTTTGCATGGTTGTGACCGTCAATTGACGAAGAGCTAGCTCCCGCTTGGGGATGCCTTTATATATATCATGCATGTTGTACCCCTTTTGGGGCCAGTATTTACAGAGGAAACTCTGCCAAAATTTTCAGAAAAGACTTGAGATTCTAAAACGCAATACTTCGACTTATGTTATTAAAACAACTTGTTTTAAAACCAGTTTTCTTCACTTCTTCCTAAAATGGTTTAGATTTCTGGGATTTTTGGCTTACTTGAATTAGATGGGGACCTATAGACTTCATATGAATCAAGTACCAGTCACGTCCCATTTTAGGTCGTGACAAAGTTGGTATCAGAGCGCTATGTTAACCCTGGTTCGAGTCTATGTTTGACTATGCAGAGCCTAGGGCGTTTGTATATATACGGAATCTAAGCTTGACCTTACGGAACTTAGATTTAGTCGAGGGGGCATTAGACCTGAACTTTCGTCGCGTAGGTTGACCTTGGTTGTCGGAGCAGGTGACTTAAGGAGAGTGACATACCGTGTGTATGTTCCGCGGCATACTTACGATACGCTACTCCGCTTAAGAAGCCTTAGGATGTACATTTTCTTGCACATTATTATATTCATTCATATGAACTATCCTCATCGATTTCGGTTTATGGGTTTTGCTGCCATGATTACACGGGCAGAGAGAGCTACGGCTAGAGTTGCGTCAGCACGAGCTCGTCACGGACGAGGACTGACTAGGGCGTGATTCCAGGGACACACGATTGCATAGATGTGTCATTTTATTGTGTTTTCGCGCCATGAGCGTTTGATGGATCGCTTTTACAAGATTTCTCGGACGTGCAGATCGGCTCCAGAGAATCAGGCTACTGCTAGAGGCCAGCCAGCATGTGATGACCGTAAATGCACCGATTATTTTGATGATTGAAGCACTGTTCAGCGTGCGGACAAATGAGCCAGTTGCTGCTGCGAATGATGAGATATCGCCCAAATGTTTGGAGCTATGCCGCACGAGTTATACTTAGAGATATGGTGGAAGATCGCTAGTCACCCAAGGAGGAATGACTAGGACATGTGATTCGTTTCCAACCCCGATGCGAGGTCATCAGATTGATTGATTCCAGTTAGAGACGACTTCATGCATGTACGTTTAGAGTCGCTAGAAGATGATCGAATGTCATAAAACCATTTTCCAAGTTTAAAGTATTCGGAAAAACCTGCAAGTATTTCCGTGGACCCATTAGAAGAATGAAACCCTAACTTGATATAATGACCATGAGAACGCTTTGAAACCTAAGAGTTTACAGCAGTTCAGCGGTGCCATTAATGAGGCTTAGGTTTGCCCTTTTACGGCTGGTCCACAGGTGCTGTGGCATGTACTCGATAATATTAAACTGTACTCAAGATGTTGAGCTCTTGGGGGATTATGGAACTTTGACGAATCGATCGAAATGTTCGACGTCATTCAGATATCATATGATGGGGTACATTGCTTGGGAGACTCCAGATACGAGTACAGTCGTTGGAGCGCAGTCCACACAGCTACGAAGAGACGAGTCTGAATCAATCAACACTAGAGAAAAGTGGAGAAAGCGGTTCGTGCGATATCTTAATGAGATGACGTTACACTCCGCTGACATCAGAGATGTGATACGCATGCAGAGGCGTTGTACATGGATATATCTTCCAGAAGGAGTCGTGATGAGTATGCAGCCGTTACGGACATGAAATGGATTTAGTAAAAGATGATAACTTTCGGGCAGTTCAGCAGAAACGAGATTTAGGAGAGACTTCGACAGAACCTTTGTGGAGTACAATATAAGCAGATTTGGACCCAGGATCGGTCATATTGCGTACACCCAATAGGCCAGAGTTCGGCATCGTTGACGAGACATATTATGTGTGACCATGACAGTTGGCCATAGATCTTTAGAGGATGTACCAGAGAGGGACTATTTCTGCTATCGTTGATTTTGATATTTTGGACGATTATTTGCAGGATTGAGATTTTGTGCACCACAGTTGCACTTGACTTCGATTTGATGTCATTCGAGATGCAGATTTTGATTTCATGCCTATGGTATGCATATGATTTGACTTGTGCTTTCGGCATAGCTTTCATGCACTTTTAGTATTTTGATTCGATTTTTGCATACTGTTGCACATGGTTGTGAGATTATATACCACGGTATACTTGATTTGGATTGAGATGTGTTGCATACCGTCGATTTCGATTGTGATACTCGATATTTATTTTCGTGCACCCTGTGCACTTGATTTGGATTCTTGCTCATACTTGGGCGCTTGATGAGATTTTGGTACACGCCAGATGCACTAAATTGAGATTCTTCGTGCATATCAGATACACCTGGTATTGCTGTCAGGCACATACCGTTGCCCTTGACAGGTGTTTCGTGCACACCCGTTGCACCTATATTTTATTCTGTGCACATGTATGGCACATTCATGTATTTCGATTTCCGTGCGCACCAGACTCACGCGGCATTATATATACATTTTGGGATTGATTTCCCTTGAGCAGCATATTTTATGATATTTTCTACTTTATATAGTAGCTGAGCAGGACTAGTCCGAGGACAGTACCTGAACATATTTTTGCATCCATTGATAGTTATCGAAGGGATTTCCAAAGAAAGAGCTATAGTCTCAGTATTTACCTACGTGTCCGAGATGACACGAAATATTTTATATAGGAAACCCTTCTAAAATTGTTTTCAAAATGGCGGGACGTGTATGTTAAACAAAGAGTATATATATATAGTTATTTTCTTACAATAGAAGTCCACCACTATGCAGTAATACGCGCATCACACAGCGACTGGAAAAGGGTTTTGGCATGCATTTCTTCAGATGTTTTGACGAATTTACCATGATGTTTACATGTATAGTTTTGATGTATATCATGTTGGTTTTCGTTTTGGGCTTAGACATTGGTGTCATCGCCATAACTCCGATGATTGTGGGATGCTTGACGGAGTTTGGATTTTGTTTTTTATACTCGTTTTCATGCGCATGCATTGTGCTACGATGTGTTTATGTATGTATGATTTCGGAGCCCTGATTGGTAGAGTTTTTGCGTGTTCAAGTTTATTACTGCAATCAAGACGGTTTCGCTTGTAGCTAGCTGGTTGAGTACGGGTCGTCCGCTGGGGGATGGGAATCTTTTTCTATGTGCTTTAACGAGTTAAGTCCAAATGTCCAGGGTTGTTTTTAGATTAACTATATGCTAAAATGATATGTAAAGAGAGCTTGTTAGGGTTAGGATTAGGTTAGTTTGAGTTAGGAGTCGCTCACTTCTTTCGTTGCCACTCTTAATATCGGTGTTACGGTAATCGGTAACAACGTGGATTAGCACGACTAGAAAGGAACTTGCGAGTATAAGCTAGGCTTTCCAACGCTTAAGTTCTTCCTTTTGGTGCTTGTCCGTCCGTTCTTGGCTCTTAGCCTTAACCTCCGGTTAATTCAACCACAACCGGTCTCACTAAGGAATCACCGCTATCATGTAGGATAGGATGCCGTAGGAAACGGATTGTGGTTCAATTAACGGGAGTCCGAATTAAGATGTTGGGCAAGAAAAGAGTGAGAGAGATTTCCTTCTCTCAAACTTTCCTTATCCTGCCCTAACAAGTATGAAAACTACTCACCCATTATAAGGAAAAGAAAATAAAACAAAGGAGGAAGATAGAAAGAAAGAGGTTAGAAGATTACAACTAGCTATTTGAGACCTCACCTTGGCAAGGATCAAGCTTAAGCATCATAGTTGTTTTAAGGATAAAGAAAAAGAGAACAAGAAAGAAACAAACAACAAATAACAACAACTAGATTACCAAATGAAAAATACAAGCAAATATAATGAACAATTACAACAAGATAAGTATGGTAAGAACAAGAACTCCTTTATTCATTCTTCACTCACAAAAGCTCACTACAAATTTTTATTGGAGAAGAGATGAGAGGAGGAAGAACAACAACACATGTATTCTAAAATCTAAATACAAGAATTCCAGCAGAACAAAAGGTGATGTGATGTGAATCTTTTGCGATGATTTCCTCGAGCTCCGCGTAGATAAGTTGGATCTTGTGTTGACATTGAGCTTTGTGAATGAAAATGACATCGATTTGCCATTTTGTCCCTTAAATTGGTGTGCGGCAACATACGGATAGAGAGCGGAGACCCGTGTTTTATCTGTGGTTCGCAGTAATCCGGAATTTGTCGTGCTTTTCAATGAATTTCACCATTTAGAGTCGAGAACCTGTATCCTGCAATTGACTAGCAAACACGGCTCAAGAGTACCTACTGATAAGCAATGAGATAAAAATTGGGCGGTATAAAAATGCAAAAATCTGATATAAACAAATACCCCCAAACTTATCATTTGCTCGTCCCGAGCAAAGCCAATTTATTCACAAAAATTCCTAACCCCACTTTCGCAGGGAACGCGATTGCACTGAGCATGTGCAACAAGCCGTTAAACTTCTAGGTGTCCCTAGTAGGAGGAGTGTTGTCTCCTGAGGGTTTTCAGTGGATACTACCTACAAAATCCGGTCAAGCTAGTTTTGCAAAATAACTATGATTCAAACCCTAAGGTTTTGTTTCAGAAAATAACAATTCTATTATCCTAAGTCTAGACTATCGAACCTTTATTTTTCACACCTCACTTTTTATTTAACTTAAGATTTTATATGTCTTTACGTGCAGTGCAAATAGTGTCGTTAAGTTCCAGAAGGATCGATTAAAGTCATCATGTCACACAATAAAGCCCAGATAAAATTTTTAAAAGGATCACAAAAGTTTTATAAAGAGTTAAGCATTTTTCAAGTTTCGTTTTCCAGTAAAGTTTCAACTTCAGAATTTCTATCTTCCTTAACAGGAAACTAGGTCTTATTTTTCACTCCACCTTTTTCTTGTTTTCATTTCATACACACCTCTGTGAACGTGCAATAGTCTTTATCATAGAATAAAACCTTCATATCTCCGCTAGAAATAATTTTTTATAAAAGCCTGTCTCTTGCCAAGATTATTCTCACACAAAGAACCGTTAGGAATTTTAACTCGGAGAGAACACTTGCTTGACTTTGTTTTAATCTGGACTTTCTAGGGTTCTTAACGAGCTTTGGGCCAATGCACCCAAACCAGTTGGCTTTAGGGCATTAGGTGTAAAGACACCCCAGCGGACTTAATTACTCAAGTTACCTAGGCCCAAAAACAAAAGACAATTTAACGTGAAAATCATGATGATTCAATGCGAACGGAGATATAACCGGCAGTTCAATTATTTTTTTTGGATAAAAGACGTGTTTAGTGGGTTAGGTGTGTAATCATTCCAATCAAGTTTCAGATGGGTTATTTTTCAGAATTAGTTCCAATTAAGGCATCAATAATATCCATTCATATTCACTTCACTTCATAAACTATTCTTGATATTACTTATTTCAGAACAAACCTATTTGATCCTCAGAAAATCATTTATCCATTTAAAAGTTTTTAGACATAAAAGACTTGTCATCTAATTTCCAAAACTCACGACACGTGTAATGTGATGTAGAGACGTATATCAACTACAGTTAACTTCAAAGGAGAGTTATCTTTCAGGTTTTCAAAATCTAAAAATAAGATTTAGTTCTTCTTATCTTATCAAACAAAACAGTCGAAATGTTGAATCAGAGTTCTCCAACTAGCTAACTTGACAGAAAAGTTTTTATGTTTTTAGAAAATTATCTGATTTTTATGGATTTTATGAATTTTAATATGCAGATGCAAAATATACATATGAATGCGAAGGTTAGAAATGCGTACCGAGCGTACCCCCAAACTTAAACTGGACAGTGTCCTAACTGTCGTTGCATGAAGAGATCATTGAAGGGTCAAAATTGTCAGTTAGATATACACACATTTTTTATTTTTTATTTTTATTTTATTTTATTCTTTTTAATGAAAAGAAGAATAACAAAAATTGAAAAGAATATCCACAAATATATACAAAATGGTATATACATACCCCCAAACTTATTTGGAACAGTGTCCACTGTTCTTGGCTGGATAACCGAAGTTTGGTGGTAGGCAGAGCAAGATTATGCAGGGTAAACCGGCTCCATTAAGACCAGGAGCTCCTCTGTTGGTTCGGCGCTAAGGTACGGCTTAAGTCGGTGTCCGTTTACTTTGAAAAGTGAACCGCCTTTTGGATTCTCCAAATCCACAGCGCCATGCGGATACACATTCCGCACAAAATACGGCCCTTTCCAGCGAGATTTGAGCTTTCCTGGATGGAAGTGTAGCCGGGTGTCGTAAAGCAGTACCTGTTGACCAGGTACAAAAGTTTTGTGCAAAAGGTGTTTATCGTGAAACACCTTCGTTCGGTTCTTAACGACAACCGCGTTGTCGTAAGCCTCATCCCTAAGCTCGCTCAATTCATTCAACTGCAGCTTCCGATGGCTGCCCGCATCTTCGAAAGACAGATTCAGCTCCTTTATCGCCCAAAATGCGCGATGCTCTATTTCCACAGGGAGGTGGCAAGCCTTTCCGTACACAAGCCGATAGGGAGACATGCCAAGATCGGTCTTATAAGCGGTTCGAAATGCCCAAAGGGCATCAGTGAGTTTCAACGACCAATCCTTACGGTTCTTGGAAACCGTCTTCTCCAGTATCTGCTTGATTTGCTGATTTGATACTTCGGCCTGCCCACAGGTTTGGGGGTGGTAGGGCGTAGATAACTTATGATTAATGGAATATTTCCGCATCAAGGCCTCGAAAGTCTTATTGCAGAAATGAGTTCCATTGTCGCTAATGATCGCTCGGGGGTGCCCAAACCGGGAGAAAATGTTTTCTTTAAGAAACCTAATGACAACCTTGTTGTCGTTAGTCTGGCTGGGCACAGCCTCGACCCACTTAGAGACGTAATCAACAGCGAGAAGGATGTACAAGTTCCTAAAAGAGCTGGGAAACGGCCCCATGAAATCTATCCCCCAAACGTCGAAAATCTCCACAACCAAAATTGGTTGGAGCGGCATCTCGTTCCTCCTGAATATCCGGCCCAAGTGTTTGCACCGGGAGCAAGTCTTGCAGTAGTCATGAGCGTCTTTAAAGAGTTGTGGCCAGTAGAAACCACACTGCAAGATCTTCTCAGCTGTCTTTTTGGGGCCAAAATGCCCGCCACATGCTTGATCGTGGCAAAATGACAGCACACTCTTGAATTCATCGTTAGGGACACACCGACGAATAATCTGGTCGGGACAGTACTTGAACAGATAGGGTTCGTCCCAGTAAAAGTGTTTTACTTGGGATAAGAAGCGAAGTCTGTCCTGACTTGACCATTCAGTCGGTAGTAATCCAGTGGCCAAATAGTTCACAATATCCGCGAACCAGGGTTCGCAAGATACGGTCAAGAGCTGTTCATCCGGGAAAACGTCGTTGATCGGAATTTGAAGCGACGGCGAAGAAGGAAGTCGTGAGAGATGGTCGGCGACTACGTTCTCACATCCTCTTTTGTCCTTGATGACAAGGTCAAACTCTTGAAGCAAGAGGATCCAACTTATCAGCCGAGATTTTGCATCTTTCTTCGCAAAAGATGGCGCAGAGCAGAATGGTCTGTGTAGACAATGACTGGAGAGCCGATGAGGTAGGGCCTGAACTTTTCTAGAGCAAATACAACAGCCAAGAATTCCTTCTCAGTTGTTGTATAATTGAGTTGGGCGTCGTTCAGGGTTCGGCTAGCTTAATAGATTACGTGCGGCATCTTGTTGATGTGTTGTCCAAGGACAGCACCAATGGCAAAGTCGGATGCATCGCACATAATCTCAAATGGTTGCGTCAGTCAGGTGAAGAAAGAACGGGAGCAGAAGTGAGTGAGCTTTTTAATGACTCGAACGCAGTCACACGGCTCGAGTTGAAGTCGAATGGCGTGTCCTTGGCCAGCAAAAGAGTCAAGGGCCTAGCAATCTTGCTAAAGTCCTTGATGAACCGTCTATAGAAGCTGGCATGGCCAAGGAAGGCTCGGATGTCTCTGACGCATCTGGGAGGAGGGAGATTGGAAATGACCTCAATCTTCGCTTTGTCAACCTCTATGCCATTTCGCGAAATGATATGTCCTAAGACAATACCTTCACGCACCATGAAGTGGCACTTCTCCCAATTCAAAGTGAGGTTCTTGTCCTTACATCGGGTAAGGACAGCGTCGAGATACAGCAAGCACTCGTTAAGGGAATCGCCGAAGATGGAGAAATCGTCCATGAAGATCTCCAAGAATTTTTCCACCATGTCTGAGAAGATTCCCATCATACACCGCTGGAAGGTAGCGGGCACATTGCATAACCCAAAGGGCATGCGACGATATGCAAACGTGCCGAAAGGACAAGTGAATGTGGTCTTGTCTTGGTCTTTTTCGGCGATGGGAATCTGATTATAGCCGGAGTAGCCATCAAGAAAGCAGTAGTACTTGTGTCCGGCCAATCGTTCAAGCATTTGGTCAATGAAAGGTAGCGGAAAGTGGTCCTTCCGCGTTACGGCGTTGAGTTTTCTGTAATCGATGCATACTCGCCACCCAGTTTAGGTGCGAGTAGGGATTAACTCGTTCGCCTCGTTAGTGATGACCGTTACGCCTGATTTCTTAGGGACAACGTGAATGGGTCTAACCCACTGGCTATCAGAGATAGGGCAAATGATACCGCTATCAAGACACTTTACGATCTCCTTTTTTACAGCCTCCTTCATGACTGGGTTGAGACGTCTTTGTGGATCCCTGGTTGGTTTGGCATCATTCATCAGATGAATGTGTTGTTCAACGATCAAGGGACTAATCCCCTTGATGTCCGCCATTGACCAGCCAAAAGCTTGCTTATTGCTGTGCAAGACCGCAAGAAGGGCTTTCTCTTGCTCTGGAGCTAGAGAAGCCGAGATGATAACCGGGAGGGTCTCGTTCTCACCCAAGTAAGCGTTCTTAAGGTGAGACGGCAACAGCTTGAGTTCGAGCGTGGGAGGTGAAACGATTGAAGGCAAGATTGGTGCAAAGGTCTCGAACTCAAAGGATTCCAGCAAAGGTTCAAAACGAGTGTAAGCGACCAAGTTGGATGGTTCATGTAACTCATCCGGAAATTCGAAGGATTCAAACTCGGGTGGTGAGTGGCTAAGATCGTTCGAGAAAGTGAAACACTCGTAGTCATTGTTGGGCGCAGAAACAGCAGCAGGTTCAAAGAGGAATGCACTAGTGGCGTTAAGGTTATCATGATCAAACAGAAACTCCTCGAATTCACACTCTTCTGGGGTGATCTCCTGGATTGAGCAAACGTCTAATATATGAGCATTAGGTTCGGAGGGCTGATTCCCCAACCTAAAAATGTTAAGTTCAATTGTCATGTTTCCAAAAGATAGGTTCATCGAACCATTTCGACAATTGATCACAGCATTTGAGGTTGCAAGGAATGGGCGATCGAGTATCACCGGAATTTAATTTCGGGGGTTAGCTAAAGGCTGTGTGTCTAATACAATGAAGTCAACGGAGAATATGAAGACCCCAACCTTGATTAACACATCCTCTAGCTCACCCCTAGGATGGATGATCGATCAGTCGGCCATTTGGAGAGTACAGTGTATGGGTTTCAGCTCTCCTACACCTAGTTGCTCATATACTGAGTACGGAAGCAGGTTAACACTGGCACCAAGATCTAAAAGTGCGCGGTTAATGTTCTTATCCCCAATGGTAATAGAAATCGTAGGACAGCTAGGGTCCTTCCATTTTTGCGGTAAAGATTGGGTAAGAGCATCACTCACAGCACTAGCCAAGAAAACTTTCTTGGGTACCTGAGACTTCCTCTTTTTCGTGCACAAGTCCTTTAAGATTTTCGCGTAGGATGGGACTTGTTGGATAGCATCTAAAAGGGGAATGTTGTTGTTAACCTGCTTAAACAACTCCAGAATCTTCTCCATTTGTGGATTTTGTTTATTGGACCTCAACTGGTTTGGAAATGGAACGTTTTTAAAATTGGTTGAGTCCAATGCTTGTGGAGGAGACTGTGGAGTTGGAACGGATCCCAGAGCTGGTGTTTTCGTGGAGTAAGAAGTGGGTCCGTTCAGAGCAGAATGAGAAAAAGAAGAAGAAGAAGCGGCCGGGGTGTCATTATCCTCAATTGTTGGGCCGATGTTGTTGTCCAGCATCCTTCCTGATCTCATTGCAGTCACGGCACTCACATTATGGTTTTGTTGTTCAAGAGCAACTTGTACATTATGTGGGTGACCGGGATTTGGGAATGGTTGACATGGAAGCTTCCCCTTTTCTCGCTCGCTTAACGCCGCATTCAGGTATGCAATCTGGGCTTCGATGGTCTTGATGCTTTGCCCGTGTGCAGCAGTGTGTTGCACTAAAGACTGAATAGACGACTGGATGTTGGCAGTGGATTGTGTCGATTGTTTTGTTGGAGATAGTGCCCTCATAGTCAATTATTGGATCGCAGGTACGTGATTGCAATGATTGCGGAGGACCTATCCCGGTAGGACAGTCTTACTCGAGATGATAGTATGCTATCTGGTTTGCCTTTATTAGTCGTGTACATGTTCAGGTGACTGATTGCATGTTACACTTTGATAGAGCCCTTAGGATCTTGCTTTACTACCAACTGTATGATGGCGATCACATACGTGAGAGTTGGGTAGTTTATATGCATATCCTTAATTGTGGTCCCTAGTCGTGGGAGTTTCGAGACAGGGCATCGATACTCCGGAGTAGACTAGTGTATACAGTCGAGACCCCGACGAGGGGCGGTGGCCGGTCTCACAAGCCACTGGTGTCAGTTGGATCACCTAAGATGTATACAGGTGCTCATTGGGTTATGAGTACACCGGACAGGACTCGCCGGGAATCTGCTAGTTAGTACTATACCTATCGTCAGATAGCAGTTCCCAGGTGACATGTGTACAGGTTAGTTCATCGACCTGAGGTCGTCATTTGTCTCGTGTGAGTTCCCACTGTGCTTTGATTTCTACCCTACCACGGATCAAAGGAGTCGTGCAAACAGGTAGCTTTTGGGTACAGTCCCGAGCCATATGGAGGCACGTGAGCGGATCGGCAGGGGATTCGTCTCTCCCGGTATTGGGGGCGAGGTCGTGCTGTGTCTAGGAGAGCCATTACATATAGTCCATGGCCATGGCAGGAGATTTACTGGTAGGTACTCCAGTAGTATCTCAGGGTGTTATTGGGCTACACTCCGACACGACTTATACTGCTTCTGGGGGTCTGACGTTACTAGCCCCCTAGGCGGATATGCGATACTCATTGACGAACAGACCGGACTGTATATACATTGTCACTGTTAGGCTCAGTAGGGTTTCTGGATGAGTTCGCTCATCGGCCTCCCTTGAGTTGGCTCATCGGCCTCCCTTGAGGTCAGTCCATAGGCAGCCGTTACGCATAGCTAGTGCCGCTGACGGTTTGTCGTTAAACCCACTACCAGGGTACTGACGAGTCATTAGAGTCCCCCACAGACAGTTTCCCAAGTTCGGGCGAAACGTTGTAGAGGCCGTATGGTTTTATGGCAGGGTTCGGAAAATGCACGTGCGTTTACGCACGTGTTATTTTTCGGGCAGATGATACTGGTCGGCTTTGGTTTAAGCCGGATCCGAGTATTATATTGAGTAGGTATAATATCTTTGTCTCAGTTGCATTTGTATTCGGTCGTAATACAAATGCGGGTATATTTATACAGTTTCGGGGTTATCCTGAAAGTTGTTTCAGGATTACTTTTGGAAGTTGCCAGTTTCCAGTTTTCTATCAGCCGTCTTTTAACATTCGGTTAAAGACGGATTTATCTTTTCTTCAGTTGAGGTGAGTCAGTGTTCTAGAAGCATCTAGATGAGGTGACAAGGATTAATTGGTGTTGAGTTTTCATTGGTTGCATTAATGGTTAGATGATGTGTTATTATGACTCATCCTTTGACATTAATGATTCTTGTTTAGCTAAGGATATTTGTTCATGATATTTAGTCTTATGGTTACTCTCCCCTCTCCTACACTCACCTCCCTCTACCTATATATGGCCGGCCCTCTCTCTCCTCTCTCACTCACTCTCACTTGATGTTTCATTTGGAGAAAAAGATTATGATAGTATTTGGGGTGCATGGAATTTTACAGTTCATTTCATTCCATCACCCAATTCCCTCGGCAACTTCATTAACCGTCCGTCCACAGTTTTGGACGGAACGAGACAAAGTCATCTACTCATTCTCTACATCATTCTTGGTCGTCTCTTTTAGCAAACTTGACGATCGAGTTGCCTCGAGTCAGAGGCGGGAGCCCGTTTAAAGAATCAGTGATGTGGTGCCACCTGGACGAGCAGATCGGAGATCGACGAGATCGGAGCAGCCGCAACGGAGCGTGGGATGATGGTTAAAGAACGAAGGACTCGGATCGTTCGGTATAACCTTTCTACACTCTTTACAGTTTGTTAGTTTAGCAATAATGGCAGATCCGGGTTAAAGTATACGATAGCGCCGGTTAAAAAGTTTTTGTTCCGCATTTGGCGTCTGTAGACTGCCGGGGCGCTAGAGTAGACTTACAGTGGTATCAGAGCCTAACCATTTTGCTATGCTAACTTGTGCTAACGCGTTTAAAACATCGATCGAACCGGAAATCGAAAATTGCAAAATTCCAACTTGACAGTTTCTGTTGATTTTAAATGGCCTCCTAAAATTTTTATACATGTCTCAGAAAACTGTGCAGGCTTTTCTAAGAACCACGACAAAATTTGGGGACATGAATCCACCAAACCGCCGTGGAAACGCGGCCAAACCCATGGTTTGGCCGCGCATCCGTGGCTACTTGGTGAGCTCATGCTCCCAAATTTGTACAGTGGGTTCTCAGTTGGATTTTGGGGTTTTTGGTAAATATCGTTTTGGCCCAGATTTTGTTACTGTTCACCAGTAAGCAGTGGGGCCCACTTCTTGATATTTGGTCGATCGAAATTTAAACATGTTAGTTTACAGTGCTTACATTATATCTCCGACCGGGAATGTCATTTGATCGATAAACCGCGTCCGATTGCTATAGTTCTTTTAGACGGGTTTGCGAACGTGACATTCGCGTTGATATTCTGTGTTGTGCTGTTATGTTGCGGATTTGTCGCGTTGGATAGCCGTGTGCAATGGTAGTACAGTTTGAGTTTATTTGTACATTTGATATTGCGGGGCGAGCGTCCAACTTGTGGACTGCCGTCACTGCCTGTTGTATAATATTCTTTTGGGGCACGACCAGGTTGCGGTCGATGTACCTATTGTACTATTTTTCATTACTGTACTAGGTTTTGCCCCGAGACGGAGTGCCCGGATAGCCGGGTTCTGGAGGGCAACGGGTCCGCATCTCATGGCTTTGAGAGGCAGAGGGGCCCCACTCTAAAATTGGCAGACTATTCGCCGCACTCGTAGGGGGTACAGGTTGACCCAAGGAGGGGTGCTCAAGTTACCGGATTCCGTGAAGTGCCGGGTGTTCCATTCACTATGCTGTGGGGACTACCTCGCTTCAGGTTTTGGCGGGTAACTTGCCGCACCCGTAGGGGTCTAGGTTTCATTGCACAGGCTATCCACACGACAGGGGAACGTCGGGTTTCAGCAGCGGCTCTGTGAAACTCGGGGATCCCAGATTATCTGTATTGTTCTGTGATGCTTATTACTTTTCTGTAATGTTCACGCCTGGAGCGATTATTGTATATTGGTTTATATACTATTAGATGTTGTATATGTTTTTCACCCGCGCTAGTCCAGTCCCCGCTCTGTCGTTAGTTAAGTAACCTAACGGGTGATGACGGGACCCAGTGACGAATGCGGATGGCATATACGTACATTTTATTTTCGTTCATTTCTGGTGTGATTGATTGATGGGACTGCGTTGATTCTGATCAATGCAATGTTAAACAAACCTGTTTTAGTTGTTGGAACAATTTAAAAAGTGTTATTGCAAAGACGTTTTCTTTTGTTTTGCATAGCGGTATTCAGTGGAATATCCTGCACCTCATTCGACGGGGCAAGGGCCGATATCCCTTCACCGGGACTGACCCCTTGGGCAGAAGTTTGCGTCAGGGTAATAACTTCACTATAGTCGATTACATGTTGCTTTGCATAGCGGTATTCAGTGGAATATCCTGCACTTCATTCCACGAGGAAAGAGCCGAGATCCCTTCACCGGGTGTGACCTCTTTAGCAAAAGGTTTTCGCCACTATATTTTAAAAAGCTATCAGGTTCCTTCAGCGATATCAAGTTCACTACGCTAAAGGTTTTTCGCCAAAAACCAGTCGTAGCCCTCCGTCGTTTCTTATGGATGGTCAATAGTATTCAAGCTATGTTTGTTGGCATACGTCAAGGCATAGTGTTTGGTAGCTGCTGGGTATTCATTTGTTGCATAGATAGATGAGTTGGTTTAGGACAGTCGTATTACCTTGTTGGCATACGTCAAGGGTATGTACGGGTGGGTTCAAATTAACAAGATAATGACAGGCAGAACTTGACATGTGACTTATGATTTGTTGGCATACGTCAAGGTCATAAGAGCACGGGGCATAAATCATATCGGGAGTTTCTAAAGAAACTGAAACTTGCCAAGTATGCGCATACCTTCTGGAGTATGAGTAACGTGGATGCATTCCATCACGTTATCATGCGATGAGAGTTGGATCCCGATTCCCACTGATGAGTTGGTTTACTCTTCGGGTGATCCCGATTGATTCTTCTTTAGGTTTGGAGGAGGATTTGACAGGACAGTAGGAGGTTTCCGGATTAGATAAAGTGATAACCATTCTGATCTAGGTTAGAGTGCACGCAGAGTGTTTCTTTTCTCTCTCTCTCTTTGGCAGCGACCTTTGACCGACCCTAGACTATGACTCAGTGACCAGGTTGACCGAACCTTCTTAAAATACTGGCTTTTGGATTGTCTATGTTGCATAAGTCATTGCCACTCCTTCTTCTACCCTTTGCATTTCTCAGAACACCCGTATTACTACGGACATCCACTTCCATTGGATAGATCCATCGTATGGTTATATACGAACTCGAAGGGACTTCTTCGAGGATGGATCAAGGTTCAGGAGAAATAGAATTGGTTTATTCAGTTGTCTTTTATTATCACCTTCTCTCAGGATGTGAGTGCTCCTTGGTTTAGGAGAGTACACCTATTACGCTTATTGGATAGTCTTATTCCAAACCATAGGCAGGTGCCGAAAGGTAGGGAATGAAGAAAACCAATTAGCCTAAGTAGGGTGTGCAGAAGGCAATAACTAAAGACAAAATAAAGGGATTAGAAAAAGGGCAAAGTAAATTGCGACTGATATCATTCACGACCAAAACCGCGTACTTCATCGCCACTCCTATTTCACCTTTAAAGGAATAAGGTATTATTCAGTTGTCTTTTATCATCACCTTCTCTCAAGATACGAGTACTCCTTGGTTTAGGAGAGTACACCTATTATGCTTACTGGATAGTCTTCTTCCAAACCATAGGCTGGTGCCGAACGGTAGGGAAGGAAGAAAACCATTTAGCCTAACAATGGTGTACAGAAGGTAACGACTAAAGACAAATAAAGGGGTTTGGAAAGATGGCAATAAAATATACGGTTGAAGTCATGAATTGTATTATGGAAGAGGCATTGCTATGAATACCAGGATACCCCTACGAAACATTTTCATGTTTCAGTGCACTGTTAAAGGAAAACTGTTTTCCCGATTAGACACTTACTCCAAGGGTATGTATTTACCAGGTTTCATTCTCATATCTGTATGGTTTTACAGATAATGAGTGGGAGTAAGTTATTGGGAATTAGGTGATCATCCTCATTATATCGGAATTCGTTGTAATTGGTGATATTTGAGGAAATCGCCAGGGTACAGTTTTCAACCTACGACGCACAGGTTTTGAGTTGTTTAAACTCTGCGGACTTATACAGAGTATTGTATGTTGTCCAGTATCCATCAGGACAAAGGGGTAGGTCCTCGTACTATGTTCTTTTTACTTATAACTTCTCTAGTATTTAGACAAGTGTTTCGTAGAAATACAAGGTCTAAGTTTTGAGAAGTTATGGGTATAAGAATAAAGTAGAGAACCAGGTATCACAAGTATCGGGATTCTTCAAAGAGATCGAAGATGTAGATTCTTGTGATTGGTATTCAGATGATAGTGATGGTTTTGAGAAACGTGTTTCTCTTTCAGGTTACTCATAATTGGATGGATTCCTAAGTTGAGTAATGCTGATTGGCCTCTTTCCATTAAGTTGATATGCACTGGAGACAGCTGCATGATTTGAATATGGTTCCAATTAAATAAGTGCCAAAGTTTTTGTATTGGATATAGAATGGATCGTACCTTAAAAGATGTTAAGGTATGGGGAGTTGTCCAGCTTTTGCTTAAAACCAGACTCTGGATAACTCAGGGCACGTTTCTGTAATGGCTGTTTGTGGGTTGACCCTGGCTATGACGAGGGTTGATATTCTACCATTTGGAAGATCAATAGTGATATTGTTCTTGACTCGCCACAGTTTTAGTAAAATGGATCTTTTTCAGAAAACAGTAGTGGGAGTATGGTAGAACTGGAAGTGATTCCAGAACCGCGAACGATTACGGAAAATTTAATAGAACCTATATATTCAATCAGGTTTGACATTCCAATAGCCACTCCGCAGATATGGTGGGTAACCTCAGACACCCGAGAGGTACTTCGGTAGCCTCAAGGACGGTGACAGGGAGGTTCTTATCTACCCAGACTTGACACTACTGTTGTTCCAGGCTATGAGACCCGGTAGGAGGGTTGTCGTAGTCGGTGGGAGCATCGGAAGAATAGTGGGCAAGTAGCTTATGTCTATTTATAGACTTGAGCAGTTATAGCGGAGATAGATCATCTAGTTTTGATATGACAGTCATGGGTTTGACTTCAATCAGAATAGGGGATGGATCTGTTGAGAAGGTAGTAGGGTGTGATGTCATGGTATTTGGATGACATACACAGAGTAGGAAGTAAAATTCCTATACTACGATCGGTTGTACTTTGGTCGTCACACAGTTGTTTCTCCAGACAGGATATGGATATAATATTTGACATTCTGGTTTCTGGATCTATGGTTTTAGATATGGATTTGGGTAGTTTCCCAATATGGGTACTTTGACAGATATTCTAATGGTTTTTAGAATAGTTGACTCCTAGCATGGTAGTGTACCTGCAGGTGATGGAGTCACCCTCTCTAAAGGTGTCGTATAGACTAAAGGGGAGAGGGATGGGCATGATTGGCAGATCACTTGCTTAGGCAATTGAGTCAATCATGAGATGTCGAGTACCACACCAGATGTTGTTTTTGCACTAGATGCAATGAGTTTGTATTAATCCAATCCTGGAGAAACATAAGGAAGCAGTTTTAGAACATAAGTACATGTTCTACGGATTTGATGACGGCAGCCTCCTTCGGGAGACGGTTATCATTCCAAGCTTCAAAGGTGACGTGGATGACAGAGTGATTGTCAGAGTTTTAGTTTTTCCCTCTGACGAAGAGGGACAGTATTATGGACAGGTGGTCCAAGAGAATACTGTGGGTGGCATGGTGCCGGATACTGATTAGGTTCAGTGATCGATACAGTCTAAGAAGTTTGGATATGGAGTTCATTTATGAACTAGGTCCCATCAGATATCCAGACATATTCTAAGACAGGTATTACTCGATTCGGGAGATGGCTTTCTCCGCGAACTTGAGTTTTAGAGAGATATAGAAAGAAACATCTAGGCGGATCCACTCACTGAGGCTATTTCTCGAACACAATAGTTTTACAAACGGGCTTTGTGAACTGATTAGTAGAGAAGTTGGATGTTCGGTTTCACACGGGCTGTGAGTAGTCGACATCGCAATAATTAGCCTTGAGTGCAAGTGGGAGATTGTTGGAGATAGTGCCCTCATAGTCAATTATTGGATCGCAGGTACGTGATTGCAATGATTGCGGAGGAACTATCCCGGTAGGACAGTCTTACTCGAGATGATAGTATGCTATCTGGTTTGCCTTTATCAGTCGTGTACATGTTCAGGTGACTGATTGCATGTTACACTTTGATAGAGCCCTTAGGATCTTGCTTTACTACCAACTGTATGATGGCGATCACATACGTGAGAGTTGGGTAGTTTATATGCATATCCTTAATTGTGGTCCCTAGTCGTGGGAGTTTCGAGACAGGGCATCGATACTCCGGAGTAGACTAGTGTATACAATCGAGACCCCGACGAGGGGCGGTGGCCGGTCTCACAAGCCACTGGTGTCAGTTGGATCACCTAAGATGTATACAGGTGCTCATTGGGTTATGAGTACACCGGACAGGACTCGCCGGGAATCTACTAGTTTGTACTATACCTATCGTCAAATAGCAGTTCCCAGGTGACATGTGTACAGGTTAGTTCATCGACTTGAGGTCGTCATTTGTCTCGTGTGAGTTCCCACTGTGCTTTGATTTCTACCCTACCACGGCTCAAAGGAGTCGTGCAAACAGGTAGCTTTTGGGTACAGTCCCGAGCCATATGGAGGCACGTGAGCGGATCGGTAGGGGATTCGTCTCTCCCGGTATTGGGGGCGAGGTCGTGCTGTGTCTAGGAGAGCCATTACACATAGTCCATGGCCATGGCAGGAGATTTACTTGTAGGTACTCCAGTAGTATCTCAGGGTGTTATTGGGCTACACTCCGACACGACTTATACTACTTCTGGGGGTCTGACGTTACTAGCCCCCTAGGCGGATATGCGATACTCATTGACGAACGGACCGGACTGTATATACATTGTCACTGTTAGGCTCAGTAGGATTTCTGGATGAGTTCGCTCATCGGCCACCCTTGAGTTGGCTCATCGGCCTCCCTTGAGGTCAGTCCATGGGCAGCCGTTACGCATAGCTAGTGCCGCTGACGGTTTGTGGTTAAACCCACTGCCAGGGTACTGACGAGTCATTAGAGTCCCCCACAGACAGTTTCCCAAGTTCGGGCGAAACGTTGTAGAGGCCATATGGTTTTATGGCAGGGTTCGGAAAATGCACGTGCGTTTACGCACATGTTATTTTTCGGGCAGATGATACTGGTCGGCTTTGGTTTAAGCCGGATCCGAGTATTATATTGAGTAGGTATAATATCTTTGTCTCAGTTGCATTTGTATTCGGTCGTAATACAAATGCGGGTATATTTATACAGTTTCGGGGTTATCCTGAAAGTTGTTTCAGGATTACTTTTGGAAGTTGCCAGTTTCCAGTTTTCTATCAGCCGTCTTTTAACATTCGGTTAAAGACGGATTTATCTTTTCTTCAGTTGAGGTGAGTCAATGTTCTAGAAGCATCTAGATGAGGTGACAAGGATTAATTGGTGTTGAGTTTTCATTGGTTGCATTAATGGTTAGATGATGTGTTATTATGACTCATCCTTTGACATTAATGATTCTTGTTTAGCTAAGGATATTTAGGCTTATGGTTACTCTCCCCTCTCCTACACTCACCTCCCTCTACCTATATATGGCCGGCCCTCTCTCTCCTCTCTCACTCACTCTCACTTGATGTTTCATTTGGAGAAAAAGATTATGATAGTATTTGGGGTGCATGGAATTTTACAGTTCATTTCATTCCATCACCCAATTCCCTCGGCAACTTCATTAACCGTCCGTCCACAGTTTTGGACGGAACGAGACAAAGTCATCTACTCATTCTCTACATCATTCTTGGTCGTCTCTTTTAGCAAACTTGACGATCGAGTTGCCTCGAGTCAGAGGCGGGAGCCCGTTTAAAGAATCAGTGATGTGGTGCCACCTGGACGAGCAGATTGGAGATCGACGAGATCGGAGCAGCCGTAACGGAGCGTGGGATGATGGTTAAAGAACGAAGGACTCGGATCGTTCGGTATAACCTTTCTACACTCTTTACAGTTTGTTAGTTTAGCAATAATGGCAGATCCGGGTTAAAGTATACGATAGCGCCGGTTAAAAAGTTTTTGTTCCGCATTTGGCGTCTGTAGACTGCCGGGGCGCTAGCGTAGACTTACATGTTTAACGAACGCCTCCAGACTTCGTTCTAGCGAGGAAACCTTATCGTTGTTTGACGGAACAAAGTTGTTTTGGGGAAAAGAATTGTTAGGTGCAAAGTTGTTCGTCTGATTTTGAAATTGATGTTGAGTTTGTTGTTGCGCTTGTTGTTGCGGAGGAGGGGGCCTCTGGAAATTGTTACCTTGGAATTGATGTTGATTCTGATTCCAAGCGAAATTGGGGTGGTTCCTCCAACCGGGATTGTAGGTGAAAGAGTATGGATCGTTCCTCGGTCTTTGCTGAAATGCAGCATTAACCTGATCCTGTCCTTGAGATGGTGGATTGTAAGGACACTCTTTGGTTAAGTGAGAAGGATCGGAACAACAAGCACAAATGGTACGAAGGGTAAGAACAGGGGCAGGAGCATGAGATGAAAATTTTCTTTCTATCGCTTCGAGTTTTCTTGTTATTGCATCCATTTCAGCTTTCATCGCAATATAGACATCGAGTTGGTGAATTCCTACCCTAGACGGACAAGTAGAAGCAGAGGATGAAGAAGAAGTTGGTCTGGTGCTCTCCCATTGAAGCGTTTGTTCCGCAAGGTCGTCGAAGAATTGCCACGCTTCCTCGTCAGATTTCGATAGGATGTGGCCCTGACAAATGGTTTCCAACAACTGCTTGGTTGCTGGGTTCAGGCCCTCGTATAAGGTTTGGCAAAGTTGCCATTTCTCAATACCATGGTGAGGGCATTGAACAAGAAGGTCTTTATACCGGTCAAAGCACTTCCAGAAAGGTTCAGTAGGAAGCTGGGAGAATTGGTTGATTTCGTTACGGATCCTCGCGGTTTTATGATTCGGATATAATTTCTTGAGAAACACTTTCATAAACTCGTCCCAGCTGGTTATGGAGTGGGAAGCAGTGCTATACAGCCATTTTTCAGCAAGATCGCTCAAAGTGAACGGAATGACCCATAGCCGTATAGCATCGTCTGACAGCTGGGTCGTTTTCATCATGGCACAAACATTTTGGAACTTGTTGATGAAAATATAAGCATCTTCAGATTCAAGCCCATGAAATTTCGGAAGCATGTTAATGAAGTGGGGTTTAATTTCAAAATTATCCCCATTGGCCGGTGGAAGGGAAAGACAGGTGGGAAGTGAAGAACGGGTGGGATAGAAACGATCCTGGAGCGCGATTCGCTGTGGCGCTACGACAGGTGGTGGTGGTGGGTTATTCGCATCCATAGGAGGTCGAATCAATCCCGGGGGAGTTGTAGGGATGTTTGGATTAAATCCTGACATCGCGGAAGAAGAGGTTGGTGATGGTGAAGGTGAGGATGTAAGAACAGAATTTAGGTCAACGTCGGAGTTGGCCGGCAAAGATAAGGGTGAAAGAGGCGTGGACGGAGCTTCGACATCTGAGTCGATCGCGTAGTCGGTAGCGACTAACGTAACGCGGACTAGGCGGGCGCTAGTGTCCCGAGTCCATGCGGACATACACTAAACGAGTTTAGTGCAGTCAAAGCGGAGAAGGTGAGGGTAAGAGAACGTCAATGGAGCAATACGATGGGTGGTGGGTGAAAAAATGAGATTTTGGCGACAAAGGGCAAGTTTTTATAAAAGTTTTTGTTTGATTTTTTTCTTTTTTCTTTTTTTAGAAAGAGCTTTACAGAAATATGTACGGACTTACGGCTTCAAGCAATCACAAACAAGATATGCACAATCACACCTAGATCTAGGGTCACCTGGGTCAGCTAGACAGCTCCTAACTGTTCCAAAGGGCTGGAAATAGGACCTCAAACCGTCTCTTCTCCGCCAATTGCGGCCAGTTAAGTGCCAGGTAAGTGGGAGGCATCCCACTACGTAAGTAGTGGTCCTAATTAAGTAACCACTTGCCTTGGACACACTTGCCTAGACACCGCAAAGTCAGGATAGGATAAACGGCCGATGCCTGTAACTAGTCCTCTGTCCTATTAAGCGCGAAGTCCTTAGGGCTGAGTCTAGTATTTTTTAATTAAACAATGGTCAATGCATATGCTTTTTGTGATTTCTGGGGTCCTGGGAAGGGTGATGAAATCCCCACCCAATCTGGATTGGTTTCATGCCTCTTAAAGTCCGTATTAATATATGCAAAGCAGTAACAATCAACTGCAATCAATTTTTATTTTTTTAGCGCGGCGCAAAGAATCCTGCACAAAAACAATTTATTGGAAGGGGGAAGAGAGTTTGCGCAAAGAATGCTGCAGAAAACACAGTTCATTGGAGTCCAGAGTAGTGTGGAGGAGAGAAGAAGGACTCACAGTGAATTTTGGGATTTGACGGCACCAAATAGCCGCGGTTCCGCGCCCAGAGGGCTCTTAAACCGCGGTTCCGCGGCAGGAATGGTGAGTTAGGCCTTCAAATTTCTTGCAGGTGCTGGTCTGGGAGTCCTATGCTTGTCTGGATTTTCTGAATCTTGATTTGCTCACTGTATCTGCTCCAGATTTTTATAGTAGACCGTTGGCTCTTGTCTTGATCCGTTGCGGTGTAGCCGCGAGATATGGGTCTAACTTCCCACATCTTTGGCACTGAACTCGACCTTTCCTTTTCTCATGCACACTTGCACAAAAACTAATCAAAAATAATAAGATGGTTTTTTTACAATGTATATATTTCTGTTTTGTTTTTCGGTTATATTTATATTCATAAATTAACCGAAAATTACACAATGAAATAAACTACCGTCTCCCCGGCAACGGCGCCATTTGATTGGTAGAGTTTTTGCGTGTTCAAGTTTATTACCGCAATCAAGACGGTTTCGCTTGTAGCTAGCCGGTTGAGTACGGGTCGTCCACAGGGAGATGGGAATCTTTTTCTATGTGCTTTAACGAGTTAAGTCCAAATATCCAAGGTTGTTTTTAGATTAACTATATGCTAAAATGATATGTAAAGAGAGCTTGTTAGGGTTAGGATTAGGTTAGTTTAAGTTAGGAGTCGCTCACTTCTTTCGTTGCCACTCTTAATATCGGCGTTACGGTAATCGGCAACAATGGGGATTAGCACGACTAGGAAGGAACTTGCGAGTATAAGCTAGGCTTTCCAACGCTTAAGTTCTTCTTTTTGGTGCTTGTCCGTCCGTTCTTGGCTCTTAGCCTTAACCTCCGGTTAATTCAACCACAACCGGTCTCACTAAGAAATCACCGCTATCATGTAGGATAGGGTGCCGTAGGGAGCGGATTGTGGTTCCATTAACGGGAGTACGAATTAAGATGTTGGGAAAGAAAAGAGTGAGAGAGATTTCCTTCTCTCAAACTTTCTTTATCCTACCCTAACAAGTATGAAAACTACTTACCCATTATAAGGAAAGGAAAATAAAACAATGGAGGAAGATAGAAAGAAAGAGGTTAGAAAATTACAACTAGCTATTTGAGACCTCACCTTGGCAAGGATCAAGCTTAAGCATCATAGTTGTTTTAAGGATAAAGAAAAAGAGAACAAGAAAGAAACAAACAACAAATAACAATAACTAGGTTAGCAAATGAAAAATACAAGCAAATATAATTAACAATTACAACAAGATAAGCATGGTAAGAACAAGAACTCCTTTATTCATTCTTCACTCACGAAAGCTCACTACAAGTTTTTAATGGAGAAGAGATGAGAGGAGGAAGAAGAACAACACATGTATTGTAAAATCTATATACAAGAATGAGGACCCTTGGCTTTGGCAAGTTCTGGACTATTTATAGGCAGGGAACTGGAAACCTAGGGAAACCATCTGCCTCCATATAGAATGACCTAAATACCCCTGAAAAATAGTCATCTGTCGAGCCCGTACGGCCGCGGTTCCGCGGCCTAAGCATGCTTTTGCCGCGGAACCACGACCATAATGAGGAGTTAGGCCGTCATTTTTGGTGAGTTTCCCCTGTTTGTTGTTCTCTGCTGTTTGGTATATGTTTTTTTTCCAGAATCTCTTCACAATATTTCCAGAATTCCAGCAGAACAAAAGGTGATGTGATGTGGATCTTTTGCCATGATTTCCTCGAGCTCTGCGTAGATATGTTGGATCTTGTGTTGACATTGAGCTTTGTGCATGAAAATGACATCGATTTGCCATTTTGTCCCTTAAACTGGTGTGCGGCAACATACAGATAGAGAGCGGAGACCCGTGTTTTATCTGTGGTTGGCAGTAATCCGGAATTTGTCGTGCTTTTCAATGAATTTCACCGTTTAGAGCCGAGAACCTGTATCCTGCAATTGACTAGCAAACACAGCTCAAGAGTACCTACCGATAAGCAATGTGATAAAAATTGGGCGGTATAAAAATGCAAAACTCTGATATGAACAAGCCCCGACGACTGGATCTTTATACTGAAATGTTTTAGCATTTGAGGGGTTCAAATTTAAATTGGGGGACCGAATTTCTTTAAGAGGGGAAGACTGTAACATTTAAGAAAAATAAAATATTATTTTCGGAATTTTTATAATTAAATAATAAATATTATGAATAATTTAATTTGTGGTATAATTAAATACCTATAAATCGGGAAATATTTGGAAAATTATAGAATTACTAAAATGAGGGTGCTTTTTGTGATTTAAGCAAATTATAATTTTTTATGATTAATTATATACAATTTAATGCTAATCATGATTAAATATCTCTAATCGTGCATTAAGCTAGTTTTTTGCATGACATGCACCATGTCATATTTTACACTTGTGCTACATTTTCTACATGGCTTTCTTTGTTTTGGTTTGGTTTTAGATGAGAGAAAAGAAAAGAGAAGAGAAAACAAAAGAAAAGGAAAATAGAATAAGATTATGGGAGGTTTGGGCATGAGAGAGAGGGTGAGAGGTGAGGGGTCAAGTTGACCTTGGGCAATCTTTCCTCCATCATTTTCCTTCATCTTTTCCTCTCTCCCTCACCTATGGTTGCGGCCCCCCTTCATCCCCCTCCTCAATCCCTTCAAAACACGCCCAAAACAACATCTAAAGTCCATTCCCACTTCACAAAATACATGCACAAGCTCCTCACAAGCACTTTGGACAAAGAAAGGATGGATTTTGAGCACTTGGGGCAACTCAAGAAAATTCTTGATTTCCCAAATGAGGTAATTTCTGCACCATTAGTGTAGTTATTCAATTCCTTAAACATCCATACATGTTTAGTATCGATATTGAGTGGTTTTGTGAACTTAGAAAATTCCTAGTTAAGGTTTGGGGAATTCTTGAGTTGGGATTGTGTAATTGAAATTAGTAGAGGCTATACAACCCCTGTGGTGTTAGAATTTTGGACAACCTGAGACTTAAACCCCAGAATACAAATTTAGAAACCCCGACATCAGATAATTTTGAGAATTTTGATGGTATTTAGAAATCTGGAGTGACTCGGAGACCGGGAAAATTATTTAGCGAAGACCGTGAGTTGTGCTGGTGACCAAAAGACTACCCCTGAGACCTGAGACCCCCATGTTACTTCCTGGTCGCAAATAAATTTGTCTTGGCCGCAAATTGCGGCCAGGGTAGGATGGTTTTGCCTCTTGCTTCGTCTGTAGCTCCTTCATCAGTAAACTAAACCCCTCCCATATGCAAAATTGGCTAATTTGACCTAGAGCAAAATCTGAAAGTGTTTTACGAAGTTTCTGAATTCGTTTTGCGGCTTTTACTGAATTGGGTTTTGGTATTTGTGTTTTATCCCGGTCATGTGACGTTTGTACATCGGTATCGGGAGTTGTTTGATTATTCTTGCATGCGAGACTATAGGTTTTGACCTATGTGTAATTCGTGCGACATTTTGGTTTTCGTGCGTGATTTCCGTTTACGATGATATATGTGTATATGTAGGTACCCTCACGTGGACTTCAAGACGATGAGGATGAGCGTGGCTTTATCGACTCCAGCGAGCGAGGAGGATCAAGATGAGTATATATATATATCTACGGGGGAAGCCGGGTGGATGGCGTATAGCACCCCCGCAGTTCGTAGTGTAGTATACGAATACTTACATATATATATATATATATATATATATATATATGTTTATTATTAGACTAGATGATTATCTAGATAGACTTTAGGAGTTCGTGGATAAATTTTAGTGTAATTGGATGATAGTGTCGATAGTTAGTTTTAGACGCGAACCCTAGATTAATGAATTGCATACACCCACACGCACACACTTGGATATATTTTATTACTTGTGCGTATATGGGGATATGTATGCATATATAAATACACATAGGTATGGGACTGTGTGTGTGTATGTGTATATATATATTGTTAGTTGTATATATGCCCTAGAGGCCATTATTGTACATATGATGTGTATTATTGGATGCTTGGATATATATAGAAGGGACTTTCTTGATCGACATGATAGTATGCTATTTGGTTGCTCTTTATCTTAACATGTATACTATGTCTCTGGATACTGTCTTATGGTTACATGTTGGTAAAGCCCTTAGGATGTGTATGTTGGAGATAGTGCCCTCAGAGTCAATTATTGGATCATAGGCACGTGATTGCAATGATTGAGGGAGGACCTATCCTGGTAGGACAGTTTTACTCGAGATGATAGTATGCTATCTGGTTTATCTTTATCATCGTGTACTGCTTTAGGTGACCTGACAGGTCACTATTGCACGTTGATAGAGCCCCTAGGATTCTTGCTTGACTGCCAGCAGTATGAGGGCGATCATATACGTGAGAGCTGGTAGTCTATAAGCACATCCTTAAAAGGTCCCTAGTCGTGGGAGTTTCGAGACAGGGCATCGATTCTCCAGAGTAGACTATTGTATACAGTCGAGACCCCGACGAGTGGCGGTGGCCGGTCTCACAAGCCATTGGTGTCAGTTGGATCACCTAAGATGTATACAGGTGCTCATTGGGTTATGAGTACACCGGACAGGACTCGCCGGGAACATGCTAGTTGGTCTTATACCTGACGTCAGATAGCAGTTCCCTGGTGACATGTGTACAGGTTAGTTCATCGACCTGGGGATCGTCATTTGTCTCGTGTGAGTTCCCACTGTACTTTGATTACTACCCGACCACGCTCAAAGGAGATGTGCAAACAGGTTTTAGTTGGGTACAGTCCCGAGCCACATGGAGGCAGTGAGCGGATCTTCAGGGGTTCGTCTTTCCCGGTATTGGGGGCGAGGTCGCGCTGTGTCTAGGAGAGCCATTACACGAAGCCCTCGGCCGAGGCAGGAGATTTACTGGTAGGTATTCCAGTAGTATCTCAGGGTGTTCTGGGCTACACTCCGACACGACTTGTACCGCTTTTGGGGGTCTGACTTTTACCAACCCCCTAGGCCCGCCATGCGATGATCATAGACGAACGGACCGGACTGTACGGATATTGTCACTGACAGGCTCAGTAGGGTGTCAGGATGAGTTCGCTCATCGACGTCCCTTTTGGTCAATACCTGGTAGCCCGTTACGTATTGGCTTATACCTCTGACGTGCTAGTGGTTAAACCCACAACCAAAGTGTTGACGAGTCTTTAGAGTCCCCCACATTCAGTTGCTCAAGTTTTCGGGCGAAAAGCTGTAGATGCCGTATGGAGATATGGCAGGGTTCGATCAGATACGTGCGGTATTGCACAGATCAGGATCGGACGCATAATACTAGCCGGTTTTGGTTTAAGCCGGATCCTAGTATAGTACAGTGTAGATTTTGTCTCATTGCATTTGTATTTCGGTCGGAATACAAATGCGGGTGTGTATACACAGTATCAGGGTTTTCCTGTAATTTATTACGGGACCAGTTTTCTGGAGTTGCCAGTTTGCTTTCCATTTCGGCCAATTTCCTTAGTTTCGTTCATTGGCCGAAGAATGGTGGAGGAGGGCTTATTTGCATTTGTGCAAATAAGCAATTGTGGAGGGGGTCTTTGCATATTCTTGTATCATGATGGTTGCACCATTCTTTGACCTTGACTTCTTCTTCTTTCATGATGGCTTGACCTTTTTGAAGTCATCATGCTTGATGATGATAGATTATTGTGGTAGAGTGTTGGTTTTAGCTTGTTATCATGCTTGAGCATGATAGCCTTTTTTCTCTCTCTCTTGGATTATTTTTGTGGCTACCTCTTTGTTACACTCTCTCACTCACTCTCATTATCGATCTCCTCCCAAAGCCATGGCCGGCCAAAAATTAGAGGGGGGCTGTCCCAAAATTTTGGGTGGGGTTTTTGGTTCATTTGTATTGCACAAAATCCATTTAGCTCCATCTCCAAAACTCCATTCCTCCACCATCTCAAAAGGCAACTCCATACAAACCCCAAATGAGATATAGATCTCTACACTATTCTACAGCAAATCTTGGGCACGTCGACTCGCCAGCTTCGTGCCCGAGTTGCCTCGGTATAGAGGTGGGAGCCCGTAAAAGAAGCCGGCGACGTGGTGCCCTTCCGGCGACGAGGTGGAGACCGGAGATTCCGTGGGAGATCGGGACGACGACGAGAAGACCGGAGGACACGGATCAGTCGGTATATCTCTCTTCCCCATCTTGTAGTTAGCTAGGACTAGTTAATGGTTCGATCCGGGTTTTGGTGCGCGGTGGTGCCGGTTCAAGTAAAATTTAAAGTTAACCATCGCTTCCGCATTTGGCCTCGGGATGGAGGCCGGGGCGCCGCCGTGCACTTATAGTGGTATCAGAGTCTCGCCATTAACTTAGTCTAGCTTTGTCTAATGTGTTTTACATTTCCGATCGAGCAAAAAATCCAAAATCCGCATTTTCAATAGCAACAGTTTTCTGTCGAAATTTTTTTGTCTCGAAATATTTTTCAGGTAGTCTCAGAATACTGTGCAGGGAAGTATAAGCCTACTGAAAAAATTTGGTCACGAGATCTCATTATTCGACCGTGGAACCGCGGCCAAACCCATGCTTGGGCCGCGGTTCCGCCGCAGTTTTGACAGATTAGTGCCCCAATTTTTTACAGAGGCCTTCTGGGTTGAAAATTGGGTTTTTGGAATATTAATTTTTAGGCCCAGATTTCTTGATGTGCTATAGTAGTACTTGGGGGCCCACTTGGTAAAATTTGATCGATCGGATATTTTAAACACATTATTTAACAGTATTTACATTATATCTGCGACCGTGAATGTCACTTGATCGGTAAATCCAGTCTAACTGCTATAGCCCGGTTAGACGGATTTGCGAACGTGAAATTCACGTTGATGTTCTATGTATTGCTGTGATGTTGCGGATCGGCCGTGGGGATAGCCTGGATGCAATGCTAGTACAGTCAGTTTTGTTGTATTATGTACATTTGATATTGCGGGGCGAGCGTCCGACATATGGACTGCCGTCACTGCCTGTTTGTATTATTATTTTGGGGCACGACCAGGTTGCGGTCGATGTACCCGTTGTATGTATATTTTACTTTCTGTACTAGGATTGCCCCGCGGAGGGGTGCACGGATAGCCGGATTCTAGAGGGCAACGGGCCCGCATCTCATGGCATAGAGACGGAGGGGCTTCACTCTAAAATTGGCGGGCTATTCGCCGCACTCGTAGGGGGTACAGGTTGACCCAGGAGGGGTGCCCAAGTTACCGGATTTCGTGAAGTGCCGGGTGGTCCATTCACGTTGCTGAAGGGGGCTGCCTCGCTTCAGGTTTTGGCGGGTAACTTGCCGTGCCCGTAGGGGCCTAGGGTTTTCATTACATAGGCTATCCACACGACCAGGGGAACGTCGGGTTTCAGCGGCTCTGTGAAACCCGGGGATCCCAGATATCTGTATTGTTCTGTGATGCTGTACATTTCTGTGATGTTGCATTTTATCACGCCTTGAGCGAATATAATATATTGGTATATATATATTAGTAGATGTTGTATATGTTTTGCATCCGCGCTAGTCCAGTCCCCACTCTGTCATTAGTTAGCTAACCTAACGGGTAATGACGGGACCCAGTGGCGAATGCGGATGGCATATACGTACATCAGTATATTTTCGTTCTTTGTGGTGTGATCAATTGATGGGACTGCGTTGATTCGGATCAATGCAAGTTAAAAACAAACCTAATCTGATGTTGTTGGAACACTTTTCAAAAAGCTGTTATTGCAAGGACGTTCACTTTTGTTTTGCATCGTGGTATTCAGTTGGAATATCCTGCTCCTCAGTCGACAAGGCAAGGGCCGAGATCCCTTCACCGGGAGTGACCCCTTGGACAAAAAGTTTGCGTCAGGGCAATAACTTCATTATAACCGATTACTTTTGCTTTGCATCATGGTATTCAGTTGGAATATCCTGCACCTCATTCTACGGGAAAAGAGCCGAGATCCCTTCACCGGGAGTGACCTCTTTAGCAATGGTTTTCGTCACTATATTTTTATAAAAGCTATCCGTTCCTCCAACAATATCAAGTTCATTACGTTAAAGGTTTTCGCCAGAAACCATTCGTAGCCCTCCGTCGTTTCATATGGGTAGTCAATAGTATTCAAGCTGTGTTTGTTGGCCAAAGTCAAGGCACAGTGTTTGGTAGCTGTTGGTTATTCATATGCAGCATAGATAGATGCGTTGGTTTGGAACAGTCATACTGCCTTGTTGGCCAAAGTCAAGGGTAGGTACGGGTGGATTCAAATTAACCTGGAGAATGACGGGTAGAACTTGACTTGTGACTTATGATTTGTTGGCCAAAGTCAAGGTCATAAGAGCATGGGGTAAAAATCACATCGGGAGTTTCAAAAGAACTGAAAGTTGCCAGATATGCGCATACCTTCTGGAGTGTGATAGCGTGAGCGGATTCCGTCACGTTATCATGCGATGATAGTTGGATCCCGATTCCCGCTGATGAGTTGGTTTACTCCTCGGGTGATCCCGACTAATTCTTCTTTTAGGTTTGTAGAAGAATTTGACGTTACAGTGGGAGGTTTCCAGATTAGATAAATTGGTAACCATTCTGATCTAGGTTAGAGTGCACGCTGAGTGTTTCTTTTCTCTCTCTCTTCGGCAGCGACCATTGACCCGACCCTAGACTATGACTCAGTGACCAAGTTGACCGAACCTTCTTAAACACTGGCTTTTGGATTGTCATAGTTGCAAACCTCATTGCTACTCCTACTTTTACCCTTTTCTCCAGGACACCCCATATTACTATGAACGTCCACTTCCATTCGACAAAACCATCGTATGGTTATATACGAACTCGAAGGAATCTATTTGAGGATGGTTTCAGGTTCTGGAGGAAACGGATAGGACTATTCAGTTGTCTTTTCCTTTTACATTCTTTCAGGTTGCGAGTGCTCCTTGGTTTAGGAGTAGTACACCTGTTACGCAAATTAGATAGTCTTCTTCCAAACCATAGGTAGGTGCCGACCGGTAGGGAATGAAGAAAACCAATTAGCCTAACGATGGTGTACAGAAGGTATTAAGTTAAGACAAAGCAAGGGATTAGTAAGAGGGCAAAGTAAATTGCAACTGATATTCACGACCAAACCAGGTATTTCATTACCACTCCCACTTAACCTTTGTATTTCTCCAGGACACTCCGTATCACTACGAAGATCCACAGATTTTTGGATACTCCATCGTATGGTTATATACGAACTCGAAAGGAACTTGTTCCAATTCGGGGATGGATTCTGGTTCAGGAGAAAAAGGAATAAGGTTTATTCAGGTGTCTTTTATCTTCACCTTCTCTCGCATTGCGAATGTTCCTAGGATTGGGACAGTACACCCATTATGCTTATTGGATAGTCTTCTTCCAAACCATAGGCTGGTGCCGAAAGGTAGGGAAGGAAGAAAACCATTTGGCCTAAAGGGGTGTACAGAAGGTAATGACTAAAGACATAGAAAGGGATTTGGAGAGGTGGTAAAGAATTATACGGTTACAGTCGTGAATCTGGAAGAGGCATTACTAGGAATACCAGGATACCCCGTCGAAACATTTCAATGTTTCAGTTTCACTGTGTACTGTTAAAGGAAAACTGATTTCCCAATTAATCCTTACTCCAGGGTATGTATTTACCAGATATGATTCTCACATCTGTATGGTTTTACAGATGTTGAGTGGGAGTAAGTTATTGGGAATTGGGTGATCATCCTCATTATGTCGGGATTCGTTGTAATCGGTGATATTTGAGGAAGTCACCTGGGTTGTTTGCCGGTCGGCAAATATTTGGTTTTGAATATCCGCTGTCATGCACCAATTTCAAATTGATATATCTATACGTCTATTTTTATAGAGTGAGACATATTTTTTTGAAATTATGTCTGTGACATTTACCTATATCAGTGGATGGTTAGGTAAGGAGCATTAAACAGCGGTGTAATTCTTCTTAACCATAAGTACAGTTTTCAACCTACGACACACAGTAAATGAGTTATCAGACTCAAGGGACTTATACAGAGTATTGTATGTTGTCCAGGGTCCATCCGGACAGAGGGGTTGGTCCTCGTACTATATTCGGTTTACTTATGACTTCTTTAGTTTTTAGAAAGGTGTTTCGTGGAAACACAGGGTCCGAATTTTGAGAAGTTATAGGTATTTGAATAAAGTAGAGAACCAGGTGTAGAAAGTATCGGGATTCTTCAAAGTGATCGAAGATGTAGATACTTGTGTACGGTAGGATATTAATGATTTAGGGAACTTGTTTCTCTTTCAGCTTACTCATAATTGGAAGTATTCCTAAGTTGAGTAACGCTGATCGGCCTCTTTCCATTTAGTTGACATGCACTGGCGACAGCTGCATGATTTGAATCTGGTTCAATTAAATCAGTGCCTCTGGTTCTATATTGGATATAGAACAGTTCATATCTTAACGATGTTAATGTACGGGGAGTTGTCCGGCTTATGATTAAAACCAGACACTGGACAACTCAAGGCACGTTTCTGTAATGGCTGTTTATGGGTTGACCCAGGCTATGACGAGGGTCGACTTTCTACCATCTGGAAGATCAATAGTGATATTGTTCTTAACTCGCCACAGTTTTAAATAAAATGGATTTTTTTTCAGAAAACAGTAGTGGGAGTATGGTAGAACTGGAAGTGATTCCAGAACCACAAACGATTACTGAAGATTTGATAGGAATCTAAAGATTCAATCCGGTTTGACATTCCATTGGCCACTCCGCAGATAAGGTGGGTAACATCAGGCACCCGAGAGGTACTTCGGTAGCCTCAAGGACGGTGACAGGGAAGTTCTTGTTTACCCACACTTGCCATTGATGTTGTTCCAGGTTGCGAGACCCGGCGGGAGGATGAGTATAGCGTCGTTCTAAACTAGTTTTAGAAGTGTACGTGTATATGACTCTGCCAGAGGGTTGTCGTAGTCAGTGGGAGCTGCGGAAGCATTGGTGGACAGGTAGCTTATGTCTATTTATAGACTAAAGCAGATATAGCGGAGATAGATCATCAATTTCTGATGTGACAGTCATAGGTTTGACTTCATCATAATAGGGGATTAATCTGTTGAGAAGGTAGTAGGGTGTGATGTCCTGGTATTTGGATGACATAAACAGAGTAGGAAGTGATATTCCTATACTACAATCGGTTATACTTTGGTCGTCACACAGTGTTTTCTCCACATGGGTCTTGGACATTATATCAGACATACTGGTTACTAGATCTATGGTTTTAAATCCAGATTTGGGTGGTTTCCCAATTAAGGGTACTTAGACAGCATTCTAAAAGTATTTAGAATGGACGACTACTGGCGCGGTAGTGTACCTGCAGGTGATGGAGTCACCCTCTCTAAAGGTATCTTACAGACTAAATGGGAGAGGGATGTGCATGAATGGCAGATCACTTGCTCAGGCAATTGAGTCAATCATGAGATGTCAAGTACCACACCAGATGTTGTTCTTGCACTAGAAGCAATAAGTTGACTTTGATCCGATCCTGGAGATGCAGTCGGAAGCAGTTTTAGAACATAAGTGAATGTTCTAGGGATATGATAACGACAGCCTCATTCGGGAGACAGTTATCATTCCAGGCTTCTAAGGTGACATGGACGACAGGGTGGTCGTCAGAGTTATAGTTTTTCCTTCTGACGAGGGGCAGTATTTTGGACAGGTGGTCCAAGGCAATACTGAGGGAGGCATGGCGCAGGATACTGATTAAGTTCAGTTGTCGATACAGTCTAAGAAGTTTGGATTTGGAGTTCATTTATGAGCTAGGTCCCATCAGACATCCAGACACATTCTATGACAGGTATTGCTCATTTCAGGAGATAGGTGTCTCCGCGAACTTGAGATATAGAGAGACATAGAAAGAAACATTAAAGCGGATCCACTCACTGAGGCTATTCCTCGAACGCAATAGTTTCGCAAACGAGTTTTGTGAGACTGACAAGTGGAGGAGTTGGATGTTCGGTATCACACGGGCTGTGAGTATGCGACATCGCAATAATTAGCCTTGAGTGCAAGTGGGAGACTGTTGGAGATAGTGCCCTCAGAGTCAATTATTGGATCACAGGCACGTGATTGCAATGATTGAGGGAGGACCTATCCCGGTAGGACAGTCTTACTGGGGATGATAGTATGCTATCTGGTTTATCTTTATCATCGTGTACTGCTTTAGGTGACCTGACAGGTCACTATTGCACGTTGATAGAGCCCCTAAGATTCTTGCTTGACTGCCAGCAGTATGAGAGCGATCATATACGTGAGAGCTGGTAGTCTATAAGCATATCCTTAAAAGGTCCCTAGTCGTGGGAGTTTCGAGACAGGGCATCGATTCTCCAAGGTAGACTAGTGTAAACAGTCGAGACCCCGACGGGGGGCGGTGGCCGGTCTCACAAGCCATTGGTGTCAGTTGGATCACCTAAGATGTATATAGGTGCTCATTGGGTTATGAGTACACCGGACAGGACTCGCCGGGAATATACTAGTTGGTCTTATACCTGACGTCAGATAGCAGTTCCCTGGTGACATGTATACATGTTAGTTCATCGACCTGGGGATCGTCATTTGTCTCGTGTGAGTTCCCACTGTACTTTGATTACTACCCTACCACGCTCAAAGGAGACGTGCAAACAGGTTTTAGTTGGGTACAGTCCCGAGCCACATGGAGGCAGTGAGCGGATCTTCAGGGGTTCGTCTCTCCCGGTATTGGGGGTGAGGTCGCGCTGTGTCTAGGAGAGCCATTACACGAAGCCCTCGGCCGAGGCAGGAGATTTACTGGTAGGTATTCCAGTAGTATCTCAGGGTTTTCTGGGCTACACTACGACGCGACTTGTACCGCTTTTGGGGGTCTGACTTTTACCAACCCCCTAGGCCCGCCATGCGATGCTCATAGACGAACGGACCGGACTGTACGGATATTGTCACTGACAGGCTTAGTAGGGTGTCAGGATAGTTTGCTCATCGACGTCCCTTTTGGTCAATACCTTGTAGCCCGTTACGTATTGGCTTATACCTCTGACGTGCTAGTGGTTAAATCCACAATCAAGGTGTTGACGAGTCTTTAGAGTCCCCCACATTCAGTTGCTCAAGTTTTCGGGCGAAAAGCTGTAGAGGACGTATGGAGATATGGCAGGGTTCGATCAGATACGTGCGGTATTGCACAAATCAGGAACGGACGTATAATACTAGCCGGTTTTGGTTTAAGCCGGATCCTAGTATAGTACAGTGTAGATTTTGTCTCATTGCATTTGTATTTCGGTCGGAATACAAATGCGGGTGTGTATACACAGTATCGGGGTTTTCCTGTAATTTATTACGGGACCAGTTTTCTGGAGTTGCCTGTTTGCTTTCCGTTTCGGCCAATTTCCTTTGTTTCGTTCATTGGCCGAAGATTGGTGGAGGAGGGCTTATTTGCATTTGTGCAAATAAGCAATTGTGGAGGGGGTCTTTGCATATTCTTGTGTCATGATAGTTGCACCATTCTTTGACCTTGACTTCTTCTTCTTTCATGATGGCTTGACCTTTTTGAAGTCATCATGCTTGATGATGATAGATTATTGTGGTGGAGTGTTGGTTTTAGCTTGTTATCATGCTTGAGCATGATAGCCTTTTTTCTCTCTCTCTTGGATTATTTTTGTGGCTACCTCTTTGTTACACTATCTCACTCACTCTCATTATCGATCTCCTCCCAAAGCCATGGCCGGCCAAAAATTAGAGGGGGGCTGTCCCAAAATTTTTGGTGGGGTTTTTGGTTCATTTGTATTGCACAAAATCCATTTAGATCCATCTACAAAACTCCATTCCTCCACCATCTCAAAAGGCAACTCCATACAAACCCCAAATGAGATATAGATCTCTACACTATTCTACAGCAAATCTTGGGCACGTCGACTCGCCAGCTTCGTGCCCGAGTTGCCTCGGTATAGAAGTGGGAGCCCATAAAAGAAGCCGGCGACGTGGTGCCCTTCCGGCGACGAGGTGGAGACCGGAGATTCCGCGGGAGATCGCGACGACGACGAGAAGACCGGAGGACACGGATCAGTCGGTATATCTCTCTTCCCCATCTTGTAGTTAGCTAGGACTAGTTAATGGTTCGATCCGGGTTTTGGTGCGCGGTGGTGCCGGTTCAAGTAAAATTTAAAGTTAACCATCGCTTCCGCATTTGGCCTCGGGATGGAGGCCGGGGCGCCGCCGTGCACTTACAGTGTACTTGACTACCAGGATTATGATGAGATTATACTAGTGGGGCCATGGTAGTCCATAAGTTCATCTTTTAATGTCCCTAGTCGTGGGTGTATGGAGACGGGGCATCGATATACCAGAGTAGACTAGTGTGTATGCTTCTCGACCCATAAGATGGGTGATGGATGATCCCATATCCATTGGTGTTTGACATCAGAGATTGTATACGGGTGCTCAGTGGAGATTGGGTACACTGGACGGACTCACCGAGAACTCCCAGATGGTATTATACGTCACGTTAAATGGCATTTCTCTGGTGACACTTGTACAGGTTAGTCTGTAGACCCGAGATCGTCGTAGAGTCTTGTGTGATTCCCACTGTGCTTTGATTTCCACCTTACTTCGTCCAAGAGGGCATGCAAAACGGTGGTTTTTGGGTACAGTCCCGAGTCACATGGAGGCAATGAGCGATAGGAGGGGTTTCGTCTCTCCCGGTATTGGAGTTGATGTTGCGCAGTGCTCTATTAGTCATAACAGGGAAGTCCCTGGCCAGGGATGATTTAGAGATTTACTGGTGTAGGGTTCCTAGACACTCTTGTGAAGGTTCATAAAGCATCAAACATGCCCGAATAAAATTTTAGATGCGCCGAACAACCCAAAGCCGGGATCTTTGCTAGATTATTAGAGTTTAACATGCAAGATAACATCTTTAAACCTAAGTGTGAGGGATTACAACCTTTGTAGTCCGCTCCTTCGCTTCAAAAGCTCCGAGTAGAAGTCCCTTCGCCGCGATTCATGATCTCCCGGACTCAAGAGAGGCTCCACGACTCGAACGATCCATGATAGCTTATCGTATTCCTTTTCTCCGATGATCTACGTCGAAGTTGCAATAGCTCAAGCTTTCTCTCACTCTAATGAGGTGAACACCCTAATCTAATAGGCTAGATTAGATGAGCATGATAGAGTAGTATTTATGCTTTCTTTTTATATCATTTTCTCACAATAACTCATCACCAAAGAAAACTCAAGTGAACTCTCTCTCAAACTCAAGAGAGAAGAAGATGAAGAATGAAAAGAATAATCCTTTTGTGATGAATAGTAGATAAGAATATATGATTGATATGGAACCATGGTCAAGGATGATAGGTTTAACCTTTGTAGAGAATAAACTAGAGCTAGGGTTTGGTTAGGTTAAGTAATGAGTCATAAGATAATATCAACCATAATATCTTATACTTGACAAAAGAGAATCTTTCTAGAAAGTGCAAGAAAGAGCTAACCCTAATCAAACCCTAAACCCTTTTTATCATCCCTAATCTTGTTTCATAATAAATCATATGATGTCACAATAATATATATAACATATATATTATATATTTGCAACAAAAGAAAATAATACAATTAACATATATCGCATATATATCAATGTATTAATCCGGTGAGAAAATGAAATAATAAAGCGAGCCAATATTAGATAATGTAATACAATATATCATATATATCATTATACATTAAATCATCGAATCAACACTTGATCCGACGATCCGGCTATATCGAATATAACTGACTAATATATCATGTACCGATTCATCGAATCAACACTTGATCCGATGTCCCGGTTCATATCTAAATATCGCGAGAATATAATACGGTATCTCATATCGCATTATCCTCGGTCCTGCACATATCACATATGTGCCTCTACTCCGTTTTGCCTGAGCAAAGAAACCACCGTGAAGGACTCTAAAGAAACGTCAATACGCCGGTAGCAGGTGATGATCATATCAAATACCCACAACCTGCAAGCGGTCAGCTAAACGTAACAGCTACCAAGGTATTGAGCAATCAGAAGATCAACAAGCTAGTGTAACGTTTTGAAAATCGTTTCAGTGAAATTTCGAAAAAACGGTAAAATAAGGGGGTTTTCTGTAAAAAGTCAAAATGCAAATATTTTTATTATAAAATTAATTATACATATTGTAGCTATGTAATTGCTAGTATTTGGTGTTTATTGAGGCAATGCTGAAATTTCAAATTTTCTGAAAATTTTTCCGAAATTAATTATTTTAATATTATTTTAAGCCGGTAAGAAAATACATTAAATTAGCGATAAATACAAATTTAAATGGGCTAATTTTAATCTTTAAAATCATGTTAATTAAAATCTAGTTTTAATATAATTTTTTAGTATTTTATTTCAAGTTTTAATTGATTTATTATATGGAAAACAAAAATATAGTTATTTTGAACTAAAACTTGCAAATATGGTATTGTGGGGTGTCTTTTTGCATAGAATTTTTTTGTAAAGTCTATCAGACTCACCCTCACTCTCCTTGGCCGGCCCCACACTATTGTAGCAGCCCAAGAATTTTATTTCCCTCTTTTTGACCTTAAATCATGTGAGAAATGGGTTAAAATAATGTTTTTATATATAGTAAAGTAGGTGGGGGTATTATGATAATTTGGGAGGGGCTTTGACTTGGATTCTTTTCCACAACTCCCCCACACCTCTCCCCACTCCCTCCTTAGCCAAAATTCTGCTACAACAGCCCCCATCTTTTTCCCCCATTTTCCATCTCTTTTGCTTCAAAAATTGCCTCGAAATCCATAAAATAAATCCCAAAATCCAAATCCAACTCCTACCCATTTCTCATTAGCCAAACTTACATGGATCTAGGAGCATGGAAGCTACTTTTGGAGGCTAGAATTTGCATGCTATATCCTTGATCTTGTGAGGTATAAATCAAGACCTTTTGTTAAATTGTTGTTTGAATACCTTAAATCAAGCATTATTAGTTATTAATTCGGGTTTAATTGTATGTTTGGAAAAACTTAGTAAGGGTTTATGAAATTCAAGTTAGGTTTTTGTGTATGTAATTGTGGCTGCAATTGTAGTTCTTCATATTGTGAAATGAAAACCTAATCAAATTTCTAGTTGCAAATTGTTAGTTTGGAATTGTAATATTTAAGCTATATTGCTAGCTAGGTTTTTGTAAACCATGAATTTGATTATGAGAAAAATATAATTAGGTTTTTTCATGACTTCATTAACATTATTAAGTGTATTTTAATACTTTAGTTCATGAAAATCCAAGCTAGATTGTAGTTTGTGCATTTTGCTATAAAATTGTTAAAATTGGTTAATATTGCAAACTAGGTTTTTGAAATCGAATTAAATTATGGGTTTAAAATTTACGTAATGGTTTCTATGGCATAATTAAGATATTAAGTTATCATCTTGGTCGCTAGAATAGTTAAAACATCATGTTTTGTACAAAAACGGCGAATTGTGCTTGCTAGATTTTCGGAAAAATGACTTTTTAAGTGAAATTGGGGTTTTTGTGAATTTTAACCTATTTTATATTAAAATTAGCGTTCGTGAATGTGCAAATGAGTGTGTTGGGAGTTTTCTCGATGGTTTGGCGTTTGTACGCCGACGTCGAGGGTTTTTGGGTCGATTTGCGAAAACAACCATAGGTTTTGACCTATGTGGGATTCGTGCGTCGTTTTGGTCATGAGTCGGATTTTAATGCGGTATGGTGCGTTATGATATGTAGGTACCCCATGTGGACTTCGAGACGACAAGCAAGCGCGTGGCGACGTCGGCACTGGCGAACGAGGACCAGGTAAGTAGATTTATATCTACGGGGAGAAGTCGGGTGGATGGCGTGCAGCACCCCCGCAGTCCGTGGTGGTGTATACGGATACGTATACACACCAACAATTAGTATATGTTATTTGGGATTAATAACGATGTTAGGATGGATATTGGTGTGTTGGATTACTTTAGTTTTGCGAACCCTAGGGTAGTGTTGCACTACATATACACACATACATACTTGCATACATTCCTTTTTATATGTGCTCATGAGATTCTTTATAGTTATGTGTTCACATGGGTATGGGACTATGTGTTCACATACGGATTTGAGGATGATACTTGGGATTGAGCTGAGTCGATGAGATTTGTTTTGTGGTTGTGATATCGGTGATATGGCAGGATTCGTACTTGAAGTACGTCCTGGTGTTATAGCGGATCTTGGGGCGGCGATACGGGTTAATAGTGTTATAAATAAAATGGTCGACATGTGATCGTGATATGAGGCATGATATGCTAGGATACTGATATTAGGCCGTATCGGGCGATGTATACCCTTGATGATGCTATGTGCTGACAGTATCGGTTTGTACGAGATTGTCGATCTGTAGTCAGATCATGGGTATATTGAGGATATTAGTATTGTACTAGACATAGGTCAGTACCCTAGACTATGATCTTGAATAAAGAGGATACTAGAGGAATGGTGTGAGGAATATGATATTGACCTGTACCCAGATTTGGGGATGCCGTACGACGGATTTACGTACGAGCTATATCTTGATGATTGATCCGCACTCTTGACTTGGGATGGCTGATTGTAGATATGGTATCGGATATGATATTATTGAGGCGGGATCACCGACTAATATATATACAGGTATGTATATGGATCGACTCAGATGTTAGGCGGTTTCCTTACCTGTAGTCCAGCTTATTAACTTAGCCGTTTAGTTTAGTTTAGTTGTTAGATTAGATTCGATTCTTACCTATTTCAAAAACTAACGAATCGTGGGTATTTTAAAAGACAGCCCAAGGGATCCTACGGATAATTCAAAAGACGTATCTTTTCATAAAAACACCGTAGCCCCTATTTTCAAAACCCCATGATTCATGTTATTTCAAAAGGCACCATTTGTAGGACTTATATTAGATTAATGCAGGTTAGTTACAGTTGCGTCTAGTATTCAGCTCCCGCTTATTATTGTGGTTCGCTTCGCATCGCATACTTATGTAATAATTTCTTATTGCAATGTTGATATCATATTGTTAGGACACCAGCACCATTACCGATGATGCGTATGTACCACGTACACTTACTTGCCGGCTCACACACATCTTCATCGGTAATTGCCATGTCACGTACACCTTAGAAAATATTATTGCTTGACTTAGCTTGTTAGTTAGTAATTTGACATGATATTACTGTGCCTGCCTTATATGCCAGCTTAACATTGCAGTATTTACTTGTCACTTCATGCATACTGTTATTCATTGTTATGCCTATATTCATGGTTTTTACATGATATTGATGATTTGGATTCAGATTTCCATGAAATTTTCTGGATTTGGGGGGAAAACCGCAAAAGTTATATAAACTGATTTCTCTCTTTTTAAATAAAAAGTGCGGTTTTTCCCATGATGTATGAGTCGTCCACCATAAGTTTGCTGATGGATTTCGAGACCCGATTCAAGGAGACGGATGAACCGTTTCGGGTACATGGTGGACCCGGTAAGGTACCCCGGGGCAAGAAGCGTGTGATGATGACGATGTGAGCCTGGCAGGGGAGCACTACCTACCGGTGATTTTACCCGACGCGTCGGATATCCGGAGGATACCGTCGTGGTCTTGAGATGGATGGTAGGGGCCGGTCTGGACTGACGGCGCCCTAGATATTGTGATTGAGACATTGAGATTTCGTGATATTGAGGTACAGAGACTGTGATACAGAGATATCGAGATATTGGGATTACGTTTTGTGCCGATGCTAGGCACTGTTTTATGCTGATTTCATTATGATACCTCATTTTAAAAATACAAAGGAAATCTCACTAAATTATGAAAACAGTTCTTCATTTACATGTATTCTATTTTCATGCATTCATACCTCATTCATATGATATATTGCTACTTGAGGCACTGACACGGGCACATGAGATTACACTCGGGTTAGATATTTACCCTAGCCTTGTTATAGGCTACGTGTTATTCATATATTTGAGGATATATTATGATCATTGACCTAGGTTACGTTATTTATGCGATTTCTGTGCCTAGATATTTTTCTATTCAGGAGTTGGCAACTCACCCCCGTTGTGCTCCAGTTTCTTGCAGGTTTGCCGTACAGGTTTCATTACGGCTTTGCGGGCATAGTTTCCTTCGGGTGATTTGCTAGTAGGTGGGTTTACTTGTATCATACCCACATTATATATCTTGTATATCATTAATCTGTTGTATCTAGAAGTTCCATCAACCAAACATGTATTTATTTGAGATAGAGACCAGTGATGTTTATTCTTTCGACCTTAGAGTCGCGCGTTGTATTTATGTGGTTTTCTTGTGGTTTTTGAGTTTCCTTTTGAATTTTGATCCTCGCCCTTGGCGTTCTATATTATATTGCTTGTGTGGTTGTGACCGTCGATTGACGAAGAGCTAGCTCCCGCTTGGGGATGCTTTTTTATTGATTTCATATACTATTCATGTTGTATCCCATTTGGGGTCCAGTATTTTCAAAGGAGACTCTGCCGAAATTTTCGGGAAATTTTTGATGTTTTTAAAACCGCCTAATTCGGCTTATGCTATTGAAACTACTTGCTTTAAGTTCTTTTTCCCTGCACTCTACATCATTCTTGGTTTGGATTTCTGGGTTTTCGGTTTACTTAGATTACGTACGCCTCGAGACTTTCGTAGTTTAACTGTCGGTCATGTTCCGTACTTTCGGGTCGTGACAAAGTTGGTATCAGAGCGTTAGGTTTTACCTTCGGAGCGTAGGATGACCCTTGGTTGATGGAATAGGTGACTAAAGTAGAGTGACGTACCGTGGGTATGTTCCGCGGCATATTTACGATACGCTACTCCACTTAAGAAGCCTTAGGATGTACATTTCTTTGGTCAGTATTATATTCATTCCGATCTAGCCTCATCAGTACCAGCTATGGTTTTACTGCCACGATTACGGGCAGGGAGAGCTACGGCTAGAGTTGCGGTCAGCACGAGCTCGTCACGAATGAGGACTGACTAGGGCGAAATTCCGGCGACACTCGATTGCGGAGATGTGTCTTTTTACTGTGTTTCCGTGCCACGAGCGTTTGGCGTATCGCCTTTATGAGATTTCTTAGACGTGCCGATCAGTATCAGAGGATTGGGCCACTGACAGAGGCCAGCCAGATTTTGATGACCGTTGGTGTGTTTCTTATCCATGATGGTCGAGGCACTGTTCAGCGTGCAGACGAGCGAGCCAGTTATTGCTGCGAACGACGAGATATTGCCCCAGATGCTGGCGTTAGTGCAGAACGAGTTGTACTAAGAGATGATAGAAGGTCGCTAGTCATCGAGGATGAATGACTAGGACATGTGGATCGTTCGCCTACCCCGATGCGAGGTCATCAGATAGATTGATTCCAGCTAGAGACGACTTCACGCGGAGACGTTGGGAGTCGACAGAGACGATCGAATGTCAGAAACCTATTATTCCAAGTTTAAAGTAGTCGGAAAGACATGCAGGCAATTCTATGGTCCCTCTAGAAGAATGAAACCCTAACTCGACTTAATGACCGTGTGAAAGCCTTAGAACCTTCGGGTTTGCGGCAGTTCTACGGCGCCATTAGTGAGGCTTGGGTTTGCCCTTCAACGGCTGGACCACCGATGCTGTGGTATGTACTCGATACTATTAAACTGTGCCCAAGATGTTGAGCTCTTGGGAGATTATGAGGTTTTGACGACTCGATCGGATGGCTCGACTTAATTCGGATGCTAGGTGGTGAGATGCATTTCTTGGGAGACTCCAGATACGAGGATAGCCGTTGGAGCTCAGTCCATGCAGCCGTGACGAGACGAGTCCAAAGAAGACGACATTAGAGGAAAGTGAAGTAAGAGGTTCGTACCAGATCTAGATGAGATGACGTTCCACTCCGCCGACATCAGAGATGCGATGCGCATGCCGAGGCATGGTACTTGGATTTACCTTCCAGAAGGAGTCGTGATGAGTATGCAGCCGTTCTGGAATGAGAACAGATCTAGTAAGGAACGATGACTTTCGGATAGTTCGGCAGAGGCGAGATTTGGGAGAGACCTCGACAGGACCTTTCTGGGACAAATTACGAGAAGACTTGGACCCAGGAGTGGTCGTGTTACGCACACCAGCATGCCAGAGTTCATGAACATCGACGAGACGTCCCACTAGTGACCGCGACAGTTGGCCCGAGATTCTTAGAGGATGCACTTGAGCGGTACTATTCCGCCATTATTGATTCCGATGTTTTGGGTGATTTATTCGCATGATTTGATTTTGATGATTGAGGATTTACGATCTTTGCACAGTGTTACACTTGATATCGTTTTCGTGCTTGGTTTCACATGTTTGCGATTTTATGGTTTTAGACATTTGAGTTGATTTTGTGCGTATATACGCACACGATTTGGTTTTTGCACGCGGTATAGTTCATATATGCTTGCAGTGCAGTGTTACGTATGTTGTGCATTTAGATGCCCTGGACTTTGATTTCGATGGTGATGTTCGATATTTGTTTTGTACACCTTGTGCACCTGATTTGATTTTGCGCATGTTCGGCACTTGATATTGGATTTCATGATTTCGTGCACGATGGATGCACCTGATTTGGATTTTCGTGCATGTTTTGAAGTATGATTTTGGTGCACACCAGATGCACTAAATCGAGATTTTTCGTGCATGTCAGATGCACCTGATTTTGCTGTCAGGCACACATGTTGCCTATGACAGATGTTTCATGCACACCCGATGCACTTAGATGTTGTTTCTGTGCATATGTATGGCACATATTTGGATTTTGATTTCCGTGCGTACAAGACGCACGTAGTATTCATACGCGTATTTTGGGGATTGATTTTTCTTATAGAGCAGCACGTTTTTATGATATTGCTATGTGTTTTCGTACTAAGCAGGACTAGTCAGAGGACAGTACCTGAATATATTTTACATGTATAGTTTCGAGTTATATCATATTGGTTTTGCTTTGGATTTGGTATTGATGTCTTCCCCATGACACCGATGATTGCGAGATGCTTGACGGAGTTCTGGTTTGAGTTATATGCTCATTTTTCATGCACATGCGTTGCGCTACGATTTGTTTTATGTATTTATGATTTCGGAGCCCCGGCGATTTAATGGTTTTGGCTGAAATATTTTAGTATTTGGGGGAAGTTTTAATTTAAATTCGGGGACCGAATTTCTTTAAGGGGGGAAGATTGTAACGTTTTGAAAATCGTTTCGGTGAAATTTCGAAAAAACGGTAAAATAAGGGGGTTTTCTGTAAAAAGTAAAAATGCAAATATCTTTATTATAAAATTAAATATACATATTCTAGCTATATAATTTCTAGCATTTGTTGTTTATTGAGCCACCGCTGAAATTTCAAATTTTCTGAAATTTTTTCCGAAATTAATTATTTTAATATTATTTTAAGCCGGTAAGAAAATACATTAAATTAGCGATAAATACAAATTTAAATGGGCTAATTTTAATCTTTAAAATCATGTTAATTAAAATATAGTTGTAATATAATTTTTTAGTATTTTATTTCAAGTTTTAATTGATTTATTATATGGAAAACAAAAATATAATTATTTTGAACTAAAACTTGCAAATATGGTATTGTGGGGGGTATTTTTGCATAGAATTTTTTTTTTAAAGTCTCTTACACTCACCCTCACTCCCCTTGGCCGGCCCCACACTATTGTAGCAGCCCAAGAATTTTATTTCCCTCTTTTTGACCTTAAATCATGTGAGAAATGGGTTAAAATAAGGTTTTTATATATAGTAAAGTAGGTGGGGGTATTATGGTAATTTGGGAGGGGCTTTGACTTGGATTCTTTTCCACAACTCCCCCACACCTCTCCCCACTCCCTCCTCAGCCAAAATTCTGCTACAACAGCCACCATCTTTTCACCCCATTTTCCATCTCTTTTGCTTCAAAAATTGCCTCAAAATCCATCAAATAAATCCCAAAATCCAAATCCAACTCCTACCCATTTCTCATTAGCCAAACTTACATGGATCTAGGAGCATGGAAGCTACTTTTGGAGGCTAGAATTTGCATGCTAGATCCTTGATCTTGTGAGGTATAAATCAAGACCTTTTGTTAAATTGTTGTTTGAATACCTTAAATCAAGTATTATTAGTTATTAATTTTGGTTTAATTATATGTTTGGAAAAACATAGTAAGGGTTTATCAAATTCAAGTTAGGTTTTTGTGTATGTATTTGTGGTTGCAATTGTAGTTCTTCATATCGTGAAATGAAAACCTAATCAAATTTCTAGTTGCAAATTGTTAGTTTGGAATTGTAATATTTAAGCTATATTGCTAGCTAGGTTTTTGTAAACCATGAATTTGATTATGAGAAAATATAATTAGGTTTTTTCATGACTTCATTAACATTATTAAGTGTATTTTAATACTTTAGTTCATGAAAATCCAAGCTAAATTGTAGTTTGTGCATTTTGCTATAAAATTGTTAAAATTGGTTAATATTGCAAACTAGGTTTTTGAAGTCGAATTAAATTGTGCGTTTAAAATTTACGTAATGGTTTCTATGGCATAATTAAGATATTATGTTATCATCTTGGTCACTAGAATTGTTAAAACATCATGTTTTGTACAAAAACGGCGAATTGTGCTTGCTAGATTTTCGGAAAAATGACTTTTTAAGTGAAATTGGGGTTTTTGTGAATTTTAACCTATTTTATATTAAAATTAGTGTTCGTGAATGTGCAAATGAGTGTGTTGGGAGTTTTCTCGATGGTTTGGCGTTTGTACGCCGACGTCGAGGGTTTTTGGGTCGATTTGCGAAAGCAACCATAGGTTTTGACCTATGTGGGATTCGTGCGTCGTTTTGGTCATGAGTCGGATTTTAATGCGGTATGGTGCGTTATGATATGTAGGTACCCTATGTGGACTTCGAGACGACAAGCAAGCGCTTGGCGATGTCGGCACCAGCGAACGAGGACCAGGTGAGTAGATTTATATCTACGGGGAGAAGTCGGGTGGATGGCGTACAGCACCCCCGCAGTCCGTGGTGGTGTATACGGATGCGTATACACACCAACAATTAGTATATGTTATTTGGGATTAATAACGATGTTAGGATGGATATTGGTGTGTTAGATTACTTTAGTGTTGCGAACCCTAAGGTAGTGTTGCACTACACATACACACATACATACTTGCATACATTCCTTTTTATATATGCTCATGAGATTCTTTATAGTTATGTGTTCACATGGGTATGGGACTATGTGTTCACATACTGATTTGAGGATGATACTTGGGATTGAGTTGAGTCGATGAGATTTGTTTTGTGGTTGTGATATCGGTGATATGGCAGGATTCGTACTTGAGGTACGTCCTGGTGTTATAGCTGATCTTGGGGCGGCGATACGGGTGAATAGTGTTATAAATAAAATGGTCGACATGTGATCGTGATATGAGGCATGATATGCTAGGATAGTGATATTAGGCCGTATCGGGCGATGTATACCCTTGATGATGCTATGTGCTGACGGAATCGGTTTGTACGAGATTGTCGATCTGTAGTCAGATATGGGTATATTGAGGATATTAGTATTGTACTAGACATAGGTCAGTACCCTAGACTATGATCTTGAATAAAGAGGATACCAGAGGAATGGTGTGAGGAATATGATATTGACCCGTACCCAGATTTGGGGATGCCGTACGACGGATTTACGTACGAGCTATATCTTGATGATTGATCCGCCCTCTTGACTTGGGATGGCTGATTGTAGATATGGTATCGGATATGATATTATTGAGGCGGGATCACCGACTAATATATATACAGGTATGTATATGGATCGACTCAGATGTTAGGCGGTTTCCTTACCTGTAGTCCAGCTTGTTAGCTTAGCCCTTTAGTTTAGTTTAGTTGTTAGATTAGATTCATGTAGGGTTCCTAGGCACTCTCAAGAGGTCTCATAAGGCATCAACCATGCCAATTTCAAATTTTACCGGTGCCGAGAAACCCTAATACGGATCGTTAACTAGAAATTTAGGCAAAAAACTAAACTAGTTAACAACTTAACTAAAGGAGAGAGGCTACAACCTTTGTCGATCCGGTTCTCCACTTCCTTAGCTCCACGTAAGCATCCTCTCGCTGTCCATCTCGAATCCTAGACTCAATCGTCGGCTTCATCGGAAAAACGAGCGGGCAAGGTCGTCGGCTTCGTGCCGAAGATGATCTACGTCGAGGTTTCACAAGTTCAAGCTCCGACTGCACCAAGTTGTGAAACTTGTGAAGAAAACACCCAAAACCACTTGGCAAGAGGTAGAGGATGAAGAAATAGGAGGTGGGTTCACTTTAGAATTGGATTTCTCTCACTTTTGCTCAAGTTGCCATTGATGGCATCAAGTTTTCATTCTTGAAGATGAAGAAGAAGATGAAGCTAGAATTATGATAAGTGTTGAGTTAAAATGAATAATAAATGAATACTTATCATAAACTAACTAGGGTAGAGTGTAGAGAATAGACCATGGTTACTTGGATGGGTTAGGGTTAAGCATGAAGACAAGAATGGTTAAGAAGTCAAAGCTTCATGAAGCTTCAACTAGAAACAAACATAGCCACCATTCTTATCTAAATCTTTTCCAAATAAATAAATGAAAAAGCAAAACCCTAATCATCTCTTAACCATGGTTTAATCCTTTACACTTAACCACATGATCAAGTATCATCAAACATGATACAAATATGTGCACAAAAGTATATCACATATACTTCTTGCACATCAAGTGAGAAAATCCATTTAAAGTGAACCAATACTAGTTAATGCAAAGTAATATATCAAATATATAATTATACATTAAATCATTAAATCAACACTTGATTTAATGATCCGGTTATATCGCATATAACCGACTAGTATCCTATGTATCGGCTTATCGAATCAATCCTTGATTCGATATCTAGGTTATATCGAATATAACCAATCGATACATCCATCGCGAGAATGGAATACGGTATCACATACATGCATCATTCTCGGTCCTGCACATATTTCATATGCACTCCTATTTCGTTTCGCTTGAGCTAGGAAACCTCTGTGTAGGATTCTAAAGACTCGTCAATACGCCGGTAGAAGATGATGATCATATCAAGCACCCACAAGCCGCAAGCGGTCTGCTAAACGTAACGGCCATCCGGGTATCGAGCGATCAGAAGATCGACGAGCTAGCCCGCTCACACTCCTGTGAATCCAACCAGTAACACTTACCGTACAGTCCGGTCTGTTCGTCTGATATGTCGCATATCAAGTCTAGGGGTGGTATACGTCAGACCCCAATAACCGATAAGTCGTGCCGATGTGAGGCTCATAACGGGTCGAGAAACTACTGGTAATACTTACCAGCAAATCTCTTATCAGCCCTGTCCAGGGACTTCCCTGTTACGGCCAATCGAGCACAGCGCAACATCAACCCCCAATACCGGGAGAGACGAAACCCCTCCTATCGCTCATTGCCTCCATGTGACTCGGGACTGTACCCAAAGACCACCGTTTTGCACGCCCTCATGGACGTGGTAAGGTGGAGATCAAAGCACAGTGGGAATCACACAAGAATCTATGATGATCTCGGGTCTACAGACTAACCTGTACAAGTGTCACCTGAGAACTGCCATCTGACGTGAGGTATAATACCATCTGGGAGTTCTCGGCGAGTCCGTCCAGTGTACCCAGTCTCCACTGAGCACCCGTATACCATCTCTGATGTCAAACACCAATGGATATGGGATCATCCATCACCCATCTCATGGGTCGAGAAGCGTATACGCTAGTCTACATTGGTATATCGATGCCCTGTCTCGATACACCCATGACTAGGGACCTTGAAGGATGTACTTATAGACTACCATGTCCCCACTAGTATGATCTGCATCATAGTCCAGGTAGTCAAGTACACATCCTAAGGGCTTTATCAACATGTAACTATAAGACAGTTTAACGAGACAAGTGTACATGTTAAGATAAAGAGCAACCAGATAGCATACTATCATATCGAGCAAGAAAGTCATCTCTATATATGTCCAAGCATCCAATATAATATACATCATCTGTACAATACTGGCCTCTAGGGCATACATACAACTAACAATTCGATTCTTACCTATTTCAAAAACTAACGAATCGTGGGTATTTTAAAAGACAGCCCAAGGGATCCTACGGATATTTCAAAAGACGTATCTTTTCATAAAAATACCGTAGCCCCTATTTTGAAAACCCCATGATTCGTGTTATTTCAAAAGGCACCATTTGTAGGACTTATATTAGATTAATGCAGGTTAGTTACAGTTGCGTCTAGTATTCAGCTCCAGCTTATTATTGTGGTTCGCTTCGCATCGCATACTTATGTTATAATTTCTTATTGCAATGTTGATATCATATTGTTAGGACACCAGCACCATTACCGATGATGCGTATGTACCATGTACACTTACTTGCCGGCTCACACACATCTTCATCCGTAATTGCCATGTCACGTACATCTTAGAAAATTTTATTGCTTGACTTAGCTTGTTAGTTAGTAATTTGATATGATATTAGTGTGCCTGCCTTATATGCCAGCTTAACATTGTAGTATTTACTTGTCACTTCATGCATACTGTTATTCATTGTTATGCCTATATTCATGGTTTTTACATGCTATTGATGATTTGGATTCGGATTTCCATGAAATTTTCATGATTTGGGGGGAAAACCGCAAAACTTATATAAACTGATTTCTCTCTTTTTAAATAAAAAGTGCGGTTTTTCCCATGATGTATGAGTCGTCCACCATGAGTTTGCTGATAGATTTCGAGACCCGATTCGAGGAGACGGATGAACCGTTTCGGGTACATGGTGGACCCGGTAAGGTACCCTGGGGCAAGAAGCGCGTGATGATGACGATGTGAGCCTGGCAGGGGAGCACTACCTACCGGTGATTTTACCCGACGCGTCGGATATCCGGAGGATACCGTCGTGGTCTTGAGATGGATGGTAGGGGCCGGTCTGGACTGACGGCGCCCTAGATATTGTGATTGAGACATTGAGATTTCGAGATATTGAGGTACAGAGACTGTGATACAGAGATATCGAGATATTGGGATTACGTTTTGTGCCGATGCTAGGCACTGTTTTATGCTGATTTCATTATGATACCTCATTTTAAAAATACAAAGGAAATCTCACTAAATTATGAAAACAGTTCTTCATTTACATGTATTATATTTTCATGCATTCATACCTCATTCATATGATATATTGCTACTTGAGGCACTGGCACGTGCACATGAGATTACACTCGGGCTAGAAATTTACCCTAGCCTTGTTATAGGCTACGTGTTATTCATATATCTGAGGATATATTATGATCATTGACCTAGGTTGCGTTATTTATGCGATTTCTGTGCGTACATTTTTTTCTATTCAGGAGTTGGCAACTCACCCCCGTTGTGCCCCAGTTTCTTACAGGTTTGCCGTACAGGTTTCATTACGGCTTTGCGGGCATAGTTTCCTTCGGGTGATTTGCTAGTAGGTGGGTTTACTTGTATCGAACCCCCATTATATATCTTGTATATCATTATTCTGTTGTATCTAGAAGTTCCATCAACCAAACATGTATTTATTTGAGATAGAGACCAGTGATGTTTAATCTTTCGACCTTAGAGTCGCGCGTTGTATTTATGTGGTTTTCTTGTGGTTTTTGAGTTTCCTTTTGAATTTTGATCCTCGCCCTTGGCGTTGTATATTATATTGCTTGTGTGGTTGTGACCGTCGATTGACGAAGAGCTAGCTCCCGCTTGGGGATGCCTTTTTATTGATTTCGTATACTATTCATGTTGTATCCCATTTGGGGGCCAGTATTTTCAAAGGAGACTCTGCCGAAATTTTCGGGAAATTTTTGATGTTTTTAAAACCGCCTAATTCGGCTTATGCTATTGAAACTACTTGCTTTAAGTTGGTTTTTCCTGCACTCTACATCTTTCTTGGTTTGGATTTCTGGGTTTTCGGTTTACTTAGATTACGTACGCCTCGAGACGTTCGTAGTTTAACTACCGGTCATGTTCCGTACTTTCGGGTCGTGACAGCTAGCCTGTCCGTTCTCCTGTGAATCCAATCAGTAACACTCCCGTACAGTCCGGTATGTTCGTCTGATATGTCGCATATTAAGTCTAGCGGTGGTATACGTCAGACCCCAGTAACCGATAAGTCGTGTCGATGTGAGACTCATAACAGGTCGAGAAACTACTAGTAACACTTACCAGTATATCTCTATATCAGCCCTGGCCAGGGACTTCCAGTTATAGCCAATCGAACACAGCACAACATCAACTCCCTATACCGGGAGAGACGAATCCCCTCCTATCGCTCATTGCCTCCATGTGATTCGGGACTGTACCCAAAAGCCACCGTTTTGCACGCCCTCTTGGACGTGGTAAGGTGGAAATCAAAGCACGGTGGGAATCACACAAGATTCTATGACGATCTCGGGTCTACAGACTACCCTGTACCAGTGTCACCGGAGAACTGCCATCTGACGTGTGGTATATCACCATCTGGGAGTTCTCGGCGAGTCCGTCCAGTGTACCCAGTCTCCACTGAGCACCCGTACACCATCTCTGATGTCAAACACCGATGGATATGGGATCATCCATCGCCCATCATATGGGTCAAGATGCGTATACGCTAGTCTACTCTGGTGTATCGATGCCCTGTCGCGATATACCCTCGACTAGGAACAGTTATAGGATTTACTCATCGACTACCGTGGCCCCACTAGTATGATCTCATCATAGTCCCAGTAGTCGAGTACAGATCCTAAGGGCTTTATCAACATGTGAGAGAAAAACAGTACACCAATACAAGTCAGCATGTTAAGATAAAGTGAAACCAAATAGCATACTATCATGACGAGCAAGAAAGTCCTCTCTGTATATATCCAAGCATCCATTATAATATACATCATATGTACAACAATGGCCTCTAGGGCATATACATAACTAACAATCTCCCACTTGCACTAAGGCCAGCTGCTGTAGTATCACATACCTAGCTTTCCGAATAATCTCTCAAACTGTATCTGGGGAATAGCCTTCGTGAGTGGATCCGCAGTGTTATCCTTCGTATCTACTCTCCTGACCTCAATCTCCCAGCGATCAACTATCTCCCTGATCAGGTGATACCGCCTCAGAATATGTCTGGACTTCTGATGGGACCTGGGTTCCTTGGCCAAAGCCACAGCTCCATTGTTATCGCAATACAGAGGTATTGGATGTTCAATGGATGGAACCACACCAAGTTCAGTAATGAACTTCTTAACCCAGACAGCCTCTTTGGCAGCATCGTTGGCAGCGATGTATTCAGCCTCCATCGTCGAGTCTGCAACGGTATCTTATTTGGAACTCTTCCAACATACCGCCCCTCCATTGAGGGTAAAGACAAATCCTGAGTGCGACTTAGAGTCGTCCTTATCACTTTGGAACCTGGAATCGGTAAAGGACTCCACCCGGAGTTCTCCGTTACCATATACCAAGAACATGTCTCTAGTCCTTCGCAAGTACTTGAGAATGTTCTTCACAGCTGTCCAGTGACTCTCTCCAGGATCTGCTTGATACCGACATACTACACTTAGTGAGTATGCAACATCGGGTCTGGTACATAGCATCACATACATGATAGAGCCTACTGCCGAAGCATAGGGTATCCCTTGCATGCGAGCTCTCTCCAAATTAGTCTTGGGAGACATCTCTTTGGAGAGAGTGAGTCCAGAGATCATGGGTTGGTTCCCACACTTGGATTCTTCCATACTAAACCTCTTTAGTATGGTGTCAATGTACCTTGATTGGGACAATCCCAGTATCCTTTTGGATCTATCTCTATAGATCCTAATCCCCAATATACAAGAGGCATCACCTAGATCTTTCATTGAGAATCTTTGTGATAAGAAGAGCTTGACTGATTGCAGCATAGGAATATCATTTCCTATCAAGAGTATGTCATCCACGTACAATACGAGGAAGACAACCTTACTCTCTGCCACCTTCTTATAGATACAAGGTTCATCTATATTTTTGATGAAGTCAAACTCTTTGACTACAACAACAAAACAGATGTTCCAACTCCGCGATGCTTGCTTTAACCCATAAATGGATTTAAGCAGTTTGCACACCTTTCCGCTGCTCCTACTATCTACGAAGCCCTCTGGCAGAGTCATGTACACGCACTCCTCTAAATCAGCATTTAGAAAGGCGGTCTTAACATCCATTTGCCAGATTTCGTAGTCATGGTATGCAGCAATGGCAAGTAAGATCCGGATGGACTTAAGCATAGCCACTGGAGAAAAGGTTTCGTCATAATCCACACCTGGTCGGTGACGAAATCCCTTTGCTACAAGTCTAGCTTTGAAAGTCTCAACTTTTCCATCTACACCAAATTTCTTTTTAAAAATCCACTTGCTCCCAATGGGTTTTACCCCTTCAGGAACATTTTCTAAAGTCCAAACTTTATTGGTGTACATGGATTCCATCTCTGATCGCATTGCATCCAGCCATTTCATAGAGTCACTACTTATGATGGCCTGCTCGAAACTAGTCGGGTCATCATCTTCCATGATGCAATCCTTGCTTCCACCATCAATGAGAAAACCGTGGTATCTCTCAGGCGGATGAGAAACCCTGCTAGATCGGCGGAGAGGCTGGGATTCGTTGGGTACTACTGAATCCTCTGGTTCTACCAAGTCTTCTGTTATAGTTTGTGTCGCTGGAACCTCTTCCAGTTCTACCTCAATGCTACTAATCTGTTTCATAAGAAAACCTTTTTCTAAGAAAGTGGCATGTCGAGAAACAAACACCTTTTGTTCCTCGGGGTGGTAGAAGATATATCCTTGTGAATTTTTGGGATATCCTACAAACTTACATAAGACAGATCTTGCCCCGAGTTTGTCCGGATTTTGTCTTTTGACATAGGCTGGACAACCCCATATCTTAACATACTTAAGAGATGGTCTCTTCCCTTTCCATATCTCATATGGAGTGGTAGACACTGATTTGGTAGGAACCATATTCAATAGGTGTATGGCTGTCTCAAACGCATACCCCCAGAAGGAAATAGGTAACTCAGCTGTACTCATCATTGAACGCACCATATCTAATAGGGTGCGATTCCTTCGTTCCGATACACCGTTGTGCTGTGGTGTATAAGGTGGAGTAAGCTGAGAGAGAATCCCATTCTCTTTTAGATAATCTTGGAACTCATTGCTCAAGTATTCTCCTCCTCGATCAGATCGAAAGATCTTAATACTTTTTCCCGTTTGGTTCTCTACTTCGTGCTTATATTCTCTGAATTTCTTAAAAGCTTCAGACTTGTGTTTCAACAGGAACACATGCCCATATCTAGAGAGATCGTCAGTGAATGTAATGAAGTAGGAAGAACCGTTTTTGGCATGCGTAGACATTGGACCGCATGCATCACTATGTACCAGTCCTAAGAGTTCCGTAACTCTTTCTCCGTGTCCACTAAACGGAGCTTTGGTCATTTTTCCTTTGAGACATGAATGGCAAGTATCATAAGATGATAATTCGAACGGATTCAAATATCCATCTTTATATAACTTAGCCAGTCGTGTCGCATTGATATGACCAAGTCTACAATGCCATAAGAAGGATTCGTTCATTTCTGAACACTTCCTCTTGTGCGTGTTTTGTATATTGAGGATTGTATTTTGATTTAGAATAAATATGCCATTATGGAACGAGCCTGATGCAATCAACTTTTGATTTAGTAATATGTTCATAACATTATCTTGTGTTACAAAATTATATCCTTCTTTACTCAATAAAGAAACTGATATAATATTGCACATCATGTTCGGTATATAATAGCACTCATTTAGAATAAGTGTATCACCACTTGGTAACACTAGGTGATATTCGCCAACTGCTTTGGCTGCAACATTTGCACCGTTCCCTACTAGAACGGAATGATCACCTTTTCCCAGTTCTCTACCTTTACGTGGCCCATGTAACAGTTTACATATGTGGCATCCTGATCCGGTATCTAATACCCAGGACGTAGGGTGAACTGAGAAACAGTTCTCAATAACTAACACACCTGAAGAAGATGCATCAACATGCATGTTCTTTTGGGCGGCTTGAGAATCCAGATATTCTTTTATTCCCTGTTCAGTCTTATAACTCTTATAAGAAAGAACGGGTCCAACGTTCCCCTGCTCAGTATAATAAGCGGGTTCAGTCAATACATCCATATTATTATCTTGATTATGGCCTGACATGGTCGCTACCTGGAGAGAGAGAGAGAAAAAACACTTTAGCATATGCTCTTGCAAGATTAGATTGGTTATTATCTTATCTAATCAGGATGTCTCCTACTATTTTTATCAAATCTACCTTCAAACCCTAAAAGGTATGATTAGCCAGGATTAATTACACCATACAATTTCATCAATCTTTCAGCCAGATCAGTGTCGGTACTTGAGAGAGGTTCCCCGTGCTTTCGCACGGACTTAATTAATGTAAACCTCGTTTTCTTAGAGGCGTAACCCCGTTAACACTTTTCTAGACACCTACTTCACCGACTAATTGTCCTGTGTAAAATTCTCCCAGGAGTAACTCTTACTCGCAGCGGGTATCGGGATCCAACTATCTCATAGAAGGTATGCAATCTCATTGCAAATTTCAATACTTGAAATTCCTAATAATATTTTACCCCTAGCATTCTATGACCTTGACGAATTCCAAACAACCCATAGTCCACTAGTCAAGCACAACCCGTACATTTCTTGATTGAATTAAACCCACCCGCACGACCCTTGACGAATACCAAACAACGCCGTACGAATACCCTAATCCAATCTGCATCATATGCATAAGCAGATAAATACTAGTTAGCTACCGTACACTACGCCTTGACGAATGCCAAACTACCGTAGCACGAATACTAAGTAGTATTTATCTGAAATGACGGAGGGCTACGCAGGTTTTTCAGAAAACCATGAGCGTAATGAACTTGATATCGTCGTAGAATCATGTGAAATTTTGAAATGGAGGTTTTTGAGGCTTTCATTAGTTTTGCTAAAGAGGTCACTCCCGGTGAAGTGATCTCGGCTCTTTCCTCATTGAATAAGGTGCAGGATATATCATATATATCACTGTGCAAAGCAAAACTCTAAAAGCAATCGAAGACAAACCGAGTTTTGTAGCATCTGCCAGTTTCGCTAAAGTGGTCACTCCCGGTAAAGGGATCTCGGCTCTTTCCTCATCGAATAAGGTGCAGGGTATATCATATATACCACTATGCAAAGCAAAACTGTAGCTACCTTTTTTATAAAGTTTTGATTCTACAACAACTTTTAGATTTCTTTTCTTTTTATTAATCTCATTAATAAAAAATCCCATCAGCTTATTCTTCCTAAGCATCACAGATAAATACGACGTACACTTATGCCATCCGCATTCGCCTCGATGTCCCCTCATGCACCGTTAGGTTAGGTAACTAACGACAGAGCAGGGCAGGGCTAGTGCGGGTGTAAAACATAAGTAACGTCTATATAATATATCATATATACTATATACTGTATCCATCACAACATATCAAATGATCACATCACAGATATCGCAGCAGAAACATAGATATAATGTGGGATAAACTAGGACGTCCAAATTTAGTATTTAGCCAACAATAGAAAATACGGATTCCACAGTCGCGATGAATAGCCAAGCCCACACCCTGGACCACAACGAGAGTGGCAAGCGACCCTACCAATTCTGGAGTTTAGGAGACCCGGTCTCGACTCCTCGAGATGGCCTCCTACTGAACCCCAGAACCCGGTCACCTGTGCTCCCCTCCTTGGGTCCATCCTAATGCGGAAAAGTAAATAATATACAACACTGGTGGCATCAACCTCAACCCGGAAGTGCCCCAAATAAAAGAATATTACATTACATTTGAATTTACATGAATGAAAATATAAAACTCTCATCTCACATAAAACCCCCGGCTATTCAATCGCGACAATCCTGCACATCATTTCTCAGCAACACATAATATCTGTTAGTGTTTATGCCCTAGTGGCCATTACTGTATCATACTGGTTTGTATATTACTTAATGGAAGCTTGGGATATTCACCTTGTATATACAATCTTGCTCAAAATAGTAGTATGATACTTGGTTTGTTTCTGCTTCAATGTGTACAAGTGTTTATTTTATCATATCACCTATACGCATTAGTGGAGCCCTTAGGATCTTTGCTTGATTACCAGCGTTGTGATGGCAGTCACACTAGTGGGGGCTGGGTAATCTATAAGCACATCCTTATACAGGTCCCTAGTCGCAGGACTATCGAGACAGGGCATCGATACTCCGGAGTAGACTGGGGCATGCGCTTCTCATCCCAGTGTGGGAGACGGTCTGTCCCACAGCCGTCAGTACGTCGTACTTGAGATAGTATGCGGGTGCTCGTTAGGTTACGAGTACACTGGACAAGACTCGTCGGGAACTGACAAGTTGGTATTATACCTATCGTCAGTTATCAGTTCCTAGGTGACATGAGTACAGCTTAGTCCGCTGACTTGATACTGGCACTTCGCCTCGAGTGTGTTCCCACTGTATTTTGATTACTACCCTACCACGGCTCAAAGGAGTCGTGCAAACAGGTGGTAGTTGGGTGCAGTCCCGAAGCACTTGGAGGCAGTGACGGTTAGACAGGATTCGTCTCTCCCGGTATTGGGGGTTGACATCGCGCTGTGTCTAGGAGAGCCGTTACACGAGTAGTCCCTGGCCAGGGCAAGCGAGATATACTGGTAGGTTTCCAGTTTTATCTCAGGGTGTTTTGGGCATCACTCCGACACGACTTGTACCGCTATTAGGGGACTGACGTTTACCGCCCCCTAGGCCCGACATGCGATGTATCAGACGAACAGACCGGACTGTACGGAGACTGTCACATTCAGACTCAGTAGGAGTTCAGATGGGGTTCACCTCGTCAGTCTTCTCATCGGCATCTACCTGGGGACCGTTACGCACAGCTAGTGCCGCTTGCGGTCTGTGGTTAAACCCACTGCCGGCGTAGTGTCGAGTCTTTAGAGTCCCACACTGAGGGCTATTCGCCTCTGGGCAAAACAGAGTAGAGGTCGCATGGTTTTGCGACAGGGTTCGTTCTCATCCGCGCACTTGTGCACGTTTGGAGTCCGGACAGATATTACTAGCAGGCTCTGGTTTGAGCCAGATACTGGTATATGTTTTGGGGTTGATTTTATCTCATAGTATTCATGTTCCTCGGAACAAGAATGCGGGTGAGTATGCACAGTTGTTTGAGGCGGAGGAAGAGGATTTTCATTATGGTTTCGGGACGGGTGCGTATGCACAATTGACAGTCGTCTTTTTTCCGAACCCTAATGGTTTTATGATATATCAATTAATAATATTAATTAAATGAAATTGTGTCATGGTTGGGTTTGTTGACTTGTTGACCAAGGTTGACTAGTTGACCATAGTTGAAAGTTTGAACATCATCATTAAATATCAAAGATGCTCTTTGATTCTAGCAAAATCATTTAATGTGTGTAAGGATAATGGTCATTCCAAACCATCCATCAACTATTTCATTTACATTATTATTATTATTTTTGATAATTCATTTTCTTATTATGTTATGATTGTAAAATGAAAAGCTCTCATTCTATCATAACTCTTCTCTCTCCTCTCTTCTTCTTCCTCCTCCTCTAGTTCAAGGAGCTCCCTTCTCATGTGTTGAGAATCCATCTCCTTGAGATAAAAACACCCCAAAGCCACTCTCTACTCAATCTAGGGTTAGGGTTTAGCAAGCCAAAGATCCTAGTTCACTCAAAGTTCGAGAAAGAGCCCGAAGGTTGAACCCTCAGGTGGATCCATCTTTGACGGAAGAAGGCGACGAGGAAAGCACCATCAAACCCCTACAAAGGTTTCAAGAAGAAGGAGTTCAAGTTAGGTATAACCTCTTTTCCGAGTAGCTAACTCTCTTTAGCTTTCTTGCTAGTTTAGTTTAGAAAAGATCTCGACTTTGTTAGTCCATGTTGTCCCATGCGCTAAAAATTTGATTTTTATACCGTTTCCGCCTCCCCGCAAGAACCGGGGTTGGCAACGTGGACTTACAGTGGTATCAGAGCCTAACTAAACTTAAACTAGCTTAGTAGTAAAGTGTATGGATGTTCGATCGGAAAAATCGCAAAAACCGGAAAATCAAAACCCAAACGTTCTGTTGATTTTTTTTGTGCTCTAAAAATAAAAAGTTTTACTCCTAAAATCGGCTCAGGGTTTTGTGAAAACACCCACCAAAAACGGTCGCCTGATTCCCTCAAACCGCCGCGGTTCCGCGGCGATAGGTATGCATTTGCCGTGGAACCGCCGCCGTTTTGACTCCTCTCGTGATCGGGTTTTGTGCAGTGTTCTTCTGGTAGGGTTTTGGGATTTTTCAGATGGTTTATTTGTGCCCAGATTTTCCAGAAAAGAAATTTGTTTTTGGGGGCCTATAAATCCGTATTTTTATCGAACTTCACTACACTTTGGCTATAATGGTTATATCTGTGATGTTTATATGTATTGAACTTCGGCTAATCGCTATATGTCGATTAGTCGGGGTTATACATATCTGTGATCTGTGTTTGATGATGGTTTGTGTATATGAATGCGTTGGACTGTCGCTGGTGAATAGCCGGGGTGGATGTGAGATGAGAGTTTCTTTTTCTTTCATTCATTGTAAATTGTAAATTGATGTAATATTATTATTTGTATGGCCGCACAACCGGGTCGGGGTTGTAGCCGTCATTGTATAATTCTTTTTACTGTTTTTGCTCCTAGGATATACCCATGGAGGGGGTGCACAAACTACCGGGTATCTCGAAGTGCCGAGTGGCCTACTCACGGCGTTGAGGGATGTTGCTCTACTTCGGGGTACTTGGCGGGTAGTTTGCCGCACCCGTAGGGGTCTTGGGTGGGGTATTGGCTAATCACCGCGACCGTGTAATCCGCTTTTCGTTGCAGGCTCAAATGGATTGCGGATTCCTAGTATATCCAATGTATTCATCTGTGATCTGTAATGTCTATCATTGCTATATATTTATAACTATTTAGGCGTTGCTTATGTTTTACAGCCGCGCTAGCCCAGCCCCCGCTCTGTCGTTAGTTAAGTAACCTAACGGGTGATGACGGGGCCCCGTGGCGAAAGCGAATGGCATAAGCGTACGCCATATTTTGGTTGTTTTCTGCAATGGTAGGATTAAATGATGGGACGCATTAAAAGAACTAATGCAAGAATATCACGCATTAAAAGAACTAATGCAAGATAATAAACCAAGCAAAAGTCGTTGGAACACTTTCGAAAAACCACTCGGTTCTTTTCAAAACTAACTTTTAAATGCGGAGCTTGAGCCACTCTTTTTAAAAGCTATCTCGTTCCATCGATCATATCAAGATCACTACGTTCACGGTTTAGCCAAAACCATTCGTAGCCCTCCGTCGTTTCACATGAATAGTCAATAGTATTCAAACTGTGTTTGTTGGCCAAAGTCAAGGCATAGTGATTGGTAGCTATTGGGTATTCATGTGCAGCATAGATAGATGCGTTGATTTGGAACAGTCGTACTGCCTTGTTGGCCAAAGTCAAGGGTGGGTACGGGTGGATTCAAATTAACCTGGAGAACGACGGTTAGAACTTGACATGTGACTTATGATTTGTTGGCCAAAGTCAAGGTCATAAGAGCATGGGGCAAAAATCACATCGGGAGTTTCATAAGAACTGAAACTTGCTAGATTTGCATACCATTTGGAGTGTGGTGATTCTGGTAGGATTCCTTCAGTTTCATCACGCGATGATATTTGGATCCCGATCCTGCTGTGAGTATATGCTACTCCTCGGGAAATTTCTCACTAAATGATCAATGCTATAAACCTAGTAGGTGTCCAGAAAGGTGTTAGCGGGGCTACGCCCCAGGGAAAAGAGGTTCTTAAATTAAGGAACTTCGCGAAAGCGTTGGAAAACCTCCCTCGAAGTACTGACACTGGCCTGGCTGAACGGTTAAGCAAGTATTGTGCGGTGGGATTGATCCCGACTAATTCTTCCTTTATGGTTTGAGGAGGGATTCGAGAGACAGTGGGAGTCATCCTGTTTAGACAAATTAAAAAACCATTCTAAACTTGTAAGAGCATCGTGCTGAGTGTTTCTTCTCTCTCTCCTAATTGCAGCGACCAATCAACATGACTGGACTTAAGTTACTTCTAGATAAAAACATACTGACAGGGCCAAACTACAAAGATTGGCTCAGGAATGTCAAAATGGCAATCACTTACGACAAGATGGGGTATCTTCTTACCACCAAAGCTCCCCCCATCCCAGGTCCCACCTCCAGCGTCGCGGATAAGAAAATCCGTAAGACTTGGGAGATTGATTGCGCGAAGGCCAAGTGCCTCGTGCTTGCCTCTATGGATAACGAACATCAGAGGAGGCACGAGAATATGGACCTGGAATCCATATTTCTCCATACAAAAGAACTGTATGGAGAGCAGTCTCGTATCGCAAGATACGAAGTGTCGAAGAAGTTGTTTTCGGCAAGATTGGCCGTCGGATCATCGGTAGCGGACCACGTGCTTAAGATGATTGGCTACATTGAGGAGCTCGCAGAACTTGGGACCACGTTGGAGAGTGAGCTCTATACGGACTTGGTTCTCCAGTCCCTTCCTTCCACTTACGCCCAGTTTATACTGAACATCAACTTACAAGAAAAAGAAGTTGAACTTTCAGAACTCCTCAACATGCTGAGGAGCGCAGAGGGTACCCTACAGAAAGGTAGGGAAACACCCACTTTGTTTGTAGGAGGATCTTCATCTTCTAGGTCCAAGGTGAAAGCCAAGGGAAAGAAGAAGAAAGCCCTCGCCAAACCAAGGGGCGGTGTTAGTAAGGTGGATACGAAGGGAAAGGAAAAGGCAACAAAGATAGCGGGGAAGCTTGTGGGTAAAGAAGAATGCTTCTATTGTCATAAGAGTGGACACTGGAAGAAAGATTGCAGGGATTGGAAGGCCAGGACACAGGAACTGAAGCAGGTTGCGGCTTCAGCTTCAGGTGTGTATGTTATTGAAAACTGTCTTTCGATAAACTCTACTTCCTGGGTATTGGATACCGGATCAGGATCTCATATCTGTAATTCTTTGCAGGCGTTGAGAAACCGTAGGGTTTTGAAGGCAGGTGACATGACCCTCGAGTTGCGAACGGAGCTAGCATGGATGCTAAAGCCGTGGGGGACTATCACCTGGGAATGTCAGATGGACATGTTTTGGTTTTGCGTAATTACTTTTTTGTACCCAACGCAACTTGTAATATCATTTCTGTATCTTTGGTTTCAAAAGAAGGTTATGAATTTGCGTTTGTAAGTAATGTTGTAAACATTCACCTTAATCAAGTTCTGATTGGGTTAGGTACACTGAGCAATGGTATATACGTATTAAACCAACCACAGATTTTCAATGTCCAGAATACATACAAAAGAAAGTCTCCAGATATAAATCAGGCTTTCTTATGGCATTGTAGACTAGGTCATATCAATGAGAGAAGGTTGACTAAGTTACATATAGAAGGATATTTGGATCCGTTTGAATATCAATCGTATGCCACTTGTCAATCCTGTCTCAAAGGAAAGATGACAAAGACTCCGTTCACTGGGTACGGAGTAAGAGCGAGCGAGCTCTTGGGACTCGTACACAGCGACGTGTGCGGTCCAATGTCTATACATGCGCGAAGCGGTTATTCTTACTTCATTACTTTTACGGATGACTTCTCAAGGTACGGTTATGTCTTCTTGATAAAATATAAGTCCGAAGCCTTTGAAAAGTTCCAGGAATATAAGAATGAAGTAGAAAAACAAACCGGCAAAAGTATCAAGATTCTAAGATCGGATCGAGGTGGAGAATACTTAAGTGCCGAGTTCCTGAATTACTTAAAAGAAAATGGAATTCTCTCTCAGCTTACTCCTCCATACACTCCGCAACATAACGGTGTATCGGAGAGACGGAACCAGACCCTATTGGATATGGTACGGTCCATGATGAGTAACGCTGAGTTACTGCGATCATTCTGGGGGTATGCACTAGAATCAGCTGCATACCTTTTGAACCGAGTTCCCACTAAGACTGTGTCTACCACACCATATGAAATGTGGTGTGGGAAGAGGCCCCATCTCAGTCACATTAAGACATGGGGAAGTCCGGCTTTTATCAAAAAGCAGCATGCGGACAAGCTCGAGGCACGCTCAGTACAGTGCAAGTTCGTGGGATATCCAAAGAACTCCAAGGGATATTTCTTCTACTGTGAAGAGGAACAAAAGGTTTTTGTTTCTCGTCATACCTACTTCTTGAAAACTGAGTTTTTGGAAAACCAGATAAGTGGGAGCACAGTAGAACTGGAAGAAATTCCAGAACCACGAGCTATTACTGAAAGCTTAGAGGAACCAGAGGGTTCAAAAGAACAGGACATTCCTACGCCGCTCCGCAGAAGTAGTAGGCAGTCTCATCCGCCCGAGAGATACTACGGTTTTCTCATAGATGGGGATAGAGAGGATTGCATCATAGATTATGATGAGCCTACTAGCTTCCAGCAGGCCGGTCAGAGCATTGACTCGGTAAAATGGCTGGATGCAAAGCGGACCGAAATGGAGTCCATGTACACCAACAAAGTATGGACGTTGGACATTGCTCCAGAAGGGGTAAAACCCGTATGATGCAAGTGGATCTTCAAAAGGAAGATTGGTGTAGATGGACAGGTTGAGACCTATAAAGCTAGACTTGTTGCAAAGGGTTTTCGTCAAAGACCTGGTTTGGACTATGACGAAACCTTTTCTCCAGTGGCTATGCTGAAATCCATTCGGATCCTTCTTGCCATTGCTGCCTTCCACGATTATGAGATTTGGCAGATGGACGTAAAAACCGCTTTTCTAAATGGAAATTTAGGGGTGTGTGTCTATATGGACCAGCCAGAGGGTTTCATTCAGAGTGGGAGCAGCGGAAAGGTGTGCAAGTTGCTTAAGTCCATCTATGGACTAAAGCAGGCATCGCGGAGTTGGAACATCTGTTTTGATGAGACGGTCAAGGAATTTGGCTTTATCAAAAATCCAGATGAACCATGCATCTATAGTAGATTTGTAGCGAGAACTGTAGTATTCCTCGTTTTATACGTGGATGACATTCTCTTAATAGGAAATGACATTCCTATGCTACAATCTGTCAAGGGGTTCTTGTCGCACAGGTTCTCCATGAAAGACCTGGGTGATGCCTCATACATCCTGGGGATCCGAATCAATCGTGATAGATCCAAGAGGATATTAGGACTTTCACAGTCCAGGTACATCGACACCATACTGAAAAGATTCAGTATGGAAGATTCCAAGCGCGGTAACCTACCGGCTTGTCACGGGATCACCCTCTCTAAAGAGATGTCTCCCAAGACTGATTTGGAGAGGGATTGCATGTCTATTATACCCTACGCTTCTGCGGTAGGCTCTATAATGTATGCGATGTTGTGTACCAGACCGGATGTAGCTTATGCACTGAGTGTGGTAAGCCGGTATCAGTCAAACCCTGGAGAGAAACCCTGGATAGCGGTAAAGAACATTCTCAAGTACCTGAGAAGGACTAAGGAGATGTTCTTGGTGTATGGCGGAAAAGACCTCCAGATCGAGGCCTTTGCTGACTCCAGCTTCCAGAGTGACAAGGATGATTCCAAGTCCATGTCGGGTTTTGTCTTTACCCTCAATGGAGGGGCGGTGTGTTGGAAGAGTTCCAAACAGGAAACCGTTGCAGACTTGACGATGGAAGCGGAATACATCGCTGCATCTGATGCTGCAAAAGAAGCTGTCTGGATGAGGAAGTTCTTGAAAGAACTTCAGGTGGTTCCGTCCATTGTTGATCCAATACCTCTGTATTGCGACAACAACGGGCTATAGGTTTAGCGAAGGAACCCAGGTCCCATCAGAGATCCAGACACATCTTGAGGCGGTATCACCTGATCAGAGAGATCGTGGATCGCAAGGAGATCGAGGTTCGGAGGGTTGCTTCAGAAGAAAACACTGCAGATCCATTCACCAAGGCCCTGCCCCAGACTCAGTTCGAGCGGCTGATCGAGATGATAGGTCTTCGATACGCCAGTACATGGCCTTAGTGCAAGTGGGAGATTGTTAGTGTATATGCCCTAGAGGCCATTACTGTATCATACTGGTTTGTAATTACTTAAAGGAAGCTTGGGATATTCACCTTGTATATACAATCTTGCTCAAAATAGTAGTATGCTACTTGGTTTGTTTCTGCTTCAATGTGTACATGTGTTTATTTTATCATATCACCTATACGCATTAGTGGAGCCCTTAGGATCTTTGATTGATTACCAGCGTTGTGATGGCAGTCACACTAGTGGGGGCTGGGTAATCTATAAGCACATCCTTATACAGGTCCCTAGTCGCAGGACTATCGAGACAGGGCATCGATACTCCGGAGTAGACTGGCGCATGCGCTTCTCATCCCAGTGTGGGAGACGGTCTGTCCCACAGCCGTCAGTACGTTGTACTTGAGATAGTATGCGGGTGCTCGTTCGGTTACGAGTACACTGGACAAGACTCGTCGGGAACTGACAAGTTGGTATTATACCTATCGTCAGTTATCAGTTCCCAGGTGACATGAGTACAGCTTAGTCCGCTGACTTGACACTGGCACTTCGCCTCGAGTGTGTTCCCCCTGTATTTTGATTACTACCCTACCACAGCTCAAAGGAGTCGTGCAAACAGGTGGTAGTTGGGTGCAGTCCCGAAGCACTTGGAGGCAGTGACGGTTAGACAGGATTCGTCTCTCCCGGTATTGGGGGTTGACATCGCGCTGTGTCTAGGAGAGCCGTTACACGAGTAGTCCCTGGCCAGGGCAAGCGAGATATACTGGTAGGTTTCCAGTTTTATCTCAGGGTGTTTTGGGCTTCACTCCGACACGACTTGTACCGCTATTAGGGGACTGACGTTTACCGCCCCCTAGGCCCGACATGCGATGTATCAGACGAACAGACCGGACTGTACGGAGACTGTCACATTCAGACTCAGTAGGAGTTCAGATGGGGTTCACCTCGTCAGTCTTCTCATCGGCATCTACCTGGGGACCGTTACGCACAGCTAGTGCCGCTTGCGGTCTGTGGTTAAACCCACTGCCAGCGTAGTGTCGAGTCTTTAGAGTCCCAGACAGAGGGCTATTCGCCTCTGGGCAAAACAGAGTAGAGGTCGCATGGTTTTGCGACAGGGTTCGTTCTCATCCGCGCACTTGTGCACGTTTGGAGTCCGGACAGATATTACTAGCAGGCTCTGGTTTGAGCCAGATACTGGTATATGTTTTGGGGTTGATTTTATCTCATAGTATTCATGTTCTTCGGAACAAGAATGCGGGTGTGTATGCACAGTTGTTTGAGGCGGAGGAAGAGGATTTTCATTAGGGTTTCGGGACGGGTGCGTATGCACAGTTGACAGTCGTATTTTTTCCGAACCCTAATGGTTTTATGATATATCAATTAATAATATTAATTAAATGAAATTGTGTCATGGTTGGGTTTGTTGACTTGTTGACCAAGGTTGACTAGTTGACCATAGTTGAAAGTTTGACCATCATCATTACATATCAAAGATGCTCTTTGATTCTAGCAAAATCATTTAATGTGTGTAATGATAATGGTCATTCCAAACCATCCATCAACTATTTCATTTACATTATTATTATTATTTTTGATAATTCATTTTCTTATTATGTTATGGTTGTAAAATGAAAAGCTCTCATTCTATCATAACTCTTCTCTCTCCTCTCTTCTTCTTCCTCCTCCTCTAGTTCAAGGAGCTCCCTTCTCATGTGTTGAGAATCCATCTCCTTGAGATAAAAACACCCCAAAGCCACTCTCTACTAACTCTAGGGTTAGAGGTTTAGCAAGCCAAAGATCCTAGTTCACTCAAAGTTCGAGAAAGAGCCCGAATGTTGAACCCTCAAGTGGATCCATCTTTGACGGAAGAAGGCGACGAGGAAAGCACCATCAAACCCCTACAAAGGTTTCAAGAAGAAGGAGTTCAAGTTAGGTATAACCTCTTTTCCGAGTAGCTAACTCTCTTTAGCTTTCTTGCTAGTTTAGTTTAGAAAAGATCCCGACTTTGTTAGTCCATGTTGCCCCATGGGCTAAAAATTTGATTTTTATACCGTCTTCGCCTCCCCGCAAGAACCGGGGTTGGCAACGTGGACTTACAATATCTCATATCATCAATGTAAGTAAGTATGCATACACCGATCGTCGTCGATGTATAGCAACGACAATCGGCAATACGACTACATACTACACTTACGGTCACAGAAAAGAAAGTGTAAAACTATAATATTTGGAATCTATAATCACTTTAGACATCGTAAATCCGAAATATCACATACTTCGCATTTCATGCCTAACTCTATGAATTCCACATATTGTATCACATTCCAGATAAATAGACAGTATTAAACTTTTCGAACAGATAATCAAATACCCAAAATTTCCCAAATTGCTCAACACTTGAGCGGAGTTCAAATAATCCCAGAATATGTCACAGTACCAGTGATCCAGCCGTAGAAGGGTCAAGCCAACGCCTCACATGTGGCACGCCGTACTGGCCCAAACCAGAAGATTCAAAAGGCAGTCCAAGACGGTCACATAATCGAGTTAAGGTTTGTTGTCTTCTAGAGGGTCTACCGTGTTACTTGCATATTTTTCCGAAAGATTCAAACCCGAAAAAAAATTCAACACTTGAAAATTTTGCCGTGCCGGGAAAAAGTGAGTTAATGATATCCGTTCGAACATTTTAACAATTTCTAAATATCCGGAAATAATAACGAATTTAAATATTCCGATCGAATCTACGATTACGAAATAAACCCCAGAATACTCAACACTTGAGTCAGAATAAAAATACCCATAAAATTTAAATCACAGAAATATGAATTACTGTGTAAAAACAAATACCGATCCCCACTGTACGGCCGCGGATCCGCAGCCTAAGCGCGGTAATGCCGCGGTTTCGCGACGGTTTGGAAGTGTTAGGTGCTCGTTTTTCACCACAATTCTTATATTTCCCTGCTGAATTTTTTAGGTATTTTTAATTCAGAAAAATCCCAGATTTAAAAAATTGTCCAGAGAGGGTTTTAGCTTTGTCGGTTCGGGTTCGATCGGAGTTTTAACTTCATAAACTCGTCGCCTAATGCTCTAGCTAGGCTCTGATACTACTGTAGGGTTTCTAGACACTCTTGTGAAGGTTCATAAAGCATCAAACATGCCCGAATAAAATTTTAGATGTGCCGAACAACCCAAAGCCTGGATCTTTGCTAGATTATTAGGGTTTAACATGCAAGATAACATCTTTAAACCTAAGTGTGAGGGATTACAACCTTTGTAGTCCGCTCCTTCTCTTCACAAGCTCCGAGTAGAAGTCCCTTCGCCGTGATCCACGATCTCCCGAACTCAAGAGAGGCTCTACGACTCGAACGATCCATGATAGCTTGTCGCATTCCTTTTCTCCGATGATCTACGTCGAAATTGCAATAGCTCAAGCTTTCTCTCACTCTAATGAGTTGAACATCCTAATCTAATGGACTAGATTAGATGAGGATGATGGAGTAGTATTTGTGCTTTCTTTTTATATCATTTTCTCACAATAACTCATCACCAAAGAAAACTCAAGTGAGCTCTCTCTCAAACTCAAGAGAGAAGAAGATGAAGAATGAAAAGAATAATCCTTTTGTGATGAATAGTAGATAAGAATATATGGTTGATATGGAACCATGGTCAAGGATGATAGGTTTAACCTTTGTAGAGAATAAACTAGAGCTAGGGTTTGGTTAGGTTAAGTAATGAGTCATAAGATAATATCAACCATAATATCTTATACTTGACAAAAGAGAATCTTTCTAGAAAGTGCAAGAAAGAGCTAACCCTAATCAAACCCTAAACCCTTTTTATCATCCCTAATCATGTTTCATAATAAATCATATGATGTCACAATAATATATATCACATATATATTATATATTTGCAACAAAAGAAAATAATACAATTAACATATATCGCATATATATCAATGTATTAATCCGGTGAGAAAATGAAATAATAAAGCGAGCCAATATTAGATAATATAATACAATATATCATATATATCATTATACATTAAATCATCGAATCAACACTAGATCCGACGATCCGGCTATATCGAATATAACCGACTAATATATCATGTACCGATTCATCGAATCAACACTTGATCCGATGTCCCGGTTCATATCTAAATATCGCGAGAATATAATACGGTATCTCATATCGCATTATCCTTGGTCCTGCACATATCACATATGTGCCTCTACTCCGTTTTGCCTGAGCCAAGAAACCTCTGTGTAGGACTCTAAAGAATCGTCAATACGCCGGTAGCAGGTGATGATCATATCAAACACCCACAAGCTGCAAGAGGTCAGGTAAACGTAACAGCCACCCAGGTATTGAGCGATAAGAAGATCAACAAGCTAGCCTGTCCGTTCTCCTATGAATCCAATCAGTAACACTCCCGTACAGTCCGGTCTGTTCTTCTGATATGTCGCATATCAAGTCTAGGGGTGGTATACGTTAGACCCCAGTAACCGATAAGTCGTGTCGATGTGAGGCTCATAACAGGTTGAGAAACTACTAGTAACACTTACCAGTATATCTCTATATCAGCCCTGGCCAGGGACTTCCAGTTATAACCAATCGAACACAGCACAACATCAACTGCTTATACCGGGAGACACGAATCCCCTCCTATCGCTCATTGCCTCCATGTGATTCAGGACTGTACCCAAAAGCCACCGTTTTGCACGCCCGCTTGGACGTGGTAAGGTGGAAATCAAAGCACAGTGGGAATCACACAAGACTCTATGACGATCTCGGGTCTACAGACTACCCTGTACCAGTGTCACCGGAGAACTGCCATCTGACGTGTGGTATATCACCATCTGGAAGTTCTCGGTGAGTCCATCCAGTATACCCAGTCTCCACTGAGCACCCGTACACCATCTCTGATGTCAAACGCCGATGGATATGGGATCATCCATCACCCATCATATGGGTCAAGATGCGTATACGCTAGTCTACTCTGGTGTATCGATGCCCTGTCTCGATATACCCTCGACTAAGAACAGTTATAGGATGTACTCATCGACTACCGTGGCCCCACAAGTATGATCTCATCATAGTCCCAGTAGTCGAGTACAGATCCTAAAGGATTTATCAACATGTGAGAGAAAAACAGTAAACCAATACAAGTCAACATGTTAAGATAAAGTGAAACGAAATAGCATACTATCATGACGAGCAAGAAAGTCCTCTCTGTATATATCCAAGCATCCATTATAATATACATCATATGTACAACAATAGCCTCTAGGGCATATACATAACTAACAACTGGTAAGTGTTACCAGTAGTTTCTCGACCCGTTTTGAGCCTCATATCAACATGACTTATCGGTTATTGGGGTCTGACGTTTACCATCCCTAGACTTGATATGCGACATATTAGACGAGGAGACCGGACTGTACGGCAAGTGTTACCGTCAGGGTTTTGTAGGAATTGGAGCGGGCTTGCTTGCTGATCTTCTGATCGCTCAATACCCGGGTAGCCGTTACGTCCAGCTAGTACCGCTAACGGCTTATGGGCGCAATATGTGATCATCACCTACTGCCGTATTGATGTGTCTTCAGAGTCCTACATAGAGGTTTTACTGGCTCAGGCTGTAAGTCCATGTCACTCACCCCACGAACTTGCGGGAAGGCGGAATATATGAAAAACGATTATCAAAACTTCGTAACACGGACTTAAACGCATGAATCGTTATCTAAACCATTGCTAACAATATGCTTGAGGTTCAACTACTCGGATTCGAAGTTATACATCACGTTACATGTCCTTCGGGTCTTTATCGCTGTCCTCCACTCCTCGTAGGCTCCTTGGAACATCGGCACCACAACGGCCTCCTCGAATCAAAGACGATCCACCCGAAAGCTCCTACGCCAAGCATAATCTCAAACTTGAGATAACTAGGTTGCTTAAAGTGCTAATCTAAGCTACCTAGAGGATATAGAGTGAGGTTATAGATGTATTAGTCTAGCTAACTCTTGATCTCAACTCATGAGAGGTTAGGGTTAGGGTTTGAAGAATGAGAGAGCTTGAGGAGAGAGAAGGTGAAGATGATAATGAAATGACATAATGATCTATCATAATATATATGAAGAATTATTTATTTATCCAAAAATGAAATAAAAGAATTAACAACCATGCTTCATAAATATCAATGAGTGATTCATCTCCATGTGTCATTAAGCATTTATGATGCATTAATGACATGGATGAATCACACAAATGAGTCACTAATCTCATTTAATGCAAGGCCACCTTACCCCTCCAAGTCACCACTCTTCTAGAAGCTTCCCAAAAAATTACGAGAACGCCCCTCCAATCTATGAAAACACGGAAAAACTTTAGACTGTATAAATCCAATAACCCGATACTAGAATCTAGCTTAAACCAAAGCCGGCTAGTAAAAACTGTCCGAAAGTCGTACGTGAGTAAACACACGTACGTGTCCGAACCCTTATCGTAAAACCGTACGACCTCTATATCGTTTCGTCTGGAGCAAGGAAACTCTCTGTGTGGGACTCTAAAGACTCGACACTACGCTGGCAATGGGTTTAACCACAGACTGCAAGCGGCACTGGCTGTACGTAACGGTCCCCAGGTAGATGTCGATAAGAAGGCCGATGAGGAAAACTCATCCGAACTCCTACTGAGCCTGATGTGATAATCTCAGTACAGTCCGGTCTGTTCGTCTAAGACTATCGCATATTGAGCCTAGGTGGTGGCAAGCATCAGTCCCCTAATAGTGGTATAAGTCATGTTGGAGCGAAGCCCTTTACACCCTGAGAAACTACTGGAACCTACCAGTAAATCCCGCTTTCCCTGGCTAGGGACTTTGCGTAATGGCTCTCTGACACAACGCGATATCATCTCCCAATACCGGGAGAGACGAATCCTGTCTAACCACCACTACCTCCAAATGCTCGGGACTGCACCCAACTGCTACCTGTTTGCACGACTCCTTTGAGCCGTGGTAGGGTAGCAATCTAAGAACAGTGGGACACACTCGAGGCGAAGTAGCAGTGTCAAGTCTGCGGACTATGCTGTACTCATGTCACTTGGGAACTGTTAACTGACGATGGGTATAACACCAACCAACAGTTCCCCTGCGAGTCCTGTCCGGTGTACTCGTAACCTAACGAGACCTGTATACTATCTCCAGTACGACGCACTTATGGCTATGGGACAGACCATCTCCCCAACTAGGATGAGAAGCGTACACACTAGTCTACTCAGGAATATCGATGCCCTGTCTCGATAATCCTACGACTAGGGACCTGTATAGGATGTTGCTTATAGACTACCCAGCCCCTGCTAGTGTGACTGCCATCACAATGCTGGTAATCAAGCAAAGAACCTATGGGCTCTACCAATATGTATAAGTGATACGTTATAAGAAACATATGCACATATTAAACTAGACACAAACGAAGTAGGATACTATTATTTTTAGCAAGACTGTATATACAACTGTGTATAACCCAAGCTTCCATTAAGTAATATACAATCTAGTATGATACAATAATGGCCCCTAGGGCATATACACTAACAATCTCCCACTTGCACTAGGGCCATGAGCTGGCATATCGTAGACCTATCATCTCGAATAGCCTCTCGAACTGCGTCTGAGGAATGGCCTTTGTGAATTGATCAGCAATGTTATTCTCCGTCTCTACTCTTTTCACCTAGATCTCCCGGCGATCTAGGATCTCCCTGATCTGGTGATACCGCCTTAAGATGTGTCTGGACTTCTGATGGGATCTGGGTTCCTTCGCTAAAGCTATAGCGCCGTTGTTGTCACAATACAGAGGTATTGGACCAACACTGGAAGGAACCACCTGAAGTTCTGTGAGGAACTTCTTCATCCAGACAGCTTCTTTTGCGGCATCACAAGCAGCTATGTACTCCGCTTCCATTGTTCAGTCAGCAATGGTCTCCTGCTTGGAACTCTTCCAACAGACCGCCCCTCTATTGAGGATAAAGACATAACCCGACATGGACTTGGAGTCATCTTTGTCACTCTGGAAGCCGGAGTCGGCAAAGGCCTCCATCTGGAGGTCTTTTCCGCCATACACCAAGAACATCTTCTTAGTCCTCCTCAGGTACTTGAGAATGTTCTTTACTGCTATCCAGTGATTCTCCCCTGGGTTTGCTTGAAACCGGCTTACTATGCTTAATGCGTATGCGACATCTGGTCTGGTACATAACATCGCATACATTATAGAGCCTACCGCTGAAGCGTACGGTATAATCGACATGCGATCCCTTTCCAAATTAGTCTTGGGAGACATATCTTTGGAGAGGGTAATTCCGTGACAAGCTTGTAGGTTACCTCGCTTAGAATCTTCCATACTGAATCTCTTCACTATGGTGTCTATGTACCTGGACTGCGAAAGTCCCAACATCCTTTTTGATCTATCACGATAGATCCGGATCCCCAGAATGTAGGTGGCATCACCAAGGTCTTTCATGGAGAATTTATGTGACAAGAATCTTTTGACAGACTGTAACATAGGATTGTCATATCCTATTAGGAGAATGTCATCAACGTACAGGACGAGGAATACTACAGCTCTCCCTACAATCTTACTGTATATGCAAGTTTCATCTGGATTTTTGATAAAGTCGAATTCTTTGACAGCATCATCAAAACAGATGTTCCAACTCCGCGATGACTGCTTTAGTCCATAAATGGACTTAAGCAGCTTGCATACTTTACCGCTGCTCCCACTCTGAATGAATCCCTCTGGCTGATCCATATAGACGCTCTCTTCCAAATTACCATTTAGAAAGGCCGTCTTTACGTCCATCTGCACGATTTCATAATCGTGGAAGGCAGCAATAGAAAGAAGGACCCGAATAGATTTAAGCATAGCCACTGGAGAAAAGGTTTCGTCATAGTCCAAGCCAAGTCTTTGATGGAAACCCTTTGCAATAAGTCTAGCCTTATAGGTTTCAACCTGTCTATCTACACCAATCTTCTTTTTGAAGATCCATTTGCATCCTACGGGTTTTACCCCATCTGGAGAAACGTCCAAAGTCCATACTTTGTTAGTGTACATGGAATCGATTTTGGTCCTCATTGCATCCAGCCATTTTACTGAGTCACCGCTCTGAATGGCTTGCTGGAAGCTAGTAGGCTCATCATAGTCAATAGTGCAATCCACTCTATCCCCATCTATGTGAAAACCGTAGTATCTCTCGGGCGGATGAGATTGCCTACTACTCCTACGGAGTGGCGTCGGGATCTCCCGTTCTCCTGAACCTTCTGGTTCTTCCAAGCTTTCAGTAATAGCTTGTGGTTCTGGAATTTCTTCCAGTTCTACTACGCTCCGACTTGTTCCTTTTTCTAAAAACTGATGTTCCAGAAAGTGGGCATGACGAGAAATAAAAACTTTTTGTTCCTCTGCGTAATAGAATAGATACCCCTTGGAGTTCTTTGGATATCCCACAAACTTACAATGTACTGATCGTGCCTCGAGCTTGTTCGCATGCTGCTTTTTAACAAAAGCCGGACATCCCCAAATCTTTAGATACTGAAGATAGGGTTTCTTCCCACTCCATATCTGATATGGTGTGGTAGGCACAGTCTTAGTAGGAACTAGGTTTAAAAGATATGCAGCTGATTCTAGTGCATATCCCCAGAATGATCGCGGTAACTCAGCGTTACTCATCATGGAACGAACCATATCTAATAGGGTTCGATTCCTCCTTTTCGATACACCGTTGTGTTGTGGTGTGTATGGAGGAGTAAGCTGAGAGAGAATTCCATTCTCTTTTAAGTAACCCAGGAACTCGGCACTTAAGTATTCACCACCTCGATCAGATCTCAGTGTTTTTATACTCTTGCCTGTTTGTTTTTCCACTTCATTTTTGTATTCTTGGAATTTCTCAAAGGCCTCGGATTTATGCTTCATCAAGAAGATATATCCTTACCTAGAGAAATCATCCGTAAAAGTAATGAAGTAGGAATAACCACCTCGCGCATATGTAGACATTGGACCGCACACGTCACTGTGTATGAGTCCCAAGAGCTCGCTTGCTCTTACCATGTGTCCAGTAAACAGAGTCTTTGTCATCTTTCCTATGAGACAAGATTCACAAGTAGCATAAGATTGATATTCGAACGGATTCAAATATCCTTCTCTATGTAACTTAGTCAACCTTGTCTCGTTGATGTGACCTAGTTTACAACGCCATAAGAAAGCCTGATTTAATTCTGGAGACTTTCTTTTAAGTGTATTCTGGACATTGAAAACCTGAGATTGACTTAATACGTAAATACCGTTATCTAATGTACCTGACCAAATCAGAACTTGATTTAGGTGGATGTTAACTACATCGCTTACGAATGTAAAATCATATCCCTCACTTGAAAGTGAGGACACTGATATGATATTGCAAGTCATACTAGGTACATACAGACAGTTACGTAGAATCAATATCTGCCCACTTGTCAAACCTAGGCAATATTCTTCCACGGATTCAGCGTCCACGATTATTCCGTTTGCAACTCTGAGAGACAAATCACCTACCTTCATAACTCTACGTTTTCTCAAAGCATGTAATGAATTACAGATATGAGATCCTGCTCCGGTATCTAGTACCCAGGAAGTAGAGTTAATTGACAAACAGTTCTCAATTACAAGCACATTTGAGGCTGAAGCCACAACATGCTTCGTATCCTGGCTACTGGCTTCTAAAGCCCTGCAATCTTTCTGCAAATGCCCAATCCCATAACAATAGGAACGTCCCTCTTTTACTACATTCAGTCCCGAAACTTTTGCCCTTCTCTTTCCTTCTACTTCTCTGGTTTCCTTCAGGGTAGAAGGTAGAGACTGTAGAATCAAGTCAGTATCTGACCTGTTTCCCAACGTGGTCTTCAGGTCCTGGAGCTCATCAATATAGCTAGTCATTGTAAGGACGTTGTCCCCTACAGATGACCCGACAGCCAACCTCGCTTGAACTAATTCGGTCGAGTTCTCGTATCTTGCGATATGAGACTGCTCTCCATATAAATCTTTGTTATGGAGAAAGATGGAAAATGAGTCCATCTTCTCGTGCTGCTTCTGGTATACACCATCAACTGAAGCTAACACGAGGCATTTAGCTTTCGCTTAATCCTTTTCCCTTGTCTGGTGGATATCCATATCCGTAACGGTGGAAACTGGACCAGGGACGGTGGGATCTTGAGTAGTAATAGGGTCGTCCAGCTTGTCATAGGCAATGGACATCTGGACAGAATTTTGTCAGTCATATAAGTCAGATTCAGTCAATTTGTTATCTAGATGTAATCTATGTGTGGTCACAAGGTCGCTGCAATTAAGAGAGAGAGAAGAAAATACTATTAGCAAGATGCTCTTGCAAGTTTAGAGTGGTTTTTAATTTATCTAAACAGGATGGCTCCCACTGTTTCTCGAATCCTTCCTCAAACCATAAAAGAAGAATTAGCCAGGACTATTCTCACCGTACAATACTTGCATAACCGTTCAGCCAGGCCAGTGTCGATACTTCGAGGGAGGTTTTCCAATGCTTTCGCGAAGTTCCTTAATTAAATAACCTCTTTTCTCTGGGGGCGTAACCCCGCTGACACCTTTCTAGGCACCTACTTGGTTTATAGCATTGATCGTTAAGTGACGAATCTCCTGATAAGTAGTATATACTCACAGTAGGATCGGGATCCAAAATATCATTGTATGATAATGTTGAAGGAATCCTACCAACATTCATCAAACTCCAAAATGGTATGCATCTCTCTGCAAATTTCAGTTTCTTTAGAAATTCCCGATGTATATTTTTGCCCCATGCTCTTATGACCTTGGCGTTTGTCAAAATGTCATAAGTCACATGTCAAGTTCTACCCGTCATTATCCAGGTTAATTTGAACCCATCCGTACATATCCTTGACGTTGGCCAAAATGATAATACGACTATCCCAAACTAACTCATCTATCTATGCAACAAATGAATACCCAGCAGCTACCAAACACTATGCCTTGGCGTTGGTCAAAATACATAGCTTGAATACTACTGACCATCCATAAGAAAAGACGGAGGGCTACGACTGGTTTTGGCGAAACCGTGAACATAGTGAACTTGATATAATCGAAGAAACCTGATAGCTTTTTAAAAGGAGTGGTTAAAGCTCCGCAATTAAAAATTTTGCTCTTTTAAAATAACCGAGTGGTTTCTTTTAAATTTGTTCCAACGATTTAACTTTGGTTTATTTTCTTTTCATTATAATAATGCATCCCATCATTTATCCTATAATTGCAGAAAACAACGAAAAATACCACGTCCTCTTATGCCATCCGCATTCGCCACTGGGTCCCGTCATCACCCGTTAGGTTACTTAACTAACGACAGAGCGGGGGCTGGGCTAGCGCGGGTGTAAAACATAAGTGACGTCTAATAGCTATCATATATAGATATTGTACATTCGTCAGACGCAATAATAAGCATTCCAGATCACTGATGAACTTTATTGGATTTACTAGCAATCCGCATTTGCTTTGAGCCTGCAATAAAAGACGGATTACACAGTTGTGATGAATAGCCATTACCCCATCCTAGACCCCTACGGGTACGGCAAACTACCCGCCAAGTACCCGAAGTGAAGCGGTCTTCCTCAACAACGTGAGTAGGCCACTAAACACTTCAACGTACCCGGTAGTTTGTATACCCCACCTTGGGTCTATCCTAGGAGCAAAAAACAGTAAAAAGAAATAATACAACGTTGGCTACAACCGCAACCTGGATGTGCCCCGCAAAAGAATATTACATCAAATTACATTTACATTGAATGAATGAATATTAAACACATCTTAAACACCGGCTAATCATCACAACAGTCCAACACAGTTCATATACACAAACAGTAAACATTACAGAAATGTGCAACCCTGTGCCAACCGACATACTAGCAGTTAGGGGAGGTTTACGAACACATTAAACATTACAGATAAAAATCCAATTAGCAAATATCTTAGAACATCGATCGATTACCATAATCCGTGTCTACCCCAAAGGCAAACCTGTACTGAAGTAACCTGGGCAGAAACAGTATATACAGGAAAACAAAACACCATAAAAAATGAATAACAGAGAAAATCGGAGTCAAAACCGAGTTGACTCTGCAGCGGATCCGCGGCCAAAAGCACCATTTGGCCGCGGATCCGCGGCCGTCTTGTCGTTTTGTGTGCATGTATTTTCCCAGAATTCATCAAATTCCCTTCTGTGAATTTTAAGGTATGTCAAATATTTTTTCAGACACTTTTAAAATTAACAGAAACTTAGGGTACGGGGTGTTTCGTTTTCGTGTTTTCCGTCGATCGAACTTCTAATTAGTTGTTAACAAGCTAGTAATGGTTTAGTTGGCTCTGATACCACTGTAAGTCCATGTCACACACCCCATGAACTTGCGGGGAGACAGAATATCTGAAAAACAATTATCAAAGCTTCGTAACACGAACTTGAGCGCATGAATCGTTATCTAAACCATTACTAACAATATGCTAGAGGTTTAATTACTCGGATTAGAAGTTATACCTCACGTTACATGTCCTTCGGGTTTTCATCGCTGTCCTCCACTCCTCGTAGGCTCCTTGGAACATCGGCACCTCAACGGCCTCCTCGAATCAAAGATGATCCACCCGAAAGCTCCTACGCCAAGCTTAATCTCAAACTTGAGATAACTAGGTTGTTTAAAGTGCTAATCTAAGCCACCTAAAGGATACAGAGTGAGGTTATGGATGTATTAGTCTAGCTAACCCTTGATCTCAACTCATGAGAGGTTAGGGTTAGGGCTTGAAGAATGAGAGGGCTTGAAGAATGAGAGTGCTTGAGGAGAGAGAAGCTGAAAATGATAATGAAATGAGATAATGATCTATCATAATATATATGAAGCATTATTTATTTATCCAAAAATGAAATAAAAGAATTAACAACCATGCTTCATAAATATCAATGAGTGATTCATCTCCATGAGTCATTAAGCAATTATGATGCATTAATGACATGGACGAATCACACAAATGAGTCACTAATCTCATTTAATGCAATGCCACCTTATCCCCCAAGTCACCACTCTTCTAGAAGCTTCCCGACAAATTACGAGAACGCCCCTCCAATCCGTGAAAACACGGAAAAACTTTAGACTGTATAAATCCAATAACCCGATACTAGAATCTGGCTTAAACCAAAGCCGGCAAGTAAAAACTGTCCGAAAGTCGTACGTGCGTAAACACACGTACGTGTCCGAACCCTAGTCGTAAAACCGTACCACCTCTATATCGTTTCGCCTGGAGCAGGGAAACTCTCTGTGTGGGACTCTAAAGACTCGACACTACGCTAGCCGTGGGTTTAACCACAGACCGCAAGCGGCAATAGCTGTACGTAACGGTCTCCAAGTAGATGTCGATAAGAAGGCCGATGACGAAAACTCATCCGAACTCCCACTGAGCCTGATGTGACAATCTCCGTACAGTCCGGTCTGTTCGTCTAAGACTATCGCATATTGAGCCTAGGGGGCGGCAAGCGTCAATTCCCTAATAGCGGTATAAGTCGTGTCGGAGCGAAACCCATTACCCCCTGAGAAACTACTGGAACCTACCAGTAAATCCCGCTTGCCCTGGCCAGGGACTTTGCGTAATGGCTCTCTGACACAGCGCGATATCATCTCCTAATACCGGGAGAGACAAATCCTGTCTAACCACTACTGCCTCTAAGTACTCCGGACTGCACCCAACTGCTACCTGTTTGCACGACTCATTTGAGCCGTGGTAGGGTAGCAATCTAAGAACAGTGGAACACACTCGAGGCGAGGTAGCAGTGTCAAGTCTGCGGACTATGCTGTACACATGTCTCCTAGGAACTGTTAACTGACGATGGGTATAACACCAACCAACAGTTCCCCTGCGAGTCCTGTCCGGTGTACTCGTAACCTAACGAGCACCTGTATACTATCTCCAGTACGACGCACTGATGGTTATGAGATAGACCATCTCTCCAACTGGGATGAGAAGCGTACACACTAGTCTACTCTGGAATATCGATGCCATGTCTCGATAATCCTACGACTAGGGACATGTATATGATGTTGCTTATAGACTACCCATCCCCTACTAGTGTGACTGCCATCACAACGCTGGTAATCAAGCAAAGAACCTATGGGCTCTACCAATATGTATAAGTGATACATTACAAGAAACATATGCACATATTAAAGTAGACACAAACCAAGTAGCATACTACCATTTTTAGCAAGACTGTATATACAACTGTGAATAACCCAAGCCTCCATTATGTAATATATAATCTAGTATGATACAATAATGGCCCCTAGGGCATATACACTAACACAGGCAAAACGAAATAGGAGCACATATGTGATATGTGCGGGACCGAGAATAATGCGTGTATATGATACCGTATTCTATTCTCGCGACTTTTGTATCGGTCGGTTATATATGATATAGCAGGGTTATCGAATCAAGTGTTGATTCAATAAGATGGTACATTTAGTGTTAGTCGGTTATATGTGATATAGCCGGATTATTAAATCAAGTGTTGATTTAATAATTTAATGTATAATTGTATATTTGATATACTAATTTACATTAACTAACATTAGCTCATTTATTCATTCTTTTCTCACTTGTATGTACATGTAATATATATTGATGTGCATTATTTATCTTAATGTATCATGGTTATTGATACACTATACATGGGTGTATGAGACAATACACCATTCTATTTATAATGGTGGGTTATTAATGTTTAAAGTAATAACAAAATTAGTGGATTATTTGTTAAAAGAATGAAGCTTGTAGAAGCTTGTGAGTGCTTTGACAAAGTCCACTCACTTTGTTTTACTTTAGATATTTGTTAACCTAACCATTTTAATTAGCCATGGTTAAGTCTCTACATGAGTTAGTATATGATACTCACTCACCATGGTTCACTCTCTCACTTGATCATTATTCTCTCTTGTCATTTTTGTTCATCTCCTTCCTCAAGCCAAAAGCTTACTAGGGTTTGAAAAAAGTTAGAAAGTATTGTGAGAAAAGAATTCTAAAGTGAACCCACTTCCTATTTCATCATCCTCTACTAGATTAGCACTTTAGTATTGGGTGTTTGCTTCACTAATCCTTCATTTGTGAAGTAGTAGTTTGAGTTAGTATTGCTTCACTAATATTTAACATGTCTAGTTTTTTCTGCGACCGTAAGTGTAATATGTGATATCGCCGGTTTCGTTGCTATATGTTAACGACAATTGGGATGCGCATATTTACTTACGTTAATGACATGTGATGTTATGTGTTGCTGTATATGTTATATTGGATCGTCGTGTTTTGAATAGCTATTGGTTTTATGTGAGATGAGTGTTTTTATTTTCATTCATGTAAAATTAAATATATGTAATATTCTTTTATTGGAGCACTTCCGAGTTGAGGTTGATGTCACCATTGATGTATATTATTTACTTTTCCGCATTAGGATAGACCCAAGGAGGAGAGCACAAGTAACCGGGTTCTATTTTCCAGTGCGAGAACAACTCGAGGAGTCGAGTCCAGGTCTCCTAACTCTAGAATTGGTAGGGTTGCTTGCCGCGCTCGTATGGGTCTAGGGTGTGGGTTTGGCTATTCATCGCGACCGTGGAATTCATGTTTTATAGAGGCTCAAAATAAAACACGGACCTCCTAGTATATCTATTATTTCATTTGTTTCTTCTGCCGCGATATCTGTGATGTGGTCATTTGATATGTTGAGATGGATACTGTATATAATATATATGATATATTATATAGACGTTACTTATGTTTTACACCCGCGCAAGCCCTGCCCCGCTCTGCCGTTAGTTACCTAACCTAACGGTGCATGACGGGACATCGAGACGAATGAGGATGGTATAAGCGTACGTTGTATTTATCTATGATGCTTAGGAAGCTTAAATGATGGGACTTCATTATTATGATTAATGAAAGAAAAGAAACCTAAAAGATATTGTAGAATCAAATTTTCAAAAAGGGTAGCTACAGTTTTTTTGCTTTCCATAGTGATATATATGATATATCCCGCACCTTATTCGATAAGGAAAGAGCCGAGATCCCTTTACCGGGAGTGAACTCTTTAGCAAAACTGGCAGATGCTACAACACTCGGTTTGTCTTTTGATTGCTTTTGGAGTTTTGCTTTGCATAGTAATATATATGATATATCCCGCACCTTATTCGATGAGGAAAGAGCCGAGATCCCTTCACCGGGAAGGACCTCTTTAGCAAAACTAATGAAAGCCTCAAAAACAATCCTTTCCAAAATTCACTTGTTTCTACAATGATATCAAGTTCATTACGCAAAAGGTTTTCAGAAAAACCTGTCGTAGCCCTCCATCATTTCAGATAAGTCTTACTTAGTATTCGTGCAACGTTTATTGGCCTGCGTCAAGGCATAGTGTGCGGTAGCTGAGTAGTATTTATCTGCTTATGCATATGATGCAGATTGGATTAAGGTATTCGTGCGACTTTGTTGGCATGCGTCAAGGGTTATGCGGGTGGGTTTAATTCAATCAAGAAATGACGGGTTGAACTTAACTTCCGCACTATGCTTTGTTGGCCTGCATCAAGGTCATGGGACGCTAGGGGAAAAATATTATCGGGAATTTCAATTGTTGAAATTTGCAATGAGATTGCATACCTTCTATGTGATAGTTAGATACCGATGCCCACTGCGAGTAATTGTTACTCCTGGGAGAGTTTTACACAGGATAATTAGCCGATCAAGTAGGTGTCTAGAAAGGTGTCAACGGGGTTATGCCTCTGGGAAAACGAGTTTTATTTTAATTAGGTCCGTGCGAAAGCACGGGGAACCTCCCTCAATGTACCGCCACTGGCCTGGATGAAAGATTGGCGAAGTTTTAGGGTGTAATTAATCCCAGCTAGTCTTTTCTTTTAGGGTTTTAAGGAAGATTTGATAAAAATAGTGGGAGCCATCCTGATTAGATAAAATAATAACCAATCTGAACTTGCAAGTGCATACGCTAAACTGTTTTCTTCTCTCTCTCTCCAGGTAGCGACTATGTCACGTCACAATAAAGATAATAATATGGATGTATTGACCGGACCCGCATGTTATACTGTGCTGGGGAACATTGGTTCCATTCTTTCTTATAAAAGTTATAAGACTGAACAGGATATAGGGGAATACCTGGATTCCCATTCCACCCGAATGAAGAAAGTACATATTGATGCATTTTCTTCGGGTGTGTTCGTTACATAGAACTGTTTCTCCATTTGCTCTATGTCCTGGGTATTAAATACCGGGTCAGGATCCCATATATGTAATCAGTTACATGGGCTTAGAAAAGGTAGAGAACTTGGAGAAGATGATAAAGAAATAAGGGTTGGAAATTGTGTAATTGTTGCAGCTAAAACCGTCCGGGAATATCACCTTGTATTACCAACTGGTAATACATTGATTCTGAACGAATGCTATTACATGCCGAACCTGATATGCAACATTATATCGGTTTCTTTATTAAGTAAAAAGGGATATAATTTTATATTACAGGATAATGTTATGAACATTTTTCTGAACCAAAAGTTGGTTGGATCAGGCATGTTGTGCAATGGCATTTATGTTCCAAATCAATTAACAGTTCTGAGCATAACAAACACATACAAGAGGAAGAGTTCAGAAATGAACGAATCCTTCTTGTAGCATTGTAGACTTGGTCATATCAATGTGACACGACTAGCTAAGTTGCATAAGCTTGGATATTTGAATCCTTTCGAATTTTCATCTTATGACACTTGCCAGTCATGTCTCAAAGGCAAGATGACCAAAACTCCGTTTACGGGACACGAAGAAAGAGTTACGGAACTCTTGGGACTGGTACATAGTGATGTATGCGGTCCCATGTCTACACATGACAGGAATGGTTCTGCGTACTTCATTACATTGACTGACGATCTCTCTAGATTCTGATATGTGTTCCTGATGAAACACAAATCAGAATCTTTTGAGAAATTTAGAGAATATAAACAGGAAGTCGAATCAAACCAGAAAAAGTATTAAAATCCTTCGATCTGATCGAGGAGAAGAATACTTAAGCAATGAATTCCTGGACTTTCTAAAAGAGAATGGGATTCTCTCTTTGCTAACTCCTCCATATACACCACTGTTAGTTATATGTAAGCCCTAGAGGCCATTACTGTACAAACGATGTATATTGTAGTGGATGCCTGGACATATATAGGGAGGACTTTCTTGCTCGACATGATAGTACGCTATCTGGTTGTACTTTATCTTAGCATCTACTCTGATTGCCTCTATGTTACATGTTGATAGAGCCCTTAGGATATGTACTCGACTACTGGGACTATGATGAGATCATACTAGTAGGGCCAAGGTTGTCAACGAGTACATCCTATAATTGTTCCTAGTCGAGGGTGTATCGAGACAGGGCATCGATACACCAGAGTAGACTAGCGTATACGCATCTTGACCCATATGATGGGCGATAGATGATCCCATATCTATCGGTGTTTGACATCAAGGATGGTGTACGGGTGCTCAGTAGAGACTGGGTATACTGGACGGACTCGCTGAGAACTCCCAGATGGTATTATACCTCACGTCAGATGGCAGTTCTCTGGTAACACTGGTACAGGTTAGTCTGTAGACCCGAGATCGTCATAGAGTCTTGTATGATTCCCACTGTGTTTTGATTTCCATCATACCAGGCAATGAGCGATTGGAGGGGATTCGTCTGTCCCGGTATAGGGAGTTGATGTTGTGCTGTGTTCGATTGGCTATAAGTGGAAATCCCTGGTCAGGGTTGCTGAGATTTACTGGTAAGTGTTATCAGTAGTTTCTCGAACTGTTATAGATCTCATATCGACACGACTTATCAAGCTACCGGGGTCTGGCATTTACCACCCCTAGGCGAGATATGCGACATATCAGACGAAGAGACCGGACTGTACGGGAGTGTTACTGATTGGATTCGCTGGAGAAAGTATAGGCTTGCTTGTAGATCTTCTGATCGCTCAATACCTGGGTGGCTGTTACGTTTAGCTGACCGCTTGCAGCTTATGGTGTTTGATATGATCATCAGCTACTGCCGGCGTATTGACGATTCTTTAGAGTCCTACACAGAGGTTTCTTGACTCAAGCAAAACGGACTAGGAGCACATAAGTGATATGTGAGGGACCGAGAACAATACGTGTATGTGATACCGTACTAGATTCTCGCGATATGAGTATCGACCGGGTATATGTGATATAGCCGGGTCATCGGATCAAGTGTTGATTCGATGAACTGATACAGATTATATTAGTCGGTTATTTGTGAAATAGACGGATTATCGGATCAAGTGTTGATTCGATAATTTAATGTATAATAATATATTTGATATATTAAATTACATTAACTAATATAAGCTCACTAAAAGATTCTTTTTCTCACTCGGGTAATACATTGATATATATGCGATATATGTTAATTGTATTATTTTATTTTCTTACAATAAATATTGTATATGTGATATATAATATTGTAACATGTTTTGGTTATAAATGCAATATGATTTGTGGAGTTTAATTGTGGTTAGGGTTTGGATTTGGGTTAAGCAAGTATGAAGCTTTCAAGAAGCTTCTTGAAGCTTTGACTTTGACTAAAAATATTTTGTGAAGATATTTGCTTAACCAAACCCAAACCCCTTTACCATGGTTATTTCTCTACATGAGTTAAGGATTCATTCTTAACTATGGTTGCATTTCTAAGCTCATATATGAGTTTCATTATTCATCACAAAAGGATTCTTCTTCTTCTTCCTTGAGTTCTTGATGGAAAAGCTTACTAGCTTTTTCATTAGTGATGAAAATGAGTTAGAATAAGAAAATAAATGAGAGCTAAAATCCTACTTCATCATCCTAATCTATCCTTTCCATTTAGATTAGGGTATTCACTTCATTTGTGAGTGAGAGCTTGTGTTAAAGAAATTTCAAGGTAAATCATCTTTATTATCGAAGATCGGAAGCAAGTTTGCATCATTCTCTTCGTGGAGCCTCTCTAGAGTCCGGGTACATGATGATCGCAGCGAAGGGACCTCAACACGGAGCTTATGAAGCGAGGGACCGGACTACAATGGTTGTAATCCCAAACTCTTAGATGTTAAAGTGTTTAACATGCTTTCTTTCACCTAATCTCTAGTTTAAAAATCTTGGTTAGGGTTGTTCGGCACGTCTAAATTTTAAATCGGGCATGCTTGATGCCTTATAGACCCTTGTGAGAGTGCCTAGTAACCCTACAGTGGTATCAGAGCCAAGTTGGAGCTTTAGGCGAAGTCTGGGCGAAGTATAAAGTCCGATCGAACTCCGAATACCTGTAAAACCCTAATTTCTGGAAATTTTTCAAAAAGTTAATTTTTTTTCATATTAAAAATACTCAAAAAAATCAGCAGGGAATTCTATGGACCTCTGTGAAAAACGAGCCAGTAATTCCATTACATAGCCGCGGAACCGCGTCAAAGACATGCCATTAGCGGCGGTTCCGCGGTGCTACAGTGGACTTAGGGTATCATTTTTCCACAGTTACATCCGTAGGTACTTCCTGATGCTTCTGGGAATTTTTAATTTTACTCAAGTGTTGAGTTTTCTGGGTTGTATTGGGTGCTCGTTAATTCGATCGGAAAGTTTAACTTCGTTTTATTTTTTTTCCGTGTAATTTTAGAAACTGTTAAAAAGTTCGAACGGATATCAACAACTCACTTTTTCCCCCGTCGGAAAATTTTTCAAAAGTTGGATTTTTCCTCGGGTTTGAAACTTCCGGAAAATCATGCAAGTAACGCGGTGGACCCTCTAGAAGAACACAAACCTTAACTCGATTATGTGACCGTCTGAACCGCCTCTGAACCTTAGGGTTTGGGGCAGTACGGCGTTACAACATGTGAGGCGTTGGTTTGACCCTTCTATGGCTGGACCATTGGAACTGTGGCATGTGATGGATATTTTTTAAACTCCGCTCAAGTGTTGAACTATTTGGGAAATCTTAGGTGTTTGATTATTCGATCGGAAAGTTTAACACTGTCTATTTATCTGGAATGTGATACAATATTTGGAATCCACGGGTAGTTATGAGATAACTAATTTGAATATTATAAACGTAGCAGTTTAGTCTCAATTGATAAGTTGTGACGGAATTTTGATGTGATCAAAATTCCGTCGCAATCACGTAGCGTACGCGGATACTCGCCGGGTAAACTTAATAGACATCCACGCCCCATAGCCCCGACCAAGTGACTGTAGGAGAACCCCGTCGCCAAAAGCATCAGTTCGGGTGCTCGCGGCAACGGTGTTCCGCCTTAGTGCACTTCGTCGACGCCGTCCGGGGGTGCGGCCGTCTACTAAAGTTTGCGACGAGCATTCGATCAGGATGTCGGGAATCTTGTTGAATTGCCCGAATTGATATTGAAAAGAGTTTTCGATAATGAGACTAAAATGCGGGATTTATAATTGTTAGGCATGCAATGTGTAAGGAATTCATTTGGTTAGGCATGCGATATCTAAGGAGGTTGCGGATTCCAACTGTTGTAGTTTTACACTTTTTTTTTGGGACCGTAAGAGTAGTATGTGGTGTATCACCGGCTTCGTTGCTATACATCAACGACAATCGGGATACGCATACTTGCTTACGTTGATAATATGAGATATTATGTGTTGCTGTGATATGTTATATTGGATCGTCGTGTTCGAATAGCAGGGGGTTTTATGTCAGATGAGAGTTGATCTTTTTCATTCATGTAAAATTCATTTGTATATAATGTTCTTTTATTTGGGCACTTCCGGGCTGAGGATGATGTCACCATTGTATATTATTTACTTTTCCGCATTAGGTAGACCCAAGGCGGGGAGCAAAAATAACAGGGTTCTAGGGTCCAGTGGGAGACCATCTCGAGGAGTCGAGACCGGGTCTCCTAACCCTAGAATTGGCAGTGTTGCTTGCCGCTCTCGTAGGGGTCTAGGGATGTGGGTTTCGCTATTCATCGCGACCGTGGAATCCGTGTTTTATACAGGCTCGTATTAAAACACGGACGTCCTAGTATATCCAATATTTCATATATGTTTCTTCTGCTGCAATGTTCTGTGATGAGATCATATTACTGCCTGAGACGAATGTTTATATTATATATATGAGATATATGTTATATTGCAGATTTCGTTTCAAATGAGATGCTTGTGAAGCATAATAATATGGAAATTCATTAATGAGATTAATGAAACTAAAAGAAACCTAAAGATGTTGTAGAAACTTGTTTAAAAACTGGTAGCTCTAGTTCTTGCTTCGCATATCGGTGTTCCTTGTAGAACATCAAGCACCTTATTCGATAAGGAAAGAGCCGAGATCCCTTCACCGGGAGTGACTTCTTTAGCGAAACTAGCAGATGCTACAAACTCGGTTTGTCTTTTGATTGTTTTTATAGTTTTTGCTTTGCATAGTGATATTTGTGAAATATCCTGCACCTTATTCGATGAGGAAAGAGCCGACGATACCTTCACCGGGAGTGACCTCTTTAGCGAAACTAGAAAACCCTCAAAAACACTCCTTTTAAAATCACTCGATTCTACAACGATATCAAGTTCATTACGCATTGGGTTTTCTTAAAAACCTGTCGTAGCCCTCCGTCATTTCAGATAAGTACTTCATAGTATTCGTACTACGTTTGTTGGTTTTTGTCAAGGCGTAGTGTGCGGTAGCTAACTATGCTTATCTGTATAAACATATGATGCGATTGAGTTAGGGTAGTCGTGCGACTTTGTTGGCTTTCATCAAGGGTCGTGCGGGTAGGTTTAATTCAATCGGGAAATGACGGGTTGAACTTGACTAGTAGCCTATGGTTTGTTGGCTTTTGTCAAGGTCATAGGATGCTAGGGGTAAAATATTATTGGGAATTTCAAGAGTTGAAATTTGCAATGAGATTGCATACCTTCTATGAGATAGTTGGATCCCGATACCCGCTGCGAGTAAGAATTACTCCTGGGAGAGTTTTACACATTACAATTAGCCGATCAAGTAGGTGTCTAGAAAGGTGTTAACGGGGTTACGCCCCTGGAAAAATGAGGTTTGCTTTATTTAGGTCCGTGCGAAAGCACGGGGAACCTCCCTCAAAGTACCGGCACTAGCCTGGCTGAAAGATTGGCGAACTTGTAGAGTGTAATTAATCACGGCTAGTCTTTCCTTTTAAGGTTTGAAGGAAGATTTGACTAAAACAGTGGGAGACATCCTGATTAGATAAATTGATAACCAATCTAATCTTGTAAAAGCGCACGCTGAGTGTTTTCTTCTCTCTCTCTCCTGGTTACGACTATGTCACGCCTTAATCAAGATAATAATACGGATGTATTGACCGAACCCGCTTGTTATACTGCGCTAAGGAAAGTTGGTCCCGCTCCAACTTATAATTGTTATAAGACAGAGCAGGAAATTGGGGAATACCAGATTTCCCGTGCCGCCCAAACGAAGAAAGTACATGTTGATGCATTATCTTCGGGTGTGTTCATTACAGAGAACTATTTCTCAGTATCATTTACGTCCTGGGTAAGAGATACCAGATCAGGATCCCGCAAATGTAATTTGTTACATGGGCTACACATAGGTAGAGAACTGAGAACGGGTGATAAGTTTCATGAGACAGAAAACGGTGCAAGTGTTGCAGCCAAGTCTGTTGGTAGTTATCACCCTGTATTACCAGAATACATTGATTCTGAACGAATGTTATTAGATACCGAACCTGATATACAACATCATATCAGTCTCTTTATTAGTAAAGAAGCATATAATTTTGTACTGTTGGATAATGTTTTGAACATTTCCTATATCAAGTGTTGATCGGTTCAGGCACGTTATCTAAAATCATAAACGTTCTAAATCAAACCACAGTTCTTAACGTATAGAACACACGCAAGATGAAGAGTTCAGAAATGAACGAATCATTCTTGAGGTATTATAGACTAGGTCATATCAATGCGACCCGACTAGCTGAAGTTACATATAGATGCACATTTAAATTAGTTTGAATTTACATCTTGTGAAACTTGCCGGCCATATCACAGAGATAAGATGACCACAGCTCCGTTTATTGGAAACAGAGAAAGAGTTAGTGAACTCTTGGGATTGATACATGCTGATGTATGAAGGTTCCCTGTCTACACATGCCAGGACCGGTTCTTTGTACTTCATTACATTCAATGATGATCTCTCAAGATTCAGACATATGTTCCTATTGAAACACAAGTCCGAAACTTCTGAGATAATCACAGAATATAAGTCAGAAGTAGAGAACTAAAAACGGGTATAAGTATTATGTCCTTTGATGAAATCAAGGAGGAGAATACTTGAGCACGGGATTCCTGGACTATTCTAAAGGAGAATGTGATTCTCTCTCAGCATTACTCCTCCGCATACACCACAGCATGTAGGTATATCGGTGCGGAGCAATAGCACCATATGTGATATGGTGTGCTCTATGATGAGTACTACTGAGTTTCCTATTTTCTTTTGGGAGTTATGCACTTGTGAAGCTGCATACTTATTGAATAGGGTTCCAATCAAATTAGTTGCCTACCACTTCATATATGATATGGAATGGGAAGAGCCCATATCTTAAGTAAGTTAAAATTTGGGGTTGTCCGGCCTATATCTAAAAAGCAAAATCCGGACAAGCTCGAGGCAAAGTCAGTTCTGTGGAAGATTGTTAGATATCCCATGCATTCACAAGGGAATATCTTCTACCAAACCGAGGAACAAAAGTTGTTTTGTTTCCCAGCATGCCACCTTTGTGAAAGGGAATTTCTTCTGAAGAAATTATTGGTCATGAGGTAGAACTGGAAAGAGTTCCAGCAATACAAACTGCAGGTGATGATTTGGTAGAACCAAAGGATTCAATAGTTTCTAACGAAGCTCAGCCTCTCCGCCGATCTAGTAGGGTTCCTTACCCACCTGAGAGATACTTCGGTTTTCTCTATGACAGTGGGAACGAGGATCGCATCATGAGATGATGAGCCAACTAGTTTCGAGCAGGCCATCGGAGTGGGACTCTGTAAGAATGGCTGGATGCTTAGCGATATGAGATGGAATCCTTATACACCAACAAAGTATAGACTTTGGTTTCTTTAACTGAAAGGTTAAATCCCCATCAGGAGCAAGTATATCTTGAGAAGATTACTTGTTGTACATGGAAAAGTTGAGACTTTCAAAGCTATGCTTAACTCCATCCAGATCCTACTTATCACGGCTACATACCATGACTACGATATCTGGCGGTTGGGTGTCATGACTGCTTTTCTAAATGATGTTTTGGAAGAGAGTGTCTATAAGTACATAGCCAGAGGGCTTCGTAAACAGTGGGAGCAGCGAAAATGTGAGCAAGATGTTTTATGTGATAAATCAGGCATCGCGGAGTTGGAACGTTTGTTTTGATGTGGTAGTCAAAGAGTTTGACTTCATCAAATTGGTTGATGAACCTTGTATATAGAAAAACGTAGTAGAGAGTATGGTGGTGATCCTCGTGGAGTACGTGGATGACATACTCTTGATTGGGAAGGAGTTTCCTATGCTACGCTCGGTCAATCTCCTCTTATCACAAAGATTCTCCATATAGGATCAAGGTGATACCTCCTAAATCCTGGGTTATGGATCTATGCGATAGATCTAATTGGATGTTAGGAATCTCACTAGTTGTAGTGAGATGGTATCAATCGATCCTAGGGAGAATCACTGGAAAGGTTCCAGGGTGATAAGGACGACTGAATGTCAGTCGCAGGTATTGTCTTTACCCTTAGTGGAGGGACGGTATGTTGGAAGAGTTCCAAGCTAGATACCGTGACTTACAAGACGATTAAAGGCAAGATACATCGTTACCAAGGATGCTACCAAAGAGGCAGTCTCGATATATATAAGTTCATGAGATGAACTTCGTTCCTACCATTGTGTGACAATGGAGTTGTGGCTTATGCCAAGGAACCCCCGTCCCATCAGAAATCCATATATAATTCTTAGGCAGTATAACCTGATAATGGAGATGGTAAATCTCCAGGGAGATCGAGTTTAGGAGAGTAGACACAGAGGACAATAGCGCGGATCCACTCACAAAGGCCTTTTTCCCAGTAGAGACTTTTATGGGATGGTTGAGTATGAGATACTTCAACCACAGCTAATTGTTGGGTATGCGATACAACAACAGATGGCCCTAGTGCAAGTGGGAGATTGTTAGTTATATGTATGCCCTAGAAGCCATTACTGTACATACGATGTATATTGTAGTGGATGCTTGGACAAATATAGGGAGGAATTTCTTGCTCGACATGATAGTATGCTATCTGGTTGTACTTTATCTTAACATGAACTCTGATTGTCTCTATGTTACATGTTGTTAGAGCCCTTGGGATATGTACTCGACTACTGGGACTATGATGAGATCATACTAGTGGGGCCACGGTAGTCAATAAGTACATCCTATAATTGTTCCTAGTCGAGGGTGTACCGAGACAGGGCATCGATACACCAGAGTAGACTAGCATATACGCATCTTGACCCATATAATGGGCGATGGATGATCTCATATCCATCGGTGTTTGACATCAAGGATGGTGTACGGGTGCTGAGTAGAGACTGGGTACACTGGACGGACTCGCTGTGAACTCCCAGATGGTATTATACCTCACGTCAGATGGAAGTTCTCTTGTGACATTGGTACATGTTAGTCTGTAGACCCGAGATCGTCATAGAGTCTTGTATGATTCCCACCGTGCTTTGATTTCCATCATACCACGTCCAAGAGGGCGTGCAACAAGCAGTCTTTTGGGTACAGTCCCGAATCACATGGATGCAATGAGCGATAGGAGGGGATTCGTCTCTCCCGGTATAGGGAGTTGATGTTGTGCTATGTTCGATTGGCTATAACTGGAAATCCCTGGTCAGGGTTGCTGAGATTTACTAGTAAGTGTTATCAGTAGTTTTTTGAACTGTTATAGACCTTATATCGACACGACTTATCAATCTACTGGGGTCTGGCGTTTACCACCCCTAGACGAGATATGCGACATATCAGACGAAGAGACCGGACTGTATGGGAGTGTTACTGATTGGATTCGCGGGAGAAAGTACATGCTTGCTTGTTGATCTTCTGATAGCTCAATACCTGGGTGGCTGTTACGTTTAGCTGACCGCTTGCAGCTTGTGGGTGTTTGATATGATCATCACCTACTGCCGGCGTATTGACGATTCTTTGGAGTCCTACACAGAGGTTTCTTGACTCAGGAAAAACGGAGTAGGAGCACATATGTGATATGTGCGGGACGGAGAACAATACGTGTATGTGATACCGTACTAGATTCTCGCGATATGAGATATCGGCCGGGTATATGTGATATAGCCGGGTCATCGGATCAAGTGTTGATTCGATGAACTGATACATATTATATTAGTCGGTTATTTGTGAAATAGCCGGATTATCGGATCAAATGTTAATTCGATAATTTAATGTATAATTATATATTTGATATATTAAATTACATTAACTAATATAAGCTCACTAAAAGATTCTTTTTCTCACTCGGGTAATACATTGATATATCTGCGATATCTGTTAATTGTATTATTTTATTTTGTTACAATAAATATTGTATATGTGATATATAATATTGTAACATGTTTTGGTTATAAATGCAACTTGATTTGAGGAGTTTAATTGTGGTTAGGGTTTGGATTAGGGTTAAGCGAGCATGAAGCTTTCAAGAATCATCTTAAAGCTTTGAATTTGACTAAAGATATTTTATGAAGATATTTGCTTAACCAAACCCAAACCCCTTTACCATGGTTGTTTCTCTACATGAGTTAAGGATTCATTCTTAACTATGGTTGCATTTCTAACCTCATATATGAGTTTCATTATTCATCACAAAAGGATTCTTCTTCTTCTTCCTTGAGTTCTTGATGGAAAAGCTTACTAGCTTTTTCATTAGTGATGAAAATTAGTGAGAATAAGAAAATAAATGAGAGCTAAAATCCTACTTCATCATCCTAATCTATCCTTGCCATTTAGATTAGGGTGTTCACTTCATTTGTGAGTGAGAGCTTGTGTTAAAGAATCTTCAAGGTAGATCATCTTTGTTATTGAAGATCGGAAGCAAGTTTGCATCATTCTCTTCATGGAGCCTCTCTAGAGTTCGGGTACATGATGATCGCAGCGAAGGGACCTCAACACGGAGTTTATGAAGCGGAGGATCGGACTACAAAGGTTGTAATCCCAAACACTTAGATGTTAAAGTGTTTAATATACTTTGTTTCGCCTAATCTCTAGTTTAAAGATCTTGGTTAGGGTTGTTCGGCACGTCTAAATTTTAAATCGGGCATAGTTGATGCCTTACAGACTTTTGTGAGAGTGCCTAGTAACCCTACAACCACAGCACAATGGTGTATCTGAACGGAGTAACCGCATCCTATTAGATATGGTGCGCTCTATTATGAGCACTGCTGAGTTGCCTATTTCCTTTTGGGGATATGCACTGAAAACAGCTACAGACCTATTGAATATGGTTCCCACCAAATCTGTGCCAACCACTCCATATGAGATATGGAAAGGAAAGAGACCATATCTTAATTATGTTAAGATATGGGGTTGTCCGGCATATGTGAAAACACAAAATCCGGACAAGCTCGGGGCAAGGTCTACTCTATGTAAGTTTATTGGATATCCCAAACGTTCGCGCGGGTATATCATCTACCACATCGAGGAAAAAAAGGTGTTTGTTTCTCGACATGCCACCTTTTTAGAAAAGGAATTTCTTGAAAAAGAGATTAGTGGCAAGGAGGTAGAACTGGAAGAGGTTCCAGCAATACAGAATACGACAGAAGATTTGGTGGAACCGGAGGATTCGGTAGTTCCCGATGAACCCCAGCCACTCCGCCGATCTAGTAGGGTTCCTCACCAATCTGAGAGATACTACGGTTTTCTCATGGATGGTGGGATCGAGGATTGCATCATGTAGGATGATGACCCAACTAGGTTCGAGCAGGCCATCACGAGTGGTGACTCAATAAAATGGCTGGATGCAATGCGGTCCGAGATAGAATCCATGTACACCAACAAAGTATGGTGTTTGGAAGATGCTCCTGAAGGAGTAAAACCCATTGGGAGCAAGTGGATCTTCAAGAAAAAAACTTGGTGTAGATGGGAAAGTAGAGACTTTCAAAGCTAGACTTGTTGTAAAGGGTTTTCGTCAACGACCAGGTGTCGATTATGACGAAACCTTTTCTCCAGTGGCTATGCTTAAATCCATCCGGATCATGCTTGCCATCGCTGCATATCATGACTACGAAATCTGGTAAATGGATGTTAAGACCGCCTTTCTAAATGGTGATTTAGAAGAGAGCGTGTACATGACTCAGCCAGAGGGCTTCGTAGCTAGTGGGAGCAGCAAAAAGGTGTGCAAGCTGCCTAAATCCATTTATGGATTAAAGCAAGCATCGCGGAGTTGGAACATCTACTTTGATGTCGTTATCAAAGAGTTTGATTTCATCAAAAACATAGACGAACTTTGTATATACAAGAAGGTGGCAGAGAGTAAGGTTGTCTTCCTCGTATTGTACGTGGATGACATACTCTTGATAGGAAATGACATTCCTATGCTACAATCGGTCAAGCTCTTCTTATCAGAATGATTCTCAATGAATGATCTAGGGGATGCCTCCTACATCTTAGGGATTAAGATCTATAGAGATAGATCTAAACGGATACTAGGATTTTCCCAATCCAGGTACATTGACACCATACTAAAGAGGTTTAGTATGGAAGAATCCAAGCATGGTAACCAACCCACGATCTATGGACTCACTCTCTCCAAAGAGATATCTTCCAAGACTGATTTTGAGAGAGCTCGCATGCAAGGGATACCCTATGCTTCTTCAGTAGGATCTATCATGTACGCGATGCTATGTACCAGACCGGATGTAGCACACTCACTATGTGTAGTGAGTTGGAATCAAGCAGATCCTGGAGAGAGTCAATGAACAGCCATGAAGAGCATTCTCAAGTACTTACGAAGGACTAAAGAGTTGCTCATGGTGTATGGTAACGGAGAACTCCAAGTGGAGTCCTTTACCGATTCGAGCTTCCAGAGTGATAAGGACGACCCTAAGTCGCACTCGGGATTTGTCTTTACCCTTTACAGAGGGGAGGTATGCTGGAAGAGATTCAAGCAGGAAACCGTGGCAGACTCGACGATGGATGCTGAATACATCGCTACCAACGATGCTGCCAAAGTGGCTGTCTGGATTAAGAAGTTCAAAACTGAACTTGGAGTGGTTCCATCCATTAAGGATCCAATACCTTTGTATTGTGATAACAATAGAGCGGTGGCTTTGGCCAAGGAACCCAGGTCCCATCAGCGATCAAGGAATATTCTGAGGCGGTATCACCTGATCCGGGAGATAGTTGATCGCCGTGAGATCGAGGTCAGGAGAGTTGACACGAAGAACAACACAGCGGATCCACTCACGAAGGCCATTCCCCAGATACAGTTCGAGAGACTCTTCGGGATGCTCGGTATGTGATACTACAGCTCATGGCCCTAGTGCAAGTGGGAGATTGTTAGTTGTATGTATGCCCTAGAAGCCATTATTGTACATATGATGTATATTATTGGATGCTTGGACATATATAGAGAGGAATTTCTTGCTCGACATGATAGTATGCTATTTGGTTACTCTTTATCTTAACATATATACTATGTCTCTTGATACTGTCTTATGGTTACTTGTTAGTAAAGCCCTTAGGATGTGTACTTGACTACCAGGATCATAATGAGATCATACTAGTGGGGCCATGGTAGTCTATAAGTTCATCCTTTAATGTCCCTAGTCATGGGTGTATCGAAACGGGGCATCGATATACCAGAGTAGACTAGCGTGTACGCTTCTCGACCTATGAGATGGGCGATGGATGATCCCATATCCATTGGTGTTTGACATCAGAGATGGTATACGGGTGCTCAATGGAGACTGGGTTCACTGGACTGACTCGCCGAGAACTCCCAGATGGTATTATACCTCACGTCAGATGGCAGTTCTCTGGTGACATTTGTAGAGGTTAGTCTGTAGAACCGAGATCGTCATAGAGTCTTGTGTGATTCCCACTGTGCTTTGATTTCCACCTTACCACGTCTAAGAGGGCGTGCAAAACAGTGGTTTTTGGGTACAGTCCTGGGTCACATGGAGTCAATGAGCGATAGGAGGGGTTTTGTCTCTCCCGGTATTAGGAGTTGATGTTGCGCTGTGCTCGTTTGGCCATAACAGGGAAGTTCCTGGCTAGAGCTGATTTAGAGATTTACTGGTAAGTGTTACCAGTAGTTTCTCGACCCGTTATGAGCTTCATATCGGCATGACTTATCGGTTATTGGGGTCTGACGTTTACCACCCCTAAACTTGATACGCGACATATTAGACGATGAGACCGGACTGTACGGCAAGTGTTACCGTCAGGCTTTTCCAGGAGTTGGAGTGGGCTTGCTTGCTGATCTTATGATCGCTCAATACCTGGGTAGCCGTTACGTCCAGCTAGTACCGCTGACGGCTTATGGGCGCTTGATGTGATCATTACCTACTGCCGGCGTATTGACGAGTCTTTAGAGTCCTATTAGAGGTTTTACTGGCTCAGGCAAAATGACATAGGAGCACATATGTGATATGTGCGGGACCGAGAATAATGCGTGTATGTGATACCGTATTCTATTCTCACGACTTTTGTATCAGTCGGTTATATGTGATATAGCCGGGTTATCCAATCAAGTGTTGATTCGATAAGATACATTTAGTGTTAGTCGGTTATATGTGATATAGCCGGATCATTAAATCAAGTGTTGATTAATAACTTAATGTATAATTATATATTTGATATACTAATTTACATTAACTAACATTAGCTCACTTAAGCATTCTTTTCTCACTTGTGTGTACATGTAATATATATGTGATATATATTGATGTGCATTATTTAGTTTAGTGTGTCATGGTTGTTGATACACTATACATGGGTGTATGAGACATACACCATTCAATTTATAATGGTGGGTTATTAATGTTTAAAGTAATTATAAAATTAGTGGATTATTTGTTAAAGCAAGAAGCTTGTAGAAGCTTGTGAGTGCTTTGACAAAGTCCACTCACTTTGTTTTACTTTAGATATTTGTTAACCTAACCATTTTAATTAGCCATGGTTATGTCTCTACATGAGTTAGTATATGATACTCACTCACCATGGTTCACTCTCTCACTTGATCATTATTCTCTCCTCTCATTTTTGTTCATCTCCTTCCTCAAGCCAAAAGCTTACTATGGTTTGAAAAAAGTGAGAAAGTATTCTGAGAAAAATAATTCTAAAGTGAACCCACTTCCTATTTCACCATCCTCTACTAGATTAGCACTTTAGTATCGGGTGTTTGCTTCACTAATCCTTCATTAGTGAAGTAGTAGTTTGAGTTAGTATTCCCTAGACGTAGATTATCTTCGTCCTCGATGACTTCACACAAGAACGTTCCATTCAGCTTGAGAAGCCATGCAAGGGTCCGGGAGTTCCATCAACGCAGCGAAGGGACTACTACAAGGAGCTTATGAAGTGAAGGACCGATCTACAAAGGTTATATTTCTAGTTCACTTAGTTGTAAATATAGTTTCTGTATAATATTCTAGTTAACGATACTAGTTTAGAGTTCCTTGAAACACAAAATTTTGAAAATGTCATGGACGATGCCTCCCGAAAGCTTTCTGCCGTCGATAGGAATCCTCAATATATATATATATATATATATATATATACGTATATATATATATATATATATATACGTATATATATATATATATATATATACGTATACATATACATGGATGATGAGGATTGTACATGGTACTTGGAGATGAGTCGATGAGATTGGGCATGATGCCACGAGATGGTGAGATGACATGGTTCGTATTATGAGATACGACATGATTAGTATAGCGGGTCCTTAGGCGATGTGCTTTCATACACACGCATAAATATATGTAGATGGTATCAATATGTACTAGACTTTAGATCAGTACCCAGATCATGATATGATGATAAGGAAACCAGTGGAATATTGAGATAAAATGTGATTTTGACCCTTACCACGATTGGGATGCCGTACGATGGATTTACCGTACGAGCTATATATTGATGATAGATCTGCACTATTGACTCGAGAATGTCATGTTATATATTGTATCATATGTGATACTATTGGGGCGGGATCACCGACTATTATATGTTATATAAATATATCGACCCAGATTTAGGTGGTTTCCTTACCTTTACGATTAACCAGTTAGTTTAGTCCTGTAGTTTACAGTAAATGTTAGACTAGACTCGAGTCATACATATTTCAAAACTAACGAATCGTGAGTTTTTTTAAAGACTTGTCAAGGGATTCTACGGATATTTCAAAGGACGTACCTTTCTTAAAAACACCGTAGCCCTTATTTTCATAAACGCCACGATTCGTATTATTTCAAATGTCAAAACTGTATGATTCACATATATAGTAATGTATATTCTTTAGTGCTACGTTTACCATTCATTTTCCGCATATTCTATTATTCGCATCGCATTGCATGCTTATTTGTGTTTTCGTAATTATTATGAAACCCGTGCTGTCAGGACACCAGCACCATTACCGATGATGCGTATGCTCCACATACACCTACTTGCCAGCTCACACACATCATCATCGGTAATTGCCATGTCACGTACACTTTAGAGAATATTAATTCATTGATATCCCTTTTTAGCTGATAGTTTCGACATGATACTAGTGAGCCTGCCATTATATGATAGCTTAGACATTGCATTTATTTACTGCGTTATCTCATGCATATATTCATATATTAATTGCCATGCAATAATTTGGGTCAGTCCGGATTGCCGGAGCACGGTATACATTATTTATTTACATCGTGATTTATGATTTCAGATTTCCATGAGATTTCTGGATTTAGAGAAACCACAAAGATTTTATAAACTGATTATCATTTTTAAATGAAAGTTGCTGTTTTCCCATGATATGATTTGAGATATGTCCACCATGAGTTTTATCAGCTCTTGAGCGATATCATACACCCGATTCGAGGAGGAGGAGGAACCGTCTGTGGGTGTATGGTGGACCTGGTGCGGTACATCGTGGCGAGAAGGTCGCAGATAATGGCGTTGAGCCTGTGACAGGGGAGCACTACTGATCGGTGATTGTATTGTGACTCGACGGATATCCGGAGGATACCGATCGGAATTCAGGCCAGTTCGGATAGCCGGAGCCTGAGATTTTGAGACTTGATGATATGGGCCAGTCCGGATAGCTGGAGCCCTAGATATTGAGATTCGAGGTTACAAGCCAGTCCGGATTGCCGGAGCCTGAGATATTGAGATATTGAGATTTATATTTTGTGTCGATGCTTGACACTGATTTCATTGATGATACCTCGATTTATAAATATACAAAAATCTCACTAAATAAAGAAAACAGCTGTCACATTCATGTTGCATTCATACCTCATATTTATGATATGTTGCTACCTGAGGCACTGACACGAGCACTTGTATTACACCTATGTATAGATGTTTACCCTTGCCATCTTATCATACTTCAGACTTTATCATATTGAGGATATATATTATGATCATATTGATCTAGGATTGAGTCATACATATGATTTCTGCTCTGTGATGTTTTCTACTCACGAGTTGGCAACTCACTCCCGTTGTGCCACAGTTTCTTGCACGTTTTGCCGTACATGTTCGTTGCAGCTTTCTGGCACACTGCTTCCTTTTTGGGTGATTGCTTTGATAGGTGGGTTCGCATGCATCGTGACCACCATTGTACCTTTTATTTATATTCAGTTGTATCTAGAAACTCCATCAACCAGAGTTGTATATTTTACAACCTTAGAAGACCAGTTGTATATTCTTTCGACCATAGATTCGCGCGTTGTATCATAATGGTTTTCTTAATGATTTTGAGTTTCCTTTTGAGTTTTGATCTTCACCCTTCGGCGTTGTATATTATATTGTTTGCATGTTTGCGACCGTCAATTGATGAAGAGCTAGCTGTAGGGTTGCTAGGCATGCGCACAAGGGTCTACGAGGCATTAACTATGCCTGATTTAAAATTTAGCCGTGCCGAACAACCCTAAACGAGATCTTTAAACCAGAGATTAGACGAAAACTAGCATGTTAAATACTTTAACACTAAGTGAGAGGGATTACAACCTTGGTAGATCCGGTCCTTCACTTCTTAAGCTCCTTGTTGAGGTCCCTTCGCTGCGATTATCGTGCATCCGGACTCTAGAGAGGCTCCACGAAGAGAAAGATACAAGCTTGCTTCCGATCTTCGATAACAAAGATGATCTACCTTGAAGTTTCATTAACAAAAGCTCTCACTCTCAAAATGAAGTGAACACCCTCATCTAAATGGCAACGGTAGATGAGGATGATGAAATAGGATTTTTCCTCTCATTTGTTTTCTTATTCTCACTCATTTTCATCACTAAGCAAAAAGCTAGAAAGCTTTTGCATCAAGGAAGAAGAAGAATAGTAAATCCATTTTTGATGAATAATGAAAGTTATGATAAGGTTAGAAATGCAACCATGGTCATGTAACCTTTGTAGAGATGGAACTAGGGTTAAGGGTTTGGGTTGGGTTAAAGAATATCTTGCAAAATATCTACACAAAAATCTTTGCACAAAACAAAATAAAACCTTCTAGAAGGTTCTAGAAAAGATTAACCTAAATGAAACCTTAACCTCGTTTATTCTCCACTAAACATATTGCATTAATAACCATATCATGTTACAATATTATATATCACATATATAATATTTATTGTAACAAAATAAAATAATACAATTAACATATATCGCATATATATCAATGTACTACCCGAGTGAGAAAAAGAATCTTTTAGTGAGATAAAATTAGTTAATGTAATTTAATATATCATATATATAATTATACATTAAATCATTGAATCAACACTTGATCCGACAATCCGGCTATATCGCATATAACCGACTAATATATCATTTACCGATTCATCGAATCAACACTTGATCCAATGACTCAGATGATATCAAATATCATGAGAATATAAAACGGTATCTCATATCACATTATCCTCAGTCCTGCACATATCATATATGTGCTCCTACCCCGTTATGCCTGAGCCAAGAAACCTCTGTGTAGGACTCTAAAGAATCGTTAATACGCCGGCAGTAGATGATGATCATATCAAACACCCACAAGCTGCAAGCGGTCAGCTAAACGTAACAGCCACCCAGGTATTGAGCACTAAGAGGATCAACAAGAAATCCTGTACATTCTCCTGTGAATCCAGTGTTAGTTGTATGTATGCCCTAGAGGCCAGTATTGTACAGATGATGTATATTATATTGGATGCTTGGACATATATAGAGATGACTTTCTTGCTCGATATGATAGTATGCTATCTGGTTGCTCTTTATCTTAACATGTACACTAGTCTTTTTAAACTGTCTTATAGTTACATGTTGGTAAAGCCCTTAGGATGTGTGCTTGACTACCTGGACTGTGATGCAGATCATACAAGTGGGGACATGGTAGTCCATAAGTACATCCTTCAAGGTCCCTAGTCGTGGGTGTATCAAGACAGGGCATCGATATACCAGTGTAGACTAGCGTATACGCTTCTCGACCCATGAGATGGGCGATGGATGATCCCATATCCATTGGTGTTTGACATCAGAGATGGTGTACGGGTGCTCAGTGGAGACTGGGTACACTGGACGGACTCGCCGAGAACTCCCAGATGGTATTATACCTCACGTCAGATGGCAGTTCTCAGGTGACACTTGTGCAGGTTAGTCTGTAGACCCGAGATCGTCATAGAGTCTTGTGTGATTCCCACTGTGCTTTGATCTCCACCTTACCACGTCCATGAGGGCATGCAAAACGGTGGTCTTTGGGCACAGTCCCGAGTCTCATGGAGGCAATGAGCGATAGGAGGGGTTTCGTCTCTCCCGGTATTGGGGGTTGATGTTGCGCTGTGCTCGATTGGCCGTAACAGGGAAGTCCCTGGCCAGGGCTGATCAGATATTTGCTGGTAAGTGTTACCAGTAGTTTCTCGACCCGTTATGAGCCTCACATCGGCACGACTTATCAGTTATTGGGGTCTGACGTTTACCACCCCTAGACTTGATATGCGACATATCAGACGAACAGACCGGACTGTACGGTAAGTGTTACTGGTTGGATTCACAGGAGTGTGAGCGGGCTAGCTCGTCGATCTTCTGATCTTCAATACCCGGATGGCCGTTACGTTTGGTAGACCGCTTGCGGCTTGTGGGTACTTGATATGATCATCATCTGCTACCGGCGTATTGACGAGTCTTTAAAGTCCTACACAGAGGTTTCCTGGCTCAAGCGAAACGAAATAGGAGCGCATATGAGATATGTGCGGGACCGAGGATGATGCGTGTATGTGATACCGCATTTCATTCTCGCGATGAATGTTTCGATTGGTTGTATGCGATATGACCTAGTTATCGAATCATTGATTCGATAAATCGATACATTCGATACTAGTCGGTTATGTGCGACATGACCGGATCATTGAATCAAATGTTGATTTAATGATTTAATGTATAATTATATTTGATATATTACTTTGCATTAACTAGTATTGGTTCACTTTAAATGAATTTTCTCACTTGATGTGCAAGTTGTATATGTGATATACTTTTGTGCACATATTTTTGTATCATGTTTGATGATACTTGATCATTTGGTTAAGTGTATAGAATTAAACCATGGTTAATTTGATGATTAGGGTTTTGCTTATTCATTTACTTATTTAATTGTTCATTTATTTATTTGGAAATGATTTAGATGAGAATGGTGGCTTTATTTGTTTCTAGTTGAAGCTTCATGAAGCTTTGACTTCTTAACCATTCTTGTCTTCATGCTTAACCCTAACCCATCCAAGTAACCATGGTCTATTCTCTACACTCTACCATAGTTAGTATATGATAAGTATTCATTTTCTTTTTCAATTTAGAACACTTATCATATTCTTTCTTCTTCTTCATCATCTTCTTCTTCAAGAAAAGCTTAAGTCCATCAATGGCAACTTGAGCAAAAGTGAGAGAAATCCAATTCTAAAGTGAACCCACCTCCTATTTCTTCACCCTCTACCTCTTGCCAAGTAGTATAGGGTGTTTTCTTCACAAGTTTCACAACTTGGTGAAGTTGGAGCTTGAACTTGTGATGCCTCGACGTAGATCATCTTCGGCACGAAGCCGACGACCTGTTCCGCCCATTTCTCCGATGAAGCCGACGATTGAGTTCGGGATTTGAGATGGACAGCGAGAGGACGCCTACGTGGAGCTAAGGAAGTGGAGAACCGGATCTACAAAGGTTGTAGCCTCTCTCCTTTAGTTAAGATGTTAACTAGTTTCGTTTTTCGCCTAAATTTCTAGTCAACGATCTAGTCTAGGGTTTCTCGGCATCGTAAAATTTGAAATTGGCATGGTTGATACCTTGTGAGACCTCATGAGAGTGCCTAGGAACCCTACAGTGGTATCAGAGCCTAGCTAGAGCCTTAGGCGAAGTTTAGACGACGTTTGAAACCCGAACGAACCCGAAACCCTAAAACCCAAGTGCTCTCTGGACTTTTTCTAAAATCTGGGATTTTTCCATATTAAAAATGCTTAAAAAATTCAGCAGGGAAATCTAAGAATTACGATGCAAAATTTATCCCATGAACAGTAAAGAGTGCGGTGGAACCGCGGCAGAAGCCTGACTTCTGCGGCGGTTCCGCGGCAATATGATGACATCATCACTCCTATTTTGCACAGTAATTACTATTTTATTATGCTGAATTTTCTGGGAATTTTTAATTTGACTCAAGAGTTGAGTGTTCTGGGGTTGTATTGGGAATCGACGATTCGATCGGATTATCAAATCTTGTCTATATGGCTTTCCGGATAACTTTAGATTATGTTAAAAAGTTCGACCGGATATAAATACCCAACTTTTCCCCTGCCGGAAAATTTCCAAGTGTTGGATTTTTCTGTGGTTTAAGGACGTTCTGAGTAGTGCAAGTAACGCGATGGTCCCTCTAGAAGACAACAAACCTTAACTCGATTATGTGACCGTCTTGAACTGCCCTTTGAACCTTCGGGTTTGGGGCAGTACGGCGTGCCACATGTGAGGCGTTGGCTTGACCCTTCTACGGCTGGACCGTTGGTACTGAGGCATGAAGTGAATGTCTTTGAACCTATTTCATGTGTTGAACGGTTTCGGGAAAACTTGGGTGTTCGAATGTTCGATCGGAAAGTTTAATATATTCTATTTATCCGTAATGGGATACAATAATTGGAATTCACAAACAGTTATGAGATAACTGAATGAATGTTATAAATCCAGCGGTTTAGTTTCACTTGATATTGAAAAGAGTTTTCGATAATGAGACTAAAATGCGGGGTTTATAACTGTTAGGCATGTGATGTCTAAATATTTCATTTGATTAGGCATGTGATGTCTAAAAAGGTTGCGGATTCCAATTGTTGTAGTTTTACACTTTCTTTTCTGTGACCGTAAGTGTAATATATGATATCGCCGGTTTCGTTGCTATATGTCAACCACAATTGGGATGCGCATATTTACTTACGTTGATGACATGTGATGTTATGTGTTGCTGGATATGTTATATTGGATTGTCTTGTTTGAATAGCCGGGTTTTTTTATGTGAGATGAGTGTTTTTCATTTTTCTTTCATGTAAAAACTTGTATGTAATATTCTTTTATTTGGGGGCACTTCCAGGTAGCGGAAGCTGTGACCCTTTGTATATTATTTACTTTTCTGCACTAGGATAGACCCAAGGAGGGGAGCACAAGTAACCGGGTTCTAGGGTCCAGTGGGAGACCATCTCGAGGAGTCGAGTCCGGGTCTCCTAACCCTAGAATTGGTAGGGTTACTTGCCGCTCTCGTAAGGGGTCTAGGGGTGTGGGATTGGCTATTCATCACGACCGTGGAATCCTTGTTTTATACTGGCTCGTATTGAAAACACGGACGTCCTAGTATATCCAATGTTTCATATGTTTCTTCTGCTGCGATATCTGTGATGTGATCATATGATGTTCTGTGATAGATACAGTATATAGTATATATGATATATTATAAAGACGTTACTTATGTTTTGCACCCGCACTAGCCCTGCCCTGCTCTGTCGTTAGTTACCTAACCTAACGGTGCACGAGGGGACATCGAGGCGAATGCGGATGGCATAAGTGTACGTCATATCTATCTGTGATGTTTAGGTATTTAAATGATGGGACTTCATTAATGTGATTAATGAAAGAAAAGAAACCTAAGATGTTGTAGAATCAAATTTTAAACAAAACAGGTAGCTACAGTTCTTGCTTTGCATAGCGGTATATATGATATACCCTGCACCTTATTCGATGAGGAAAGGACCGAGATCCCTTCATCGGGAGTGACTCCTTTAGCAATAACTGGCAGATGCTACACACTCGGTTTGTTTTTGATTGCTTCTATAGTTTCTGCTTTGCACAGTGATATATATGATATATCCCGCACCTCATTCAACGAGGAAAGGGCCGACGATCCCTTCACCGGGAGTGACCCCTTCAGCAAAACTAGAAAAGCCTCAAAATCATTCCATTTCAAAACTTCATTTGATTCTACAACGATATCAAGTTCATTACGCAATAGGTTTTCAGAAAAACCTGTCGTAGTCCTCCGTCATTTCAGATAAGTTACATATAGTATTCGTGCTACATTTGTTGGCTTTCGTCAAGGTGTAGTGTGCGGTAGCTATGTGCTGTTTATCTGCTGCATATGATGCGACTGGATTAGGGTAGTCATACGGATTTGTTGGCTTTCGTCAAGGGTCTTGCGGGTGGGTTTAATTCAGTCAAGAAATGTACGGGTTGAACTTGACTAGCGGGCTGTGGTTTGTTGGCTTTCGTCAAGGTCATAGCACGCTAGGGGCAAAAGTATTATCGGGAATTTCAAGTGTTGAAATTTGCAATGAGATTGCATACCTTCTATGAGATAGTTGGATCCCGATACCCACTGCGAGTAAGAGTTACTCCTGGGAGAGTTTTGCACATTACAATTAGCCGATCAAGTAGGTGTCTAGAAAGGTGTCAACGGGTTTACGCCTCTGGGAAAATGAGGTTTACATTAATTAGGTTCGTGCGAAAGCACGGGGGACCTCCCTCAAAGTACCGACACTGGCCTGGCTGAAAGATTGGCGAACTTGTAGTGTGTAATTAATCCCGGCTAGTCTTTCCTTTTAGGGTTTGAAGGAAGATTTGATAAAAACCAGTGGGAGCCATCCTGATTAGATAAGATAATAACCAATCTGATCTTGCACGAGCTTACGCTAAAGTGTTTTCTTCTCTCTCTCTCCAAGTAGCGACCATTTCATGCCCTAATAAAGATAATAATATAGATGTATTGACCGAATCCGCATGTTATACTGTGCTGGGGAACGTTGGTTCCGTTCTTACCTATAAGAGTTATAGGACTGAACTGGATATAGGGGAATACCAGGATTCCCATGCCACCCGAATGAAGAAAGTACATGATGATGCATTTTCTTCGGGTGTGTTCGTTACAGAGAACTATTTCTCCATTTGCTCTACGTCCTGGGTATTAAATACCGGGTCAGGATCCCATATATGTAATCAGTTACATGGGCTTAGGAAAGGTAGAGAACTTGGAGAAGTTGATAAAGACATTAGAGTTGGAAATGGTGCAATTGTTGCAGCTAAGACTGTCGGGGAATATCACCTTGTATTACCAACTAGCAATACACTGGTTCTGAACGAATACTATTACATGCCGAACCTGATATGCAACATTATATCGGTTTCTTTATTAAGCAAAGAAGGATATAATTTTGTATTACAGGACAATGTTATGAACATTTTCCGTAACTAAAAGTTGGTTGGATCAGGCACGTTGTGCAATGGCATTTATGTTCTAAACCAATCAACAGTTCTGAGCATAACAAACACACACAAGAGGAAGAGTTCAGAACTGAACGATTCCTTCTTGTGGCATTGTAGACTGGGTCACATCAATGCGACACGACTGGCTAAGTTGCATAAGAATGGATATTTGAAACCATTCGAATTTTCATCTTATGACACTTGCCAGTCATGTCTCAAAGGCAAGATGACCAAAACTCCGTTTACGGGACACGGAGAAAGAGTTACCGAACTCTTGGGACTAGTACATAGTGATGTATGCGGTCCAATGTCTACACATGCCAAGGATGGTTTTTCGTACTTCATTACATTCACTGACGATCTCTCAAGATACGAACATGTGTACTTGATTAGACACAAGTCTGAAGCTTTTGAGAAATTTAGAGAATATAAATAAGAAGTTGAGAACCAAACCGGAAAAAGTATTAAAATCCTTCGATCAGATCGAGGAGGAGAATACTTGAGCAATGAATTCCTGGACTTCCTAAAAGAGAATGGGATTCTCTCTCAGCTGACTCCTCCATATACACCACAGCACAATGGTGTATCAGAACGGAGGAACCGCATCCTATTAGATATGGTGCGCTCTATGATGAGCACAGCTGAGTTACCTATTTCCTTCTGGGGGTATGCGCTTGAAACAGCCATACATCTATTGAATATGGTCCCAACCAAATCTGTGCCTACCACTCCATATGAGATATGGAAAGGAAAGAGACCATGTCTTAACTATGTTAAGATATGGGGTTGTCCAGCCTATGTCAAACGACAAAATCCGGACAAACTCGAGGCACGTTCTGTTCTATGCAAATTTATAGGATATCCCAAGAATTCACAAGGGTATATCTTCTACCACCCTGAGGAACAAAGAGTGTTTGTTTCTCGGCATGCCACCATTTTAGAAAAGGAATTTCTTGAAAAAGAGATTAGTGGTCATGAGGTAAAACTGGAAGAGGTTCCAGCTACAAAAGCTACAACAGAAGATTTGGTAGAACCAGAGGATTCAGTAGTACCCGACGAACCCCAGCCTCTCCGCCGATCTAGTAGGGTTCCTCGCCAACCTGAGAGATACTACGGTTTTCTCATGGATGGTGGGAGCGAGGATTGCATCATGGAGGATGATGACCCAACTAGCTTCGAGCAGGCCATCACGAGTGGGGACTCAGTGAAATGGCTGGATGCTATGCGGTCCGAGATGGAATCCATGTACACCAACAAAGTATGTACTTTGGAAGTTGCTCCTGAAGGGGTAAAACCCATTGGGAGCAAGTGGATCTTCAAGAAAAAACTTGGTGCAGATGGGAAAGTGGAGACTTTCAAAGCTAGACTTGTTGCAAAGGGTTTTCGTCAAAGACCAGGTGTGGACTATGACGAAACCTTTTCTCCAGTGGCTATGCTTAAATCCATCCGGATCATGCTTGCCATCGCTCCATATCATGACTACGAAATCTGGCAAATGGATGTTAAGACCGCCTTTCTAAATGGTGATTTAGATGAGTGCGTGTACATGACTCAGCCAGAGGGCTTCGTAGACAGTGGGAGCAGCGGGAAGGTGTGCAAGCTGCTTAAATCCATTTATGGATTAAAGAAAGCATCACGGAGTTGGAACATCTGCTTTGACGTTGTTATCAAAGAGTTTGATTTCGTCAAAAACCCAGATGAACCTTGTATTTACAAGAAGGTGGCAGAGAGTAAGGTTGTCTTCCTCGTATTGTACGTGGACGACATACTCTTGATAGGAAATGATATTCCTATGCTGCAATCGGTCAAGCTCTTCTTATCACAAAGATTCTCAATGAAAGATCTTGGTGATGCTTCCTGCATATTGGGGATCAGGATCTATAGAGATAGATCCAAAAGGATATTGGGATTGTCCCAATCCAGGTACATTGACAACATACTAAAGAGGTTTAGTATGGAAGAATCCAAGCGTGGGAACTTGCCCACGATCTCTGGAGTCACTCTCTCCAAAAAGATGTCTCCCAAGACTGATTTGGAGAGAGCTCGCATGCAAGGGATACCCTATGCTTCAGCTGTAGGATCTATCATGTATGCAATGCTATGTACCAGACCCGATGTTGCATACTCACTAAGTATAGTGAGCAGGTATCAAGCTGATCCTGGAGAGAGTCACTGGACAGCTGTGAAGAGCATTCTCAAGTACTTGCGAAGGACTAAAGAGATGCTCTTGGTGTATGGTAACGAAGAACTCCAAGTGGAGTCCTTTACCGATTCGAGCTTCCAGAGTGATAAGGACGACTCTAAGTCGCAGTCGGGCTCTGTCTTTACCCTTTACGGAGGGGCGGTTAGCTGGAAGAGTTCCAAGCAGGAAACTGTAGCAGACTCGACGATGGAGGCTGAATACATCGCTGCCAATGATGCTGCTAAAGAGGCTGTCTAGATCAAGAAGTTCATTATTGAACTTGGAGTGGTTCCATCCATTGAGCATCCAATACCTTTGTATTGCGATAACAATGGAGCGGTGGCTTTGGCCAAGGAACCTAGGTCCCATCAGCGATCCAGGAATATTCTGAGGCGGTATCACCTGATCCGGGAGATAGTTGATCGCCGGGAGATCGAGGTCAGGAGGGTTGACACGAAGAACAACACGGCGGATCCACTCATGAAGGCCATTCCCCAGATACAGTTTGAGAGACTCTTCGGGATGCTCGGTATGCGATACTACAGCAGCTGGCCCTAGTGCAAGTGGGAGATTGTTAGTTGTATGTATGCCCTAGAGGCCAGTATTGTACAGATGATGTATATTATATTGGATGCTTGGACATATATAGAGATGACTTTCTTGCTCGATATGATAGTATGCTATCTGGTTGCTCTTTATCTTAACTTGTACACTAGTCTCTTTAAACTGTCTTATAGTTACATGTTGGTAAAGCCCTTAGGATGTGTGCTTGACTACCTGGACTGTGATGCAGATCATACTAGTGGGGACATGGTAGTCCATAAGTACATCCTTCTAGGTCCCTAGTCGTGGGTGTATCGAGACAGGGCATCGATATACCAGTGTAGACTAGCGTATACGCTTCTCGACCCATGAGATGGGCGATGGATGATCCTATATCCATTGGTGTTTGAAATCAGAGATGGTGTACGGGTGCTCAGTGGAGACTGGGTACACTGGACGGACTCGCCGAGAACTCCCAGATAGTATTATACCTCACGTCAGATGGCAGTTCTCAGGTGATACTTGTGCAGGTTAGTCTGTAGACCCGAGATCGTCATAGAGTCTTGTGTGATTCCCACTGTGCTTTGATCTCCACCTTACCACGTCCATGAAGGCATGCAAAACGGTGGTCTTTGGGCACAGTCCCGAGTCACATGGAGGCAATGAGCGATAGGAGGGGTTTCGTCTCTCCCGGTATTGGGGGTTGATGTTGCGCTGTGCTCGATTTGCCGTAACAGGGAAGTCCCTGGCCAGGGCTGATCAGAGATTTGCTGGTTAGTGTTACCAGTAGTTTCTCGACCCGTTATGAGCCTCACATCGGCATGACTTATCGGTTATTAGGGTCTGACGTTTACCACCCCTAGACTTGATATGCGACATATCAGACGAATAGACCGGACTGTACGGTAAGTGTTACTGGTTGGATTCACAGGAGTGTGAGCGGGCTAGCTCGTCGATCTTCTGATCGCTCAATACCCGGATGGCCGTTACGTTTGGAAGACCGCTTTGCGGCTTATGGGTGCTTGATATGATCATCATCTGCTACCGGCGTATTGACGAGTCTTTAGAGTCCTACACAGAGGTTTCGTGGCTCAAGCGAAACGAAATAGGAGCGCATATGAGATATGTGCGGGACCGAGGATGATGCGTGTATGTGATACCGCATTTCATTCTCGCGATGAATGTTTTGATTGGTTGTATGCGATATGACCTAGTTATCGAATCATTGATTCGATAAATCGATACATTCGATACTAGTCGGTTATGTGCGACATGACCGGATCATTGAATCAAATGTTGATTTAATGATTTAATGTATAATTATATTTGATATATTACTTTGCATTAACTAGTATTGGTTCACTTTAAATGGATTTTCTCACTTGATGTGCAAGTTGTATATGTGATATACTTTTGTGCACATATTTTTGTATCATGTTTGATGATACTTGATCATTTGGTTAAGTGTATAGAATTAAACGATGGTTAATTTGATGATTAGGGTTTTGCTTATTCATTTATTTATTTAATTGTTCATTTATTTATTTGGAAATGATTTAGATGAGAATGGTGGCTTTATTTGTTTCTAGTTGAAGCTTCATGAAGCTTTGACTTCTTAACCATTCTTGTCTTCATGCTTAACCCTAACCCATCCAAGTAACCATGGTCTATTCTCTACACTCTACCATAGTTAGTATATGATAAGTATTCATTTTCTTTTTCATTTTAGAACACATATCATATTCTTTCTTCTTCTTCATCATCTTCTTCTTCAAGAAAAGCTTAAGTCCATCAATGGCAACTTGAGCAAAAGTGAGAGAAATCCAATTCTAAAGTGAACCCACCTCCTATTTCTTCACCCTATACCTCTTGCCAAGTAGTATAGGGTGTTTTCTTCACAAGTTTCACAACTTGGTGAAGTTGGAGCTTGAACTTGTGATGCCTCGACGTAGATCATCTTCGGCACGAAGCCGACGACCTAGTCCGCCCATTTCTCCGATGAAGCCGACGATTGAGTTTGGGATTCAAGATGGACAGCGAGAGGACACCTACGTGGAGCTAAGGAAGTGGAGAACCGGATCTACAAAGGTTGTAGCCTCTCTCCTTTAGTTAAGATGTTAACTAGTTTCGTTTTTCGCCTAAATTTCTAGTCAACGATCTAGTCTAGGGTTTCTCGGCACCGTAAAATTTGAAATTGGCATAGTTGATGCCTTGTGAGACCTCATGGGAGTGCCTAGGAACCCTACATCCAGTCAGTAACACTCCCGTACAGTCCGGTCTCGTCGTCTGATATGTCGCATATCTCGCCTAGGGATGGTATACGTCAGACCCCGGTAGCTTGATAAGTCGTGTTGATATGTGGTTTATAATAGTTTGAGAAACTACTGATAACACTTACAAGTAGATCTCAGTAACCCTGGCCAGGGATTTCCAGCTATAGCCAATCGAACACAGCGCAACATCAACTCCCTATACCGGGAGAGACGAATCTCCTCTTATCGCTCATTGCCTCCATGTGATTCGGGACTGTACCCAAAAGCCACCATTTTGCACGCCCACTTGGATGTGGTATGATAGAACTCAAAGCACAGTGGGAATCACACAAGTCTCTATGACGATCTCGGGTCAACAGACTACTCTGTACCAGTGTCACCGGAGAACTGTCATCTGACGTGAGGTACAATACCATCTGGGAGTTCTCGGTGAGTCCGTCCAGTGTACCCAGTCTCAACTGAGCACCCGTACACCATCCTTGATGTCAAACACCGATGGATATGGGATCATCTATCGCCCATCATATAGGTCAAGATGCGTATATGCTAGTCTACTCTGGTGTATCGATGCTCTGTCTCGATACACCCTCGACTAGGAATAGTTATAGGATGTACTCGTCGACTACCGTGGCCCTACAAGTGTGATCTCATCATAGTCCCAGTAGTCGAGTACATATCCTAAGGGCTTTATTAACATGTAACATAGAGACAATCAGAGTACATGTTAAGATAAAGTACAACCAGATAGCATATTATCATGTCGAGCAAGAAAGTCCTCCCTATATATGTCCAAGCATCCATTACAATATACATCGTATGTATAGAAATGACCTCTAAGGCATACATATAACTAACAATCACCCACTTGGACTAGGGCCATCTGTTGTGGTATCACATACCCAACAATTAGCTGTGGTTGAAATATCTCATACTCAACCATCCCATAAAAGTCTCTACTGGGAAAAAGGCCTTTGTGAGTGGATCCGCGCTGTTGTCCTCTGTGTCTACTCTCCTAACCGCGATCTCTCTGGAGATCAACCATCTCCATGATCAGGTGATACTGTCTAAGAATTATATCTGGATTTCTGGTGGGACGGGGGTTCCTTGGCATAAGCCACAACACTATTGTCACACAATGGTAGGAACTGAGTTCATCTCATGAACTATTATCTAAATCCAGACTGCCTCTTTGGTAGCATCCTTGGTAACGATGTATCTTGCCTTTAATCGTCTACTAAGTCACGGTATCTAGTTTGGAACTCTTCCAATATACCGTCCCTCCACTGAGGATAAAGACAATGCCTGCGACTGACATTCAGTCGTCTTTATCACCCTGGAACCGTTTCCAGTTATTCTCCCCAGGATTGATTGATACCATCTCACTACAACTAGTGAGAATCCTAACATCCAATTAGATCTATCTCATAGATATAAAACCTAGGATTTAGGAGGCATCACTTTGATCCTATTTGGAGAATCCTTGTGATAAGCAGAGATTGACCGATCGTAGCATAGGAAACTCCTTCCCTATCAAGAGTATGTCATCCACGTACTCTACGAGGATCACCACCATACTCCTTACTACCTTTTTGTATATACAAGGTTCATCTACCATTTTGATGAAGTCAAACTCTTTGACTACCACATCAAAACAGACGTTCCAACTCCACGATGCCTGCTTTATCACATAAAACATCTTGCTCACGTTTCCGCTGCTCCCACTGTCTACGAAGCCCTCTGGCTGTGTACTTATAGACGCTCTCCTCCAAATCATCATTTAGAAAAGCAGTCATGACACCTAACCGCCAGATATCGTAGCCGTAGCAAGTAGGATCTGGATGGACTTAAGCATAGCTTTGAAAGTCTCAACTTTTCCTTGTACACCAAGTAATCTTCTCAAGATATACTTGCTCCTGATGGGGATTTAACCCTTCAGATAAAGCAACCAAAGTCCATACTTTGTTTGTGTATAAGGATTCCATCTCAGATCACTAAGCATCTAGCCATTCTTACAGAGTCCCACTCTTGATGGCCAGCTCGAAATATGTTGGGTCATCATCTCATGATGCAATCCTCGCTCCTACTATTATAGAGAAACCGAAGTATCTCTCAGGTAGATGAGGAACCTCACCAGATCGGCAGAGAGGATGAGGTTCGTTGGAAACTATTGAATCCTTTGGTTCTACCAAATCATCAGCTGCAGTTTGTATAGCTATAACTCTTTCCAGTTCTACCTCATGACCAATAATTTCTTCACAAGAAATTCCCTTTCACATAGGTGGCATGTTGAGAAACAAAAACACTTTTTGTTCTCCAGTTTGGTAGAAGATATTCCCTTGCGAATGCTTAGGATATCCAACAAACTTCTACAGGACTGAGTTTGCCTCGAGCTTATCTGGATTATGCTTTTAGACATAGGCTGGACAACCCCAAATCTTAACATACTTAAGATATGGGCTCTTCCCATTCCATATCACATATGATGTGGTAGGTAACTGATTTGATTTGAACCCTATTCAATAGGTATGCAGGTTCTCAAGTGCATAACTCCCAAAAGGAAATAGGAAACTCAGTATTACTCATCATAGAGCACACTATATCACATAGGGTGCTTTTGCTCTGCCCCGATATACCATCGTGCTATGGTGTATACGGAGGAGTAATGCTGAGAGAGAATCTTATTCTCCTTTAGAATAGTCCAGGAATTTCGTGCTCAAGTATTCTCCTCCCTGATCTCATCAAAGGAAATAATACTTATACCCGTTTTAGTTCTCTACTTCTAACTTATATTCATTGAATTTCTCAAAAGTACTAGACTTGTGTTTCAATAGGAACATATGTCCGGATCTTGAGAGATCATCAGTGAATCTAATGAAGTATAAAGAACCGGTCCTGGCATGTGTAGACAGGGGACCTCATACAGCAACATGTATCAATCCCAAGAGTTCACTAACTCTTTCTCTGTTTCCAATAAACGGAGCTGTGGTCATCTTATCTCTGTGACATGACCGGCATGTTTCACAAGATGTAAATTCAAACTAATTTAAATATGCATCTATATGTAACTTCATCTAGTCGGGTCGCATTGATATGACCTAGTCTACAAAACCTTAAGAAGGATTCATTCATTTCTGTTAGTGTATATGCCCTAGAGGCCTTTACTGTATCATACTAGTTTGTATATTACTTGATGGATGTTTGGGATATTCATAGTTGTATAGACAATCTTGATCGAAATGGTTGTATGCTACTTGGTTTGTTTCTACTTTAATGTGAGCATGTGTTTCTTTTAGCATATCGCCTATACACATTAGTGGAGCCCTTAGGATCTTTACTTGATTACCAATGTTGTGATGGCAGTCACACTAGTGGGGGTTGGGTAATCAACAAGCACATCCTTATACAGGTCCCTAGTCGTAGGATTATCGAGACGGGGCATCGGTACTACGGAGTAGACTAGCGTATACGCTTCTCATCCCAGCAGGGGAGATGGTCTGTCCCACAGCCGTCAGTACGTCGTACTTGAGATAGTATGCGGGTGCTCGTTAGGTTACGAGTACACTGGACAGGAGTTCGAATGGGTTCACCTCATCAGTCTTCTTATCGGCATCTACCTGGCGACCGTTACGTACAGCTAGTATCGCTTGCGGCCTGTGGTTAAACCCACTACCAGCGTAGTGTCGAGTCTTTAGAGTCCCACACAGAAGGCTATTCGCCTTTGGGCAAAACAAAGTAGAGCTCGCATGGTTTTGCGACAGGGTTCGTTCACATCCGCGCACTTGTGCACGTTTGGTGTCCGGAAAGTCATTACTAGCGGGCTTTGGTTTAAGCCAGGTCCTAGTATTTGTTTTGGGATTGGTTTTATCTTATTGTATTCGTGTTCCTCGGAACACGGATGCGGGTGTGTATGGACAGTTGACAGAGGCAGAGGCAGAGGATTCTCATTAGGGTTGTTAACCGTTGACTTTTTCTAAACCCTAATGAGAATGAGGATTATGATTAATAATATTAATTAAGGATTATTGTGCCATGGTTGAGTTGAACTTTTGACTTTTGTTGACTTGTTGACTTTGTCGACCGGTTGACCAAATTGGACTTGTTGACCATCATCATTTGTTTTCAAAGATGCTTCTTGTTCTTTGCAAAACGCATTTAATGAATGAAATGATAATGGTCATTCATAACTAACCATCACACCTTTTCTTAATTATTATTATTATTTATCATAATTCCTAATATGAGAGATATGGTTGAAAAATTGTATCATTCTCACTTTCTCATTCTCTCTCATCAAAAGCTCACCCTCTTCCTCTCTCTCAAAGCTCTCATGTCTCATGTGTTGAGAAGCATGAGCTATTGAGATAAAACCCTCAAAACTCTTCTCTACTCACTCTAGAGTTCTAGGTCTAGCAAGCCAAGCACTTTAGTTGCCTCTCGGTTGAGGTAGGAACGCAAGGTAGAGGCTTTCGGGTGGATCCTTCTTCGACAACAAGGAGACTACGAGGTGGAGCCGTTCCAACCACTCCAAGGAGCAAGAAGAGAAGGAGTTCAAGACCTAGATATAACCCTCTAACATATTTGTTAAACTTCTAGTTAGTTTGCTAGGTTTTTATTTAGCAAAGATCCTATTTTCTAGTCCATGTTACCTTGCCATAAAAAATCGTTTTTAACCATTTTCGCATCCCCGTAAGAACCGAGACGGGTAACGTAGACTTACAGTGGTATCAGAGCCTAGCTAAACAATGACTAGCATGTTAGTAAAATATTTAGAATTTCGATCGGAGAAAAATCGCAAAATACGTCCGAAAACATAACTTTCTGCCGATTTTTAAAATTGCTCAAAAAATAATTCCACACTTCTTAAAAATCGGCTCAGGGGTTTGTAGGAAAACACTGCAAAAACAAGCCACCGACTCGGTCAACGCGCCGCGGAACCGCGGCAAGAACATGCTTCATGACACGGATCCGCGGCCGAGTTGACTCGGCTGTGACTCGTCTTTGCTGCAGTTTTCTTAGTGTTCTGTTTTGGGATTTTTAGGATATTTTGTTTCTTCCCAGATTTTCCAGAGAACAAAGTTGTGTTTGGGGTGGTTGCAAATCCGTATTTTGATCGAAATTCTTTAGACTTTAGCTAATAGGTTATATCTGTGATATGATATATGCACTGAACGTCAACTAATCGTTATACGTCGATTAGTGGGGGTTGTGCATATCTGTGATCTGTAATGTTGATGGTTTGTGTATATGAACTTGTTGGATTGTGGCGGAAGAATAGCCGGGGGTTGTGAGATGAGAGTTTTCTTTATCTTTCATTTGATGTAATATGTAAATTGATGTAATATTATTTTTATGGACGCACATCCGGGATGAGGTTGTAGCCACCATTTTATATTATTTCTTTTACTGTTTTTGCTCCTAGGATAGACCCAAGGTGGGGTGCACAAACTACCGGGTATCTCGAAGTGCCGATTGGCCTACTCACGCTGTTGAGGGAGGTTGCTTCACTTCGGGTATTTAGCGGGTAGTTTGCCGCACCCGTAGGGGTCTAGGGTAGGGTTTTGGCTATTCATCGCGACCGTGTAATCCGTCTTTCGTTGCAGGCTCGAACGAAACGCGGATTCCTAGTATATCCAATGTGTTCATCTGTGATCTGGAATGGCTATCATTGCATCTGACGAATGTATATATATCTATATATGATATCTAGTAGGCGTTACTTATGTTTTGCATCCGCGCTAGTCCAGTCCCCGCTCTGTCGTTAGTTAAGTAACCTAACGGGTGATGACGGGGCCCCGTGGCGAATGCGGATGGCATAAGCGTACGTCATATTGTCGTTGTATTCTGCAATGGTAGGATTAAATGATGGGACGCATTAAATTAATGCAAGAAAATAAACCAAAGTAAAGTCATTGGAACAATTTCAGAACCACTCGCTTTCTTTTCAAAAACCAACTTTTAAACGCGGAGCTTGAACCACTCCTTTTAAAAGCTATCGCGTTCCTTCGATTATATCAAGTTCACTACGTTCACGGTTTCGCCAAAACCATTCGTAGCCCACCGTCATTTCATATGGATAGCCAATAGTATTCAAGCTGTATTTGTTGGCCAAAGTCAAGGCATAATGATTGGCAGCTATTGGATATTCATATGTAGCATAGATAGATGCGTTGGTTTGGGACAGTCGTACTGCCTTGTTGACCAAAGTCAAGGATAGGTACGGGTAGGTTCAAATTAACCTGGAAATTGACGGGTAGAACTTGACATCTGACTTATGATTTGTTGGCCAAAGTCAAGGTCATAAGAGCATGGGGAAAAATCCACATCGGGAGTTTCTAAAGAAACTGAAACTTGCTAGCGCTGCATAACATTTAGAGTGTGATGATTCTGGTAGGATTCCTTCAGTTTTGTCACACGATGATATTTTGATCCCGATTCTACTATGAGTATATGCTACTCCTCGGGAACATTCTCACTTAACGATTAATGCTAGAAACCAAGTAGGTGTCTAGAAATGTGTTAGCGGGGCTACGCCCACAGAGAAAAGAGGTTACTTAATTAAGGAACTTCGCGAAAGCGTTGGAAAACCTCCCTCGAAGTACCAACACCGGCCTGGCTGAACGGTTAAGCAAGTATTGTACGGTGAGATTGATCCCGACTAATTCTTCCTTTTTGGTTTGAGGAAGGATTCGAGAAACAGTGGGAGCAATCCTGTTTAGACAAACTAAAAACCACTCTAAACTTACAAGAGCATCATGCTAAAGTGTTTCTTCTCTCTCTCCAAATTGCAGCGACCAAACATCATGACCGGACTTAAGTTACTACTAGATAAAAATATACTGACAGGGCCAAACTACAAATATTGGCTCAAGAATGTCAAAATGGCAATCACTTATGACAAGTTAGGGTATCTCCTTACCACCAAAGCTCCCCCTGTCCCAGGTCCTCAATCCAGCGTCGCGGATAAGGAAATCCGTAAGACCTGGGAGATTGATTGCACGAAGGCCAAGTGCCTCGTGCTTGCCTCTATGTATAATGAACATCAGAGGAGGCACGAGAATATGGACCTCGAATCCATATTTCTCCATACTAAGGATCTGTATGGAGAGCAATCCCGTATCGCCAGATACGAAGTCTCGAAAAAGTTTTTTCAGCGAGATTGGCCATCGGATCATCTGTAGCGGAACACGTGCTTAAGATGATTGGCTACATTGAAGAGCTCGCGGACCTAGGGACCACGTTAGAGAACGAGCTCTACACTGGCTTGATTCTCCATTCCCTTCCTTTCACTTACGCCCAGTTTATCCATAACTTCAACATGCAAGGAAAGGAAGTTGAACTTTCGGAACTCCTAAACATGTTGAGGGATGCAGAGGGCACCCTACAGAAAGTAAGGGAAACATCCACTTTGTTTGTTGGAGGAGCTTCCTCTTCTAGGTCCAACGCGAGAGCCAAAGGAAAGAAGAAGAAGGCCCCCACCAAACCAAGGTGTGGTGTTAGTAAAGTGGAAGCCAAGGGAAAGGCAAAAGTAACAAAGGTAGCGGGAAAGCTTGTGGGAAAGGAATAGTGCTTTTACTGTCATAAGAGTGGACACTGGAAGAAAGATTGCAGGGCTTGGAAGGCCAGAAACCAGGACCCGAAACAAGTTGTGGCTTCGGCTTCAGGTGTGTATGTTATTGAAAACTGTCTATCAATAAACTCTACTTCCTGGGTATTGGATACCTGATCAGGATCTCATATCTGTAATTCTTTGCAGGCATTGAGAAAGCGTAGGGTTTTGAAAACAGGTGATATGACCCTCAGAGTTGCAAATGGAGCTAGCATGGATGCTGAGTCCGTGGGGGACTATCACTTGGGATTGTCAGATGGACATGTTTTGATTTTGCGTGATTGTTATTTTATACCCTGTTCAACTTGTAATATCATATCTGTATCTTTAATGTCTAAAGAAGGTTATGATTTTGCATTGTAAGCAATGTTGTAAACATTCACCTTAATCATGTTCTGATTAGGTCGGGTACATTAAGCAACGGTATATATGTATTAAACCAACCAAAGATTTTCAATGTCCAGAATACACACAAAAGAAAGTCTCCAGAAATAAATCATGCTTTCTTATGGCATTGTAGACTGGGTCACATCAATGAGAGAAGGTTGACTAAGTTACATAAAGAAGGATATTTGGATCCGTTCGAATATCAATCATATGCAACTTGTCAATCTTGTCTCAAAGGAAAGATGACAAAGACTCCGTTCACTGGACATGGAGTAAGAGCGAGCGAGCTCTTGAGACTCATACACAGCGATGTATGCGGTCCAATGTCTACACATGCGCGAAGTGGTTATTCTTACTTCATTACTTTTATGGATGATTTTTCAAGGTACGGATATGTCTTCTTGATGAAACATAAATCTGAAGCCTTCGAAAAATTCCAGGAATACAAGAATGAAGTTGAAAAACAAACAGGAAAAAGTATCAAGACACTGAGATCTGATCGAGGTGGTCAATACTTGGGTGCTAAGTTCCTGGATTACCTAAAAGAGAATGGAATTCTCTTTTAGCTTACTCCTCCATACACTCCACAACATAACGGTGTATCAGAGAGACGAAACCGAACCCTATTGGATATGGTACGTTCCATGATGAGTAACGCTGAGTTGCCGCGTTCATTTTGGGGATATGCACTAGAATCAGCTGCATACCTTTTGAACCGAGTTCAAACTAAGACAGTGCCTACCACACCATACAGATGTGGAGTGGGAAGAAACCCTATCTTAAGCACATTAAGACATGGGGATGTCCAGGTTTTGACAAAAAGCAGCATGCGGACAAACTCGAGGCACGCTCAGTACAGTGTAAGTTTATGGGATATCCAAAGAACTCCAAGGGATATTTCTTCTATTGCGAAAAGGAACAAAAGGATTTTATTTCTCGTCATGCCTGCTTCTTGGAAACTGAATTTTTGGAAAATCAGATAGGTGGGAACGCGATAGAACTGGAAGAAATTCCAGAACCACGAGCTATTACTGAAAGCTTAGTAGAACCAGAGGGGTCAAAATAACAGGACATTCCTGCGCCACTCCGCAGGAGTAGTAGGCAGTCTCATCCGCCCGAGAGATACTACGGTTTTCTCATAGACTGGAATAGAGAGGATTGCATCATTGATAGTGATGAGCCGACTAGCTTCTAGTAGGCCATTCAGTGCGTTGACTCGGTAAAATGGCTGGATGCAATGCGGACCGAAATGGAGTCCATATACACCAACAAAGTATGGACTTTGGACGTTGCTCCAGAAGGGGTAAAACCTGTCAGCTACAAATGGATCTTCAAAAGGAAGATTGGTGTAGATGGACAGGTTGAGACCTATAAGGCTAGACTTGTTGCAAAGGGTTTTCGTCAAAGACCTGGTTTGGACTATGACGAAACCTTTTCTCCAGTGGCTATGCTCAAATCCATTCAGATCCTTCTTGCCATTGCTGCCTTCCACGATTATGAGATTTGGCAGATGGACGTAAAGACCGCTTTTCTAAATGGAAATTTAGAGGAGTGTGTCTATATGGACCAGCCAGAGGGTTTCATTCAGAGTGGGAGCAGCGTGAAGGTGTGCAAGTTGCTTAAGTCCATTTATGGACTGAAGCAGGCATCGCGGAGTTGGAACATCTGTTTTGATGAGACGGTCAAAGAATTTGGCTTTATCAAAAATCCAGATGAACCATGCATCTATAGTAAAATTGTAGCACGAACTGTCGTATTCCTCGTTTTATACGTGGATGACATTCTCTTGATAGGAAATGACATTCCTATGCTACAATCTGTCAAAGGGTTCTTGTCACACAGGTTCTCCATGAAAGACCTGGGTGATGCCTCTTATATTCTGAGGATCCGGATCCATCGTGATAGATCTAAGAGGATATTAGGACTTTCACAGTCTAGGTTCATCGACACCATACTGAAAAGATTCAGTATGGAAGATTCCAAGCACGGTAATTTACCGGCTTGTCACGGGATCACCCTCTCCAAAGTGATGTCTCCCAAGACTGATTTGGAAAGGGATCGCATGTCTATTATACCCTACGCTTCTGCGGTAGGCTCTATAATGTATGTGATTTTATGTACAAGACGAGATGTAGCTTATGCACTGAGTGTGGTAAGCCGGTATCAGTCAAGCCGTGGGGAGAAGCACTGGATAGCGGTAAAGATCATTCTGAAGTACCTGAGAAGGACTAAGGACATGTTTTTGGTTTACGGCGGAAAGGACCTCCAGATGGAGGCCTTTACCGAATCCAGCTTCCAGAGTGACAAGGATGACTCCAAGTCCATGTCGGGTTATGTCTTTACCCTCAATGGAGGGGCGGTGTGTTGGAAGCGTTCCAAACAGGAAACCGTTGCTGACTCGACGATGGAAGCGGAATATATCGCTGCATCTGATGCCGTAAAAGAAGCTGTCTTGATGAGGAAGTTCTTGACAGAACTTTAGGTGGTTCCGTCCATTATTGATCCAATACCTCTGTATTGTGACAACAACGGGGCTATAGCTTTAGCAAAGGTACCCAGGTCCCATCAGAAGTGCAGACACATCTTGAGGCGGTATCACCTGATCAGGGAGATCGTGGATCGCCGGGAGATCGAGGTTCGGAGGGTTGCTAAAGAAGATAACACTGCAGATCCACTCACGAAGGCCTTACCCAAGACTCAGTTCGAGCGGCTGATCGAGATGATAGGTCTTCGATACACCAGCACACGGCCTTAGTGCAATTGGGAGATTGTTAGTGTATATGCCCTAGAGGCCATTACTGTATCATACTAGTTTGTATATAACTTGATGGAAGCTTGGGATATTCACAGTTTTATAGACAATCTTGCTCGAAATGGTAGTATGCTACTTGGTGTGTTTCTACTTTAATGTGTGCATGTGTTTCTTTTAGCATATCGCCTATACACATTAGTGGAGCCATTAGGATCTTTGCTTGATTACCAGCGTTGTGATGGCAGTCACACTAGTGGGGGCTGGGTAATTTACAAGCACATCCTTATACAGGTCCCTAGTAGTAGGATTATCGAGACAGGGCATTGGTACTCCGGAGTAGACTAGCGTATACGCTTCTTATCCCAGCAGGGGAGATGGTCTGTCCCACAGCCGTCAGTACGTCGTACTTGAGATAGTATGCGGGTGCTCGTTAGGTTACGAGTACACTGGACAGGACTCATCGGAAACTGTTGGTTGGTACCATACCTATCGTCAGTTATCAGTTCCCAGGTGACATGAGTACAGCTTAGTCCGCTGACTTGACACTGTCACTTCGCCTCGAGTGTGTTCCTACTGTTCTTAAATTGCTACCCTACCACGGCTCAAATGAGTCGTGCAAACAGGTAGCAGTTGGGTGCAGTCCCGAAGCACTTGGAGGCAGTGACGGTTAGACAGGATTCGTCTCTCCCGATATTGGGGGTTGATATCGCGCTATGTCTAGGAGAGCCATTACAAAAAATCCCTGGCCAGGGCAAGCGAGATATACTGGTAGGTTATCCAGTGTTATCTCAGGGTGTTTTGGGCTACACTCCGACATGACTTGTACCGTTATTAAGGGACTGATGTTTACCGCCCTCCTAGGCCCGCCATACGATACTCTCAGACGAACAGACCGGACTGTACAGAGATTGTCACATTCAGGCTCAGTAGGAGTTCGGATGGGTTCACCTCATCAGTCTTCTTATCGACATCTACCTGGGGACCGTTACGTATAGCTAGTACCGCTTGCGGCCTATAGTTAAATCCACTGCCAGCGTAGTGTCGAGTCTTTAGAGTCCCACACAGAAGGCTATTCGCCTTTGGGAAAAATAGAGTAGAGGTCGCATGGTTTTGCGACAGGGTTCGTTCACATCCGCGCACTTGTGAACGTTTGGTGTCCGGGAAGCCATTACTAGCGGGCTTTGGTTTAAGCCAGATCCTAGTATATGTTTTGGGATTGGTTTTAACTCATTGTATTCGTGTTCCTCGGAACACGGATGCGGGTGTGTATGCACAGTTGACAGAGGCAGAGGCAGAGGATTCTCATTAGGGTTGTTGACCGTTGACTTTTTCTAAGCCCTAATGAGAATGAGGATTATGATTAATAATATTAATTAAGGATTATTGTGCCATGGTTGAGTTGAACTTTTGACTTTTGTTGACTTGCTGACTTTGTTGACCGGTTGACCAAAGTGGACTTGTTGACCATCATCATTTGTTTTCAAAGATGCTTCTTGTTCTTTGCAAAATGCATTTAATGAATGAAATGATAATGGTCATTCAGAACTAACCATCACACCTTTTCTTAATTATTATTATTATTATTTATCATAATTCCTAATATGAGAGATATGGTTGAAAAATTGTATCATTCTCACTTTCTCATTCTCTCTCATCAAAAGCTCACCCTCTTCCTCTCTCTCAAAGCTCTCATGTCTCATGTGTTGAGAAGCATGAGCTATTGAGATAAATCCCTCAAGACTCTTCTCTACTCACTCTAGAGTTCTAGGTCTAGCAAGCCAAGCACTTTAGTTGCCTCTCGGTTGAGGTATGAGCTCAAGGTAGAGGGTTTCAGGTGGATCCATCTTCGACAACAAGGAGACTACGAGGTGGAGCCGTTCCAACCACTCCAAGGAGTAAGAAGAGAAGGAGTTCAAGACCTAGGTATAACCCTCTAACATAGTAGTTAAACTTCTAGTTAGTTTGCCAGGTTTTTGTTTAACAAAGATCCTATTTTCTAGTCCATGTTACCTTGCCATAAAAAATCGTTTTTTACCGTTTCCGCATCACCGTAAGAACCGGGACGGGTAACGTGGACTTACAATTTCAGAACTCTTCCTCTTGTATGTATTCTGTATACTAAGAACTGTAGTTTGATTTAGAACGTCAATGCTTTTAGATAACGTGCCTGAACCGATCAACTCTTGATATAGGAAAGGTTCAAAACATTATCCAATAATACAAAATTATATCCTTCTTCACTAATAAAGAGACTGATATGATGTTGTATATCAGGTTCGGTATCTAATAACATTTGTTCAGAATCAATGTATTTGTTAATACAGGGTGATAACTACCAACAGACTTGGCTGCAACACTTGCACTGTTTCTATCTCATGAAACTTATCACCCGTTCTCAGTTCTCTACATATCTGTATCCTATGTAACAAATTACATTTGTAGGATCCTGATCCGGTATCTCATACCCAGGATGTAAAAGATACTGAGAAACAGTTCTCTATAATGAACACACTCGAAGAAGATGCATCAGCAAGCACTTTCTTCGTTTGGGCGGCACGGAAATTCTGGTGATCCCCAATTTCCTGCTCTGTCTTTTAACAATTATAAGTTGGAGCGGGACCAACGTTCCTTAGCGCAGTATAACAAGCGGGTTCGGTCAATACATCCGTATTATTATCTTGATTAAGGCATGACATAGTCGCAACCAGGAGAGAGAGAAGAAAACACTCAGCGTGCGCTTTTACAAGATTAGATTGGTTATCAATTTATCTAATCAGGATGTCTCCTACTGTTTTAGTCAAATCTTCCTTCAAACCCTAAAAGGAAAGATTAGTCGGGATTAATTACACCCTACAAGTTCGCCAATCTTTCAGCCAGGCCAGTGCCGGTACTTTGAGGGAGCTTCCCCGTGCTTTCGCATGGACCTAATTAAAGTAAACCTCGTTTTCCCACGGGCGTAACCCCGTTAGTACCTTTCTAGACACCTACTTGATCGGCTAATTATAATGTGTAAAACTCTCCCAGGAGTAACTCTTGCTCGCAGCGGGTATCGGGATCCAACTATCTCATAGAAGGTATGCAATCTCATTGCAAATTTCAACACTTGAAATTCCCAATAATATTTAACCCCTAGCGTCCTATGACCTTGACGAAAGCCAACAAACCATAGGCTAGGCTACTAGTCATGTTCAACCCGTCATTTCCCGATTGAATTAAACCCACCCGCAGGACCCTTGACGAAAGCCAACAAAGCCGCACGACTACCCTAACTCAATCGCATAATATGCATATGTAGATAATCATAAATAGCTACCGCACACTACGCTTTGACGAAAGCCAACAAACGTAGTACGAATACTATGAAGTTCTTATCTGAAATGACGGAGGGCTATGACAGGTTTTTAAGAAAACCCTTTGCGTATTAAACTTGATATCGTTGTAGAATCGAGTGATTTTAAATGGAATGTTTTTAAGGATTTTCTAGTTTTGCTAAAAAGGTCACTCCCGGTGAAGGGATCGTCGGCTCTTTCCTCATCGAATAAGGTGCAGGATATTTCGCAAATACCACTATGCAAAGCAAAAACATTATAAGAAATCAAAAAACAAACCGGGTTTGTAGCATCTGCTAGTTTCGCTAAAGATGTCACTCCCGGTGAAGGGATCTCGGCTCTTTCCTTCTCGAATAAGGTGCTGGATGTTCTACAAGGAACGCCGCTATGCAAAGCAAGAACTAGAGCTACCAGTTTTTGAGACAAGTTTCTACAACATCTTTAGGTTTCTTTTATTTCATTAATCTCATTAATAAAGTCCTATTTTAATTATGCTTCGCAAGCATCACATTTGAAACGAAATCTGCAATATAACATATATCTCATATATATAATATAAACATTCGTCTCAGGCAGTAATATGATCTCATCACAGAACATTGCAGCAGAAGAACATATATGAAATATTGGATATACTAGGACGTCTGTGTTTTCAATACGAGCCTGTATAAAACACAGATTCCACGGTCGCGATGAATAGCCAAACCCACATCCCTAGACCCCTACGAGAGCGGCAAGCAACACTGCGAATTCTAGGGTTAGGAGACCCGGTCTCGACTCCTCGAGATGGTCTCCCACTGGACCCTAGAACCCGGTTACTTGTGCTCCCCGCCTTGGGTCTATCTAATGCGGAAAAGTAAATAATATACAATGGTGACATCATCCTCAACCCGGAAGTGCCCCAATAAAAGAATATTACATACAAATGAATTTTACATGAAAGAAAAAAGAAAAACTCTCATCTCACATAAAAAAACCCGGCTATTCAAAACGCGACGATCCAATATAACATATCACAGCAACACATAATATCTCATATCATCAACGTAAGCAAGTATGCGTATCCCGATTGTCGTTGATGTATAGAAACGAAGCTGGCGATACACCACATACTACGTTTACGGTCACAGAAAAGAAAGTGTAAAACTACAACAGTTGGAATCCGCAACCTCCTTAGACATCGCATGCCTAACCAAATGAATTCCTTAGACATCCCATGCCTAACAATTATAAACCCTGCATTTTAGTCTCATTATTCGAAAACTCTTTTCAATATCTAGTTGGGCAATTCAACAAGATTCCCGACATCCTGATCGAATGCTCGTCGCAAACTTTAGTAGACGGCCGCACCCCCGGATGCCGTCGACGAAGTGCATTAAGGTGGAACACCGCTGCCGCAAGCACCCGAACGGATGCTTTTGGCGACGGGGTTCTCCTACAGTTACTTGGTCGGGGCTATGGGGCATGGTTGTCTATTAAATTTACTCGGCGAGTATCCGCATACGCTACGTTATTGCGATAGACTTTTGATCACATCAAAATTCCGTGGCAACCGATCAATTGAGACTAAACTGCTAGATTTATAACATTCAAATTAGTTATCTCATAACTACCTATGGATTCCAAATATTGTATCACATTCCAGATAAAACGACAGTGTTAAACATTCTAATCGAATAATCAAACACCAAAGATTTCCCAAATAGCTCAACACTTGAGCGGAGTTCAAAAATTATCCATCACATGCCACAGTACCAATGGTCCAGCCGTAGAAGGGTCAAGCCAACGCCACACATGTGACAACGCCGTACTGCCACAAACCCTAAGGTTTAGAGGCAGTTCAAGACGATCACATAATCGAGTTAAGGTTTGTTATCTTCTAGAGGGTCCACCGCGTTACTTGCATGATTTTCCGAAAATTTCAAACTCGAGAAAAAATCCAACTTTTGAAAAATTTTCCGACAGGGGAAAAAGTGAGTTATTGATATCCGTTCGAACTTTTAACAGTTTCTAAAATTATCCGGAAAAACATAAATGAAGTTAAATTATCCGATCGAATCAATGAGTCCCTAATATAACCCAGAAAACTCAACTCTTGAGTATATTAAAAATTCCAAGAACAATTAAAAAGGACCAAAGAATAATTACCTGAAGTACCAGGGACCAAATCAAAATTTTGGCAGCGGAACCGCCGCCAAACCCTTGGTTTGGTTGCGGTTCCGCGGTCATGTGGGCGCATTAATGGGCCGTACTTCACAGTAATTCTTAGATTTTCCTGCTTAAATTTCTGAGTATTTTTAATCTGAAAAATGTCAACTTTTGAAAAAATTTCCAGAAACTAGGTTTTATCGGGTATTCGGAGTTCGATCGGACTTTAAATTTCGCCTAGACTTCGCCTAAAGCTCTACCTTGGTTCTGATACCACTGCAGGGTTGCAAGGCACACGCACAAGGGTCTACGAGGCATCAACCATGCCCGAATAAAATTTAGCCATGCCGAACCACCCTAAACGAGATCTTTAAACTAGAGATTAGGTGAAAACTAGCGTGTTAAATACATTAACACTAAGTGAGAGGGATTACAACCGTTGTAGATCCGGTCCTTCACTTCTTAAGCTCCGTGTTGAGGTCCCTTCGCTGCGATTATCGTGCATCTGTGTAAGTCTATGTCACGCATCCCACGAACTTGCGGAGAGACGGAATATATGAAAAACGATTATCAAAGCTTCGCAACACGGACTTGAGCGCATGAATCGTTATCTAAACCATTGCTAACAATATGCTAGAGGTTTAACTACTCGGATTCGAAGTTATACCTCATGTTACATGTCCTTCGGGTCTTCATCGCTGCCCTCCACACCTCGTAGGCTCCTTAGAACATCGGCACCTCAACGGCCTCCTCGAATCAAAGACGATCCACCCGAAAGCTCCTACGCCAAGCTTAATCTCAAACTTGAGATAACTAGGTTGCTTAAAGTTCTAATCTAAGCTACCTAGGGGATATAGAGTGAGGTTATGGATGTATTAGTCTAGCTAACCCTTGATCTCAACTCATGAGAGGTTAGGGTTTGAAGAAAGAGAGAGCTTGAGGAGAGAGAAGGTGAAGATGATAATCAAATGAGATAATGATCTATCATAATATATATGAAGCATTATTTATTTATCCAAAAATGAAATAAAAGAATTAACAACCATGCTTCATAAATATCTATGAGTGATTCATCTCCATGAGTCATTAATCATTTATGATGCATTAATAACATGGATGAATCACATAAATGAGTCACTAATCTCATTTAATGCAATGCCACCTTACCCGCCTAAGTCACCACTCTTCTAGAAGCTTCCCGACTAATTACGAGAACGCCCCTCCAATCCATGAAAACACGGAAAAACTTTAGACTGAATAAATCCAATAACCCGATACTAGAATCTGGCTTAAACCAAAGCCGGCTAGAAAAAACTGCCCGAAATTCGTACGTGCGTAAACACACATACGTGTCCGAACCCTTGTCGTAAAACCGTACAACCTCTATATCGTTTTCCCTGGAGCAGGAAACTCTCTGTGTGGGACTCTAAAAACTCGACACTACGCTGGCAGTGGGTTTAACCACTGACCGCAAGCGGCACTAGCTGTATGTAACGGTCCCTAGGTAGATGTCGATAAGAAGGCCGATGAGGAAACTCATCCGAACTCCCACTGAGCCTGATGTGACAATCTCCGTAAAGTCCGGTCTGTTCGTCTAAGACTATCGCATATTGAGCCTAGGGGGCGGCAAGCATCAGTCCACTAATAGCGGTATAAGTCGTGTGGGAGCGAAGCCCATTACACCCTGAGAAACTACTAGAACCTATCAGTAAATCCCGCTTGCCCTGGCCAGGGACTTTGCATAATGGCTCTCTGACACAGCGCGATATCATCTCCCAATACCGGGAGAGACGAATCCTGTCTAACCAGTACTGCCTCCAAGTGCTCTGGACTGCACCCAACTGCTACCTGTTTGCACGACTCCTTTGAGCTGTGGTAGGGTAGCAATCTAAGAACAGTGGGACACACTCGAGGCGAAGTAGCAGTGTCAAGTCTGCGGACTATGCTGTACTCATGTCACCTGGGAACTGTTAACTGACGATGGGTATAAAACCAACCAACAGTTCCCCTGCGAGTCCTGTCCGGTGTACTCGTAACCTAACGAGCACATGTATACTATCTCCAGTACGACGTACTGATGGCTATGGGACAGACCATCTCCCCAACTGGGATGAGAAGCGTACACACTAGTCTACTCTGGAATATCGATGCCCTGTCTCGATAATCCTACGACTAGGGACCTGTATAGGATGTTGCTTATAGACTACCCAGCCCCCACTAGTGTGACTGTCATGACAACGCTGGTAATCAAGCAAAGAACCTATGGGCTCTACCAATATGTATAAGTGATACGTTACAAGAAACAAATTCACATATTAAAGTAGACACAAACCAAGTAGCATACTACCATTTTTAGCAAGACTGTATATACAACTGTGAATAACCCAAGCTTCCATTAAGTAATATACAATCTAGTATGATACAATATTGGCCCTTAGGGCATATACACTAAGAATATCCCACTTGCACTAGGGCCATGAGCTGGCATATCGTAGACCTATCTTCTCGAATAGCCTCTCGAACTGCGTCTGAGGAATGGCCTTTGTGAATGGATCAGCAATGTTATTCTCCATCTCTACTATTTTTACCTCGATCTCCCGGTGATCTACGATCTCCCTGATCAGATGATACCGCCTTAAGATATGTCTGGACTTCTGATGGGACCTGGGTTCCTTCGCTAAAGCTATAACGCCGTTGTTGTCACGATACAGAGGTATTGGACCAACAACAGAAGGAACCACCTGAAGTTCTGTGAGGAACTTCTTCATCCAGACAGCTTCTTTTGTGGCATCGCAAGCAGCTGTGTACTCCGTTTCCATTGTTGAGTCAGCAACGGTCTCCTGCTTGGAACTCTTCCAATAGACCGCCCCTCCATTGAGGGTAAAGACATAACCCGACATGGACTTGGAGTCATCTTTGTCACTCTCGAAGCCGGAGTAAGCAAAGGCCTCCATCTGGAGGTCTTTTCTGCCATACACCAAGAACATCTCCTTAGTCCTCCTCAGGTACTTGAGAATGTTCTTTACTGCTATCCAGTGATTCTCCCCTGGATTTTCTTGATACCGGCTTACTACGCTTAATGCGTATGCTACATCTGGTCTGGTATATAACATCGCATACATTATAGAGCCTACCGCTGAAACGTAGGGTATAATCGACATGCGATCCCTTTCCAAATCAGTCTTGGGAGACATATCTTTGGAGTGGGTGATTCCGTGACAAGCTGGTAGGTTACCTCACTTAGAATCTTCCATACAGAATCTCTTCACTATGGTGTCTATGTACCTGGACTGCGAAAGTTCCAACATCCTTTTTGATCTATCACGATAGATCCGGATCCCCAGAATGTAGGTGGCATCACCCAGGTCTTTCATGGAGAATTTATGTGACAAGAATCTTTTGACTGACTGTAACATAGGAATATCATTTCCTATTAGGAGAATGTCATCCACGTACAAGACGAGGAATACTACAGCTCTTCCTACAATCATCCAGTATATGCAAGGTTCATCTGGATTTTTGATAAAGTCGAATTCTTTGACAGCATCATCAAAACAGATGTTCCAACTCCGCGATGCTTGCTTTAGTCCATAAATGGACTTAAGCAGGTTGCATACTTTACCGCTGCCCCCACTCTGACTGAATCCCTCTGGCTGATCCATATAAACGCTCTCTTCCAAATTAGAATTTAGAATGGCCGTCTTTACGTCCATCTGCCAGATTTCATAATCGTGGAAGGCAGCCATAGCAATAAGGACCCGAATAGATTTAAGCATAGCCACTGGAGAGAAGGTTTCGTCATAGTCCAAGCCAGGTCTTTGACGGAAACCCTTTGCAACAAGTCTAGCCTTATAGGTTTCAACCTGTCTATCTACACTAATCTTCTTTTTGAAGATCCATTTGCATCCTACGGGTTTTACCCCATCTGGAGCAACGTCCAAAGTCCATACTTTGTTAGTGTACATGGACTGCATTTCGGTCCGCATTGCATCCAGCCATTTTACTGAGTCACCGCTCTGAATGGCTTGCTGGAAGCTAGTAGGCTCATCATAGTCAATAGTGCAATCCTCTCTATCCCCGTCTATGAGAAAACCGTAGTATCTCTCGGGCGGATGAGATTGCCTACTACTCCTACGGAGTGCCGTCGGGATGTCCCGTTCTCCTGAACCTTCTGGTTCTTCCAAGCTTTCAGTAATAGCTTGTGCTTCTAGAATTTCTTCCAGTTCTACTACGCTCCTACTTGTTCCTTTTTCTAAAAACTGATGTTCCAGAAAGTGGGCATGATGAGAAACAAAAACTTTTTGTTCCTCTGCCTAATAGAATAGATACCCCTTGGAGTTCTTTGGATATCCCACAAACTTACAATGTACTGATCGTGCCTCGAGCTTGTCCGCATGCTGCTTTTTAACAAAAGTCGGACATCCCTAAATCTTTAGATACTGAAGATAGGGTTTCTTCCCACTCTATATCTGATATGGTGTGGTAGGCACAGTCCTGGTAGGAACTAGGTTCAAAATATATGCAGCTGATTCTAGTGCATATCCCCAGAATGATCGCGGTAACTCAGCGTTACTCATCATGGAATGAACCATATCTAATAGGGTTCGATTCCGCCTTTTCGATACACCGTTGTGTTGTGGTGTGTATGGAGGAGTAAGATGAGAGAGAATTCCATTCTCTTTTAAGTAACCCAGGAACTCGGCACTTAGGTATTCACCACCTCGATCAGATCTCAGTGTTTTTATACTCTTGCCTGTTTGTTTTTCCACTTCATTCTTTTTATTCTTGGAATTTCTCAAAGGCCTCGGATTTATGTTTCATCAAGAAGATATATCCATACATAGAGAAATCATCCGTAAAAGTAATGAAGTAGAAATAACCACCTCGCGCATGTGTAGACATTGGACTGCACACATCACTGTGTACGAGTCCCAAGAGCTCGCTTGCTCTTACCCCGTATCCAGTAAACGGAGCCTTTGTCATCTTTCCTATGAGACAAGATTCACAAGTAGCATAAGATTGATATTCGAACGGATTCAAATATCCTTCTCTATGTAACTTAGTCAACCTTCTCTAATTGATGTGACCTAGTCTACAATGCCATAAGAAAGCCTGATTTAATTCCGGAGACTTTCTTTTAAGTGTATTCTGGACATTGAAAACCTGAGCTTAACTTAATACATAAATACCGTTATCTAATGTACCTGACCCAATCAGAACTTGATTTAGGTGGATGTTAACTACATCGCTTACGAATGTAAAATCATATCCCTCTCTTGAAAGTGAGGACACTGATATGATATTGCAAGTCATACTAGGTACATACAGACAGTTACATAGAATCAATATCTGCCAACTTGTCAAACATAGGCGATATTCTCCCACGGATTCGGCGTCCACGCTCATTCCGTTTGCAACTCTGAGAGACAAATCACCTACCTTCATAACTCTACGGTTTCTCAAAGCATCTAATGAATTACAGATATGAGATCCTGCTCTGGTATCTAGTACCCTGGAAGTAGAGTTAATTGACAAACGGTTCTCAATTACAAGCACATTTGAGGCTGAAGCCACAACATGCTTCGTATCCTGGCTATTGGCTTCTAAAGCCCTGCAATCTTTCTGTTGGAGATAGTGCCCTCAGAGTCAATTATTGGATCACAGGCACGTGAATGCAATGGTTGAGGGAGGACCTATCCCAGTAGGACAGTCTTACTCAAGATGATAGTATGCTATCTGGTTTACCTTTATCATCGTGTACTGCTTTAGGTGACCTTACAGGTCGCTATTACACGTTGATAGAGCCCATAGGATTCTTGCTTGACTGCCAGAAGTATGAGGGCGATCATATACGTGGGAGCTGGTAGTCTATAAGCACATCCTTAAAAGGTCCCTATTCGTGGGAGTTTCGAGACAGGGCATCGATTCTCCAGAGTAGACTAGTGTATACAGTCGAGACCCCGACGAGGGGCGGTGGCCGGTCTCACAAGCCACTGGTGTCAGTTGGTTCATCTAAGATGTATACATGTGCTTATAGGGTTATGGGTACACCGGACAGGACTCGCCAGGAACCTGCTAGTTGGGATTATACCAGACGTCAGATAGCAGTTCCCTGGTGACATGTGTACAGGTTAGTTCATCGACCTGAGGATCGTCATTTGTCTCGTGTGAGTTCCCACTGTATTTTGATTACTACCCTACCACGCTCAAAGGAGACGTGCAAACAGGTTTTAGTTGGATACAGTCCCGAGCCACATGGAGGTAGTGAGCGGATCTTCAGGGGTTCGTCTCTCCCGGTATTGGGGGTGATGTCACGCTGTATCTAGGAGAGCCATTACACGAAGCCCTCGGACGAGGCAGGAGATTTACTGGTAGGTATTCCAGTAGTATCTCAGGGTGTTCTGGGCTACACTCCGACACGACTTGTACCACTTTTGGGGGTCTGACATTTACCAACCCCCTAGGCCCGCCATGCGATGCTCATAGACGAACGGACCGGACTGTACGGATATTGTCACTGACAGGCTCAGTAGGGTGTCAGGATGAGTTCGCTCATCGACGTCCCTTTTGGTCAATACCAGGTAGCCCGTCACGTATAGGCTAATACCTCTGACGTGCTAGTAGTTAAATCCATAACCAAAGTATTGACGAGTCTTTAGAGTCCCCCACAGACCAGTTTTTCAAGTTTCGGGCGAAACGCTGTAGAGGCCGTATGGAGATATGGCAGGGTTCGATCAGATACGTGCGGTATTGCACGGATCATGATCGGACGGTTAATACTAGCGGGCTTTGGTTTAAGCCGGATCCTAGTATAGTACAGTGTAGATTTTGTCTCATTGCATTTGTATTTCGGTCGGAATACAAATGCGGGTATGTATATACAGTAGCGGGGTTTTCATGTAACTTATTACGGGATCAGTTTTTTGGAGTTGCCAGTTTGTTTTCCGATTCGGCCATATTTCTTTGTATCTTTCATTGGCCGAAGATTGGTGGAGGAGGGCTTATTTGCATTTATGCAAATAAGCATTTGTGGAGGGTTTTTTTTGCAAGTTGTAGGGTCATGATGGTTGCACCATCATTTGACTTCCTCACTTAATGATGACTTGACTTTTTGGGTTATGATTTGGTTGATGGAGTGTTGGTTTTGCTTGTGATCATTTGTCTTCTCATGATTCACCCTTTTCTCTCTGTTGATTTTTGGCTCACTCTTTTCTCATTGGGCAACCAACACTCTCCTCTTATTCTTGACCATGCAAGGGCCGGCCACTCCCTTATGGGGGCTGTCCAAAATTATTGTGGTGGGGATTTTGATCTTTCATGCTTTGCAAAATCCTGAAGTTCTTCTACAAAAAGTCTTAGTTCATTTCCTCTACCAAATGCAACTTCTAGTAACCCCAAATGAGACATAGAGCACTACACGTATTCTATAGCAAATCTTGTGCACGTCGGCTCGCCAACTTCGTCCCCGAGTTGCCTCGGTCCAGAGGTGGGAGCCCGTAAAAGAAGCCGGCGACGTGGTGCCCTTCCGGCGAGGAGGTGGAGACCGGACATTCCGCGGGAGATCGGGACGACGACGAGAAGACCGAAGGACACGAATCGCTCGGTATATCTCTCTACCCCTTCTCTAGTTAGCTATGACTAGTTTAATGGCTCAATCCGGGTTTTTAGTGCGCGGTGGTGCCGGTTTGCTAGTTTGCAAAGTTTTTCATTTCCGCATTCCGGCGTCGGATTGACGGTCGGGGCGCCGCCGTGCACTTACAGTGGTATCAGAGTCTCGCCATTAACCTAGTCTAGCTTTGTCTAATGTGTTTACATTTCCGATCGAACTAAAATTTCAAAATCCGCGTTTTCAATAGCATCAGTTTTCTGTCGATTTTTTTCTGGCTCGAATTTTTTTTCAGTATATTGCAGAATGATGTGCAGGGAATTATAAGACTTCTGTAGAAATTTGATCACGTGAACGCTCTATACGACCGCGGAACCGCGGCCAAACCCATACTTGGGCCGCGGTTCCGCCGCAGTATTTGCAGTTCAGTGGATCAATTTTTTACAGAGGGTCTCTAGGCTGAAAATTGGGGTTTTGGAATATTATTTTTGGGCCCAGGATTTCTTTAACTGCTACAGTAATGCTTGGAACCCACTTGGTAAAATTTGATCGATCGGATATATGAAACACATTAGTTCACAGTATTTACATTATATCTGCGACCGTAAAAGTCACTTGATCGGTAAATTCTGTCTAACTGCTATAGTCCGGTTAGACAGATTTGCGAACGTGACATTCACGTTGATGTTCTGTGATTGTGCTGTGATGTTGCGGATTGGTCGTGGGGGATAGCCTGGATGCAATACTAGTACAGTTTTGTTGTATTATGTACATTTGATATCGCGGGGTGAGCGTCCGACATGTGGACTGCCGTCACTGCCTGTTTGTATATTATTCTTTTGGGGCACGACCAGGTTGCGGTCGATGTACCCGTTGTATGTATATTTTACTTTCTGTATTAGGATTGCCCCGCGGAGGGGTGCACGGATAGCCGGGTTCTAGAGGGCAACGATGTTAGTGTATATGCCCTAGAGGCCATTACTGTATCATACTAGTATGTATATTACTTAATGGAAGCTTGGGATATTCACCTTGTATTGACAATCTTGCTCAAAATAGTAGTATGCTACTTGGTTTGTTTCTACTTCAATGTGTACATGTGTTTATTATATCACCTATACGCATTAGTGGAGCCCTTAGGATCTTTGCTTGATTACCAGCGTTGTGATGGCAGTCACACTAGTGGGGCTGGGTAATCTATAAGCACATCCTTATGCAGGTCCCTGGTCGCAGGACTATCGAGACAGGGCATCGATACTCCGGAGTAGACTAGCGTATGCGCTTCTCATCCCAGTGTGGGAGACGGTCTGTCCCACAGCCGTCGGTACGTCGTACTTGAGATAGTATGCGGGTGCTCGTTGGGTTACGAGTACACTGGACAGGACTCGTCGGGAACTGACTAGTTGGTATTATGCCTATCGTCAGTTATCAGTTCCCAGGTGACATGAGTACAGCTTAGTCCGCTGACTTGACACTGTCACTTCGCCTCGAGTGTGTTCCCACTGTAAATTGATTACTACCCTACCACGGCTCAAAGGAGTCGTGTAAACAGGTGGTAGTTGGGTGCAGTCCCGAAGCACTTGGAGGCAGTGACGGTTAGACAGGATTCGTCTCTCCCGGTATTGGGGGTTGACATCGCGCTGTGTCTAGGAGAGCCATTACACGAGTAGTCCCTGGCCAGGGCAAACGAGATATACTGGTAGGTTTCCAGTGTTATCTCAGGGTGTTTTGGGCTTCGCTCCGGCACGACTTGTACCGCTATTGGGGGACTGACGTTTACCGCCCCTAGGCCCGCCATGCGATGTATCGGACGAACAAACCGGACTGTACGGAGATTGTCACATTCAGGCTCAGTAGGAGTTCAGATGGGTTTCACCTCGCCAGTCTTCTTGTTGGCATCTACCTGGGGACCGTTACGCACAGCTAGTGCCGCTTGCGGTCTTTAGTTAAACCCACTGCCAGCGTAGTGTTGAGTCTTTAGAGTCCCACACAGAAAGCTATTCGCCTTTAGGTAAAAGAGTAGAGGTCGCATGGTTTTGCGACGGGTCGCATGGTTTTGCGATAGGTCGCATGGTTTTGCGACAGGGTTCAGTCACATCGTGCACTTGTGCACGTTTAGTGTCCGGACAGTTTACACTAGCGGGCTTTGGTTTAAGCCAGATCCTAGTGTACGTATTGGGATTGGTTTTATCCAGTTTGCATCCGTGTTCCTCGGAACGCGGATGCGGGTGTGTATGCACAGTTGACGGAGAGACAGAGGCAGAGGATTCTCATTAGGGTTGTTGACCGTTGACCGTTGACTATTTGACTTTTTACTCAACCCTAATGAGAATATGATATATATATATATGTTTAGCAATAATATTAATTAAGTATTATAGTGACATGGTTGTTGGAGGGTTGACATTGTTGACTTGTTGACTTTGTTGACCGGTTGACTAGGTTGGACTAGTTGACCATCATCATCACAATGGTTGTCATTTTCATGCAAAGACTTTTGCTTGCTTGTTGTAGTTTGCAAAATGAGTGCATGGAAATGATATTGCCTTTGTCATGATATGAACCATCACATAATACTTGGTTGACATTATGGCTAATGATGCTTTTGGATTACGAGAGGGTGAAAGACAAAAGAGAGTCTCATTCTTGCTTGACCTTTCTCTTTCTTGGTTTTGAGCTCTCATGCTCTTGCTCCCACCCTCTTCCTCTTGCTCCCCTTTTTTAGTCTATGGTTCACTTGTCTTATGTGTTGAGAAGCAAGAACCATAGAGCAAAATCCCAACATACTCTTCTCTACTCATTCTAGCTCACAAGGCCTAGCAAGCCAAGTGATCTAGTTTCTTCAAAGTCCGAAGAACAAGCCAAAGGTAGAAGCTTTCGGGTGGATCCATCTTCGACGCAAGGAGACGACGAGGTGAGGCCGATCCGATCTCCGGGACGAGTTGAAGACGAAGGAGTTCAAGAAAGGTATAGCCCCCTAACCGAGTAGGTAAACTCTTGTTAGGTTGTTAGTTAGAAGTTTAACAAAGATCCGGGTTTTCAGTCCATGTTACCACCTCTAAGAAAATCGTTTTTCACCAAATTCAGCAAGCCCGTAAGTACCGGGAGAGGTAGCATAGACTTACAAACGAGCCCGCATCTCATGGCATTGAGACGGAGGGGGCTTTACTCTAGAATTGGCGGGCTATTTGCCGCACTCATAGGGGGTACAGGTTGACCCAGGAGGGGTGCCCAAGTTACCGGATTCCGTGAAGTTCTGGGTGGTCCATTCACGTTGCTGAAGGGGGCTGCCTCGCTTCAGGTTTTGGCGGGTAACTTGCCGCGCCTGTAAAGGTCTAGGATTTCAGTAGCGGCTCTGTGAAACCCGAGGATCCCAGATATCTGTATTGTTCTGTGATGTTGCATTTTATCACGCCTTGAGCGAAATATTATATATTGATATATATACTAGTATATGTTGTATATGTTTTGCATCCGCGCTAGTCCAGTCCCCGCTCTGTCGTTAATTAGCTAACCTAACGGGTAATGACGGGACCAAGTGGCGAATGCGGATGGCATATACGTACGTCATTATTTTCGTTCTTTATTGGTGTGATCAATTGATGGGACTGCGTTGCTTCGAATGAATGCAAGTTAAAAACTAACCTAATCTGATGTTGTTGGAACATTTTTCAAAAAGCTGTTATTTGCAAGGACATTCACTTTTGTTTTGCACAGTGGTATTCAGTTGGAATATCCTGCTCCTCAGTCGACGAGGCAAGGGCCGAGATCCCTTCACCGGGAGTGAACCCTTGGACAAAAGTTTGCGTCAGGGCAATAACTTCACTATAGCCGATTACTTTTGCTTTGTATCGTGGTATTCAGTTGGAATATCCTGCACCTCATTCTACGGGGAAAGAGCCGAGATCCCTTCACCGGGAGTGACCTCTTTAGCAAAGGTTTTCGCCACTATATTTTTATAAAGGTTTTCGCCAGAAACCATTCGTAGCCCTCCGTCGCTTCATATGGATAGTCAATAGTATTCAAGCAGTGTTTGTTGGCCATAGTCAAGACACAGTGTTTGGTAGCATTAGGTGTTCATATGTAGCATAGATAGATGCGTTGGTTTGGGACAGTCGTATAGCCTTGTTGGCCCTAGTCAAGGGCTTGTACGGGTGGGTTCAAATTAACCTGGACATGACGGGTAGAACTTGACATGTGACTTATGATTTGTGGCCTTAGTCAAGGTCATAAGAGCATGGGGCAAAAATTCACATCGGGAGTTTCTAAAGAAACTGAAACTTGCCAGATATGCGCATACCTTCTGGAGTGTGATAACGTGAGCGGATTCCGTCACATTATCATGCGATGATAGTTGGATCCCGATTCCCTCTGATGAGTTGGTTTACTCCTCGGGTGATCCCGACTAATTCTCCTTTCAGGTTTGGAGGAGAATTTGACGGTACAGTGGGAGGTTTCCAGATTAGATAAATTGGATACCATTCTGATCTAGGTTAGAGTGCACGCTGAGTGTTTCTTTTCTCTCTCTCTTTGGCAGCGACCATTGACCCGACCTTAGATTATGACTCAGAGACCAAGTTAACCGAACCTTCTTATAAGACTGGCTTTTAGATTGGCAGAGTTGCAAACCTCATTGCCACTCCTACTTTTACCCTTTTCTCCAGGACACCCCGTGTTACTATGAACGTCCACTTCCATTGGAAAAAACCATCGTATGGTTATATCCGAACTTGAAGGAATTTATTCGAGGATGGTTTCCGGTTCTGGAGAAAACGGATAGCATTATTCAGTTGTCTTTTCCTCTTACCTTCTCTCAGGTTGCGAGTACTCCTTGGTTTAGGAGATAGTACACCTATTACGCAAATTGGATAGTCTTCTTCCAAACCATAGGCAGGTGCCGACAGGTAGGGAATGAAGAAAACCAATTAGCCTAAATGGTGTACAGAAGGTATTAAGCTAAGACAAAGAAAGGGATTAGAAGGAGGGCGAAGTAAATTGCGACTGATATTCACGATCAAACCATGTATTTCATTACCACTCCCACTTCACCTTTGTATTTCTCCAGAACACTCCGTATCACTACGAAGATCCACAGTTTATTGGATATTCCATCGTATGGTTATATACGAACTCGAACGGAACTTGTTCCAGTTCGGGGATGGATTCTGGTTCAGGAGAAATAGGAATAAGGTTCATTCGGTTGTCTTTTATCTTCACCTTCTCTCGCATTGCGAGTGCTCCTAGGATCAGGACAGTACACCCATTATGCTTATTGGATAGTCTTCTTCCAAACCATAGGCTGGTGCTGAACGGTAGGGAAGGAAGAAAACCATTTGGCCTAAAGGGGTGTGCAGAAGGTAACGACTAAAGACATATAAAGGGATTTGGAGAGGTGGCAAAGAAATATACGGTTACAGTTGTGAATCTGATAATGGATGAGGCATTACTAGGAATACCAGAATACCCTACGAAACATTTCAATGTTTCAGTTTCACTGTGTACTGTTAAAAGAAAACTGATTTCCCAATTAGACACTTGCTCCAGGGTATGTATTTACCAGGTTTGATTCTCACATCTGTATGGTTTTACAGATGATGAGTGGGAGTAAGTTATTGCGAATTAGGTGATCATCCTCATTATATCGGGATTCGTTGTAATCGGTGATATTTGAGGAAGTCACCTGGGTTGTTTGCCGGACGGCAAATATTTGGTTTTGAATATCCGTTCTAATGCACCAATTTCAAATTGATATATCTGTACGTCTATTTTTATAGAGTGAGATATACCTTTTTGAAATTATATCTATGACATTTACCTATATCAGTGGATGGTTAGGTAAGGATAATTAAACAGCGGTGTAATTCTTCTTAACCATAAGTACAGTTTTCAACTTACGACACACAGGGATTGAGTTATTAGACTCAAGGGACTTGTACAGAGTATTGTATATTGTCCAGTGTCCATTAGGACAGAGGGGATGGTCCTCGTACTATATTCAGTTTACTTATGACTTCTCTAGTTCTTAGACAGGTGTTTCGTAGAAACACAGGGTCTAAGTTTTGAGAAGTTATAGGTATATGAATAAAGTGGAGAACCAGGTGTTGCAAGTATCTTGATTCTTCAAGGTGATCGAAGATGTAGATACTTGAGTATGGTATTCAGTTCATAGTAATGATTAAGAGAACTTGCTTCTCTTTCAGGTTACTCATAATTGGAAGCATTCCTAAGTTGAGTAACGCTGATCGGCCTCCTTCCATTTAGTTAACATGCACTGGAGACAGCTGCATGATTTGAATCTGGTTCAATTAAATCAGTGCCTCTGTTTCTATATTGGATATAGAACAGTTCATATCTTAACGATGTTAAGGTACGGGGAGTTGTCCGGCCTATGGTTAAAACCAAACTCTGGATAACTCAAGGCATGTTTCTGTAATGGCTGTTTGTGGGTTGACCCAAGCTATGACGAGGGTTGACTTTCTACCATCTGGAAGATCAATAGCGATATTTTTCTAGACTCGCCACAGTTTTAATAAAAATGGATTTTTTCAGAAAACAGAAGTGGGAGTATGGTAGAACTGGAAGTGATTGCAGAACCACAAACGATTACTGAAGATTTGATAGGAACCTAAAGATTCAATCTGGTTTGACATTCCATTGGCCACTCCGCAGATAAGGTAGGTAACTTCAGGCACGCGAGAGGTACTCCGGTAGCCTCAAGAACAGTGACAGGGAAGTTCTTGTTTACCCAGACTTGCCATTGCAGTTGTTCTAGACCGTGAGACCCGGCAGGAGGATGAGTATAGCGTCGTTCTAAACTAGCTTTAGAAATGTACATCTATAGGACTCTGCCAGAGGGTTGTCGTAGTCAGTGGGAGCAGCGGAAGCATTGGTGGAAAAGTAGCTTATGTCTATTTGTAGACTAAAGCAGATATAGCGGAGATAGATCATCTATTTCTGATGTGACAGTCATAGGTTTGACTTCATCAGAATAGGGGATGGATCTGTTAAGAAGGTAGTAGAGTGTGACGTCCAGGTATTTGGATGACATACACAGAGTAGGAAGTGAAATTCCTATACTACGGTTACATGTTGGTTGTCACACAGTGGTTTCTCCATATAAGGCTTGGATATTGTATCTGATATTCTGGTTACTAGATCTATAAATCAAGATTTTGGTGGTTTCCCAATCTGGGTACTTAGACAGCATTCTAAGAGTATTTAGAATGGACGATTCCTGGCACGGTGGTGTACTTGCAGGTAATGGAGTCACCCTCTCTAAAGGTGTCTTATAGACTAAAGTAGAGAGGGATGCGCATGATTGGCAAATCACTTGTTTAGGCAATCGAGTCAATCATGAAATGTCAAGTACCACACCAGATGTTGTTCTTGCAGTAGATGCAATAAGTTGATATTAATACTATCCTGGAGAAACGATCGGAAGCAGTTTTAGAACATAAGTGGATGTTCTAGGGATATGATAACGACAGCCTCGTTCAGAAGACAGTTATCATTCCAGGCTTCCAAGGTGACATGGACGACAGGGTGATCGTCAGAGTTATAGTTTTCCCTCTGACGAGGGGCAGTATTTTGGGTAGGTGATCCAAGAAGATACTGAGGGAGGCATGGCGCAGGATACTGATTATGTTCAGTTGACGATACAGTCTAAGAAGTTTGGATTTGGAGTTCATTTATGAACCAGGTCCCATCAGACATCCAGACACCTTTTAAGATAGGTATTGCTCATTTCGGGAGATGGTTTTCTCCGCGAACTTGAGATATAGAGAGACATAGAAAGAAACATCAAGGCGGATCCACTCACTGAGGCTATTCCTCGAACGCAATAGTTTCGCAAACGAGCTTTGTGAGACTGACTAGTAGATGAGTTGGGTGTTCGGTATCACACGGGCTGTGAGTATGCGACATCTCAATAATTACCCTTGAGTGCAAGTGGGAGATTGTTGGAGATAGTGCCCTCAGAGTCAATTATTGGATCACAGGCACGTGATTGCAATGATTGAGGGAGGACCAATCCCAGTAGGACAGTCTTACTCAAGATGATAGTATGCTATCTGGTTTACCTTTATCAGCATGTACTGCTTTAGGTGACCTTACAGGTCGCTATTACACGTTGATAGAGCCCCTAGGATTCTTGCTTGACTGCCAGCAGTATGAGGGCGATCATATACGTGGGAGCTGGTAGTCTATAAGCACATCCTTAAAAGGTCCCTATTCGTGGGAGTTTCGAGACAGGGCATCGATTCTCCAGAGTAGACTAGTGTATACAGTCGAGACCCGGACGAAGGGCGGTGGCTGGTCTCACAAGCCACTGGTGTCAGTTGGTTCACCTAAGATGTATACAGGTGCTCATTGGGTTATGAGTACATCGGACAGGACTCGCCGGGAACCTGCTAGTTGGGATTATACCAGACGTCAGATAGCAGTTCCCTGGTGACATGTGTACAGGTTAGTTCATCGACCTGAGGATCGCCATTTGTCTCGTGTGAGTTCCCACTGTACTTTGATTACTACCCTACCACGCTCAAAGGAGACGTACAAACAGGTTTTAGTTGGGTACAGTCCCGAGCCACATGGAGGCAGTGAGCGGATCTTCAGGGGTTCGTCTCTCCCGGTATTGGAGGTGAGGTCGCGCTGTGTCTAGGAGAGCCATTACACGAAGCCCTCGGCCGAGGCAGGAGCTTTACTGGTAGGTATTCCAGTACTATCTCAGGGTGTTCCGGGGTACACTCCGACACGACTTGTACCGCTTTTGGGGGTCTGACTTTTACCAACTCCCTAGGCCCGCCATGCGATGCTCATAGACGAACGGACTGGACTGTACGGATATTGTCACTGACAGGCTCAGTTGGGTGTCAGGATGAGTTCGCTCATCGACGTCCCTTTTGGTCAATACCTGGTAGCCCGTCACGTATAGGCTAATATCTCTGACGTGCTAGTGGTTAAATCCACAACCAAAGTATTGACGAGTCTTTAGAGTCCCCCACAGACCAGTTTCTCAAGTTTCGGGCGAAACGCTGTAGAGGCCGTATGGAGATATGCCAGGGTTCGATCAGATACGTGCGGTATTGCACGGATCATGATCGGACGGTTATTACTAGCGGGCTTTGGTTTAAGCCGGATCCTAGTATAGTACAGTTTAGATTTTGTCTCATTGCATTTTTATTTCGGTCGGAATACAAATGCGGGTATGTATATACAGTAGCGGGGTTTTCATGTAACTTATTACGGGATCAGTTTTTTGGAGTTGCGAGTTTGTTTTCCGATTCGGCCATATTTCTTTGTATCTTTCATTAGCCGAAGATTGTTGGAGGAGGGCTTATTTGCATTTGTGCAAATAAGCATTTGTGGAGGGTTGTTTTTGCAAGTTGTAGTGCCATGATGGTTGCACCATCATTTGACTTCCTCACTTCATGATGACTTGACTTTTTGAGTTATGATTTGGTTGATAGAGTGTTGGTTTTTCTTGTGATCATTTGTATTCTCATTATTAACCCTTTTCTTCTCTCTTGATTTTTGGCTCACTCTTTTCTCATTCGGCAACCAACACTGTCCTCTCATTCTTGACCATGCAAGGGCCGGCCACTCCCTCATGGGGGCTGTCCAAAATTATTGTGGTGGGGATTTTGATCTTTCATGCTTTGCAAAATCCGTAAGTTCTTCTACAAAAAGTCTTAGTTCATTTCCTCCACCAAAGGCAACTTCTCGTAAACCTAAATGAGATATAGAGCACTACACGTATTCTAGAGCAAATCTTGGGCACGTCGGCTCGCCAACTTCATGCCCGAGTTGCCTCGGTCCAGAGGTGGGAGCCCGTAAAAAAAGCCGGCGACGTGGTGCCCTTCCGGAGGAGGAGGTGGAGACCGGACATTCCGCGGGAGATCGGGACGACGACGAGAAAACCGAAGGACACGGATCGCTCGGTATATCTCTCTACCCCTTCTCTAGTTAGCTAGGACTAGTTTAATGGCCCGATCCGGGTTTTTAGTGCGCGGTGGTGCCGGTTTGCTAGTTTGCAAAGTTTTTCGTTTCCTCATTCCGGCGTCGGATTGACTGCCGCGGCGTCGGATTGACTGCCGTGGCGCCACCGTGCGCTTACACATTCTGCAAATGCCCAATCCCATAACAATAGGAACGTCCCTCTTTTACTACATTCAGTCCCGAAACTTTTGCCCTTCTCTTTCCATCTACTTCCCTGGTTTCTTTTAGGGTAGAAGGTAGAGACTGTAGAATCAAGTCAGTATCTGACCTGTAAGGACGTTGACCCCTACAGATGACCCGACAGCCAAGCTCGCTAGAATTAATTCGGTCGAGGTCTCGTATCCAGTGATATGAGACCGCTCTCCATATAAATCTTTGTTATGGAGAAAGATGGAAAATGAGTCCATCTTCTCGTGCTGCTTCTGGTATACACCATCAACTGAAGCTAACACGAGGCATTTAGCTTTCGCTTTATCCTTTTTCCTTGTCTGGTGGATATCCATATCCGTGACGGTGGAAACTGGACCTGGGATAGCGAGATCTTGAGTAGTAATAGAGTGGTCCAGCTTGTCATAAGCAATGGACATCTGAACAGACCTTTGCCAGTCATATAAGTCAGATTCAGTCAATTTGTTATCTAGATGTAACCTATTTATGGTCACAAGGTCGCTGCAATTAAGAGAAAGAGAGAAGAAAATACTATTAGCATGATGCTCTTGCAAGTTTAGAGTGGTTTTTAATTTATTTAAACAGGATGGCTCCCACTGTTTCTCGAATCCTTCCTCAAACCATAAAAGAAGAATTAGCCAGGACTATTCTTGCCGTACAATACTTGCTTAACCGTTGAGCCAGTCCAGTGTCAATACTTCGAGGGAGGTTTTCCAACGCTTTCGCGAAGTTCCTTAATTAAATAACCTCTTTTCTCTAGGTGCGTAACCCCGCTGACACCTTTCTAGGAACCTACTTGGTTTATAGCATTGATCGTTAAGTGACGAATCTCCTGATAAGTAGTATATATTCACAGTAGGATCGGGATCCAAAATATCATCGTATGATAATGTTGAAGGAATCCTACCAACATTCATCAAACTCCAAAATGGTATGCATCTCTCTGCAAATTTCAGTTTCTTTAGAAATTCCCGATGTATATTTTTGCCCCATGCTCTTATGACCTTAGCGTTGGTCAAAATGTCATAAGTCACATGTCAAGTTCTTCCCGTCATTATCCAGGTTAATTTGAACCCATCCGTACATATCCTTGACGTTGGCCAAAATGATAATATGACTGTCCCAAACTAACTCATCTATCTATGCAACAAATGAATACCCAGCAGCTACCAAACACTATGCCTTGGCGTTGGTCAAAATACATAGCTTGAATACTTCTGACCATCCATAAGAAATGACGGAGGGCTACGACTGGTTTTGGCGAAACCGTGAACGTAGTGAACTTGATATAATCGAAGGAACCTGATAGCTTCTTAAAAGGAGTGGTTAAAGCTCCGCAATTAAAAATTCTGCTCTTTTAAAATAACCGAGTGGTTTCTTTTAAATTTGTTCCAATGATTTAACTTTGATTTATTTTCTTTTCATTTTAATAATGCGTCCCATCATTTATCCTATCATTGCAGAAAACAACGAAAAATACCACGTCCTCTTATGCCATCCTCATTCGCCACTGGGTCCCGTCATCACCCGTTAGGTTACTTAACTAACGACAGAGCGGGGGCTGGGCTAGCGCGGGTGTAAAACATAAGTGACGTCTAATAGCTATCATATATAGATATTGTACATTCGTCAGACGCAATAATAAGCATTCCAGATCACTGATGAACTTTATTGGATTTACTAGCAATTCGCATTTGCTTTGAGCCTGCAATAAAAGACGGATTACACAGTTATGATGAATAAACATTACCCCACCCTAGACCCCTACGGGTACGGAAAACTACCCGCCAAGTACCCGAAGTGAAGCGGTCTCCCTCAACAACGCGAGTAGGCCACTAAACACTTCAACGTACCCGGTAGTTTGTGTACCCTACCTTGGGTCTATCCTAGGAGCAAAAACAGTAAAAAGAAATAATACAACGGTGGCTACAACCGCAACCTGGATGTGCCCCGCAAAAGAATATTACATCAAATTACATTTACATTGAATGAATGAATATTAAAAAAATCTCAAACCCCGGCTAATCATCACAACAGTCCAGCACAGTTCATATACACAAACAGTAAACATTACAGAAATGTGCAACCCCCTGCCAACCGACATACTAGCAGTTAGGGGAGGTTTACGAACACATTAAACATTACAGATAAAAAACAAATTAGCAAATATCTTAGAACATCGATCGATTACCATAATCCGTGTCTACCTCAAAAGCAAACCTGTACTGAAGCAACCTGGGCAGAAACAGTATATACAGGAAAACAAAACACCATAAAAAATGAATAACAGAGAAAATCGGAGTCAAAACCGAGTTGACTCTGCGGCGGATCCGCGGCCAAAAGCACCATTTGGCCGCGGATCCGCGGCCGTCTTGTTGTTTTGTGTGCTCGTATTTTCCCAGAATTCATTAAATTCCCTGCTTTGAATTTTACGGTATGTCAAATATTTTTTCAGACACTTTTAAAATTAACAGAAACTTACGGTACGGGGTGTTTCGTTTTCGTGTTTTCCGTCGATCGAACTTCTAATTAGTTGCTAACAAACTAGTAATGGTTTAGTTGGCGCTGATACCACTGTAAGTCCATGTCACGCACCCCACGAACTTGCGGGGAGGCGGAATATATGGAAAACGATTATCAAAGCTTCGTAACACGGACTTGAGCGCATGAATCGTTATCTAAACCATTGCTAACAATATGCTAGAGGTTTAACTACTCGGATTCGATGTTATAGCTCACGTTACATGTCCTTCGAGCCTTCATCGCTGTCCTCCATTCCTCGTAGGCTCCTTGGAACATCGACACCTCAACGGCCTCCTCGAATCAAAGACGATCCACCCGAAAGCTCCTACGCCAAGCTTAATCTCAAACTTGAGATAACTAGGTTGCTTAAATTGCTAATCTAAGCTACCTAGATGATATAGAGAAGGTTATGGATGTATTAGTCTAGCTAACCCTTGATCTCAACTCATGAGAGGTTAGGGTTAGGGTTTGATGAATGAGAGAGCTTGAGGAGAGAGAAGGTGAAGATGATAATCAAATGAGATAATGATCTATCATAATATATACGAAGTATTATTTATTTATCCAAAAATGAAATAAAAGAATTAACAACCATGCTTCATAAATATCTATGAGTGATTCATCTCCATGAGTCATCAAGCATTTATGATGCATTAATGACATGGATGAATCACACAAATGAGTCACTAATATCATTTAATGCAATGCCACCTTACCCCACCAAGTCACCACTCTTTTAGAAGCTTCCCAAAAAATTACGAGAACGCCCCTCCAATCCGTGAAAACACGGAAAAAATTTAGACTATATAATTCCAATAACCCGATACTAGAATCTGGCTTAAACTAAAGCCGGCTAGTAAAAACTGTCCGAAAGTCATACGTGCGTAAACATACGTACGTGTCCGAACCCTTGTCGTAAAACCGTACGACCTCTATATCGTTTCGCCTGGAGCAGGGAAACTCTCTGTGTGGTACTCTAAAGACTCGACACTATGCTGGCAGTGGGTTTAACCACAGACCGCAAGCGGCACTAGCTGTACGTAACGGTCCCCAGGTAGATGTCGATAAGAAGGCCGATGAGGAAACTCATCCAAACTCCCACTGAGCCTGATGTGACAATCTCCGTACAGTCCGGTCTGTTCGTCTAAGACTATCGCATATTGAGCCTAGGGGGCGGCAAGCGTCAGTCCCCTAATAGCGGTATAAGTCGTGTCGGAGCGAAGCTCATTACACCCTGAGAAACTACTGGAATCTACCAGTAAATCCCGCTTGCCCTGGCCAGGGACTTTTCGTAATGGCTCTCTGACACAGCGCGATATCATCTCTCAATACCGGGAGTGACGAATCCTGTCTAACCACCACTGCCCCCAAGTGCTCGGGACTGCACCCAACTGCTACCTGTTTGCACGACTCCTTTGAGCCGTGGTAGGATAGCAATCTAAGAACAGTGGGACACACTCGAGGCGAAGTAGCAGTGTCAAGTCTGCGGACTATGCTGTACTCATGTCACCTGGGAACTGTTAACTGACGATGGGTATAACACCAACCAACAGTTCCCCTGCGAGTCCTGTCCGGTGTACTCGTAACCTAACGAGCACCTGTATACTATCTCCAGTATGACGTACTGATGGCTATGGGACAGACTATCTCCCCAACTGAGATGAGAAGCATACACACTAGTCTACTCTGAAATATCGATGCTCTGTCTCGATAATCCTACGACTGGGGACCTGTATAGGATGTTGCTTATAGACTACCCAGCCCCCACTAGTGTGACTGTCATCACAACGCTGGTAATCAAGCAAAGAACCTATGGGCTCTACCAATATGTATAAGTGATACATTACAAGAAACATATGCACATATTAAAGTAGACACAAACCAAGTAGCATACTACCATTTTTAGCAAGAATGTATATACAACTGTGAATAACCCAAGCTTCCATTAGGTAATATACAATCTAGTATGATACAATAATGGCCCCTAGGGCATATACACTAACAATCTGGACTCTAGAGAGGCTCCACGTAGAGAAAGATGCAAGCTTGCTTCCGATCTTCGATAACAAAGATGATCTACCTTGAAGTTTCATTAACACAAGCTCTCACTCTCAAAATGAAGTGAACACCCTCATCTAAATGGCAAGGGTAGATGAGGATGATGAAGTAGGATTTTTGCTCTCATTTGTTTTCTTATTCTCACTCATTTTCATCACTAAGCAAAAAGCTAGAAAGCTTTTGCATCAAGGAAGAAGAAGAAGAATAGTGAATCCATTTGTGATGAATAATGAAAGTTATTATAAGGTTAGAAATGCAACCATGGTCATGTAATCTTTGTAGAGATTGAACTAGGGTTAAGGGTTTGGGTTGGGTTAAAGAATATCTTGCAAAATATATACACAAAAATCTTTACACAAAAAAAAAAAAACCTTCTAGAAGGTTCTAGAAAAGATTAACCCAAATCAAACCCTAAGCTCGTTTAATCTCCACTAAACATGTTGCATTAATAACCATATCATGTTACAATATTATATATCACATATATAATATTTATTGTAACAAAATAAAATAATACAATTAACATATATCGCATATATATCAATGTATTACCCGAGTGAGAAAAAGAATCTTTTAGTGAGCTAATATTAGTTAATGTAATTTAATATATCATATATATAATTATAAATTAAATCATCGAATCAACACTTGATCTGACAATCCGGCTATATCGCATATAACCGACTAATATATCATTTACCTATTCATCGAATCAACACTTGATCCGATGACTCGGCTGATATCAAATATCACAAGAATATAATATGGTATCTCACATCTCATTATCCTCGGTCCTGCACATATCACATATGTGCTCCTACTCCGTTTTGCCTGAGCCAAGAAACCTCTGTGTAGGACTCTAAAGAATCGTCAATACGCCGGCAGTAGGTGATGATCATATCAAACACCCACAAGCTGCAAGCGATCAGCTAAACATAACAGCCACCCAGGTATTGAGCGCTCAGAAAATCAACAAGCAAGCCTGTACATTCTCCTGTGAATCCAGTCAGTAACACTCATGTACAGTCCGGTCTCGTCGTTTGATATGTCGCATATCTCGCCTAGGGGTGGTATACATCAGACCCCAGTAGCTTGATGAGTCGTGTCGATATGAGGTCTATAATAGTTCGAGAAACTACTGATAACACTTACCCGTAGATCTCAGCAACCCTGACCAGTGATTTCCAGTTATAGCCAATCGAACACAGCGCAACATCAACTCCCTATACCGGGAGAGACGAATCCCCTCCTATCGTTCATTGCCTCCATGTGATTCGGGACTGTACCTAAAAGCCACCTTTTTGCACGCACTCTTGGACGTGGTATGATGGAAATAAAAGCACTATGGGAATCACACAAGACACTATGACGATCTCGGGTCAACAGACTACTCTGTACCAGTGTCACCGGAGAACAGCCATCTGACGTGAGGTACAATACCATCTGGGAGTTCTCGGCGAGTCCGCCCAGTGTACCCAGTCTCCACTGAGCACCCGTACACCATCCTTGATGTCAAACACCGATGGATATGGGATCATCCATCGCCCACCATATGGGTCAAGATGCGTATATGCTAGTCTACTCTGGTGTATCGATGCCCTGTCTCGATACACCCTCGACTAGGAACAGTTATAGGATGTACTCGTCGCCTACCGTGGCCCCACTAGTATGATCTCATCATAGTCCCAGTAGTCGAGTACATATCCTAAGTGCTTTATCAACATGTAACATAGAGACAATCAGAGTACATGTTAAGATAAAGTACAACCAGATAGCATACTATCATGTCGAGCAAGAAAATCCTCCCTATATATATCCAAGCATCCATTACAATATGCATCGTATGTACAGTAATGGCCTCTAGGGCATACATATAACTAACACTAGCTCCCGCTTGGGGATGCCTTTATATATATCTTGCAGGCTGTACCCTTTTTGGGGCCAGTATTTACAAAGGATATGTTCGATGTATATGCCTTAGAGGCCAGTAATGTATATGTATCCATATGGATACTAGGGATATGTATGTGCAGAACAATCTTGCTCAGTTTTATAGTATATTATTCGACTTGTCTTTATTAGGATAAGTGTATTTATTTCTGTTGTTGTTATATCTAGTTTGCGCATATTGATGAAGACTCAATGTCGTACTATACTATTATGGTTTGTATTTATCTTAACATGGCATATGTCATACTAGTTATTACATATTGCGGTTACATGTTGATAAATCCCCATAGGATCTTGCTTGACTACCTGCGTTGTGATGGCGATCATACTTGTGGGAGCAGGGTATCCCACAAGCACATCTTTAAATGGTCCCAAGTCTCGTGAGTATCGAGACTGGGCATTGATACTCCATAGTAGACTAGTGTATACGTTTCTACCCCCGTCGGGCGATGGTTGGTCCCGCGACCGTTGGTCTGATGTACCCAAGATCATATACAGGTGCTCACTGGGGTGAGTACACTGGACGGACTCACCGAGAACTTCCATGTGGTACTATACCTATCGTCAGATGGAAGTTCTCCGGTGACATGTGTACAGGTTTGTTGGAGATAGTGCCCTCAGAGTCAATTATTAGGTCACAGGTACGTGATTGTAATGATTGATGGAGGACCTATCCCGGTAGGACAGTCTTACTCGAGATGATAGTATGCTATCTGGTTTACCTTTATCATCGTGTACTGCTTTAGGTGACATGACACGTCGCTATTACACGTTGATAGAGCCCCTAGGATTCTTGCTTAACCACCAGCAGTATGAGGGCGATCATATAAGTGAGAGCTGGGGGTCTACAAGCATATCCTTAAAAGGTCTCTAGTCGTGGGAGTTTCGAGACCGGGCATCGATACTCCATTAGTAGACTAGTGTATACAGTCGAGACCCCGACGAGGGGCGGTGGCCGGTCTCACAAGCCACTGGTGTCAGTTGGATCACCTAAGATGTATACAGGTGCTCATTGGGTTATGAGTACACCGGACAGGACTCGCCGGGAACATGCTAGTTGGTCATATACCAGACGTCAGATGGCAGTTCCCTGGTGACATGTGTGCAGGTTAGTTCATCGACCTGGGGATCGTCATTTGTCTCGTGTGAGTTCCCACTGTACTTTGATCACTACCCTACCACGGCTCAAAGGAGTCGTGCAAACAGGTTTTAGTTGGGTACAGTCCCGAGCCACATGGAGGCAGTGAGCGTATCTTCAGGGGTTCGTCTCTCCCGGTATTGGGGGTGAGGTCGTACTGTGTCTAGGAGAGCCATTACACAAAGTCCTTGGCCAAGGCAAGGAGATTTACTGGTAGGTATTCCAGTAGTATCTCAGGGTGTTCTGGGCTACACTCCGACACGACTTGTACCGCTTTTGGGGGTCTGACTTTTACCAACCCCCTAGGCCCGCCATGCGATACTCATAGACGAACGGACCGGACTGCACGGATATTGTCACTGACAGGCTCAGTTGGGTGTCGGGGTGAGCTTCCTCATCGACGTCCCTTTTGGTCAATAGCTGGTGGCCCGTCACGTATTGGCATATACCTCTGACGTGCTAGTGGTTAAATCCACAGCCATAGTATTGACGAGTCTTTAGAGTCCACCACATTTACAGTTACTCAGCTTTCGGGCGAAAGGTTGTAGAGGCCGTATGGAGATATGGCAAGGTCCGATCAGATACGTGCGGTATTGCACGGATCAGGATCGGACAGTCTGTACTATAGGCCGTATGCATATATGGCAGGGTTCGATCAGATACGTGCGGTATTGCACGGATCAGGATCGAACAGATATTACTAGCCGGCTTTGGTTTAAGCCGGATCTTAGTATAGTACAGTGTAGAGTTTATCTCATTGCATTTGTATTTCGGTCGAAATACAGATGCGGGTGTGTATGCACAGTATTGGGGTTTTCCTGTAATTTATTACGGGACCAGTTTTCTGGAGTTGCCAGTTTGCTTTCCGTTTCGGCCAATTTCCATTGTTCCGTTCATTGGCCGAAGATTGGTGGAGGAGGGTTTATTTGCATTGTTGCAAATAGACTTTTGTGGAGGGGGTCCTTGCATATTATCATGTCATGATTATAGCACCATCCATTGACTTGCTTGACTTCATATTTCATGATGGATTGACTTTGGATATCATCATGGTTGATGAGTGATAGAAGAGTGGTTTTCACCTTGCTATCATTGGTTCACATGATTGTTTTTCCCTCTCTCTTGCATGATTGAGTTTCCCCCCCATTCTTTTAGCTATCCATCTCATTCTCTCCATTCTAGAGGTGCATGGCCGGCCACTCATTTTGGGGTGGGCTGTCCAAATTATTTGGGGAGGTATTTTTGTTCATATCATGCTCCAAAATACCCCAAGCTCCTCCACACTTTGTTCTTGTTTCATCCCTCCACCAATGGCAACCTCCACTACCCCAAAAAGAGACACAAGCTCACTACATATTCTACAACGAACCTTGGGCACGTCGAGTAGCCGGCTTCGTGCCCGAGTTGCCTCGGCATTGAGGTGGGAGCCCGTAAACGATGTAGGCGACGTGGTGCACTTCCGGCGACGAGGAGGAGACGGACGGAGATCCCGCGAGGAGATCGGATTGGAGATGAAGACCGGAGGACTTGGATCGTCGGTATATCTCTTTCCCATCTTCTTGTTAGCTTAGACTTGTTAATGGTAACGATCCGGGTGTTTAGTGCGCGGTGGTGCCGGTTTGCTAAGTCCGCAAAATTTAAGTTATTCACCGTTTCCGCATTCCGGCGTCGGTTTGACGGCCGGGGCGCCGCCGTGCACTTACATTGGTATCAGAGCCTCGCCATTAACTTCGTCTAGCTTCGTTTGATGTGTTTTTCAGTTCCGATCGACCAAAATTCCGAAAACCCAATTTATGTTCACATCAGTTTTCTGTTAAGATTTTTTGGTGTCCAAAAATTTTTCAGGTGACAGAAAAGTGATCTACCAAAAGATATAAGAATTCTGCAAAAATACGATATAGTGATTCATCTACAGGAGCACGGAAGCGCCGCGAAAACCCACTTCCCGCCGCCCTTCCGCCGCACTGTAGCTTCATCATGTTATCATATTTTTCCAGTTTCTTTCTGGGTTAATTTCTGGGGTTTTGGAATATTAAAATTGGGCCAATTATTTCTGTGAGTGCTGCAGTATTGGTTTGGGGCCCACTTGTTAATTTTTGGTCAATCGGAAATTTTTTTAAACACATTTTTCACAGTATTTACATTATATCTGCGACCGTGAATGTCACTCGATCGGTAAATCCGGTCTAACTGCTATAGCCCGGTTAGACGGATTTGCGAACGTGACTTTCACGTTGATGTTCTATGTATTTGCTGTGATGTTGCGGATCGGTCGGTAGGGATAGCCTGGATGCAATGCTAGTACAGTTTTGTTGTATTATGTACATTTGGTATTGCGGGGCGAGCGTCCGACATGTGGACTGCCGTCGCTGCCTGTTTGTATTATTATTTTGGGGCACGACCTGGTTGCGGTCGATGTACCCGTTGTATGTATATTTTACTTTCTGTACTAGGATTGCCCCGCGGAGGGGTGCACGGATAGACGGGTTCTGGAGGGCAACAAGCCCGCATCTCATGGCATTGAGACGGAGGGGGCTTCACTCTAGGATTGGCGGGCTATTCGCCGCACTCGTAGGGGGTACAGGTTGACCCAGGAGGGGTGCCCAAGTTACCGGATTCCGTGAAGTGCTGGGTGGTCCATTCACGTTGCTGAAGGGGGCTGCCTCGCTTCAGGTTTTGGCGGGTAACTTGCCGCGCCCGTAGGGGTCTAGGATTTCATTGCACAGGCTATCCACACGACCAGGGGAACGTCGGGTTTCAGCGGCTCTGTGAAACCCGGGGATCCCAGATATCTGTATTGTTTCTGTGATGCTGTTCATTTTCTGTGATGTTGCATTTTATTCACGCCTTGAGCGAAATATAATATATTGGTATATATATTAGTAGATGTTGTATATGTTTTGCATCCGCGCTAGTCCAGTCCCCGCTCTGTCGTTAGTAAGCTAACCTAACGGGTAATGACGGGACCCAGTGGCGAATGCGGATGGCATATACGTACATCAGTATATTTTCGTTCTTTGTGGTGTGATCAATTGATGGGACTGCGTTGATTCGGATCAATGCAAGTTAAAAACAAACCTTATCTGATGTTGTTGGAACATTTTTCAAAAAGCTGTTATTGCAAGGACGTTCACTTTTGTTTTGCATCGTGGTATTCATTGGAATATCCTGCTCCTCAGTCGACGAGGCAAGGGCCGAGATCCCTTCACCGGGAGTGACCCCTTGGACAGAAGTTTGCGTCAGGGCATTAACTTCACTATAGCCGATTACTTTTGCTTTGCATCGCGGTATTCAGTTGGAATATCCTGCACCCCATTCTACGGGGAAAGAGCCGAGATCCCTTCACCGGGAGTGACCTCTTTAGCAACGGTTGTCGTCACTATATTTTCAAAAAGCTATCAGTTCCTTCAACGATATCAAGTTCTTTACGTTAAAGGTTTTCGCCAGAAACCATTCGTAGCCCTCCGTCGTTTCAGACGGGTAGCACGTAGTATTCATGCTGTGTTTGTTGACCTTCGTCAAGGCATAGTGTATGGTAGCTGCTTGTTACCTTTCTGCTGCATAGATAGATGCGTTGGTTTCGGACAGTCGTATAGCCTTGTTGACCTTCGTCAAGGGCTTGTACGGGTGGATTCAAATTAACCTGGATAATGACGGGTAGAACTTGACATGTGACTTATGATTTGTTGACCTTCGCCAAGGTCATAAGAGCATGGGGCAGAAATCACATCGGGAGTTTCAAAAGAACTGAAACTTGCCAGATATGCGCATACCTTCTGGAGTGTGATGACGTGAGCGGATTCCGTCACGTTATCATGCGATGATAGTTGGATCCCGATTCCCACTGATGAGTTAGTTTACTCCTCGGGTGACCCCGACTAATTCTTCTTTCAGGTTTGGAGGAGAATTTGAGGTACAGTGGGAGGTTTCCAGATTAGATAAATTGGTGACCATTCTGATCTAGGTTAGAGTGCACGCTGAGTGTTTCTTTTCTCTCTCTCTTTGGCAGCGACCATTGACCCGACCCTAAGACTATGACTGTCACGACCCGAAAGTACGGAACATGACCGGCACTTAAACTACGAACGTCTCGAGGCGTACGTAATCTAAGTAAACCGAAAACCCAGAAATCCAAACCAAGAAGAGTAGTAGAGAGTAGGAAAAACCAACTTAAAGCAAGTAATTTCAATAGCATAAGCCGAATTATGCGGTTTTTAAAACATCAAAAATTTACTGAAAATTTCGGCAGAGTCTCCTTTGTAAAAACTGGCCCCCAAACGGGATACAACATGAATAGTATACGAAATTAAGAAAAAGGCATCCCCAAGCGGGAGCTAGCTCTTCGTCAATCGACGGTCACAACCACACAAGCAATATAATATACAACGCCAACGGCGAGGATCAAAACTCAAAAGGAAACTCAAAACCACTAGAAAAATAACGAGCGACTCTAAGGTCGAAAGAATAACCAACACTGGTCTCTATCTCAAAAAATTACATGTTTGGTTGATGGAATTTACTAGATACAACTGAATAATATCATACAAGGTAATATGATGGGTACGATACAAGAAAAACCCACCTACTAGCAAGTCACCCGAATGAAACTGAGCCCGCAAGCCGTAATGAAACCTGTACGGCAAACCTGCAAGAAACTGGGGCACAACGGGGGTGAGTTGCCAACTCGTGAATAGAAAAACATCTACGCACAGAAATCGCATAAATAACGCAACCTAGGTCAACAATCATAATATATCCTCAAAATAAGTATATAACATGCAGCCTATCACAAGGCTAGGGTAAATATCTAACCCGAGTGTAAACTCATGTGCCCGTGTCAGTGCCTCAAGTAGCAATATAACCTACGAATGAGGTATGAATGCATGAAACAGAATACATGTAAATGAAGAAACTGTTTTCATAAATTAGTAAGATTTCCTTCGTATTTTTAAACTGAGGTATCATAAATGAAATCAGCATCAACAGTGTCTAGCATCGACACAAAACATAAATCTCACTGTCTCGAAATATCAATGTCTCAATCTCAATATCTAGGGCGCCGTCAGTCCAGACCGGCCCCTACCATAAATCTCAAGACCACGACGGTATCCTCCGGATATCCGACGCGTCGGGTAAAATCACCGGTAGGTAGTACTCCCCTGCCAGGCTCAACGTCATCACCACATTCCTCTTGCCCCGGGGTACCGCACCGGGTCCACCATGTACCCGAAACGGTTCATCCGTCTCCTCGAATCGGGTTTCCAAATCCATCAGCAAACTCATGGTGGACGACTCATACATCATGGGAAAACCGCACTTTTTATTTTAAAAGAGAGAATATGTTTATTTGTGTTTTTGCGGTTTTCCTCCAAATCCAGAAAATCTCATAGAAATCCAAATCCAAACCTCAATAGCATGCAAAATAGTGAATATATGCATGAGAATCCATGAATGCGGCATAACAATGAATAACAGTATGCATGAAGTAGCAGGTAATAACTACAATGTCTAAACTATTCGCCAATAGGCTATGTCAAGCAATAATATATTTTCTAAGGTGTACGTGACATGGCAATTACCGATGAAGATGTGTGTGAGCCGGCAAGTAAGTGTACGTGGTACATACGCATCATCGGTAATGGTGCTGGTGTCCTATCAGCATGATATTAAAATGGTGTATGAAACATAATATAAGAATGCGATGCAAAGCGAACCACAAAAAAGTGGGAGCTGAAACTAGACGTAACCAAAACTAATCTGCATTAATCTAATATAAGTCCTACGAATGGTGCCTTTTGAAATAACACGAATCATGGGGTTTTGAAAATAGGGCTACGTTGTTTTTATGAAAAGATACGTCGTTTTTGAAATGTCCGTAGATTCCCTTGAGCTGTCTTTAAAAATGCCCACGATTCGTTAGTTTTTGAAATAGGTAAGAAGTCTAATCTACTCTAACAACTACACTAAACTATACGGCCGAACTAACAAACTGAGCTACAGGTAAGGAAACCGCCTAACATCTGAGTCGATATATAACAATATATAAGTCGGTGATCCTGCCTCAATAGTATCGCGTACGATACAGTATCTCATCTGACATCCTCGAGTCATGAGCACGGATCTATCATCAATATAGGCTCGTACGGTAAATCGTCGTACGGCATCCCAAAAGCTGGGTACGGTTCAATATCACACTATCTCATCACATTTCAGATATCACTTATCATATCATATAATCTGGGGTACTGATATAAGTCTAGTACAACTGATATCATCTACAAAGTATGAATGCGGGGGAGGGGGGGGTAAACACACATCCCGAACCCGCAAGAATCACATTTCGTATCCCAAATACGAATCATATCAAATCACCGATCTCGCGGCACAAAGCCCACATCATCGACTCAACTCCAAAGTCATCCCATATCATCAAACACCGTGCAAGTATAAGAAACACACAAGTGTATGCGTGTGGGTGCAAATCTATCCTATGGTTCGCAACTAGGAACTACGCTAGTTATTTCTACCCCTAACTAACCATAACACACTAACTATCACACATACAAATATACTACATAGTACTAATTACGGACTGCGGGGGTGCTATACGCCATCCACCCGACTTCTCCCCGTAGATATAAATCTACTCACCTGGTCCTCGCTAGCCGGTGCCGACGTCGCCACGCGCTTGCTTGTCGTCTCGAAGTCCATATGGGGTACCTACATATCACAATGTATCGTATCGCATAAAAACCCAATTCAAAATCGAAACAGCATACGAAAACTAAATCGGCACGCGTATCATGAATAGGTCAAAACCTATCGCCTACACATGCAAGAATAGTCAAACCAACCCTCGATGTCGATGTACGAACGTCAAACCATCGAGAAAATCCAATCACACTCATTTGCACATTCACGAACACTAATTTTAATATAAAATAGGTTAAAACTCACGAAAACCCCAAATTCACTCTAAAAGCCGTTTTTCCGAAAAACTAGCAAGCAAAATTACCCGTTTTAGTACAAAACTCGATGTTTAAACAATTCTAGCGGCCATAATACTTATTAAATAACTTAAATAAGTCAATAAAACCATTTCCATAATTTAATCTCATTAAATTTCATTAACCCCAAAAACCTAGTTTACAAATTATCCAATTTTAACAATTTTCAAGCAAAAATTCACAATTTATCAATTAAGCTTAGTTTTGCATAACCTAAGGTATTAAACCACTCATTATAATGTTAATAATGCTATGAAACCATAATTAGAATTTTTATCTAACAATTTAACTTAATTTTGAAAACCTAGTTTGCAATATTATGCAATTTGGACAATTTAAAGGTAGCAATTAGCAAGATATAACAAGATTAAGTTTTACATAACAAAAACATGTTAATCTATTCATTAAGACCACAATCTAATGATAACAACCCTAATAAACAATTTTACCCTTTTCTAGAATTTCCTAAACTAGCAATCACAACCAAATTAACACTCGAATAAAATAGACTATCATAATTAAACAACAATTTAACAAAAAGGGTCAAGATTTTTATACCTCACAATTTCAAGAGATCTATCACGAATCTAGCACCAAAATCTTGGCCTCCAAAATGAAAACTTTTCACCAAAATCCATGCTTGAGAGGCTAAGGAAAAATGGGTAGGAGTTTGATTTTGATTTTGTGGGATTTTTGGTTGATTTTTGATGAATTTTTGATGGAAAAAGAAGTGGGATTTTGGGAGGGCTGATGCAGTTTTTTGGGAGAGGGGAGGCTCGGCTATGAGCAGGAGGGGTGTGTGAGTGTGGGGGGAAAAAGAGAATTTCCCAAGTCAAAGCCCAAACTTAACATATAAAAGCACATGTTTCATTGTTTATTATTATTTCCTTTATTTCTTTCTTTTTGTTAAACTTGTGAGGCATGAAATGGGGGGAAATTCGTTCAGTTTCAGCCAAGAGGGGATTTGGGTTTGTGTGGGTGTGTGGGTGTGAAGCAATGAACACCAAACACCAATTCAATATGCCCCAAAACCCTTTTATTTTCACAAAATAAGTCTTTTTCTTCAATATTTTCTAAACTGTTTTGGCAAATGATTTCGTTCCAAAAACCACATGTTAAAATTTTATTTAATGTTTTATGATGCACAAAATTTGTTTCAACTCATTCCAATTTGTAATTTTCCCTAATTAAATGTATTAGTGACGGCTTAAATAATAATAAAATAATATTTTTTTCAGAAAATTTGAAATTTCACCAGTGGCTCAATAAACACCAAATAATAGCAATTACATAACTAGAATATGTATATTTAATTTTTATAATAAGATATTTGTATTTTGACTTTTTACCGAAAACACCCTTATCTTACCGATTTTTCGAAATTTCACCGAAACGATTTTCAAAACGTTACAATCTTCCCCCCTTAAAGAAATTCGGTCCCCGAATTTAAATTCAAACTCCCCCAAATACTAAAACATTTAAGAAAAACCATCAAGTCGTCGGGGCTCCGAAATTGTAAATACATAAGACAAATCGTAGCGCAGCGCATGCGCTTGAAAAATGAGCATATAACTCAAATCAAAACTCCGTCAAGCATCCCGCAATCATCGGAGTCATAGAGAAGACATCAATGCCAAATCCAAATCAAAACCAATATGCCATAACTCGAAACTATACATGTAAACATCGAATCTTTATCTGTAAGTATCTGAAGGAAATGCATGCCAAATCTCTTTAAATCGCTGTGCAACGCGTATAACACTGCACAGTGGCGGACGTCTATCATAAGAAAATAACTATATACATATATACCCTTGTTTGAAATGTACGTTCCGCCGTTTTGGGAACAATTTAGAAGGGTCTCCTTGTTTTAAACATTTCGTGTCATATCAGACACGTAGGTAAATACTGAGGCTATAGCTCGCTTTTTGGAAATCCCTTCAATAACTATCAATGCATGCAAAATATATTCAGGTACTGTCCTCTGACTAGTCCTGCTCAGTACGAAAACACATAGCAATATCATAAAAACGTACTGCTCTATCAGAAATCAATCCCAAAATATGCACATGAATACTATGTGCGTCTCATGCGCACGGAAATCAAAATCCATGAATGTGCCATACATGCGCACAGAAACAACATCTAAGTGCATCAGGTGTGCACGAAACATCTGTCGCAGGCAACATGTGTGCCTGACAGCAAAATCAGGTGCATCTGACATGCACGAAAAAAAAAGAAAAAAAAAAAAAAAAATCTCGATTTAGTGCCTCTGGTGTGCACCAAAATTACCCTTCAAAACATGCGCCCAACATGCGCGAAAATCCAAATCAGGTGCATCCATCGTGCATGAAATCATGAAATCCAATATCAAGCGCCGAACGTGCGCAAAAGCAATCAGGTGCACAAGGTGCACAAAACAATTATCGAGTATCACAATCAAAATCGAAGCCCAGTGCATCTAAGTGCATAAAAGGCGTATCACCGCACTGCAAGCATATATAAACTATACCGAGTGCAGGAACGAAATCGTGTGCATGCATACGCACAAAACCAACTCAACTGTTTAAAACCGTAAAATCACAAACATGTGAAACTAAAGAACGAAAACGATATCAAGTGCAACACTGTGCAAAGATCGTAAATCCTCAATCATCAAAATCAAATCATACGAATAAATCACCCAAAACATCGTAATCAATAATGGCGGAATAGTACTGCTCCAGCGCATCCTCTAAGAATCTCGGCCAACTGTCGCGGTCACTAGTGGGACGTCTCGTCGATAATCATGAACTCTGTCCTGCTGGTGTGCGTGACCATGACCACTCCTGGGTCAAGGTCTTCACTGTGAATTACCAATCTTTCGGTCCATCGGCTCATCGGCCCTGTCAGGTGTGCTAACGGGGATGATTCCGTTCTGGCACGTCTCTTGTCATCTCCCGGTCAAACATCACGACCACTCGTAAGACAGCATATCACTGGCGTCGGCCTCTGGCTCTCTGAATGTACGTGACACATCTGATCCTGGGTGCAAGTATCATTGCAGCAGTGTCCTGGAAGGAATCCTGCTCACGGTCTCTTCCATGTCTCGTCTCTGCCAACTGTCTGGAAGTCATCGTCCTTTTCTATATCTGCATCTTGCTCCGGAATGGCTGCATACCCATCGCGACCTCTTTTGGAAGGTATATCCAGTACTCTGCCTCGGCATGCATATCGCATCTCTGATGTCGGCGGAGTGGAACGTCATCTCATCTAGATCTGGTGCGAACCTCTTACTCCACTTTTCTCTAATGTCGTCTGCTTTGGACTCGTCTCGTCGCGGCTGCATGGACTGAGCTCCAACGGCTATCCTCGTATCGGGAGTCTCCCAAGAAATGCATCTCACCACCTAGCATCCGAATTAAGTCGAGCCATCCGATCGAGTCGTCAAAACCTCATAATCCCCCAAGAGCACAACATCTTGGGCACAGTATAATAGTATCGAGTACATACCACAGCATCGGTGGTCCAGCCGTAGAAGGGCAAACCCAAGCCTCACTAATGGCGCCGTAGAACTGCCGCAAACCCGAAGGTTCAAAGGCTTTCACACGGTCATTAAGTCGAGTTAGGGTTTCATTCTTCTAGAGGGACCATAGAATTGCCTGCATGTCTTTTCGACTACTTAAAACTTGGAATAATAGGTTGCTGACATTCGATCGTCTCTGTCGACTCTCAACGTCTCCGCGTGAAATCGTCTCCAGCTGGAATCAATCTATCTGATGACCTCGCATCAGGGTAGGCGAACGATCCACAAGTCCTAGTCATTCATCCTCGATGACTAGCGACCTTCTATCATCTCTTAGTACAACTCGTTCTGCCCTAACGACATCATCTGGGGCAATATCTCGTCGTTCGCAGCAATAACTAGCTCGCTCATCTGCACGCTGAACAGTGCCTCGACCATCATGAATAAGCAACACACCAACGGTCATCAAAATCTGGCTGGCCTCTGTCAGTGGCTCAATCCTCTAGTGTCGATCAGCACCTCCGAGTAACCTCATAAAGGCGATCCGCCAAACGCTCGTGGCGCGGAAACACAGTAAAATGACACATCTCTGCAATCGTGTGTCGCCGGAATTTCGCCCTGGTCAGTCCTCGTTCGTGACGAGCTTGTGCTGACCGCAGCTCTAGCCGTAGCTCTCCCTGCTGGTAACCATAGCAGCAAAACCAAACTGGTACCGACGAGGCTAGATCAGGAAGGAATATAATACTGAACAAGGAAATGTACATCCTAAGGCTTCATAAATGGAGTGGCGTGTCGTAAATATGCCGCGGAACATACCAACGGTACGTCACTCTACTTTAGTCACCTATTCCATCAACCAAGGGTCATCCTACGCTCCGAAGGTAAAACCTAACGCTCTGATACCAACTTTGTCACGACCCGAAAGTACGGAACATGACCGGCACTTAAACTACGAACGTCTCGAGGCGTACGTAATCTAAGTAAACCGAAAACCCAGAAATCCAAACCAAGAAGAGTAGTAGAGAGTAGGAAAAACCAACTTAAAGCAAGTAATTTCAATAGCATAAGCCGAATTATGCGGTTTTTAAAACATCAAAAATTTACTGAAAATTTCGGCAGAGTCTCCTTTGTAAAAACTGGCCCCCAAACGGGATACAACATGAATAGTATACGAAATTAAGAAAAAGGCATCCCCAAGCGGGAGCTAGCTCTTCGTCAATCGACGGTCACAACCACACAAGCAATATAATATACAACGCCAACGGCGAGGATCAAAACTCAAAAGGAAACTCAAAACCACTAGAAAAATAACGAGCGACTCTAAGGTCGAAAGAATAACCAACACTGGTCTCTATCTCAAAAAATTACATGTTTGGTTGATGGAATTTACTAGATACAACTGAATAATATCATACAAGGTAATATGATGGGTACGATACAAGAAAAACCCACCTACTAGCAAGTCACCCGAATGAAACTGAGCCCGCAAGCCGTAATGAAACCTGTACGGCAAACCTGCAAGAAACTGGGGCACAACGGGGGTGAGTTGCCAACTCGTGAATAGAAAAACATCTACGCACAGAAATCGCATAAATAACGCAACCTAGGTCAACAATCATAATATACCCTCAAAATAAGTATATAACATGCAGCCTATCACAAGGCTAGGGTAAATATCTAACCCGAGTGTAAACTCATGTGCCCGTGTCAGTGCCTCAAGTAGCAATATAACCTACGAATGAGGTATGAATGCATGAAACAGAATACATGTAAATGAAGAAACTGTTTTCATAAATTAGTAAGATTTCCTTCGTATTTTTAAACTGAGGTATCATAAATGAAATCAGCATCAACAGTGTCTAGCATCGACACAAAACATAAATCTCACTGTCTCGAAATATCAATGTCTCAATCTCAATATCTAGGGCGCCGTCAGTCCAGACCGGCCCCTACCATAAATCTCAAGACCACGACGGTATCCTCCGGATATCCGACGCGTCGGGTAAAATCACCGGTAGGTAGTACTCCCCTGCCAGGCTCAACGTCATCACCACATTCCTCTTGCCCCGGGGTACCGCACCGGGTCCACCATGTACCCGAAACGGTTCATCCGTCTCCTCGAATCGGGTTTCCAAATCCATCAGCAAACTCATGGTGGACGACTCATACATCATGGGAAAACCGCACTTTTTATTTTAAAAGAGAGAATATGTTTATTTGTGTTTTTGCGGTTTTCCTCCAAATCCAGAAAATCTCATAGAAATCCAAATCCAAACCTCAATAGCATGCAAAATAGTGAATATATGCATGAGAATCCATGAATGCGGCATAACAATGAATAACAGTATGCATGAAGTAGCAGGTAATAACTACAATGTCTAAACTATTCGCCAATAGGCTATGTCAAGCAATAATATATTTTCTAAGGTGTACGTGACATGGCAATTACCGATGAAGATGTGTGTGAGCCGGCAAGTAAGTGTACGTGGTACATACGCATCATCGGTAATGGTGCTGGTGTCCTATCAGCATGATATTAAAATGGTGTATGAAACATAATATAAGAATGCGATGCAAAGCGAACCACAAAAAAGTGGGAGCTGAAACTAGACGTAACCAAAACTAATCTGCATTAATCTAATATAAGTCCTACGAATGGTGCCTTTTGAAATAACACGAATCATGGGGTTTTGAAAATAGGGCTACGTTGTTTTTATGAAAAGATACGTCGTTTTTGAAATGTCCGTAGATTCCCTTGAGCTGTCTTTAAAAATGCCCACGATTCGTTAGTTTTTGAAATAGGTAAGAAGTCTAATCTACTCTAACAACTACACTAAACTATACGGCCGAACTAACAAACTGAGCTACAGGTAAGGAAACCGCCTAACATCTGAGTCGATATATAACAATATATAAGTCGGTGATCCTGCCTCAATAGTATCGCGTACGATACAGTATCTCATCTGACATCCTCGAGTCATGAGCACGGATCTATCATCAATATAGGCTCGTACGGTAAATCGTCGTACGGCATCCCAAAAGCTGGGTACGGTTCAATATCACACTATCTCATCACATTTCAGATATCACTTATCATATCATATAATCTGGGGTACTGATATAAGTCTAGTACAACTGATATCATCTACAAAGTATGAATGCGGGGGAGGGGGGGGTAAACACACATCCCGAACCCGCAAGAATCACATTTCGTATCCCAAATACGAATCATATCAAATCACCGATCTCGCGGCACAAAGCCCACATCATCGACTCAACTCCAAAGTCATCCCATATCATCAAACACCGTGCAAGTATAAGAAACACACAAGTGTATGCGTGTGGGTGCAAATCTATCCTATGGTTCGCAACTAGGAACTACGCTAGTTATTTCTACCCCTAACTAACCATAACACACTAACTATCACACATACAAATATACTACATAGTACTAATTACGGACTGCGGGGGTGCTATACGCCATCCACCCGACTTCTCCCCGTAGATATAAATCTACTCACCTGGTCCTCGCTAGCCGGTGCCGACGTCGCCACGCGCTTGCTTGTCGTCTCGAAGTCCATATGGGGTACCTACATATCACAATGTATCGTATCGCATAAAAACCCAATTCAAAATCGAAACAGCATACGAAAACTAAATCGGCACGCGTATCATGAATAGGTCAAAACCTATCGCCTACACATGCAAGAATAGTCAAACCAACCCTCGATGTCGATGTACGAACGTCAAACCATCGAGAAAATCCAATCACACTCATTTGCACATTCACGAACACTAATTTTAATATAAAATAGGTTAAAACTCACGAAAACCCCAAATTCACTCTAAAAGCCGTTTTTCCGAAAAACTAGCAAGCAAAATTACCCGTTTTAGTACAAAACTCGATGTTTAAACAATTCTAGCGGCCATAATACTTATTAAATAACTTAAATAAGTCAATAAAACCATTTCCATAATTTAATCTCATTAAATTTCATTAACCCCAAAAACCTAGTTTACAAATTATCCAATTTTAACAATTTTCAAGCAAAAATTCACAATTTATCAATTAAGCTTAGTTTTGCATAACCTAAGGTATTAAACCACTCATTATAATGTTAATAATGCTATGAAACCATAATTAGAATTTTTATCTAACAATTTAACTTAATTTTGAAAACCTAGTTTGCAATATTATGCAATTTGGACAATTTAAAGGTAGCAATTAGCAAGATATAACAAGATTAAGTTTTACATAACAAAAACATGTTAATCTATTCATTAAGACCACAATCTAATGATAACAACCCTAATAAACAATTTTACCCTTTTCTAGAATTTCCTAAACTAGCAATCACAACCAAATTAACACTCGAATAAAATAGACTATCATAATTAAACAACAATTTAACAAAAAGGGTCAAGATTTTTATACCTCACAATTTCAAGAGATCTATCACGAATCTAGCACCAAAATCTTGGCCTCCAAAATGAAAACTTTTCACCAAAATCCATGCTTGAGAGGCTAAGGAAAAATGGGTAGGAGTTTGATTTTGATTTTGTGGGATTTTTGGTTGATTTTTGATGAATTTTTGATGGAAAAAGAAGTGGGATTTTGGGAGGGCTGATGCAGTTTTTTGGGAGAGGGGAGGCTCGGCTATGAGCAGGAGGGGTGTGTGAGTGTGGGGGGAAAAAGAGAATTTCCCAAGTCAAAGCCCAAACTTAACATATAAAAGCACATGTTTCATTGTTTATTATTATTTCCTTTATTTCTTTCTTTTTGTTAAACTTGTGAGGCATGAAATGGGGGGAAATTCGTTCAGTTTCAGCCAAGAGGGGATTTGGGTTTGTGTGGGTGTGTGGGTGTGAAGCAATGAACACCAAACACCAATTCAATATGCCCCAAAACCCTTTTATTTTCACAAAATAAGTCTTTTTCTTCAATATTTTCTAAACTGTTTTGGCAAATGATTTCGTTCCAAAAACCACATGTTAAAATTTTATTTAATGTTTTATGATGCACAAAATTTGTTTCAACTCATTCCAATTTGTAATTTTCCCTAATTAAATGTATTAGTGACGGCTTAAATAATAATAAAATAATATTTTTTTCAGAAAATTTGAAATTTCACCAGTGGCTCAATAAACACCAAATAATAGCAATTACATAACTAGAATATGTATATTTAATTTTTATAATAAGATATTTGTATTTTGACTTTTTACCGAAAACACCCTTATCTTACCGATTTTTCGAAATTTCACCGAAACGATTTTCAAAACGTTACAATGACTTAGTGACCAAGTTGACCGAACCTTCTTAACACTGGCTTTTGGATTGTCAGAGTTGCGAACCTCATTGCCACTCCTACTTTTACCCTTTTATCCAGGACACCCCGTTTTACTACGAACGTCCACTTCCATTGGACAAAACCATCGTATGGTTAGATACGAACTCGAAAGAATTTATTCGAGGATGGTTTCCGGTTCTGGAGAAAACGGATAGGATTATTCAGTTGTCTTTTCCTTTTACCCTCTCTCAGGTTACGAGTACTCCTTGGTTTAGGGGTAGTACACCTATTACGCAAATTGGATTGTCTTCTTCCAAACCTTAGGCTGGTGCCGACCGGTAGGGAATGAAGAAAACCAATTAGCATAACGATGGTGTGCAGAAGGTATTAAGTTCAGACAAAGCAAGGGATTAGTAAGAGGGCAAAGTAAATTGCAACAGATATTCACGACCAAACCAAATACTTCGTTACCACTCCCTCATCACCTTTGTATTTCTCCAGGACACTCCGTATCACTACGAAGATCCACAGTTTATTGGATAATCCATCGTATGGTGATATACGAACTCGAAAGGAACTTGTTCCAGTTCGGGGATGGATTCTGGTTCAGGAGAAATAAGAATTAAGTTCATTCGGTTGTCTTTTATCCTCACCTTCTCTCGCATTGCGAGTGTTCCTAGGATTAGGACAGTACACCCATTATGCTTATTGGATAGTCTTCTTCCAAACCATAGGCTGGTGCCGAACGGTGGGGAAGGAAGAAAACCATTTGGCCTAAAGGGGTGTACAGAAGGTAAAGACTAAAGACATATGAAGGGATGTGGAGAGATGGCAATGAATTATACGGTTGTAGTTGTGAATCTGAATAATGGAAGAGGCATTACTATGAATACCGGGATACCCCACGAAACATTTCAATGTTTCAGTTTCACTGTGCACAGTTAAAGGAAAACTGATTTCCCGATTAGATACTTACTCCAGGGTATGTATTTACCAGGTACGATTCTCACATCTGTATGGTTTTACAGATGATGAGTGGGAGTAAGTTATTGGGAATTGGGTGATCATCCTCATTATATCGGGATTCGTTGTAATCGGTGATATTTGAGGAAATCGCCTGGGCTGTTTGCCAGTCGGCAAATATTTGGTTTTGAATATCCGCAGTTATGCACCAATTTCAAATTGATATATCTGTACGTCTATCTTCATAGAGTGAGATATACCTTTTTGAAATTATGTCTGTGACATCTACCTATATCAGTGGATGGTTAGGTAAGGAGCATTAAACAGCGGTGTAATTCTTCTTAACCATAAGTACAGTTTTCAAACTACGACACACAGTGAATGAGTTATCAGACTCAAGGGACTTGTACAGAGTATTGTATGTTGTCCAGGGTCCATCAGGACAGAGGGGTTGGTCCTCATACTATATTCTGTTTACTTTTAACTTCTCTAGTTCTTAGACATGTGTTTCGTTGAAACACAGGGTCTAAGTTTTGAGGAGTTATTGGTATTTGAATAGAGTAGAGAACCAGGTATAGCAAGTATCGGGATTCTTCAAAGAGATCGAAGATGTAGATACTTGTGTATGGTATTCAGTTGATAGTAATGATTAAGAGATCTTGCTTCTCTTTCAGGTTACTCATAATTGGAAGTATTCCTAAGTTGAGTAACGCTGATCGGCCTCCTTCCATTTAGTTGACATGCACTGGGGATAGCTGCATGATTTGAATCTGGTTCAATTAAATCTGTGCCTCTGTTTCTATATTGGATATAGTACAGTTCATATCTTAACATTGTTAAGGTACGGGGAGTTGTCTGGCTTATGCTTAAAACCAGACACTGGACAACTCAAGGCACATTTCTGTAATGGCTGTTTGTGGGTTGACCCAGGCTATGACGCGGGTTGATTTTCTACCATCTGGATGAACAATAGCAATATTGTTCTAGACTCGCCACAGTTTTATTAAAAATGGATTTTTCAGAAAACAGTAGTGGGAGTATGGTAGAACTGGAAGTGATTCCAGAACCACAAACGATTACTGAAGATTTGATAAGGAACCTAAAGATTCAATCTGGATTGACATTCCATTGGCCACTCCGCAGATAAGGTGGGTAACTTCAGGCACCAGAGAGGTACTACGGTAGCCTCAAGGACGGTGACAGGGAAGTTCTTGTTTACCCACAATTACCATTGCTGTTGTTCCAGGCTGTGAGACCCGGCGGGAGGATGAGTATAGCGTCGTTCTGAACTCGCTTCAGAAGTGTACGTGTATATGACTCTGCCAGAGGGTTGTCGTAGTCAGTGGGAGCAGCGGAAGCATTGGTGGACAGGTAGCTTATGTCTATTTATAGACTAGAGCAGATGTAGCGGAGATAGATCATCTATTTCTGACGTGACAGTCATGGGTTTGACTTCATCAGAATAAGGGATGGATCTGTTGAGAAGGTGGTAGGGTGTGATATCCTGGTATTTGGATGATATACACAGAGTAGGAAAAGAAACTCCTACACTACGATCGGTTATACTTTGGTCGTCACACAGTTGTTTCTCCACAAAGGAAATGGATTTTATATCAGACATACTGGTTACTAGATCTATGGTTTTAGATCTAGATTTGGGTGGTTTCCCAATCAGGGTACTTGACAGCATTCTAAGAGTATTTAGGATGGACGACTCCTGGCACGGTAGTGTACCTGCAGGTAATGGAGTCACCCTCTCCAAAGGTGTCTTACAGACTAAAGGGGAGAGGGACGGGCATGATTGGCGGATCACTTGCTCAGGCAATTGAGTCAATCGTGAGATGTCAAGTACCACACCAGATGTTGTTCTTGCACTAGATGCAATAAGTTGACATTAATCCAGTCCTGGAGAAACAGTCGGAAGCAGTTTTAGAACATAAGTGGATGTTCTAGGGAGATGATAACGACAGCCTCATTCAGGAGACAGTTATCATTCCAGGCTTCCAAGGTGACATGGACGACAAGAAGGTTATCAGAGTTATATTTTTCCTTCTGATGAGGGGCTGTATTTTGGACAGTTGGTCCAAGGCAATACTGAGGGAGGCATGGCGCAGGATACTGATTAAGTTCAGTTGACGATACAGTCTAAGAAGTTTGGATTTGGAGTTCATTTATGAGCTATGTCCCATCAGACATCCAGACACATTCTAAGACAGGTATTGCTCATTTCGGGAGATGGGTTTCTCCGCGAACTTGAGATATAGAGAGACATGGAAAGAGACAACAAGGCGGATCCACTCACTGAGGCTATTCCTCGAACGCAATAGTTTCGCAAACGAGCTTTGTGAGACTGACTAGTAGAGGAGTTGGGTGTTCGGTATCACACGGGCTGTGAGTATGCGACATCGCAATAATTAGCCTTGAGTGCAAGTGGGAGATTGTTGGAGATAGTGCCCTCAGAGTCAATTATTAGGTCACAGGTACGTGATTGTAATGATTGATGGAGGACCTATCCCGGTAGGACAGTCTTACTCGAGATGATAGTATGCTATCTGGTTTACCTTTATCATCGTGTACTGCTTTAGGTGACATGACACGTCGCTATTACACGTTGATAGAGCCCCTAGGATTCTTTCTTAACCACCAGCAGTATGAGGGCGATCATATAAGTGAGAGCTGGGGGTCTACAAGCATATCCTTAAAAGGTCCCTAGTCGTGGGAGTTTCGAGACCGGGCATCGATACTCCATTAGTAGACTAGTGTATACAGTCGAGACCCCGACGAGGGGCGGTGGCCGGTCTCACAAGCCACTGGTGTGAGTTGGATCACCTAAGATGTATACAGGTGCTCATTGGGTTATGAGTACACCGGACAGGACTCGCCGGGAACATGCTAGTTGGTCATATACCAGACGTCAGATGGCAGTTCCCTGGTGACATGTGTGCAGGTTAGTTCATCGACCTGGGGATCGTCATTTGTCTCGTGTGAGTTCCCACTGTACTTTGATCACTACCCTACCACGGCTCAAAGGAGTCGTGCAAACAGGTTTTAGTTGGGTACAGTCCCGAGCCACATGGAGGCAGTGAGCGTATCTTCACGGGTTCGTCTCTCCCGGTATTGGGGGTGAAGTCGTACTGTGTCTAGGAGAGCCATTACACAAAGTCCTTGGCCAAGGCAAGGAGATTTACTGGTAGGTATTCCAGTAGTATCTCAGGGTGTTCTGGGCTACACTCCGACACGACTTGTACCGCTTTTGGGGGTCTGACTTTTACCAACCCCCTAGGCCCGCCATGCGATACTCATAGACGAACGGACCGGACTGCACGGATATTGTCACTGACAGGCTCAGTTGGGTGTCGGGGTGAGCTTCCTCATCGACGTCCCTTTTGGTCAATAGCTGGTGGCCCGTCACGTATTGGCATATACCTCTGACGTGCTAGTGGTTAAATCCACAGCCATAGTATTGACGAGTCTTTAGAGTCCACCACATTTACAGTTACTCAGCTTTCGGGCGAAAGGTTGTAGAGGCCGTATGGAGATATGGCAAGGTCCGATCAGATACGTGCGGTATTGCACGGATCAGGATCGGACAGTCTGTACTATAGGCCGTATGCATATATGGCAGGGTTCGATCAGATACGTGCGGTATTGCACGGATCAGGATCGAACAGATATTACTAGCCGGCTTTGGTTTAAGCCGGATCTTAGTATAGTACAGTGTAGAGTTTGTCTCATTGCATTTGTATTTCGGTCGAAATACAGATGCGGGTGTGTATGCACAGTATTGGGGTTTTCCTATAATTTATTACGGGACCAGTTTTCTGGAGTTGCCAGTTTGCTTTCCGTTTCGGCCAATTTCCATTGTTCCGTTCATTGGCCGAAGATTGGTGGAGGAGGGTTTATTTGCATTGTTCAAATAGACTTTTGTGGAGGGGGTCCTTGCATATTATCATGTCATGATTATAGCACCATCCATTGACTTGCTTGACTTCATATTTCATGATGGATTGACTTTGGATATCATCATGGTTGATGAGTGATAGAAGAGTGTGGTTTTCACCTTGCTATCATTGGTTCACATGATTGTTTTTCCCTCTCTCTTGCATGATTGAGTTTCCCCCCCATTCTTTTAGCTATCCATCTCATTCTCTCCATTCTAGAGGTGCATGGCCGGCCACTCATTTTGGGGTTGGCTGTCCAAATTATTTGGGGAGGTATTTTTGTTCATATCATGCTCCAAAATACCCCAAGCTCCTCCACACTTTGTTCTTGTTTCATCCCTCCACCAATGGCAACCTCCACTACCCCAAAAAGAGACACAAGCTCACTACATATTCTACAACGAACCTTGGGCACGTCGAGTAGCCGGCTTCGTGCCCGAGTTGCCTCGGCATTGAGGCGGGAGCCCGTAAACGATGTAGGCGACGTGGTGCACTTCCGGCGACGAGGAGGAGACGGACGGAGATCCCGCGAGGAGATCGGATTGGAGATGAAGACCGGAGGACTTGGATCGTCGGTATATCTCTTTCCCATCTTCTTGTTAGCTTAGACTTGTTAATGGTAAGGATCCGGGTGTTTAGTACGCGGTGGTGCCGGTTTGCTAAGTCCGCAAAATTTAAGTTATTCACCGTTTCCGCATTCCGGCGTCGGTTTGACGGCCGGGGCGCCGCCGTGCACTTACAAGGTTAGTCCTTGGACCCGAGATCGGCATTTGCCTTGTGAGAGTTCCCACTGAACTTTGATCACTACCCTACTACGGCTCTACTGAGTCGTGCAAACAGGTTTTGGTTGGGTTCAGTCCCGAGCCATATGGAGGCAGTGAGCGATTGTCGGGGATTCGTCTCTCCCAGTATAGGGAGTCGATATCGCATTGTGATTCAATTGGTCAGGACCATAAGACCTTGGCCAAGGCACTTTGGATTTACTGATAGGTTGATCAGTAGTTTCCCGGATTGGTCCTGAGCCACATCGGCATGACTTATCAGGTTATTAGGGTCTGACGTTCACCATCCCCTAGACCCGGTATGCGATACTCTTTGACGAAGAGACCGGAGTTTACGGATATTGTCACGGATAGGCTCAGTAGAAGATCCGGATGAGTTTGCTCATCGGCCTTCTTTTCGACAGGTACCTGGGTAGCCATTACGTACAGCTAGTGCCGCTGACGTACTTGTGGTTAAACCAACTGCCAGAGCACTGTCAAGTCTTTAGAGTCCCACACAGAGGGTTCCCCTGATTCAGGCGAAATGATGTAGTAGCCGTATTGGATACGTGCAGGGTTCGATCGATTGATGTATTTTGTACTCAGATTTTCGATTGGACAGTTGGTAATACTAGCCGGCTCGGGTTTTATGCTGGATTATTAAATCTGGTATTGATTTAATAATTTACGTATATGTATTTCGATATATATATTCTAGTATTGCGTTCTTCGTGTTATTCTATCTCTTTGGGCATTCGGATTTTTATCTGATTGCCGGTATATATATACAGTAGACTGAAATCCATATTTATTACAGATTTCCTTCTAGAAGTTGGCCACCTCATTATGTATTTTCCTTTTATTTGATAATTGGAAATGAGGTGTAAAGTGAAGGGTATAGGAGGAAAAGAGGTGACCATGCTTCAATAGTGGTCAAATGAATTTAAAATTCATTTTGGGTTTAATATTGAAGCATGGTTGCTATTGTTTAATGAAAGAAAATGGCATACAAAACCTATGTGTGTTATTTTCTCTCTCATGCTTGATTCATTTATTTCTCTTGAGCAATCATCTCCTCCATCCTCTAGCTTTCTCCTCCACCTTCATATTCTTCCTCTTTACTACATTTCTCATGTGTTGAGATACAAGTGAAGAGGCTAGAAAGTGATAGAACACTTAGACATCAAAACTACATCCTAGACTACTTGGACTAGAATCCCAAGTTCTCTAGTTTCACCTTTTGGCACATAGCAAGGAGCTAGAGCCATGGATCATATTCCACGGGTAGATCATCTGCGACAAAAGAAGGCCGGAGAACAAGCTCGATCCCGATGGACCGATGGAGCCGGTTTTGGAGTTCAAGCAAGTTCAAGGTGGATGCAAGGTGCTAAGGATGAAGAGCGAAGACCGAAGGACTGTTGCACCACGGCAGCGCCCCGGCCGTCTTACTCGAGGCCAAATTGCGGAATCAAAATTTTTCCTTACTCGGAAACCGGCGCTACCGCGGACAAAGAAAACCCGGATCATTAACCATTAACCTAACGCTAGCAATCAAGAGATGGGGTGAGAAGTATACCGAGTGATCCGAGTCCTCCGGTCTTCTCGTCATCATCCCGATCTCCCACAGAAAGTCTTGGCTCCACATCGTCGCCTCCTCGCCGGAAAGGGCACCACATCGCCTTCGTCTTTTACGGGCTCCCGCCTCAATACCGAGGCAACTCGAGCATGAAGCCGGCAACTCGACATGCTCAAGATTTGCTGTAGGAAGTGTAGTGTAGAATCGTAGTCTCTTTAGGGGTATTGGAGTTGCCTTTAGATGGAGGGAAGAATGAAACTTTGGAGGCAAATGATGCTATCATTTTTCAAGGAAAATGAGATGAACCAATGATACAAAAAAATCAATCTCTCATTTTTCTCCTCTCTCTAATGAGTGGCCGGCCCAACCATGATAGAAATGGTGGAGGAATCTCTATACCAATGAAGCAAGAAGGGAGGTCATTGTAGGATGAAGAGAAGAGGTGACTATATCATAAAGCAAGAAAACATAGAACCATGCTTCACATTAATTCACACCATACCCTTTCATGTCAAATTAATGCAAGCATGGAGCAAGATATGAAAGGTATCATAATCAACACAATTGCATAAAACCCCTCCACAAAGTGTAATTTGCAAAACTGCAAATTACCCCCTCCATCGGAAAAGTCCGGCCGGGAAAGAACAAAGGAAAACCGGCCGGAACGGAATGCAAACTGGCAACTCCAGAAAACTGGTCCCGTAATAAATTACAGGAAAACCCCGATACTGTGCATACACACCCGCATCTGTATTCCGTCCGGATACAAATGTAATGAGACAAAATCTACACTGTACTAAACTAAGACCGGCTTAAACCAAAGCCGGCTAGTAATATCCGTTCGATCCTGATCCGTGCAATACCGCACGTATCTGATCGAACCCTGCCATATACCTATACGGCTACTAGTACAAACCGTCCGATCCTGATCCGTGCAATACCGCACGTATCTGATCGGACCCTGCCATATCTCCATACGGCCTCTACAGCGTTTCGCCCGAAAGCTTGAGTAACTGTAAGTGTGGTGGACTCTAAAGACTCGTCAATACAATGGCTGTGGATTTAACCACTAGCACGTCAGAGGTATAAGCCAATACGTAACGGGCCACCAGCTATTGACCAAAAGGGACGTCGATGAGCGAACTCATCCTGACACCCTACTGAGCCTGTCAGTGACAATATCCGTACAGTCCGGTCCGTTCGTCTATGAGTATCGCATGGCGGGCCTAGGGGGTTGGTAAAAGTCAGACCCCCAAAAGCGGTACAAGTCGTGTCGGAGCATAGCCTAGAACGCCCTGAGATACTACTGGAATACCTACCAGTAAATCTCCTGCCTCGGCCGAGGGCTTTGCGTAATGGCTCTCCTAGACACAGCGCGACCTCACCCCCAATACCGGGAGAGACGAACCCCTGCAGATCCGCTCACTGCCTCTATGTGGCTCGGGACTGTACCCAACTAAAACCTGTTTGCACGACTCCTTTGAGCCGTGGTAGGGTAGTAATCAAAGTACAGTGGGAACTCACACGAGACAAATGACGATCTCAGGTCGATGAACTAACCTGTACACATGTCACCTGGGAACTGCTATCTGACATCTGGTATAAGACCAACTAGCAGGTTCCCGGCGAGTCCTGTCCGATGTACTCATAACCCAATGAGCACCTGTATACATCTTAGGTGAACCAACTGACACCAGTGGCTTGTGAGACCGGCCACCGCCCCTCGTCGGGGTCTCGACTGTATACACTAGTCTACTAATGGAGTATCGATGCCCAGTCTCGAAACTCCCACGACTAGGGACATTTTAAGGATGTGCTTATAGACCCCAGCTCCCACGTATATGATCGCCATCATACTGCTGGTCGTCAAGCAAGAATCCTAGGGGCTCTATCAACGTGTAATAGCGACATGTCAGGTCACCTAAAGCAGTACACGATGATAAAGATAAACCAGATAGCATACTATCATCTCGAGTAAGACTGTCCTCCTGGGATAGGTCCTCCCTCAATCATTGCAATCACGCGCCTGTGATCCAATAATTGACTCTGAGGGCACTATCTCCAACAATCTCCCACTTGCACTCAAGGCTAATTATTGCGATGTCGCATACTCACAGCCCGTGTGATACCGAACACCCAACTCCTCTACTAGTCAGTCTCATAAAGTTCGTTTGCGAAACTATTGCGTTCGAGGAATAGCCTCAGTGAGTGGATCCGCTATGATGCTTCTTTCTATATCTCTCTATATCTCAAGTTCGCGGAGAAAGCCATCTCCCGAAATGAGCAATACCTGTCTTAGAATGTCTGGATGTCTGATGGGACCTAGCTCATAAATGAACTCCAAATCCAAACTCCTTAGACTGTATCAACAACTGAACTTAATCAGTATCCTGCGCCATGCCTCCCTCAGTATTGCCTTGGACCACCTGTCCAAAATACTGCCCCTCGTCAGAGGGAGAACTATAACTCTGACAACTTGCTTGTCGTCCATGTCACCTTGGAAGCCTGGAGTGATAACCGTCTCCCAAAGGAGGCAGCCGTTATCATATCCCTAGAATATTCACTTATGTTCTAAAACTGCTTCCGACTGTTCCTTCAGGATTGGATCAATATTAACTTATTGCATCTAGTGCAAGAACAACATCTGGTGTGGTACTTGACATCTCATGATTGACTCAATTGCCTAAGCAAGTGATCTATCAATCATGTGTATCCCTCTCCCCTTTAGTCTGTAAGACACCTTTAGAGAGGGTGACTCCATTACCTGCAGGTACACTACCATGCCAGGAGTCGTCCATTCTAAATACTCATAGAATGCTGTCAAGGTACCCTGATTGGGAAACCACCCAAATCTAGATCTAAAACCATAGGTCTAGTAACCAGTATGTCTGATATAATGTCCAAGTCCCTTGTGGAGAAACCACTGTGTGACGACCAAAGTATAACCGATCGTAGTATAGGAATATCACTTCCTACTACCTTCTCAACAGATCCATCCCCTATTCTGATGACGTCAAACCCATGACTGTCACATCAGAAACAGATGATCTAACTCCGCTATATCTGCTTTAGTCTATAAATAGACATAAGCATGAAGTCCACCAATGCTTCCGCTGCTCCCACTGACTACGACAACCCTCTGCCAGAGTCATATAGACGTGCACTTCTAAAGCTAGTTTAGAACGACGCTATACTCATCCTCCTGTCGGGTCTCGCAGTCTGGAACAACAACAATGGCAAGTGTGGGTAAACAAGAACTTCCCTGTCACCGTCCTTGAGGCTACCGGAGTACCTCTCGGGTGCCTGAAGTTACCCACCTTATCTGCGGAGTGGCCAATGGAATGTCAAATCAGATTGAATCTTTAGGTTCCTTATCAAATCTTCAGTAATCGTTTGTGGTTCTGGAATTACTTCCAGTTCTACCATACTCCCACTTCTGTTTTTGAAAAAATCCATTTTTAATAAAACTGTGGCGAGTCTAGAACAATATTTCTATTGATCTGCCAGATGGTAGAAAATCAACCCTCGTCATAGCCTGGGTCAACCCACAAACAGCCATTACAGAAACGTGCCTTGAGTTATCCGGAGTCTGGTTTTAAGCATAAGCCGGACAACTCCCCGTACCTTAACATCGTTAAGATATGAACTGTTCTATATCCAATATAGAACCAGAGGCACTGATTTAATTTAACCAGATTCAAATCATGCATCTATCTCCAGTGCATGTCAACTAAATGGAAGGAGGTCGATCAGCGTTACTCAACTTAGGAATGCTTCTAATTATGAGTAACCTGAAAGAGAAGCAATCTGTCTTCATCATTACTATCAACTGAATACCATACACAAATATCTACATCTTCGATCTCTTTGAAGAATCCCGATACTTGCTACACCTGGTTCTCTACTCTATTCAAATACCTATAACTCCTCAAAACTTAGACCCTGTGTTTCTACGAAACACATGTCTAAGAACTAGAGAAGTTAAAAGTAAACAGAATATAGTATGAGAACCAACCCCTCTGTCCGAATGGACACTGGACAACATACAATACTCTGTATAAGTCCTTTGAGTCTAACAACTCTTTCACTGTGTGTCGTAGGTTGAAAACTGTACTTATGGTTAAGAAGAATTACACCGCTGTTTAATGCTCCTTACCTAACCATCCACTGATATAGGTAAATGTCATCGACATAATATCAAAAGGTACATCTCACTCTATGAAAATAGACGTACAGATATATCGATTTGAAATTGGTGCACAACAGCGGATATTCAAAACCAAATATTTGCCGACCGGCAAACAACCCAGGTGACTTCCTCAAATATCACCGATTACAACGAATCCCGATATAATGAGGATGATCACCCAATTCCCAATAACTTACTCCCACTCATCATCTGTAAAACCATACAGGTGTGAGAATCATACCTGGTAAATACATACCCTGGAGTAAATGTCTAATCGGGAAATCAGTTTTCTTTTAACATTACACAGTAAAACTGAAACATTGAAATGTTTCTGTGGGGTATTCTGGTATTCCTAGTAATGCCTCTACCATTATCCAGATTCACAACTATAACCGTATAATTCTTTGCCAGCTGTCCAAATCCCTTTATATGTCTTTAGTCATTACCGTCTGCACACCCCTTTAGGCCAATTGGTTTTCTTCCTTCCCTACCGTTCGGCACCAGCCTATGGTTTGGAAGAAGACTATCCAAAAGGCATAAAGGGTGTACTGTCCTAATCCTAGGAACACTCGCAATGCGAGAGAAGGTGAAGATAAAAGGCACCTGAATGTACTTTATTCCTATTTCTCCTGGACCAGGATCCATCCCCGAACTGGAACAAGTTCCTTTCGAGTTCGTATATAACCATACGATGGATTATCCAATAAAATGGGATCTTCGTAGTGATACGGAGTGTCCTGGAGAAATACAAAGGTGATTTAGGATTGGCGAAGAAATACTTGGTTTGGTCGTGAATAGCAGTCGCAACTTACTTTGCCCTCTTACTAATCCCTTGCTTTGTCTTAACTTAATACCTTCTGCACACCATCGTTATGCTAATTGGTCTTCTTCATTCCCCACCGTTCGGCACCAGCCTAAGGTTTGGAAGAAGTCTATCCAATTTGCGTAATAGGTGTACTATCTCCTAAACCAAGGAGTACTCGCAATGAGAGAAGGTGAAAAGAAAAGACAACGGAATAATCCTATTCGTTTTCTCCAGAACCAGAAACCATCCTCGAAGTCCTTCGAGTTCGTATCTAACCATACGATGGTTTTTGTCCAATGGAAGTGGACGTTCGCAGTAATACGGGGTGTCCTGGAGAAAAGGGTAAAAGTAGGAGTGGCAATGAGGTCTGCAACTCTGACAATCCAAAGCCTGTGTTAAGAAGGTTCGGTCAACTTGGTCACTGAGTCAAAGTCCAGGGTCGGGTCAATGGTCGCTGCCAAAGAGAGAGAGAAAAGAAACACTCAGCGTGCACTCTAACCTAGATCAGAATGGTTATCACTTTGTCTAATCTGGAAACCTCCCACTGTATCTCAAATTCTCCTCCAAACCTGAAAGAAGAATTAGTCGGGGATCACCCGAGGAGTAAACCAACTCATCAGTGGGAATCGGGATCCAACTATCATCGCATGATAACGTGACGGAATCCACTCACGTCACCACACTCCAGAAGGTATGCGCATGCCTGGCAAGTTTCAGTTCTTTTGAAACTCCCGATGTTTGTTTTTACCCCTAGGACCCAAGTGACCTTGACAATGCCAACAAATCAAAAAGTCCTAGTCAAGTTCTACCCGTCATTATCTTGATTGCATTAAACCCACCCGTACGAGTCCTTGACAATGCCAACAAGACCGCACGACTGTCCTAACCAATCCACTTATCCATGTGACAGAAAAACATTACATAGCTACCGAACACTACGCCACGGCAATGCATGACAAACGCAGCACGAATACTAAGTAATACTAATCTGAAATGACGGAGGGCTACGACTGGTTTTTGGCGAAAAACCTTTAACGTAATGAACTTGATATCGTTGAAGGAACTGGATAACCTTTTAGAAAATATAGTGACGAAAACCTTTACTAAAGAGGTCACTCCCGGTGAAGGGATCTCGGCTCTTTCCCCGTAGAATGAGGTGCAGGATATTCCAACTGAATACCATGATGCAAAGCAAAAGTAATCGGCTATAGTGAAGTTAATGCCCTGACGCAAACTTCTGTCCAAGGGGTCACTCCCGGTGAAGGGATCTCGGCCCTTGCCTCGTCGACTGAGGAGCAGGATATTCCAAATGAATACCACGGTGCAAAACAAAAGTAAACGTCCTTGCAATAACAACTTTTTGAAAAATGTTCCAACAACATCAGATTAGGTTTGTTTATCTTGCATTGATCCGAATCAACGCAGTCCCATCAAATGATCACACCACAAAGAACGAAAATATACTGACGTACGTATATGCCATCCGCATTCGCCACTGGGTCCCGTCATCACTCGTTAGGTTAGCTTACTAACGACAGAGCGGGGACTGGACTAGCGCGGATGAAAAACATATACAACATCTACTAATATATATACCAATATATAGTATTTCGCTCAAGGCGTGAATAAAATGCAACATCACAGAAATGTACAGCATCACAGAACAATACAGATATCTGGAAGCCCCGGGTTTCACAGAGCCGCTGCTGAAACCCGACGTTCCCCTGGTCGTGTGGATAGCCTGTGCAATGAAATCCTAGACCCCTACGGGCGCGGCAAGTCACCCGCCAAAACCTGAAGCGAGGCAGCCCCCTTCAGTACCGTGAATGGACCACCCAGCACTTCACGGAATCCGGCAACTTGGGCACCCCTCCTGGGTCAACCTGTACCCCCTACGAGTGCGGCGAATAGCCCGCCAATTCCAGACTGAAACCCCTCCGTCTCAATGCCCTGAGAAGCGGGCCCGTTGCCCTCCAGAACCCGGCTATCCGTGCACCCCACCGCGGGGCAAACCTAGTACAGAATGTAAAAATATACATACACCGGGTACATCGACCGCAACCAGGTCGTGCCCCAAAAGAATAATACAAACTGGCAGTGACGGCAGTCCACATGTCGGACGCTCGCCCCGCAATATCAAATGTACATAATACAACAAAACTGTACTAGCATTGCATCCAGGCTATCCCCCACGACCGATCCGCAACATCACAGCATAAACATAGAACATCAACGTGAAGGTCACGTTCGCAAATCCGTCTAACCGGGCTATAGCAGTTAGACCGGATTTACCGATCGAGTGACATTCACGGTCGCAGATATAATGTAAATACTGTGAAATAATGTGTTTAAAAATATCCGATCGATCAAACATTAACAAGTGGGCCCCAAAGAAAACTGTAGCACTCACAGAAATAATTGGCCCAATTTTAATATTCCAAAACCCCTAATTATAGCCCAGAAGCCCACTGGAGAAAATCGAAGCAGTGACCCCACCAACCTGCGTCGGAAGGGCGGCACAAATAGGGTTTTTGCGGCGCTTCCGCGCTCCTGTTGAGTGATCACTGTCTCTAATTTTCCCAGAGTTCTTAGAACTCCCTGCACATCATTCTGAGACCACCTGAAAAATTTTTAGACTCCAAAAAATTTCGACAGAAACTGATGTGCAATAAAAATACGGTTTTTGGAAATTTCGGTCGATCGGAAACGCAAACACATCAAACGAAGCTAGGTAAGGTTAATGGCGTGGCTCTGATACCATGTTGCACCACGGCAGCGCCCCGGCCGTCTTACTCGAGGCCAAATTGCGGAATCAAAATTTTTCCTTACTCGGAAACCGGCGCTACCGCGGACAAAGAAAACCCGGATCATTAACCATTAACCTAACGCTAGCAATCAAGAGATGGGGTGAGAAGTATACCGAGTGATCCGAGTCCTCCGGTCTTCTCGTCATCATCCCGATCTCCCGCGGAAAGTCTTGGCTCCACATCGTCGCCTCCTCGCCGGAAAGGGCACCACATCGCCTTCGTCTTTTACGGGCTCCCGCCTCAATACCGAGGCAACTCGAGCATGAAGCCGGCAACTCGACATGCTCAAGATTTGCTGTAGGAAGTGTAGTGTAGAATCGTAGTCTCTTTAGGGGTATTGGAGTTGCCTTTAGATGGAGGGAAGAATGAAACTTTGGAGGCAAATGATGCTATCATTTTTCAAGGAAAATGAGATGAACCAATGATACAAAAAAATCAATCTCTCATTTTTCTCCTCTCTCTAATGAGTGGCCGGCCCAACCATGATAGAAATGGTGGAGGAATCTTTATACCAATGAAGCAAGAAGGGAGGTCATTGTAGGATGAAGAGAAGAGGTGACTATATCATAAAGCAAGAAAACATAGAACCATGCTTCACATTAATTCACACCATACCCTTTCATGTCAAATTAATGCAAGCATGGAGCAAGATATGAAAGGTATCATAATCAACACAATTGCATAAAACCCCTCCACAAAGTGTAATTTGCAAAACTGCAAATTACCCCCTCCATCGGAAAAGTCCGGCCGGGAAAGAACAAAGGAAAACCGGCCGGAACGGAATGCAAACTGGCAACTCCAGAAAACTGGTCCCGTAATAAATTACAGGAAAACCCCGATACTGTGCATACACACCCGCATCTGTATTCCGTCCGGATACAAATGTAATGAGACAAAATCTACACTGTACTAAACTAAGACCGGCTTAAACCAAAGCCGGCTAGTAATATCCGTTCGATCCTGATCCGTGCAATACCGCACGTATCTGATCGAACCCTGCCATATACCTATACGGCTACTAGTACAAACCGTCCGATCCTGATCCGTGCAATACCGCACGTATCTGATCGGACCCTGCCATATCTCCATACGGCCTCTACAGCGTTTCGCCCGAAAGCTTGAGTAACTGTAAGTGTGGTGGACTCTAAAGACTCGTCAATACAATGGCTGTGGATTTAACCACTAGCACGTCAGAGGTATAAGCCAATACGTAACGGGCCACCAGCTATTGACCAAAAGGGACGTCGATGAGCGAACTCATCCTGACACCCTACTGAGCCTGTCAGTGACAATATCCGTACAGTCCGGTCCGTTCGTCTATGAGTATCGCATGGCGGGCCTAGGGGGTTGGTAAAAGTCAGACCCCCAAAAGCGGTACAAGTCGTGTCGGAGCGTAGCCCAGAACGCCCTGAGATACTACTGGAATACCTACCAGTAAATCTCCTGCCTCGGCCGAGGGCTTTGCGTAATGGCTCTCCTAGACACAGCGCGACCTCACCCCCAATACCGGGAGAGACGAACCCCTGCAGATCCGCTCACTGCCTCCATGTGGCTCGGGACTGTACCCAACTAAAACCTGTTTGCACGACTCCTTTGAGCCGTGGTAGGGTAGTAATCAAAGTACAGTGGGAACTCACACGAGACAAATGACGATCTCAGGTCGATGAACTAACCTGTACACATGTCACCTGGGAACTGCTATCTGACATCTGGTATAAGACCAACTAGCAGGTTCCCGGCGAGTCCTGTCCGATGTACTCATAACCCAATGAGCACCTGTATACATCTTAGGTGAACCAACTGACACCAGTGGCTTGTGAGACCGGCCACCGCCCCTCGTCGGGGTCTCGACTGTATACACTAGTCTACTAATGGAGTATCGATGTCCAGTCTCGAAACTCCCACGACTAGGGACATTTTAAGGATGTGCTTATAGACCCCAGCTCCCACGTATATGATCGCCATCATACTGCTGGTCGTCAAGCAAGAATCCTAGGGGCTCTATCAACGTGTAATAGCGACATGTCAGGTCACCTAAAGCAGTACACGATGATAAAGATAAACCAGATAGCATACTATCATCTCGAGTAAGACTGTCCTCCTGGGATAGGTCCTCCCTCAATCATTGCAATCACGCGCCTGTGATCCAATAATTGACTCTGAGGGCACTATCTCCAACAAGGACTTGGTTCGTTTGGTGAGTTTGCTATCATAGTAGATAGCACTTCTTCTTTTGCTAAGTATGTTTTATGGTAAGATCCGGTTTTAGGGTTTAGTCTAGCGCCATATTTTGTTCGCAAGAAAATTTTTGTTCCGCATTTGGCCACGGGAGTTGGCTGGGGCGCTAAGGTAACCCTTCATGGTATCAGAGCTACCCATAAAACTTACACTAGATAGCTTTAGCATGTTTAAAATAACGATTGACCGGATTTTTCAAAAACAGCATTTCAAATCATGGGTTTTCTGTCAATTTTAAAAGTGCTCGAAAAATCAATTTTTTGCTCTCTGAAAATCATGCAGGCTTTTTTAAGACTACAGAAGAAAATTGGTCACGAGATCCCTCTAAACCACCGCGAATCCCCCGCGAAAACCCCTTATTGGTGGCGGTTATGCGGCCGTTTTGGGGCCCACGTGAACAAAATTTCTTTCGGGCCTCTTATATTTGGAATTGTGGTTTTTGGAATAATTATTGTTTGGGCCCTGATTTGTTACAGTGTTGATTTAATACTTGGGGCCCACTTGGAAAGTTTTTTCGATCGTAATTTTAAAATATATATTTTGTTATCAGTTCATTCACTTTTTTCTGCGACCGGGAATGTCACTCGATCGGTAAAACTCGTCTAATCGCTTTATGTTTCTTTAGACGTGTTTTGCGAACGTGACATTCGCGTTGATGTTGTGTGCTTGTTCTGTGATTGTGGTTGGATATTCGTGATGGATAGAAAGCGTTGCAATGTTAGTGGTTCCGTCTAAATTCATTTGTACATTTGTTATTGCGGGGCGAGCGTCCGACATGTGGACTGCTGTCTTTACCGTTTTTATATTATTTTGGGGCACGAATGGGCTGAGGTCGATGTCACCGCTTGTATATATTATTTTCTCATTCAGTACTAGGATTACCCCGCGGTTGAGTGCACGAATAGCCGGATTCTAGAAGGCAACAAGCCCGCATCTCATAGCGTAAAGATTGAAGGGGTTTCATTCTCATGGCGTCGAGACGGAGGGGGCTTCATTCTAGAATTGGCAGGGCTATTCGCCGCACTCGTAGGTGGTATAGGTTTTCATTGCACAGGCTATCCACACGACTGGAACACCGGGTTTTATTTGCGGCTCAAATGAAACCCGGGGCTCCAAGATTATCCACCATTCTGTATTGTTATCTGTGATGTTGTTTATTATCATGCATGGGATGAATGTTATATATACTTATATATATACTAGTAGATGTTGTTTACGTTTTGCACCTGCGCTAGTCCAGCCCCCGCTCTGTCGTTAGTTAAGTAACCTAACGGGTGATGACGGGGCCCCGTGGCGAATGCGGATGGCATATACGTATATTTTATTTTCGTTCTTTTCTGGTGTGATAGGTTACAAATTGATGTGACTGCATTAATTTTGATTAATGCAAGATAATAAACCTGTATGATGTTGTTGGAACCAAGCTTTAAAAACTGACATTACAGACGTTCTCTTTTGCTTTGCATAGTGGTATTCAGTTTGGAATATCCAGCACCTCATTCGATGAGGCAAGGGTCGAGATCCCTTCACCGGAAGTGACCCCTTGAGTAAGAGTTTGCGTCAACGTAATAACTTCAATATAGTCGATTATTTTTGCTTTGCACAGTGGTATTCAGTTTGGAATATCCTGCACCTCATTCGACGAGGAAAGAGCCGAGATCCCTTCATAGGGAGTGACCTCTTTGGCAAAGGTTTTCGCGACTTTTTATTTACAAAACTACTCAGTTTCCTTCAACGATATCAAGTTCATTACGTTAACGGGGTTTTCGCAAAAAACCTAGCCGTAACCCTCCGTCATTTCGGATAAAAATACATAGTATTCATGCGGTGTTTGTTGGCCAAAGTCAAGGCATCGTGTATGGTAGCTGTATGTTTCTTATCCGTAGCATAGATAAAATGCATTGGTTTAGGATAGTCGTACCATCTTGTTAGCCAAAGTCAAGGGTGTGTGCGGGTGGGTCGAAATCAATCAGGACAATGACGGGTAGAACTTGACTTGCGCGTTATGATTTGTTGGCCAATGTCAAGGTCATAAGCACTTGGGGAAAAAACCACATTGGGAGTTTCAAATATACAGGAAACTTGCAGATTTAGCATACCTTCTAGAGTGTGGTAACTAGAGTGGATTCCATCTCGTGCATCAGATAATGATAGTTGGATGCCGATCCCACTGATGAGTAGGATTACTCTCGGAATATTTTTGCACTTAACAATCAATGCTATAAACCAAGTAGGTGTCTAGAAAGGTGTTAGCGGGGCTACGCCTCCAGGGAAAAAAGGTTATGTAATTAAGGAACCTTACGAAAACATTGGAAAACCTCCCTCGAAGTACCAACACCGGCCAGGCTGGAAGGTTAAGCAAGTATTGTGACGTGCGATTAACCCTGACTAGTTCTTCTTTTAGGGTTTGAAGAAGAATTTGAGAAAACAGTAGGAGCCATCCTGATTAGATAAATTAATAACCAATCTAATCTTGCAAGAGTGCACACTGAGTGTTTTCCCTCTCTCTCCAGGTAGCAACCATTTCACGCCCTAATCAAGATAATAAAATGTATCGCTTGACCGATCCGAATTCTTATTCGTGGCTGGAGAGTGTCGGTTTGGCTCTAACTTATGACAACGGTCATGAGTATGAGCATGGGAAAGAGGATTGTTTGAATTCCTTGGTGACCCCATCGAAGAAGAAACATACTGTTGCGTCTTCTTCAGGTGTTCTTGAAGTTGAGAACCGCTTTTTGGTCAGTCCTACCTCCTGGGTACTAGATACCGAATTAGGATCTCATATCTGTAATTTATTGTAGGGACTGAGAAAAAGTAGGATAGTTGGACCATGTGATATGTCCTTCAGAGTAGGGAACGGAGCACAAGTTAATGCTGCGGCCGTCGGTGAATATCACCTAGTGTTTCCCAATGGCAATACTATGATTTTGAACAATTGCTACTATGTACCTTCCATGTTATGCAACATAATATCAGTTTCTTTACTTGATAAAGATGGATATAACTTTTTTCTTGATAGAAGTATGATGAACATTTACCTTAATCAGGTATTGGTTGCAGAAGGTACACTGTATAATGGTATCTATGTTCTTAATCAAAACACAGTTCTCAGTTTACAAAACACACGCAAGAGGAAGAGTTCAGAGATGAACAAATCTTACTTGTGGCCTAGTAGACTTGGTCATATCGGGGAGAAAAGACTGTGTAAGTTATACAAAGATGGATATTTGAGCACGTTCGAATTTTCATCTTATGAAACTTGCCAATCTTGTCTCAAAGGAAAGATGACCAAATCTCCCTTCACCGGACATGGAGAAAGAGCAGGAGAGCTCTTAGGACTCATACACAGTGATGTGTATGGTCCAATGTCTATACATGCGCGGGGTGGGTTCTCATACTTCATCACATTCACTGATGATCTCTTTAGGTTCGGATATGTGTATCTCATGAAACACAAATCTGAAGCTTCTGAGAAATTCAAAGAATTTAGAAGCGAAGTAGAGAACCAAATTGGCAAAAGCATCAAGATCCTCCGATCTGATAGAGGGGGAGAGTACTTAAGTACGGAATTCAGGGATTTTCTAAAAGAGAATGGTATTCTCCCTTAGCTTACTCCTCCGTATACACCAAAGCACAATGGCGTGTCAGAGCGGAGGAACCGTACCCTATTGGATATAGTTCGCTCCATGATGAGTAATGCCGAGTTACTTCTTTCTTTCTGGGGGTTTGCTCTTGAATCAGCAGCATTCATATTGAATAGAGCGCCATCCAAATCAGTGCCTACCACTCTATATGAAGTATGGACCAAGAAGAGACCATGTCTTGATTACATTAAGATATGGGTGTGTCCTGCTTTTGTTAAAAAGCATAATCCAGATAAACTCGAGGCAAGGTCTGTATTGTGCAAGTTTGTGGGATACCCTAAGCATTCCAAGGGATATCTGTTCTACCACACTGAGGAACAGAAGGTGTTAGTATCTCGCCACGCTACCTTTTTACAAAGGGAATTTCTTGCAAAAGAAATTAGTGGGGGTATGGTAGAACTAGAAGAAATTCAGGAACCACAAACTATAACAGAAGATTTGGAAGAACCCTTAGATTCAGTTATACCCGACGAACCTCAGCCACTCCACAGATCTAGAAGGATTTCTCATCCGCCCTAGAGATACTACGGTTTTCTCATAGATGGGGATCGAGAGGATTGCATCTTGGAAGAAGATGATCCTACTAGTTTCAGGAAGGCCATTATCAGTAGGGACTCTGATAAGTGGCTGGATGCTATGCAATCTGAAATGGAGTCCATGTACACCAATAAAGTGTGGACCCTGGAAGTTGCTCCACCTCGGGTAAAACCCGTTGGATGCAAATGGATCTACAAGAAGAAGTTTGGTGTAGATGGGCAGGTGGAAACCTATAAGGCTAGACTTATTGCAAAAGGTTTTCGTCAAAGACCGGGAGTGGACTATGACGAAACTATTTCTCCAGTTGCTATGCTCAAATCCATTCGGATCCTACTTGCCATTGCTGCCTTCTATGACTATGAGATCTGGCAGATGGACGTAAAAACGACCTTTCTAAATGGAAGTTTAGAAGAGTGCGTTTATATGGATCAGCCGGAAGGTTTTGTGGACAGTGGGAGCAGCGGGAAGGTGTGCAAGTTGCTCAAATCCATTTATGGATTGAAGTAGGCATCGCGGAGCTGGAACATCTGTTTTGATGAGACAGTCAAGGACTTTGACTTCATCAAAAACGTGGATGAGCCTTGTATTTATAAGAAGATTGTAGGACGAACTGTCGTATTTCTAGTCTTGTATGTGGACGACATTCTTTTGATAGAAAATGACATTCCTGTGCTACAATCGGTCAAGCTATTCTTATCACAAAGGTTCTCTATGAAAAACCTAGGTGATGCCTCGTACATTCTGGGGATCAAGATCTACAAAGATAGATCCAAGATACTACTAGGACTTTCACAGTCCAGGTACATAGAGACCGTACTAAAGAGATTTAGTATAGAAGATTCAAAGCGCGGTAACATACCCACATTGCACGGAATCACCCTCTCCAAGGAGATGTCTCCCAAGACTAACGAGAAGAGGGTTCGCATGAGCACTATACCCTACGCTTCGGCGGTAGGATCTATAATGTATGCGATGCTATGTACAAGACAATATGTAGCTTACTGATTGGTAGAGATTCTGCGTGTTCAAGTTTAGTTAATTACCGCAATCAAGACGGTTTCGCTTGTAGCTAGCCGGTTGAGTACGGATCGTCCGCAGGGAGATGGGAATCTTTTTCTATGTGCTTTAACGAGTTAAGTCTAGTTTTCTAGATTTGTTTGTGATTATCTAAGTGTTAAAATGATATGTAAAGAGAGCTTGTTAGGGTTAGGATTAGGTTAGTTTAAGTTAGGAGTCCCTCACTTCTTTCATTGCCACTCTTAATATCGGTGTTACGGTAATCGGCAACAACGGGGATTAGCACGACTAGGAAGAAACTTGCGAGTATAAGCTAGGCTTTCCAACGCTTAAGTTCTTTCTTTTGGTGCTTGTCCGTCCGTTCTTGGCTCTTAGCCATAACCTCCGGTTAATTCAACCACAACCGGTCTCACTACGGAATCACCGCTATCATGTAGGATAGGGTGCCGTAAGGAGCGGATTGTGGTTCAATTAACGGGAGTCGATTTAAGATGTTAGGCAAGGAAAGAGTGAGAGAGATTTCCTTCTCTCAAACTTCCCTTATCCTACCCTAACAAGTATGAAACTACTCACACATCATAATGAAAAGGAAACAAAACAAAAGAGGAAGATAGAAAGAAAGAGATTAGACGATAACAACTAGCTATTTGCGACCTCACCTTGGCTAGGATCAAGCGTAAGCATCATGGTTGTTTTAAGGATAAAGAAAAAGAGAGAAGAAAGAAACAACAAGAAATAACAACAACTAAGTTAACAAATGAAAATTACAACAATTAACAAGTTAATTAAAGAACAAGACAAGCATGATAAGTAAATGGTTCTTCTTTATTCATCATTCTTCACTCACAAAAGCTCACTACAAGATTTTCAATGGAGAAGAGATGAGAAGAGGAAGAAGAAACAAGTATTCTAAACCTAGAAAAATACAAGATTATGCACCCTTGGCTTCACAAGGTTCTGGGCTATTTATAGGCTGTAGAATGAAAACCTAGGGCAAAATTCTGCCTATACATGAAATGTCAAAACTACCCCTGAAATTTGATAAGCCGAAGAGACCGTACGGCCGCGGTTCCGCGGCCTAGACCCCCTATTACCGCGGAACCGCGGCCAATTAGTGGAGTTGTCTTGTCGTATTTTGTGTGCTGCCCTGGTTTGTTGTTCCCTTTAGTCTGGTACATGTTGTTTCTGATAATCTTTCCACATTTCTTCCAGAATTCTAGTGGATCAAAAGGTGATTTGGACATGGATCTTTTGTCATGATTTTCTTGAGCTCCGCGTAGATTTCATGGATCTTGTGTTGCCATTGAGCTTTGTGTATGAGGTGACAATCGATTTGCCATTTTGTCTCCTAACTGGTGTGTGGCAACAGACGGATAAAGAGCGGAGATCTGTGTTTTATCTGTGGTTGGCAGGAACCCGGGTTTTGTCGTGTATTTCCATGAATTTCACCGTTTAGAGCCGAGAACCTATATCCTGCAATTGACTAGCAAACACGGCTCAAGAGTATCTACTGATATGCAATGTGATAAAAATTGGACGGTATGAAAATGCAAAAAACTGATATGAACAAATACCCCCAAACTTATCATTTGCTCGTCCCGAGCAAAGCCAATTTATTCACAAAAAATTTCCTAACCTCACTTTCGCAGGGAACGCGATTGCACCGAGCATGTGCAACAAGCCGTTAAACCTCGAGGTGTCCCTAGTAGGAGGAGTGTTGTCTCCTGAGGGTTTTCAGCGGATACTACCCACAAAATCCGGTCAAGTTGGTTGTGTAAAATAACTAAGATTCAAACCCTAAAGTTTTGTTTCAGAAAATAACAATTCTATTATCCTAAGTCTAGACCATCGAACCTTTATTTTTCACACCTCGCTTCTTATTTAACTACATATTTTATATGTCTTTACGTGCAGTGCAAATAGTGTCGTTAGGTTTCCAGAAGGATCGATTTACGTCATCATGTCACACAATAAAGCCCAGATAAAAATTTTGAAAGGATCACATAAGTTTTATAAAGAGTTAAGCATTTTTCAAGTTTCGTTTTCCAGTAAAGTTTCAACTTCAGAATTTCTATCTTCCTTAACAGGAAACTAGGTCTTATTTTTCACTCCACCTTTTTCTTGTTTTCATTTCATACACACCTCTATGAACGTGCAATAGTCTTTAATATAGAATAAAACCTTCATATCTCCGCTAAATTTTTTTTTATAAAAAGCCTGTCTTTTATCAAGATTATTCTCACACAAAGAACCATTAGGAATTTTAACTCGGAGAGAACACTTGCTTGACTTTGTTTTATTCTGGACTTTCTAGGCTTCTTAGCGAGCTTTGGGCCAATGCACCCAAACCAGTTGGCTTTAGGGCATTAGGTGTAGAAACACCCCAGCGGACTTAATTACTCAGGTTACCTAGGTCCACAAACAAAAGACAGTTTGGCGTGAAAATCATAATGATTTAATACGAACGGAGATATAGCTGGCAGTTCAATTATTATTTTTAATTTTTTTTTGGATAAAAGACGTGTTTAGTGGGTTTTGGTGTGTAATCATTCCAATCAAGTTCCAGATGGGTTATTTTTCAGACTTAGTTCCAATTAAGGCATCAATAACATTCCTTCATATTCACTCACTTCATAAACTATTCTTGATATTACTTATTTCCGAACAAACCTATTTGATCCTCAGAAAATCATTTATCCATTTAAAAGTTTTTAGACATAAAAGACTTGTCATCTAATTCCCAAAAACTCACGACACGTGTAGTGTGATGTAAAGACGTATATCAGCTATAGTTAACTTCAAAGGAGAGTTATCTTTCAGGTTTTCAAAATCTAAACATAAGATTTAGTTATTCTTATCTTATCAAACAAAACCGTCGAAATGTTGAATCAGAGTTCTCCCACCAGCTAACTTGACAAAAAGTTTTTATGTATTTAGGAATTTTTCAGATTTTTATGGATTTTATGGATTTTAATATGCAGATGCAAAATATACATATGAATGCGAAGGTAAGAAATGCGTACCGAGCGTACCCCCAAACTTAAACTGGACAGTGTCCTCACTGTCATTGCATGAAGAGATCATTTGAAGGGTCAAAATTGTCGGTTAGCGATATACAATTTTTTTGTTTTTATTTTTAAAGAAAAGAAAAAGAAAAAGAATATCCACAAATATATACAAAATGGTTTATACATACCCCCAAACTTATTTGGAACAGTGTCCACTTGTTCTTGGCTGGAAAACCGAAGTTTGGAGGTAGTCAGAGGAAGATTATGCAGGGTAAACCGGCTCCTGTAAGACCAGGTGCTCCTTTGTTGGTTCGGCGCTAAGGTACGGTTTAAGTCGGTGTCCGTTCACTTTGAAAAATGAACCGTCCTTTGGATTTTCCAAATCCACAGCGCCATGCGGATACACATTCCGCACAAAATACGGCCCTTTCCAGCGAGATCTGAGCTTTCCTGGATGGAAGTGTAGTCGGGTGTCGTAAAGCAATACTTGTTGACCAGGTACGAAAGTTTTACGCAAAAGGTGTTTATCGTGAAACACCTTCGTTCGGTTCTTAACGACAACCGCGTTATCGTAAGCCTCATCCCTAAGCTCGCTCAATTCATTCAACTGCAGCTTCCGATGGCTGCCCGCATCTTCGAGAGATAGATTCAGCTCCTTTATCGCCCAAAATGCGCGATGCTCTATTTCGACATGTAGGTGGCAGGCTTTTCCGTACACAAGCCGATAGGGAGACATGCCAAGGTCGGTCTTATAAGCGGTTCGAAATGCCCAAAGGGCATTAGTGAGTTTCAGCGACCAATCCTTTCGGTTCTTGGAAACCGTCTTCTCCAGTATCTGCTTGATTTGCCGATTTGAAACTTCGGCCTGCCCGCAGGTTTGGGGGTGGTAGGGCGTGGATAGCTTATGATTAATGGAGTATTTCCGCATCAAGGCCTCGAAAGTTTTGTTGCAGAAATGACTTCCATTGTCGCTAATGATCGCTCGGGGGTGCCCAAACCGGGAAAAAATAATTTTCTTTAAGGAACCTAACGACAACCTTGTTGTCGTTAGTCCGGCTGGGCACAGCCTCGACCCAGTTAGAGACGTAATCAACAGCGAGAAGGATGTACAAGTTCCCAAAAGAGCTGGGAAACGGCCCCATGAAATCTATCCCCCAAACATCGAAAATCTCCACAACCAAGATCGGTTGGAGCGGCATCTCGTTCCTCCGGGATATCCGGCCCAAGTGTTGGCACCGGGAGCAAGTCTTGCAATAGTCATGAGCGTCTTTAAAGAGTTGTGGCCAGTAGAAACCACATTGCAAGATCTTCTCAGCTGTCTTTCTGGGGCCAAAATGCCCGCCACATGCTTGATCGTGGCAAAATGACAGCACACTCTTGAATTCCTCGTCAGGGACACACCGACGAATAATCTGGTCGGGACTGTACTTGAACAAATAGGGTTCGTCCCAGTAAAAGTGTTTTACTTGGGATAAGAAGCGAAGTCTGTCCTGACTTGACCATTCAGTCGGTAGTAATCCCGTGGCCAAATAGTTCACAATATCTGCGAACCACGGTTCGCAAGATACTGTCAAGAGCTGTTCATCCGGGAAAACGTCGTTGATCGGAATTGGAAGCGAAGGCGAAGAAGGAAGTCGTGAGAGATGGTCGGCAACTACGTTTTCATATCCTCGTTTGTCCTTAATGACAAGGTCAAACTCTTGAAGCAAGAGGATCCAACGTATTAGCCGAGATTTTGCATCTTTCTTCGCAAAAAGATGGCGCAGAGCAGAATGGTCTGTGTAGACAATGACTGGAAAGCCGATGAGGTAGGGCCTGAACTTTTCTAAAGCAAATATAACAGCCAAGAATTCCTTCTCAGTTGTTGTATAATTGAGTTGTGCGTCGTTCAGGGTTCGGCTTGCATAATAGATTACGTGCGGCATCTTGTTAATGTGTTGTCCAAGGACAGGACCAATGGCAAAGTCGGATGCATCGCACATAATTTCAAATGGGTGCGTCCAGTCAGGTGAAGAAAGAACGGGAGCAGAAGTGAGTGAGCTTTTCAATGACTCAAATGCTGTCACACAGCTCGAGTTGAAGGCGAATGGCGTATCCTTGGCCAGCAAAAGAGTCAAGGGCCTAGCAATCTTGCTAAAGTCCTTGATGAACCGTCTATAGAAACCGGCATGGCCAAGGAAGGCTTGGATATCTCTGACGCATCGGGGAGGAGGTAGATTGGAAATGACCTCAATCTTTGCTTTGTCAACCTCTATGCCATTTTGCGAGATGATATGTCCTAAGACAATACCTTCGCGCACCATGAAGTGGCACTTCTCCCAATTCAAAGTGAGATTCTTGTCCTTACATCGGGTAAGGACAGCGTCAAGATGCAGCAAACACTCGTTGAAGGAATCGCCGAAGATGGAGAAATCATCCATGAAAATCTCCAGAAATTTTTCCACCATGTCTGAGAAGATTCCCATCATACACCGCTGGAAGGTAGCGGGCGCATTGCATAACCCAAAGGGCATGCGACGATATGCAAACGTGCCGAAACGACAAGTGAAAGTGGTCTTGTCCTGGTCTTTTTCGGCGATGGGAATTTGATTATAGCCGGAGTAGCCATCAAGAAAGCAGTAGTACTCGTATCCGGCCAATCGTTCAAGCATTTGGTGAATGAAAGGTAGCGAAAAGTGGTCCTTCCGCGTTGCGGCGTTGAGTTTTATGTAATCAATGCATACTCGCCACCCAGTTTGGGTGCGAGTAGGGATTAACTCGTTTGCCTCGTTGGTTATGACCGTGATGCCTAACTTCTTGGGGACAACATGAATGGGGCTCACCCACTGGCTATCAGAGATAGGGTAAATGATACCACTATCTAGACATTTTACGATCTCCTTCTTCACAGCCTCTTTCATGACTGGATTGAGCCGTCTTTGTGGATCCCGGGCTGGTTTGGCATGATCCATCAGATGAATGTGATGCTCAACGATCAGGGGACTAATCCCCTTGTTGTCCGCCATGGACCAGCCAAAAGCTTGCCTGTTGCTATGCAAGACTGCGAGAAGGGCTTTCTCTTGCTCGGGAGCTAGAGAAGCCGAGATGATGACAGGGAGGGTCTCGTTCTCACCTAAGTAAGCGTACTTAAGGTGAGACGGCAAAGGCTTGAGTTCGAGAGTCGGAGGTGAAACGATTGAAGGCAAGATTGGTGCAGAGGTCTCGAACTCAAAAGACTCCAGCAAAGGTTCAAAACGAGTGTAAGCGACCGAGTCGGATGGTTCAGGTAACTCATCCGGAAATTCGAAGGATTCAAACTCGGGTTGCGAGCGGCTAAGATCGTTCAAGAATGTGAAACACTCGTAGTCGTTGTCGGGCGCAGAAACAGCAGCAGGTTCGAGGAGGAACGCACTAGTGGCGTCAAGATTATCGTGATCAAACAGAAACTCCTCGAATTCACATTCTTCTGGGGTGATCTCCTGGATCGAGCAGACGTCCAGTATATGAGCATTAGGTTCGGAGGGCTGATTCCCCAAGCTAAAAATGTTGAGTTCAATTGTCATGTTTCCAAAAGAGAGGTTCATTGAACCATTGCGACAATTGATCACAGCATTTGAGGTTGCAAGGAATGGGCGACCGAGTATCACCGGAATTTGATTCCGGGGGTTAGCTACAGGCTGTGTGTCTAATACAACGAAGTCAACGGGGAATATGAAGTCCCCGACTTTGATTAACACATCCTCTAGCTCACCCCTAGGATGGGTGTAACCCTTCGAAAATCGTTTAGGCAGTTTTTCGGTAATCGGCTAATTTTTCGGCTTTTTCCGTAAAAAGTCAAAATAGGTATTTTTCATTGTAGACCTAATTATACAAAATTTAGATAAGATATTACTATAATTTTGTCACTAAAATGTCACTTATAATTTTCTAGTTAAATAAAAATAATTTCGTAATTAATTATTTTTTTTATTATTTTAAGCCTTTTTTAAATACATTAAATTAGTGATAAATACAAATTTAATTAGGTAAATTTCATAATTAGGAGTCTTTATAAGCTAAAATATGGTGTTAATAAAATTGTATCATGACTTGCAAAGTTTTGGTTTTAGGGTTGGAAATTTAATGGAAAAATGATGTAAAATAAGGTTTTTTTTGTAAAATGTTGTTATGAAAGCATTAAATGACAACATGGGGTGTTTTTGGACCTAGAAACTTCTCCAAATTTCCCCACCTCCTCACCCTTGCTGCTGGCTGTCCCCCAAAGCTGCAGATTTCCCTCTATCCCCACTTCTTTTTGCTTCTTTTTCTTGCTAAAAATTCAATAAAAATTCACAATTTCCATCTCCATTCAAACCAAAACCCTAATCCAACCTTTCCCAAACCCTAATTTGTTTGAGAAGTGGAGAAAGGAGGCATCTTTAGAGGCTAATTGCAAGAGGATCATAGCTTAAGAGGTATAAATCCTAAACTAGTTGTTAATTTGTAGTTTAATAAAGCTAGTTTAGTATTTTAAAGTGATTAATTTCATTGTAATGGTTAGTTTTGAAATTTCAAGAATGGGTTTTGATGTTGAACTAGGGTTTGAAGCATGGTTGTTAGAGTTAAGTTAGTGTTTGGTTTTCTAATTGGTTAGAGTGGTAAATTTTGTAATGATACGCTCGCTAAATCGATAAAATTTCGATGTTTGTATCGATTCGGTATTGAAATTTGCTCACTAGATTTTTTTAAAAATTAGAATACGATCAAATTGCGTTATGTTAGCGATATAATTAGCTTCGTATAGGATTATTAGAGTGCGCAAATGCGGCGTTTCGTCTATTCGGGTTATAGTTTTTTCGATTTCCCCGAAATGACGATTCTAGTTAAAGGTTAGCGATTTTCGTGCGTTTTCCCGCGCACCAAGTGCATGCTATGTTTAATTCGAGAGCGTCGATAATTGTATATTGTGACTTGCATCATTATAGGTTTTGTAATCTTATGCTTGTTTTTGTGCAAATATAGGATCGGTCGGGGAAACATCGGACACGGCACGTAAAGGCAAGGCGGTGGTCGGATCGGATTAGCGGGGATTTCATGTGAGTAGATGTATTCATCTATGGGGGAATCGTCTGAATGGCGCGAGGCGCCCCCCTAGTTAGGATTACCCTACTTTTTGCAAGATTCATATTGTTAGCTAGCTTATCCATTCATGTACACTGCATACCCTAATAGCGAACAGTATATTAGATTGCATGGACATTCATCTATACTTATGCGATATCACTTTTTAGGACACGAACACCATTACCATTGGCATCTGTTGCACGCGCACCATTCATGTGACACACACACCTTTGGTAATTGCCATGCCACGTGCACTATAGAACCTGTTTATCATAATATCGCCACTTGCATTCATACTTGATATATGAAATTGCATAGCATACGTATACCTCGCATCATCATCATATTTATAAAGATTTCTAGCAAAATTCACATCGTATGCATTGATATCATAGACATTTATCATATATAACATGTGGACATTATGATTTTCTTGAGGATTTCAGTATTGCTGCGATTTCTGGATTTTTGGGGAAAACCGCAAGAATTTAACAAAACCTTATATTTATCATTTTCAAAACAAAGTTGTTGTTTTCTCGTGATGTATGTGTCGTCCACCATGAGTTTTCATGTTTTCTGTTGGATTTCGAGACCCGATTCGAGGAGTGGATGAACCGTTTCGGGTACATGGTGGGCCCGGTATGGTACCCCGGGGCAAGAAGATCGAGTTGTAGACGATGAGCCTGGCAGGGGAAGACTACCTACCGGTGATGTCTGGCGCGGCGGATATCCGGAGGATACCGACCGTTGTCGTGAGATTTATGATATGGGCCGATCCGGACTGACGGAGCCTGATATTGAGATAGATATGATTCCTATTTGGTGTCGATGCTTGACACGGGTTTTCAGATGATTTCTCGATGGTACTTAGCTATTATACAGATATTCATTTTTTAAAGTTAAGAATTCAATACCCTTAGCATTTAAAACACTTAAAGACTTAATAATGACATTGCATACCTGTGCATGCATACTAGAGATATTATATCACATATGGACATGCATGTTGTGGTGCATTGCGTGCATTCTTACGATTGCCTTATTAGATGTTATATTTACTCATGAGCTGGCAACTCACCCCCGTTGTGCCACAGTGTCTTGCAGGTCGGACCCGTCAGTCTTGTAGCGGCGGGCTATCTTATTATCAGCTCCTTTTGCTCAGACTCGCGACATCGCCCGTAGGTGGGTTGCGAGCACACTTTATTTCTTTTGCTTTATCATTGTATCTAGTATTCTCCATCTACCACTTTATACTGTATATGTGACCTAGTGGTGAGACTGAGAGGTTGTATATTTGTGGTTTCTTTTGGGTCGAGCTCACTTGAGCCGGCGATGTGTTTTCTGATATTTTGCGTTTCTTTTATGCTCTTTTCTTGATATTACTATTATATTGCATGTGGTAGTGATCCGCCTTGGGCGAAGAGCTAGCTCCCGCTTGGGGATGCCATTTTTATGATTACAGGTTTATTATCTTGTTGTACCCATTTTGGGGGATAGAAAATACAGGGGAGACTCTGCCGAAATTTTCAGAAATTTATGATGTTTTAAAAAGGGATTCTTTGCAACTTAATTGATTTGAAAAATCGTTTTCATTAAAGGTTTTCCTTCTCTCTTTTTTGATTTTGGTTTAGATTTTTCTGGGCTTTGGCTGACTTAGGTTACGGTACGCCTTTAGACGTCTCGTAATCTAAGTGCCAGTCACGTTCTGTACTTTCGGGTCGTGACAAAGTTGGTATCAGAGCGTAGGTTTTACCTTTCTGAGTGTAGGACGACCTTGGTAGATGGAGTAGGTGACTTAAGCAGAGTGGCGTAGCGTGGGTATGATCCGCGGCATACTTACGATACGGTACTCCGCCTAAGTGACCTTAAGACATAATTGCTTGTATTTCCTTCTTGATTCCCTTGCATTCGTTGATTCAATTGCAATGTCCTTATCAGTCCTGTTTCTTATTCCAGCTTCGATGCCGCCAAAGACTACGAGAGCTCAGCGGGCTGCCGCTAGGGATGAGATTCGGGCGGGCCCGTCTGAGGCGAGGATCGAGCGGGATGATACGCCTGTCCCTCAGGGTCATACTGATCCGCCCTATCCAGACCGTATTGCCAGACTAGAGGCCGGCATGCAAGTGTTGCGACAGATGATGGGATCATTAGTTGAGTCCAGCCGGGCACAGAGATCCGAGGCGTTCCTTCCACCGCACAGACCACGATCGTACCTGCTGCACAGATGGTCACTCCTGCTGCTACTACGGAGACTATCCCTGTTTCACTACAGGAGTTCATGAGATTGAGACCTCCAGCTTTTACCGGTACAGATGCGACAGAGGACCCACAGGCATTTCTTGATAGGATGACTCGGATTTGCCGTTCGTTGAGGTGTTCTGATGATAAATTGGTGGAGTTTGCGAGTTTTCGTCTAGAGGGTCTGGCCCAGACATGGTACGATTCAGTAGAGAGAGGCCGAGCTGCAGGTCTACCTTCTATGACCTGGGATGAGTTTACAGCTGCATTTCTTGCCCGTTTTCTTCCGGAGAGTGTCCGAGATGCTCGAGCCCGTAGTTTTGAGTCTTTGCGCAAGACTCCTGGGATGACAGTGTCGGAGTATGATATACAGTTTACCCAGTTGTCTCGATATGCTCCGTACCTAGTCGACACAGAAGAGAAGAGAATAAAGAGCTTTGTACGAGGGCTTGATACACAGCTATTCCTTGCCATCGGCACCCAGCACTTTGATACATAAGCTGCCGCGATGGATGCAGCCTTACTTTTGGAGGAGCGTATTTCTGAGACTCCGGTCGTTTCTGGGCCGAAGAGGATCCGTATTGATACGCCAGCTCAGCGGCCGATGGGCAGACACCGCGATAGATTATTTCCGGGAGATGGTGGAGGCAGAGGATTGAGACGAGGTCAGTTATTTGGTTCATATCCACAGACCCAGCAGTCGTCTCCAGGATGTTTTCGGTGTGGGAGTCAGTACCACCGTGTCAGAGACTGTACCATGGGGCGTCCGGGTGCGGCGACAGTCCCGTATGTGACTTTACCACCCTCACCACCTTCTCAGAGAGCTTTACTTCCTACTCCTGACGATGCTCCACGCCAGCCAGATGCTTCTAGAGGCCGTGGGCGTGGCGGTCCAGTTCCGAGAGGGCGAGGCGACAGGGGCAGAGGCAGAGGCCGGGGTAGAGGCAGAGGACAGCCAGCTATTAGTGGTGGACAGGCCCGAGTGTTCGCATTGACTCCTCAGGATGCACAGGCATCCAATGCCGTCGTGACAGGTACTCTACCAGTATGTTCTTTTGATGCACGGGTATTATTTGATCCAGGCTCGACACATTCCTATGTATCCACGTATTTTGCACTGAGGTTGGGCCGAGAGTCTTCTCCGTTAGATCAGCCGCTTGTCGTTATTACACCGGTAGGCGAGTCTTTTGTTGCCCGTTTTGTGTACCAATCGTGTTCCGTTCGTATCGGGGACAGAGATTCTTCAGTTGATTTGATTCTCCTCGATATGCTAGACTTTGACGTTCTTCTTGGTATAGATTGGCTAGCCACCGGTTATGCATCCGTGGACTGCCGTGAAAAAGCAGTCAGATTCGGTTTTCCTGGTGAGCCGGTTCTTATTATTCAAGGAGATCATAGCGCTACCCTTCCCAGCTTGATTTCTTCTCTTCGCGCTGGTCAGCACTTAAGGAAAGGGTGTCAGGGATTCTTAGCCTATATTTGTGATACTAGCTCTACAGTGGTTCCGTTGGACCAGGTCCCTGTTGTGAGAGAGTTTCCGGATGTATTTCCTGACGAGCTGCCTGGTCTGCCACCAGAGCGCGAGATTGAGTTCTGTATTGACTTGATCCCCGGCACGGTGCCTATCTCTATACCGCCTTATCGGATGGCCCCGGCGGAGCTGAGAGAGCTAAAGGATCAGTTACAGGACTTGCTGGACAAAGGGCTTATCCGACCGAGTGTGTCACCTTGGGGTGCTCCCGTCTTGTTTGTTAAGAAGAAGGACGGAAGTATGCGTTTATGCATTGATTATCGTCAGCTGAACCGGGTTACTGTGCGTAACAGGTATCCCCTACCCCGTATTGATGACTTATTTGATCAGCTCCAGGGTGCATGGTTCTTCTCGAAGGTTGATTTACGATCAGGTTATCACCAGTTGCGGGTTCGGAAGGAGGATATTCCGAAGACCGCTTTCCGTACTCGATATGGTCATTATGAGTTCTTGGTGATGTCGTTCGGGCTCACCAATGCCCCGGCAGCATTTATGGATTTGATGAACCGCGTATTCAGGCCGTATCTCGATCAGTTCATCATTGTGTTCATTGACGACATCTTGGTTTATTCTCGGAGCCAGGAGGAGCATGAGCAGCACTTACGTATCACATTGCAGACTTTGAGGGAGCATCAGCTGTTCGCCAAATTCTCCAAGTGCGCATTCTGGTCAGACAGTGTCGACTTCTTGGGTCATGTGGTGACGAGAGATGGTATTTGTGTGGGCCCGAAGAAGATCGAGGCAGTTCAGCGTTGGCCTAGACCTGTATCAGTTACAGAGGTTCGCAGCTTTGTAGGTCTAGCCAGCTATTATCGACGTTTCGTCCAGGATTTCTCCCGCATTGCTACACCATTGACCGGGTTGACTCGGAAGGGGGTTCCTTTTGATTGGACCCAGGCATGTGAGGATAGTTTCCAGCAGTTGAAGACTCTTCTGACTACTGCACCAGTGTTAGCAATGCCTTCAGGATCAGGCGGGTTCGTGGTATATTGTGATGCTTCTCGAGTGGGGCTGGGATGTGTATTGATGCAGCATGACAGAGTTATGACGTATGCTTCTCGGCAGCTGAGGAAACACGAACAGAACTACCCCACCCATGATTTAGAGATGGCTGCAGTGGTATTTGCACTTAAGATCTGAAGACATTACCTATACGGTGAGTCGTGCCAGATATTCACTGACCACAAGAGTTTGAAGTATATCTTCCAGCAGCGAGATTTGAACCTGAGACAGCGCCGTGGGATGGAGTTGGTGAAGGATTATGACTGCGAGATTTTATACCATCCGGGCAAGGCGAATGTGGTGGCAGATGCTTTGAGTAGGAGGCCCGGAGGTAGTTTATCTTGTTTGAGCGCAGTGCAGATGCAGTCGACGGCGGATTGGCAGGTGTTATGTGATAGCAGAGTGCAGTTCGAGTTTACTCTTACAGGGGGACAGCTGGCCCAATTCAGAGCACGCCCACAGTTACTTGACCGTATCAACGAGGCACAGTCCGGAGATGCCCGTATCTTAGAGATTATTGAGCAGATTCGGCAGGGCAGAGTTTCTGAGTTCGTGATTGATGATCAGGGGATACTTCGATTTGGGACTCGACTGTGTGTGCCAGATTCAGAGGGACTAAGGCGTGATATTCTCGAGGAGGCACATAGATCAGTATACAGTGTTCACCCAGGTTCCACCAAGATGTACCATGATTTGAGAGAGGTTTACTGGTTGGACGGGATGAAGATGGATATTACAGACTTTGTGTCCAGATGCCTGACTTGTCAGCAAGTCAAGGCCGAGCACCAAAGGCCAGCCGGCGAGTTACAGCCTTTGCCCATCCCTGAGTGGAAGTGGGAGCAGGTCTCCATGAACTTCGTTGTGGGTCTACCCAGGACCAGTCGAGGGTATGACTCTATTTGGGTGATTGTGGATCGACTGACGAAAGCGGCTCACTTTCTGCCAGTGAAGACCACTTTTGGATTTTCTCAGTACGCCCAGGTTTATATTGATGAGATTGTGCGACTGCATGGTGTTCCGACTTGCATCGTGTCCGACCGTGGCACCCAGTTTACCAGCCGATTGTGGCAGAAACTACAGGAAGCTTTGGGCACCCGATTGAGTTTTAGCACAGCCTTTCATCCTCAGACTGACGGTCAGTCAGAGCGTACTATTTAGACTCTTGAGGACATGCTCAGAGCTTGCGTTTTAGATTTCGGTGGTAGCTGGGATCGTCATTTGCCTTTGATCGAGTTTTCCTACACTAATAGCTTCCAGGAGACGATTCAGATGGCACCTTTTGAGGCTTTATATGGGAGGAGATGTCGATCGCCTGTATGTTGGACAGAGCTCAGGGAGAGCAGTATTTTGGGGCCGCAGATCGTACAGTAGACGACCGAGAAGATACAGCTGATTCGGGACAGGATGAGAGCGGCACAGAGCAGGCAGAAATCATATGCTGACAGGCATCGTCGCCGACTCGAGTTCGCTGTTGGCGATCATGTTTTCCTGAAGGTCTCTCCGATGAAAGGTGTGATGAGATTAGGGCGGAAAAGGAAGCTGAGTCCTAGATATGTTGGTCCTTTCGAGATCCTAGAGCGTGTTGGTCCAGTCGCTTATCGGTTAGCTCTTCCGCCCAGCTTCCCCGATGTTCACCCCGTATTCCATGTCTCGATGCTCCGCAAGTACCTTCATGATCCTTCCCAGGCGATTCAGCACCAGACGATCCAGCTAGAGCGTGATCTTTCTTTCACCGAGCAGCCGGTGGTCATCTTGGATCGGCAGGTGAAGAAATTGAGGTCGAAGGTCATACCGTCTGTCAAGGTCCTTTGGCGTGGCCCGAACAGCGAGGAGGTCACCTGGGAGACCGAGGTCGAGATGAGGAAGAGATATCCCCATCTTTTTGAAGGTACGCGTAGTTAAATTCTAAATTCGGGGACCGAATTTCTTTAAGGGGGGAAGATTGTAACCCTTCGAAAATCGTTTAGGCAGTTTTTCGGTAATCGGCTAATTTTTCGGCTTTTTCCGTAAAAAGTCAAAATAGGTATTTTTCATTGTAGACCTAATTATACTAAATTTAGATAAGATATTACTATAATTTTGTCACTAAAATGTCACTTATAATTTTCTAGTTAAATAAAAAAAATTTCGTAATTAATTATTTTTTTATTATTTTAAGCCTTTTTTAAATACATTAAATTAGTGATAAATACAAATTTAATTAGGTAAATTTCATAATTAGGAGTCTTTATAAGATAAAATATAGTGTTAATAAAATTGTATCATGACTTGCAAACTTTTGGTTTTAGGGTTGGAAATTTAATGGAAAAATGATGTAAAATAAGGTTTTTTTTGTAAAATGTTGTTATGAAAGCATTAAATGACAACATGGGGTGTTTTTGGACCTAGAAACTTCTCAAAATTTCCCCACCTCCTCACCCTTGCTGCTGGCCGACCCCCAAAGCTGCAGATTTCCCTCTCTCCCCACTTCTTTTTGCTTCTTTTTCTTGCTAAAAATTCAATAAAAACACTAGTAAAATAGGGGGTTGCCCCTGCGGATAACGAAATCCGTAGGGGCAGATTTAGTTTTGACCTACGGATTAGTCCGTAGGGCCTTAAGGTTGCCCATACGATCCTTACATATTAATTTAAAAAATATTAAATCGTAAATTGTTGTTTGCCCCTACGGAGCCGCAAACCAAGAACCTACGGATTTATCCGTAGGGGAAACTAAATAGAGATTTAATTAAAAAGGCACGGATCGATCCCTACGCTCATTACCTAAAAATTATTTTCCCAATATCGCGCGCGAACCCAAAATCCCCAAACCCTTGTTCCCGCCGATCGCCTGTGTTTCATCGCCGTTATCGTCATCGCCAGCGCAGGCCAATTCTCCGTCGCCACCGCCTGGTTCATCCTCATCTCCGTTTTCGTCGTCGCCTCCTTTCGTCGCCGCCTCCAATGGATCGTCGATGCCTCCACTGCACAGGTTAGGAAATCTTAAATTAAACAAATTTTTGATTATTTTAGGGCTAGGGTTCATGGTTTGGGTACCGATGAGGCATCCGTTGGGGGTAGCATTAGGGTTGGGGTTGGGGTTGCGGTTGGGGCTGGGGCTGGGGTTGGGGTTGCGGTTGGGGTTGGGGTTCGGCAGGGGGTTGCGGTTGGGGTTGGGGTTCGGCAGGGGGTTGCGGTTGGGGTTGGGGTTGGGGTTAAGGTTGGGGTTAGGCTGGGGTTGGGGCTGGGGCTGGGGTTAGGGTTAGGGTTAGAATTATGGTTGGGGTTGCCCCGTTTCGTATCAGAACTCGAGTCTGACATCGTAGATCTTTCAGCCATTTTGGTTATATTGTTATCATGATGTTAAATTCTTTATGCTCTCATCAAATTTTTGGGATCTTTGTAATTTGCTTGCTCTATTTGGGGTTTCAGTTGATCCTCATTAAAAAATTGGTGATTGATCTCTTCAATCATATTATTATCTGTATTTAAAATTTTTGTGAAGCCTTCAGAGTTTGGAAAAATCTAGAATTACCGTTGAAATTCTGGCAACATTCAAAAACTGTGTATATGATGTGTGTGTGTGTATGCATGTATTTACATTTGAAATTTATCTTTCTTCTATGATATAAAACGGTTAAACCGAGGAAAATTACTGGGGGAATTTTTGTTAAAATGTCTTGAGAGGGGGTTCAAGTGATGGGATAATTTCATTTGGTAATCTTTTACTTATTTTACATCTCTTATTTTTTCATGCAAAAATCTGAATAGGTTTCTTGCAATTTTGCCTATCGATCAATTATTATATTTATTTCTATTTTTTGTGGATGATTTGGCTTCAATTGAATGGAGGCGATGATGGCTTGCCCTCAAGCTTCCACTTTTATGAGCTTTATAGTTATGAGATTGGCGAGGCAAGCTGGTTTGTAGCCATCTTATTTCTTTTCCTAAATTCAAATCCAAATATAAACTGTCTGATTGAGAGAGAGAGTATGGGAGATTATGTATTATTCAATGTGTTTGGAAGCTGGCATGTTCTGAGCGTCATCTCTGCATGAAAGCTATGGTTTTGCAAAAGGTTTGCCCTAACTATTTTCTGTGGGGAAGCTGAAGGCCTGAAGCTTCATCAAACTCAGGATTGGATTCTGGTCGGGTATTGTAAATTCTTGTGAAAGTTCCGTTCAAGATTTGTTCAGAGCTTGCATAACATCCTTTTCATCTTTATGAGATCTTTATGCAGTCATTTTTTTGGGTTTATATATTTCTAGAGCCCGTTTGACTTTGGACTTAGGATAACCCCAAATCTCTTTGTTATTTTGATTCCTAAGCTGGCATATCTGAGGCTCGTATTCCAGTATCGTTGCAGGAAAAGCTAGGGTTGCGAACATTTTTGCAACGATAATTTCTGTATGACAGCTTAAGCACACATAAAACTTAAACAATCTTGAAGCACTGCAGTTTTTCACTAAACTACCTAAAAGTTTTTATATTGCTGCAAGCTTCCTTAAAGTGCTGCATCTTAGTGTATTTTAGTGGGAAAACCCTTCAAAGCCAAACTTCATGGGGTTTGCTGTTTGCCTTCTCTGTAGCTAGTTTGAGGTTTATTTAGTTTTGAATTTGTTTTGCAACACTCTCTGAGTTCCAAATCAACAAAAAGCTGAATGTTGAATCACAAGCAAGAAGCAGCCAAACTGGCCCTAAAGTAATCCTGAGTGGTGATAATTTTCCAGGGAGTTTAAAATTTATAGAAATGGCGAGGCAACATTGGATTGTCTGCAAGTATTCAAGCAACCTGTTTGCAGCCATCATGCTATTTGTGATCCCAGTATAAAACTCAAACATGCCTCTTAGTTAGTTTACTTTAATTTGTTATTTATGTGTGTGTGTCAACATTGGATTGTCCCAAGTATAAAACCAAACCCACAAAACATCAAAACTGTCTCCGACAATCTTATGGTCATTAGACATAAGATTTATGCATATAGGTAACATCTGCCAATATGCCATATCCAGACCGCAATCTATTTTTGCCTATTGGCTAATATGAAAATATCGGCCCGCGTATATGACATAATCAAAGTTGTTAAATCTTGATACGGTTTGTGTTTCGTTTTTTTATTTATCAGTTCTATCAATGTTGCGTATAACGCTTTATGATATCAGTATCCTACATTTGTAGTTTTAATTGTTGATTGTTATAGATGAATACCATTGCAATAATAGTTTTTGGTTGATGAATGCTATTGCAATGTAGGATGATCAGTTCTATCAATCTTGATCTCAATGGTTTAAAATCATGTTACACATACAACACGAATGCACAACAAACGCATAATTAGAGAGCGACTCGAGATATTCAGGTTAAAACCAATATATGATACTCGATGATAATATGAAACCTTCATATTCCCATCGATACTCATATATGAAACTAAAAGCGCCACTTTGTCCCTACGGTGCCCGACATTTTAATTTAAAAATATTAAATCTTAATTTGTTGTTTGGCCCTACGGAGCCGCAAACTGTTAGTTATATGTATGCCCTAGAGGCCATTACTGTACATAGGATGTATATTGTAGTGGATGCTGGGACATATATAGGGAGGACTTTCTTGCTCGACATGATAGTATGCTATCTGGTTACCCTTTACCTTAACGTGTATGCTGATTGTCTCTCTGTTACATGTTGGTAAAGCCCTTAGGATCTGTACTTGACTACCTAGACTATGATGCGGATCATACTAGTGGGGACATGGTAGTCCATAAGTACATCCTTCAAAGTCCCTAGTCGTGGGTGTATCGAGACGGGGCATCGATATACCAGAGTAGACTAGCGTATACCTTCTCGACCCATACAGATGGGCGATGGATGATCCCATATCCATCGGTGTTTGACATCAGAGATGATATACGGGTGCTCAGTAGAGACTGGGTACACTGGACGGACTCGCCGAGAACTCGCAGATGGTATTATACCTCACGTCAGATGGCAGTTCTCTGGTGACACTGGTACAGAGTAGTCTGTTGACCCGAGATCGTCATAGAGTCTTGTGTGGTTCCCACTGTGCTTTGATTTCCATCTTACCACGTCCAAGAGGGCGTACAAAACGGTGGTTTTTGGGTACAGTCCCGAGTCACATGGAGGCAATGAGCGATAGGAGGGGATTCGTCTCTCCCGGTATAGGGGGTTGATGTTGCGCTGTGTTCGATTGGCTATAACAGGAAATCCCTGGCCAGGGTTGCTGAGATTTACTGGTAAGTGTTACCAGTAGTTTCTCGAATAGTTATAGACCTCATATCGACACGACTTATTGAGCTATTGGGGTCTGACGTTTACCATCCCTAGGCGAGATATGCGACATATCAGACTATCAGACAGGACTGTACGGTAGTGTTACTGGTCGGATTCACTGGAGTGTGAGCGGGCTTGCTCGTCGATCTTCAGATCGCTCAATACCCGGGTGGCCGTTACGTTTAGCAGACCGCTTGCGGCTTGTGGGTGTTTGATATGATCATCATCTGCTGCCGGCGTATTGACGAGTCTTTAGAGTCCTACACAGAGGTTTCCTGGCTCAAGCGAAACGAAATAGGAGCGCATATGAGATATGTGCGGGACCGAGAATAATACGAGTATGTGATACTGTATTCGATTCTCGCGATGTGACATTGATCGGTTATATGCGATATAGCCGGGTTATCAGATCAAGTGTTGATTCGATAAGATGTTACTAATGATACCAGTCGGTTGTGTGCGCATGACCGGATCATTGAATCAAGTTTGATTTAATGATTTAAAGTATAATTATATATTTGATATATTACTTTGCATTAACTAGTATCGGTTCACTTTAGACGGATTTTCTCACTTGGTTCGTGCGCATTGCATATGCGATATGTTTTTGTGCACTTGTATGTATCATGTTTGATGATGCATGCTAACTTGAGTTTGTGTAAAGATTAAACCATGGTTATTCAAATGGTTAGGGTTTTGTTTTTCATATCTATTTATTTATTTATTTATTTATTTTCTTTTTGGAAAATGAAATGAGAAGAATGGTGGCTTGTTTTGGATTGTAGTTGAAGATTCATGAACCTTTGACTTTGTCCACCATTCTTATCTCATGCTTAACCTAACCATTTGTTTTAACCCTAGTTCAATCTCTACACTTTACCATGGTTTAGTTATGATAAGTTTTGATCATATATTCTTTTCTTTTTCTAATTAACTTATCATAAGCTTCTTCTTCTTCTTCCTTGACTTCAAGAAGAAAAGCTTCATCTCCATCAATGGTGAATTGAGCAAACAAGTGACAAATCCAATTCTAAAGTTAACCAACTTCCTATTTCTTCATCCTCTACCTCTTGCCAAGTAGTAGAGTGTGTTTACTTCATAAGTTTCTTGACTTGGTGAAGTCGGAGCTTGATTTAGCGATGCCTCGACGTAGATCATCTTCGGCATGGACATCGACGACCTAGCTTGCCCATTCTCCGACAAAGCCGATCCTAGAGCCCGGATTTGACTTGGACAGCGGAGACGACTTCGTTGCGGAGCTATGGAGGTGGAGCACCGGATCTACAAAGGTTGTATTTCCGTTTTCTCATTAGTTAAGTGTTAACTAGTTCTTGTTCGCCTAGACATCTAGCAATCGATCCGTAGTTTAGGGTTTGTAGGCACCATAATTTTTGAAATTGCCGTGGTTGATGGCTTGGGAGACCTCACTTGAGTGCCTAGGAACCCTACAGTGGTATCAGAGCCTAGCTAGAGCCTTAGGCGAAGTCCAGACGGAATTTGAAGTCCGAACGAATCTGAAATCCCAAACCAAACTTGCTCTCTGGACGATTTTGAAAAACAGGGATTTTTCCATATTAAAAATATTCAGAGAACTCAGTAAAATATTATAAGAATTACTGTTTAAATTTTAGGGGTTAATTCATTATTCTAGGCGCGGATCCGCGGCCTTCCTGTTGTCTCAGGCCGCGGATGAGCGGCCGTACGACCTCCAATTTTAAAAATTTTTATACAGTAATTCTTAGTTTTATGTACTGGATTTTCTGGGAATTTTTAAAACTTATTCCAGAGTTGAAATTTTCTGCAGTTATTTTGGGGATTCGGTGTTTCGATCGGAGTATCAAATTTTGTCTGTTTGGCTTTCCGGATAAATTTTAGAATATGTTAAAAAGTTCGACCGGATATAAATACCCAATTTTTCCCCTGTCGGGAAATTTCCAAGTGTTGGATTTTTCCGTAGTTTGACGACGTTCTAAGTAGTGCAAGTAACGCGATGGTCCCTCTAGAAGACACAAACCTTAACTCGATTATGTGACCGTCTTGAACTGCCCTTTGAACCTTCGGGTTTGGGGCAGTACGGCGTGCCACATGTGAGGCGTTGGCTTGACCCTTCTACGGCTGGACCGTTGGTACTGAGGTACGAACTGAATGTTGTTAGACTAGTTTCATGTGTTGATCTGTATCGGGAAAACTTGGGTGTTCGATTGTTCGATCGGAAAGTTTAACATTTTCTGTTTATCTGGAATGGGATACAATAATTGGAATTCACAAATAGTTATGTGATAACTGAATGAATGTTATAAACATAGCAGTTTAGTCTCACTTGATCGGTTGCCACGGAATTTTGATGTGATCAAAAGTCCGTCGCAATCACGTAGCGTACGCGGATACTCGCCGGGTAAACTTAATAGACAGCCTCACTCCATAGCCCCGACCAAGTGACTGTAGGAGAACCCCGTCGCCGAAAGCATCCGTTCGGGTGCTCGCGGTAGCGGTGTTCCGCCTTGGTGCACTTCGTCGACGGCGTCGGGGGTGCGGCCGCCTACTGAAGTTTGCGACGAGCATTCGATCAGGATGTCGGGAATCTTGTTGAATTGCCCGACTTGGTATTGAAAAGAGTTTTCGATTTTGAGACTAAAATGCGGGGTTTATAATTGTTAGGCATGCGATGTCTAAGTAATTCATTTGGTCAGGCATGCGATGTCTGAGGTGGTTGCGGATTCCAACTGTTGTAGTTTTACACTTTCTTTTCTGTGACCGTAAGTGTAATATGTGATATCGCCGGTTTCGTTGCTATATGTCAACGACAATTGGGATGCGCATATTTACTTACGTTGATGACATGTGATGTTATGAGTTGCTGGATATGTTATATTGGATCGTCGTGTTTGAATAGCCGGGGGTTTTTATGTGAGATGAGTGTTTTTCATTTTCATTCATGTAAAAACTTGTATGTAATATTCTTTTATTGGGGCACTTCCAGGTAGCGGAAGTTGTCACCGTTGATGTATATTATTTACTTTTCCGCACTAGGATAGACCCAAGGAGGAGGGCACAAGTGACCGGGTTCTGGAGTCCAGTGGGAGACCAACTCGAGGAGTCGAGTCCGGGTCTCCTAACTCTAGAATTGGTAGGGTTGCTTGCCGCTCTCGTAGGGGTCTAGGGGTGTGGGTTTGGCTATTCATCACGACCGTGGAATCCGTGTTTTATACTGGCTCGTATTGAAAACACGGACGTCCTAGTATATCCAATATTTCATATGTTTCTTCTGCTGCAATATCTGTGATGTGATCATGTGATGTTCTGTGATAGATACATTGTATAGTATATATGATATATTATATAGACGTTACTTATGTTTTACACCCGTGCTAGCCCTGCCCTGCTCTGTCGTTAGTTACCTAACCTAACGGTGCACGAGGGGACATCGAGGCGAATGCGGATGACATAAGTGTACGTCGTATTTATCTGTGATGTTTAGGTATTTAAATGATGGGACTTCATTAATGTGATTAATGAAAGTAAAAGAAACCTAAGATGTTGTAGAATCGAATTTCAAAATTAAATCAGGTAGCTACAGTTCTTGCGTTGCACAGCGGTATATGTGATATATCCTGCACCTTATTCGATGAGGAAAGGACCGAGATCCCTTCACCGGGAGTGACTCCTTTAGCAATAACTGGCAGATGCTACACACTCGGTTTGTCTTTTGATTGCTTTTAATTGTTTTTGCTTTGCACAGTGATATATATGTTATATCCCGCACCTCATTCGACGAGGAAAGGACCGACGATCCCTTCACCGGGAGTGACTCCTTTAGCAAAACAAGAAAAGCCTCAAAAACACTCCATTTCAAAATTCATTCGATCCTACAACGATATCAAGTTCATTACGCAATAGGTTTTCAGAAAAACCTGTCGTAGCCCTCCGTCATTTCAGATAAATCCTGTTTAGTATTCGTGCTGCGTTTGTTGACCTTGTCAAGGCGCAGTGTGCGGTAGCTAACCAGTATTTATCCGCTTATGCATATGATGCAGATTGGGTTAGGGTAGTCGTGCGGCCTTGTTGACCTTGTCAAGGGTCGTGCGGGTGGGTTTGATTCAATCAAGAAATGACGGGTTGAACTTGACTTGCGGTCTATGGTTTGTTGACCTTGTCAAGGTCATAGATCGCTCGGGGCAAAATATTATCGGGAATTTCAAGTGTTGAAATTTGCAATGAGATTGCATACCTTCTATGAGATAGTTGGATCCCGATACCCGCTGCGAGTAAGTGTTACTCCTGGGAGAGTTTTATACATTGCAATTAGCCGATCAAGTAGGTGTCTAGAAAGGTGTTAACGAGGTTACGCCTCTGGGAAAACGAGGTTTACATTAATTAGGTTCGTGCGAAAGCACGGGGGACCTCCCTCAAAGTACCGACACTGGCCTGGCTGAAAGATTGGCGAACTTGTAGTGTGTAATTAATCCCGGCTAGTCTTTCCTTTTAGGGTTTGAAGGAAGATTTGATAAAAAGCAGTGGGAGCCATCCTGATTAGATAAAATAAAAACCAATCTATTCTTGACAGAGCGCACGCTGAGTGTTTTCTTCTCTCTCTCTCCAGGTAGCGACCATATCACGCCTTAATCAAGATAATAATACGGATTATTGACCGAACCCGCTTGTTATACTGAGCTGGGGTACGTTGGTCCCGCTCCAACTTATAAATGTTATAAGACAGAGCAGGAAATTGGGGATTACCAGAATTCCCGTGCCGCCCAAACGAAGAAAGTGCATGCTGATGCATCATCTTCGTGTGTGTTCGTTATACAGAACTGTTTCTCAGTATCCTTTACGTCCTGGGTATGTGATACCAGATCAGGATCCCAGATATGTAATCTGTTACATAGGGCTATAGATAGGTAGAGAACTGAGAACGGGTGATAAGTTTCATGAGACAGAAAACGGGGCAAGTGTTGCAGCCAAGTCTGTTGGTCACTGTCACCCTGTATTACAATACATTGATTCTGAACGAATGTTATTAGATACCGAACCTGATATACCAAATCATATCACTCTCTTTGATAGAAAAGAAAGGATATAATTTTGTATTGTTGGATAATGTTTTGAACATTTCCTATATCAAAAGTTGATCGGTTCAGGCACGTTATCTAAAAGCATTAATGTTCTAAATCAAATCACAGTTCTTAATATACGGAACACACACAAGAGGAAGAGTTCAGAAATGAACGAATCCTTCTTGAGGTATTGTAGACTAGGTCAGATCAATGTGACCCGACTAGCTAGAGTTACATAAAGATGCATATTTAAATTAGTTTGAATTTACATCTTGTGAAACTCGCCAGTCATGTCACAAAGATAAGATGACCATAGCTCCGTTTACTGGAAACAGAGAAAGAGTTGTGAACTCTTGGGACTGATACATGATGATGTATGTAAGGTCTCCTGTCTACACATACCAGGACTGGTTCTTTATACTTCATTATATTCTCTGATGATCTTTCGAGATTCAGACCTATGTTCCTGTTGAAACACAAGTCCGAACCTTTTGAGATATTCACAGAATATAAGCGAGAAGTAGAGAACCAAAATACGGGTATAAGTATTATGTCCTTTGATGAGATCAAGGAGGAGAATACTTGAGCACGGAATTCCTGGACTATTCTAAAGGAGAATGAGATTCTCTCTCAGCATTACTCCTCCGTATACACCATAGCACGATGGTATATCGGGGCGGAGCAGATACACCCTATATGATAAGGTGTGCTCTATGATGAGTACTACTGAGTTACCTATTTCCTTTTGGGAGTTATGCACTTGAGAAGCTGCATACCTATTGAATAGGGTTCTAATCAAATCAGTTGCCTACCATTTCATATGTGATATGGAAAGGGAAGAACCCATGTCTTAAGTTAGTTAAGATTTGGGGTTGTCCGGCCTATGTTTAAAAGCAAAATCCGGACGAGCTCGAGGCAAGGTCAGTTATGTAGAACTGGAAATGTTCCAGCTGTACAGACTGCAGCTGATGATTTGATAGAACCAAAGGATTCAGTAGATACCAACGAACCTCAGCCTCTCCGCCGATCTAGTAGGGTTCCTCACCCACCTGAGAGATACTTCAGTTTCTCTATGACAGTGGGAGCGAGGATTACATCATGAGATGATGACCCAACTAGTTTCGAGCTGGCCATCAAGAGTAAGACTCTGTAAGAATGGCTGGATGTTTAGCGATCTGAGATGGAATCCATATACACCAACAAAGTATGGACTTTGGTTGCTATATCTGAAGGGTTATATCCCCATCAGGAGCAAGTATATCTTGAGAAGATTACTTGGTGTACATGGAAAAGTTGAGACTTTCAAAGCTAGACTTGTTAAAAGTTTGCATCATTGACCAAGTACGGATAATGATGAAACCTTTTCAAGTAGCTAAGCTTAAGTCCATCCAGATCCTACTTACCACGGCTACATACCATGACTACGATTTCTGGCGGTTGGGTGCCATGACTGCTTTTCTAAATGATGATTTAGAAGAGTGCGTCTGTAAGTACACATCCAGAGGGCTTCGTAAACAGTGGGAGCAGCGGTAACGTGTGCAAGATGCTTTATAGGATAAAGCAGGCATCGCGGAGTTAGAACGTCTGTTTTGATGAAGTAGTCAAAGAGTTTGACATCATCAAAATGGTAGATGAACCTTGTATAAACAAAAAGGTAGTAGGGAGTGTGGTGGTGATCCTCGTAGAGTACGTGGATGACATACTCTTGATAGGGAAAGAGTTTCCTATGCTACGCTCGGTCGATCTCCGTTTATCACAATGATTCTCCATATAGGATCAAAGTGATACCTACTAAATCCTGGATTTTGGATCTATGAGATAGATCTAATTGGATGTTAGGAACCTCACTAGAAGTAGTGAGATGGTATCAATTGATCCTGGGGAGAATCACTGGAAGGGTTCCAGGGTGATAAAGACGACTGAATGTCAGTCGCAGGCATTGTCTTTACCCTCAGTAAAGGGACGGTATGTTGGAAGAGTTCCAAGCTAGATACCGTGGCATACTAGACGATAAAGGCAGGATACATCGCTACTTAAGATGCTACCAAAGAGGCTGTTTGGGTGTATATTGGTTCATGAGATGAACTATGTTCCTACCATTGTGAGACAATGGAGTTGTGGCTTATGCCGAGGAACGCCGGTCCCATCAGTGATCCAGACATATTCTAAGGCAGTATCACTTGATCATGGAGATGGTTGATCTCCAAGGAGATCGAGGTTAGGAGAGTAGACTCAGAGGACAACACAGTGGATCCACTCACAAAGGCCTGTTCCCAGAGAGAGACTTTTATGGGATGGTTGAGTATGAGATACTGCAACCACTGCTACAGATGGCCCTAGTGCAAGTGGGAGATTGTTAGTTATATATATGCCCTAGAGGCCATTACTGTACATAGGATGTATATTGCAGTGGATGCTGGGACATATATAGGGAGGACTTTCTTGCTCGACATGATAGTATGCTATCTGGTTACCCTTTACCTTAACGTGTATGCTGATTGTCTCTCTGTTACATGTTGGTAAAGCCCTTAGGATCTGTACTTGACTACCTAGACTATGATGCGGATCATACTAGTGGGGACATGGTAGTCCATAAGTACATCCTTCAAAGTCCCTAGTCGTGGGTGTATCGAGACGGGGCATCGATATACCAGAGTAGACTAGCGTATACCTTCTCGACCCATACAGATGGGCGATGGATGATCCCATATCCATCGGTGTTTGACATCAGAGATGATATACGGGTGCTCAGTAGAGACTGGGTACACTGGACGGACTCGCCGAGAACTGCCAGATGGTATTATACCTCACGTCAGATGGCAGTTCTCTGGTGACACTGGTACAGAGTAGTCTGTTGACCCGAGATCGTCATAGAGTCTTGTGTGGTTCCCACTGTGCTTTGATTTCCATCTTACCACGTCCAAGAGGGCGTGCAAAACGGTGGTTTTTGGGTACAGTCCCGAGTCACATGGAGGCAATGAGCGATAGGAGGGGATTCGTCTCTCCCGGTATAGGGGGTTGATGTTGCGCTGTGTTCGATTGGCTATAACAGGAAATCCCTGGCCAGGGTTGCTGAGATTTACTGGTAAGTGTTACCAGTAGTTTCTCGAATAGTTATAGAACTCATATTGACACGACTTATTGAGCTATTGGGGTCTGACGTTTACCACCCCTGGGCGAGATATGCGACATATCAGACGATCAGACCGGACTGTACGGTAGTGTTACTGGTCGGATTCACTGGAGTGTGAGCGGGCTTGCTCGTCGATCTTCAGATCGCTCAATACCCGGGTGGCCGTTACGTTTAGCAGACCGCTTGCGGCTTGTGGGTGTTTGATATGATCATCATCTGCTGCCGGCGTATTGACGAGTCTTTAGAGTCCTACACAGAGGTTTCCTGGCTCAAGCGAAACGAAATAGGAGCGCATATGAGATATGTGCGGGACCGAGAATAATACGAGTATGTGATACTGTATTCGATTCTCGCGATGTGACATTGATCGGTTATATGCGATATAGCCGGGTTATCGGATCAAGTGTTGATTCGATAAGATGTTACTAATGATACCAGTCGGTTGTGTGCGCATGACCGGATCATTGAATCAAGTGTTGATTTAATGATTTAAAGTATAATTATATATTTGATATATTACTTTGCATTAACTAGTATCGGTTCACTTTAGACGGATTTTCTCACTTGGTTCGTGCGCATGGCATATGCGATATGTTTTTGTGCACTTGTATGTATCATGTTTGATGATGCATGCTAACTTGAGTTTGTGTAAAGATTAAACCATGGTTATTCAAATGGTTAGGGTTTTGTTTTTCATATCTATTTATTTATTTATTTTCTTTTTGGAAAATGAAATGAGAAGAATGGTGGCTTGTTTTGGATTGTAGTTGAAGATTCATGAACCTTTGACTTTGTCCACCATTCTTATCTCATGCTTAACCTAACCATTTGTTTTAACCCTAGTTCAATCTCTACACTTTACCATGGTTTAGTTATGATAAGTTTTGATCATATATTCTTTTCTTTTTCTAATTAACTTATCATAAGCTTCTTCTTCTTCTTCCTTGACTTCAAGAAGAAAAGCTTCACCTCCATCAATGGTGAATTGAGCAAACAAGTGAGAAATCCAATTCTAAAGTTAACCCACTTCCTATTTCTTCATCCTCTACCTCTTGCCAAGTAGTAGAGTGTGTTTACTTCACAAGTTTCTTGACTTGGTGAAGTCGGAGCTTGATTTAGCGATGCCTCGACGTAGATCATCTTCGGTATGGACATCAACGACCTAGCTTGCCCATTCTCCGACAAAGCCGATACTAGAGCCCGGATTTGACTTGGACAGCGGAGACGACTTCGTTGCGGAGCTATGGAGGTGGAGCACCGGATCTACAAAGGTTGTATTTCCGTTTTCTCATTAGTTAAGTGTTAACTTGTTCTTGTTCGCCTAGACATCTAGCAATCGATCCGTAGTTTAGGGTTTGTAGGCACCATAATTTTTGAAATTGTCGTGGTTGATGGCTTGGGAGACCTCACTTGAGTGCCTAGGAACCCCTACACAAACCAATAACCTACGGTTATGTCCGTAGGGGCATCTAAATGAGAATTTAATTAAAAAAGGCACAAAAATGCCCTACGCCTCGATATCTTTCCCTCTCGTTCCCAAAATTTTTTCTCGTTCCCGCGTCTCCAATTTTCTCTTCGTCGCCACCGCGCGCCCTCCGTTCTCAGCCCGCCACCGCCTTCCGTTCTTGGCCCACTACCGCCCTCGTTCTTCCTCGTCGAGTTCCTCGTCGCCGATATTTGTGCCTACATTAATGCCTCAAGCAACGAATCAAATGATGTGGATCACAAACTAATTAAATAAATTTTGAATACCAATCTGGACTGGGATTTGAATACCAATCCTAGTTTGCTATATTTTTTTATATATAGTAGATGGTGATACTTCTTTAATTAAAACAACCCTACACTTAAGCGAAATCATAAATCGAAACACACATATATAGAATACAACTCATACATGGGTATCCTCAAATCTAACTTTCATTGAATTTGCACGCGCACTTAAAATAACCTTTATACTAAAAAATTATGTATGCCATTACTTAGTAGTTTATGGTTTTTAGACGCAAAAGCCATTTGAGAAATACTTTTCCAACCCACTATTAATCCATATTCTCAATATAGTCTTTGAATTTGCACCCGCACATTATAAGAAGGAGAAGACAATAATGTGGCAGAAGAAGAAGGAGAAGACAGTAATGTGGCACAAGAAGAAAAAAATGACATTCCTCGTTCTCTGTTTCAGCATCAATCTTCTGATATGAACTAATGATGGCTTTCACATAGGCTTTTCCCTTTAGAGACTTCTTAGTGTCCAATGGAAAGCATACATCAGATTTGTGCAGGTCGGGTTCTTCTATGACTTTCAAGAGTCTCAACTGATTCTGTAAATTACACTCTAGTTGGGTGGTACTTTTACCACTTCTCACTGCAGGTGCGCTCTCTAATATCTATTTTGAATGTAATATTATCGATATTCAAAATGGATATTAGAGAGCGCCCCTGCAGTGAGAAGTGGTAAAAGTATCACCCAACTAGGGTGTAATTTACAGAATCAGTTGAGACTCTTAAAAGTCATAGAAGAACCCGACCTGCACAAATCTGATGTATGCTTTCCATTGGACACTAAGAAGTCTCTAAAGGGAAAAGCCTATGTGAAAGCCATCATTAGTTCATATCAGAAGATTGATGCTGAAACAGAGAACGAGGAATGTCATTTTTTTCTTCTTCCGTCACATTACTGTCTTCTCCTTCTGCCACATTACTGTCTTCTCATTCTTATTATGTGCGCGTGCAAATTCAATGACTATATTGAGAATATGGATTAATAGTGGGTTGGAAAAGTATTTCTCAAATGGCTTTTGCGTCTAAAAACCATAAACTACTAAGTAATGGCATACATAATTTTTTAGTATAAAGGTTGTTATTTTAAGTTTTCCCTTATAGAGATATGATCTAACTGCATCTATAAACTATAAGTGTGCAGAAAATTATGATAAGAAACCATAAGAAAGGGTCGTAGCCATGCATAACCTTGAATCTACATACCAAATCATGCAAAAGCATGCACTTATTGTCACCTTGCCTTGGAATATAAAATATCTTGGAAGACTATAAGCGAGCATTTAAATCTTGATAGCTTTTGACTTCAACATATATTTTTCTCAAGTACCATGAAATATACTTGCTCCGTATAAACCGTTTTCAGGAAGATGGATTAATAATGACAAATTATCCATTGTGGCTCACTAGGTTAGCATTTTCTCTTCTATTGACCATCTTACTAATCTGCTTGGTAAATTTATTCGGAACCGGCTGCGAATCATTAAAAGACATGCATAAGAAAGAAAGCTAAAATACAGATATATAGCATACCGATACATCGAAACTTCATAGTTGCGATGGCAATCCAGAGATATTTATTTCTGCACACGTGGTGCGCGTGCGAATGCGTCAGGCATCATGGACAAATATTTCAGAACATGGAAAGTATTATTCGTATAAAATAATTAAAACTTTTAAACACCTTGGGTAGATATTTATTTCTTACACGCTTCTTACACACGTTATATCCAGACGCGACAGGGTAGATCGGCCGAGCCTCCACACGCATCTCCTTCGGCTGCGGCTCCGCAAGCCACTACATCGGCTGCGGTTCCGCAGACAGCTCCTGTAGCTCCACCGCCCACTCAGACTCCCGCTCGCGACGAATTGCAGAGTTTATTGACCGAGGAGCAGGCGCGCGTTATTCTATCGTTATTCAGAGGTGGAGCTGGACCGAGCTAGGGTAGATTTTTGGTTCTTTTTTTTTGAAACATGTATTTATTTATATCATACACATTGTACTAAATTTTGAAACGATATTGATACTGGTTTGTATTTATATCATATTCAGTTTTTGTGTTTCTTTTGTATATTATATATATGCGTGAGATGTGATTATGAATACTGCAATATATGATTTGATTGATGTATATATTATTGTGCACAGGGCGGGAAAAAATCAAGCAGCCCATTTTTAAAAAAAAATTACAGACAATATGTACCTACGGATTAATCCGTAGACACACATTTTACCCCTACGGATATATCCGTAGGGGCTAAATATCAGCAGTAACTGATATTTCCCCCAGATGTCAGTGCCAGGGGGTTGGGAATGCCCCTACGGATATATCCGTAGGGGCTACTGACTCTCTCCTACGGCGTTATCCGTAGGGGCAAAATATCAGGAATCCTGAATTTGTGCCCCCACGGAAAAGTACCTACGAATATATCCGTAGGAGGTAGTACATGCCCCTACGGGTATATCCGTAGGGCCAAGTAATTTATTAAAATAAACCGTAAATAATATAAAATCTTATACCCTACGGCTTAATCCGTAGGGGCAACTGGACCTACACATATATCCGTAGGGGCAAAAATTTAACCGTAGGGGCAAGTTCAGGGCCTCAACTTGCACCTGCGGCCTTTGCACCTACGGGGTATTTTTTCTCCCCTACGTATATATCCGTAGGGGCAGTGTGTTGCCCCTACGGATAAATCCGTAGGGGCAACCCTTCTTTGTAGTAGTGAAATTCACAATTTCCATCTCCATTCAAACCAAAACCCTAATCCAACCTTTCCCAAACCCTAATTTGTTTGAGAAGTGGAGAAAGGAGGCATCTTTAGAGGCTAATTGCAAGAGGATCATAGCTTAGGAGGTATAAATCCTAAACTAGTTGTTAATTTGTAGTTTAATAAAGCTAGTTTAGTATTTTAAAGTGATTAATTTCATTGTAATGGTTAGTTTTGAAATTTCAAGAATGGGTTTTGATGTTGAACTAGGGTTTGAAGCATGGTTGTTAGAGTTAAGTTAGGGTTTGGTTTTCTACTTGGTGAGAGTGGTAAATTTTGTAATGATACGCTCGCTAAATCGATAAAATTTCGATGTTTGTATCGATTCGGTATTGAAATTTGCTCACTAGATTTTTATAAAAATTAGAATACGATCAAATTGCGTTATGTTAACGATATAATTAGCTTCGTATAGGATTATTAGAGTGCGCGAACGCGGGGTTTCGTCTAGTCGGGTTGTAGTTTTGTCGATTTCCCCGAAATGACGATTCTAGTTAAAGGTTAGCGATTTTCGTGCGTTTTCCCGCGCACCGAGTGCATGCTATGTTTAATTCAAGAGCGTCGATAATTGTATATTGTGACTTGCATCGTTCTAGGTTTTGTAATCTTATGCTTGGTTTTGTGCAAATATAGGATCGGTCGGGGAAACATCGGACACGGCACGTAAAGGCAAGGCGGTGGTCAGATCGGATTAGCGGGGATTTCATGTGAGTAGATGTATTCATCTATGGGGGAATCGTCTGAATGGCGTGAGGCGCCCCCCCACTAGTTAGGATTACCCTACTTTTTGCAAGATTCATATTGTTAGCTAGCTTATCCATTCATGTACACTGCATACCCTTATAGCGAACAGTATATTAGATTGCATGGACATTCATCTATACTTATGCGATATCACTTTGTAGGACACGAACACCATTACCATTGGCATCTGTTGCACGCGCACCATTCATATGACACACACGCCTTTGGTAATTGCCATGCCACGTGCACTATAGAACCTGTTTATCATAAAATCACCACTTGCATTCATACTTGATATATGAAATTGCATAGCATACGTATACCTCGCATCATCATCATATTTATATAGATTTCTAGCAAAATTCACATCGTATGCATTGATATCATAGACATTTATCATATATAACATGTGGACATTATGATTTTCTTGAGGATTTCAGTATTGCTGCGATTTCTGGATTTTTGGGGAAAACCGCAAGAATTTAACAAAACCTTATATTTATCATTTTCAAAACAAAGTTGCGGTTTTCTCGTGATGTATTTGTCGTCCACCATGAGTTTTCATATTTTCTGTTGGATTTCGAGACCCGATTCGAGGAGTGGATGAACCGTTTCGGGTACATGGTGGGCCCGGTATGGTACCCCGGGGCAAGAAGATCGAGTTGTAGACGATGAGCCTGGCAGGGGAAGAATACCTACCGGTGATGTCTGGCGCGGCGGATATCCGGAGGATACCGACCGTTGTCATGAGATTTATGATATGGGATGATCCGGACTGACGGAGCCTGATATTGAGACAGATATGATTCCTATTTGGTGTCGATGCTTGACACGGGTTTTCAGATGATTTCTTGATGGTACTTAGCTATTATACAGATATTCATTTTTTAAAGTTAAGAATTCAATACCCTTAGCATTTAAAACACTTAAAGACTTAATAATGACATTGCATACCTGTGAATGCATACTAGAGATATTATATCACATATGGACATGCATGTTGTGGTGCATTTCGTGCATTCTTACGATTGCCTTATTAGATGTTATATTTACTCACGAGCTGGCAACTCACCCCCGTTGTGCCACAGTGTCTTGCAGGTCGGACCCGTCAGTCTTGTAGCGGCGGGCTATCTTATTATCAGCTCCTTTTGCTCAGACTCGCGACATCGCCCGTAGGTGGGTTGCGAGCACACTTTTTTTCTTTTGCTTTATCATTGTATCTATTATTCTCCATCTACCACTTTATACTGTATATGTGACCTAGTGGTGAGACTGAGAGGTTGTATATTTGTGGTTTCTTCTGGGTCAAGCTCACTTGAGCCGGCGATGTGTTTTCTGATATTTTGCGTTTCTTTTATGCTCTTTTCTTGATATTACTATTATATTGCATGTGGTTGTGATCCGCCTTGGGCGAAGTGCTAGCTCCCGCTTGGGGATGCCATTTTTATGATTACAGGTTTATTATCTTGTTGTACCCATTTTGGAGGATAGAAAATACAGGGGAGACTCTGCCGAAATTTTCAAAAATTTATGATGTTTTAAAAAGGGATTCTTTGCAACTTAATTGATTTGAAAAATCGTTTTCATTAAAGGTTTTCCTTCACTCTCTTTTGATTTTGGTTTAGATTTTTCTGGGCTTTGGCTGACTTAGGTTACGGTACGCCTTTAGACGTCTCGTAATCTAAGTGCCAGTCACGTTCCGTACTTTCGGGTCGTGACAAAGTTGGTATCAGAGCGTAGGTTTTACCTTTCTGAGTGTAGGACGACCTTGGTAGATGGAGTAGGTGACTTAAGCAGAGTGGCGTAGCGTGGGTATGATCCGCGGCATACTTACGATACGGTACTTCGCCTAAGTGACCTTAGGACATAATTGCTTCTATTTCCTTCTTGATTCCCTTGCATTCCTTGATTCAATTGCAATGTCCTTATCAGTCCTGTTTCTTATTCCAGCTTCGATGCCGCCAAAGACTACGAGAGCTCAGCGGGCTGCCGCTAGGGATGAGATTCGGGCGGGCTCGTCTGAGGCGAGAATCGAGCGGGATGATACGCCTATCCCTCAGGGTCATACTGATCCGCCCTATCCAGACCGTATTGCCAGACTAGAGGCTGACATGCAAGAGTTGCGACAGATGATGGGATCTTTAGTTGAGTCCAGCCGGGCATAGAGATCCGAGGACGTTCCTTCCACCGCACAGACCACGATCGTACCTGCTGCACAGATGGTCACTCCTGCTGCTACTACGGAGACTATCCCTGTTTCACTACAGGAGTTCATGAGATTGAGACCTCCAGCTTTTACCGGTACAGATGCGACAGAGGACCCACAGGCATTTCTTGATAGGATGGCTCGGATTTGCCGTTCGTTGAGGTGTTCTGATGATAGATTGGTGGAGTTTGCGAGTTTTCGTCTGGAGGGTCTTGCCCAGACATGGTACGATTCAGTAGAGAGAGGCCGAGCTGCAGGTCTACCTTCTATGACCTGGGATGAGTTTACAGCTGCATTTCTTGCCCGTTTTCTTCCGGAGAGTGTCCGAGATGCTCGAGCCCGTAGTTTTGAGTCTTTGCGCAAGACTCCTGAGATGACAGTGTCGGAGTATGATATACAGTTTACCCAGTTGTCTCGATATGCTCCGTACCTAGTCGACACAGAAGAGAAGAGAATAAAGAGGTTTGTACGAGGGCTTGATACACAGCTATTCCTTGCCATCGGCACCCAGCACTTTGATACATACGCTGCCGCGATGGATGCAGCCTTACTTTTGGTGGAGCGTATTTCTGAGACTCCGGTCGTTTCTAGGCCGAAGAGGATCCGTATTGATACGCCAGCTCAGCGGCAGATGGGCAGACACCGCGATAGATTATTTCCGGAAGATGGTAGAGGCAGAGGATTGAGACGAGGTCAGTTATTTGGTTCATATCCACAGACCCAGCAGTCGTCTCCAGGATGTTTTCGGTGTGGGAGTCAGTACCACCGTTTCAGAGACTGTACCATGGGGCGTCCGGGCGTGGCGACAGTCCCGCATGTGACTTTACCACCCTCACCACCTTCTCAGAGAGCTTTACTTCCTACTCCTGACGATGCTCCACGCCAGCCAGATGCTTCTAGAGGCCGTGGGCGTAGCGGTCCAGTTCCGAGAGGGCGAGGCGACAGTGGCAGAGGCAGAGGCAGAGGCAGAGGCAGAGGACAGCCAGCTATTAGTGGTGGACAGGCCCGAGTGTTCGCATTGACTCCTCAGGATGCACAGGCATCCAATGCCGTCGTGACAGGTACTCTACCAGTATGTTCTTTTGATGCACGGGTATTATTTGATCCAGGCTCGACACATTCCTATGTATCCACGTATTTTGCACTGAGGTTGGGCCGAGAGTCTTCTCCGTTAGATCAGCCGCTTGTCGTTATTACACCGGTAGGCGAGTCTTTTGTTGCCCGTTTTGTGTACCGATCGTGTTCCGTTCGTATCGGGGAGAGAGATTCTTCAGTTGATTTGATTCTCCTCGATATGCTAGACTTTGACGTTCTTCTTGGTATAGACTGGCCAGCCACCTGTTATGCATCCGTGGACTGCCGTGAAAAAGCAGTCAGATTCGGTTTTCCTGGTGAGCCGGTTCTTATGATTCAAGGAGATCGTAGCGCTACCCTTCCCAGCTTGATTTCTTCTCTTCGCGCTGGTCAGCTCTTAAGGAAAGGGTGTCAGGGATTCTTAGCCTATGTTTGTGATACTAGCTCTACAGAGGTTCTGTTGGACCAGGTCCCTGTTGTGAGAGAGTTTCCGGATGTATTTCCTGACGAGCTGCCTGGTCTGCCACCAGAGCGCGAGATTGAGTTCTGTATTGACTTGATCCCCGGCACGGGGCCTATCTCTATACCGCCTTATCAGATGGCCCCGGCGGAGCTGAGAGAGCTAAAGGATCAGTTACAGGACTTGCTGGACAAAGGGCTTATCCGACCGAGTGTGTCACCTTGGGGTGCTCCCGTCTTGTTTGTTAAGAAAAAGGACGGAAGTATGCGTTTATGCATTGATTATCATCAGCTGAACCGGGTTACTGTTCGGAACAGGTATCCCCTACCCCGCATTGATGACTTATTTGATCAGCTCCAGGGTGCAGGGTTCTTCTCGAAGGTTGATTTACGATCAGGTTATCACCAGTTGCGGGTTCGGAAGGAGGATATTCTGAAGACCGCTTTCCGTACTCGATATGGTCATTACGAGTTCTTGGTGATGTCGTTCGGGCTCACCAATGCCCCGGCAGCATTTATGGATTTTATGAACCGCGTATTCAGGCCGTATCTCGATCAGTTCATCATTGTGTTCATTGACGACATCTTGGTTTATTCTCGGAGCCGGGAGGAGCATGAGCAGCACTTACGTATCACATTGCAGACTTTGAGGGAGCATCAGCTGTTCGCCAAATTCTCCAAGTGCGCATTCTGGTCAGACAGTGTCGACTTCTTGGGTCATGTGGTGACGAGAGATGGTATTTGTGTGGACCCGAAGAAGATCGAGGCAGTTCAGCGTTGGCCTAGACCAGTATCAGTTACAGAGGTTTGCAGCTTTCTAGGTCTGGCCGGCTATTATCGACGTTTCGTCCAGGATTTCTCCCGCATTGCTGCACCATTGGCCTAGACCGGTACCAGCTTTGATTGGTAGAGATTCTACGTGTTCAAGTTTAGTTAATTACCGCAATCAAGACGGTTTCGCTTGTAGCTAGCCGGTTGAGTACGGGTCGTCCGCAGGGAGATGGGAATCTTTTTCTATGTGCTTTAACGAGTTAAGTCCAGTTTTCCAGATTTGTTTGGGATTATCTAAGTGTTAAAATGATATGTAAAAAGAGCTTGTTAGGGTTAGGATTAGGTTAGTTTGAGTTAGGAGTCCCTCACTTCTTTCATTGCCACTCTTAATATCGGTGTTACGGTAATCGGCAACAACGGGGATTAGCACGACTAGGAAGGAACTTGCGAGTATAAGCTAGGCTTTCCAACGCTTAAGTTCTTCCTTTTGGTGCTTGTCTGTCCGTTCTTGGCTCTTAGCCATAACCTCCGGTTAATTCAACCACAACCGGTCTCACTACGGAATCACCGCTATCATGTAGGATAGGGTGCCGTAAGGAGCGGATTGTGGTTCAATTAACGGGAGTCGATTTAAGATGTTGGGCAAGGAAAGAGTGAGAGAGATTTCCTTCTCTCAAACTTCCCTTATCCTACCCTAACAAGTATGAAACTACTCACACATCATAATGAAAAGGAAACAAAACAAAAGAGGAAGATAGAAAGAAAGAGATTAGACGATAACAACTAGCTATTTGTGACCTCACCTTGGCAAGGATCAAACGTAAGCATCATGGTTGTTTTAAGGATAAAGAAAAAGAGAGAAGAAAGAAACAACAAGAAATAACAACTAAGTTAACAAATGAAAATTACAACAATTAACAAGTTAACTAAAGAACAAGACAAGCATGATAAGTAAACGGTTCTTCTTTATTCATCATTCTTCACTCACAAAAGCTCACTACAAGATTTTCAATGGAGAAGAGATGAGAAGAGGAAGAAGAAACAAGTATTCTAAACCTAGAAAAATACAAGATTATGCACCCTTGGCTTCACAAGGTTCTGGGCTATTTATAGGCTGTAGAATGAAAACCTAGGGCAAAATTCTGCCTATACATGAAATGTCAAAACTACCCCTGAAATTTGATAAGCCGAAGAGACCATACGGCCGCGGTTCCACGGCCTAGACCCCCTATTGCCGCGGAACCGCGGCCAATTAGTGGAGTTGTCTTGTCGTATTTTGTGTGCTGCCCTGGTTTGTTGTTCCCTTTAGTCTGGTACATGTTGTTTCTGATAATCTTTCCACATTTCTTCCAGAATTCTAGTGGATCAAAAGGTGATTTGGACATGGATCTTTTGTCATGATTTTCTTGAGCTCCGCGTAGATTTCTTGGATCTTGTGTTGCCATTGAGCTTTGTGCATGAGGTGACAATCGATTTGCCATTTTGTCTCCTAACTGGTGTGTGGCAACAGACGGATAAAGAGCGGAGATCCGTGTTTTATCTGTGGTTGGCAAGAACCCGGGTTTTGTCGTGTATTTCCATGAATTTCACCGTTTAGAGCCGAGAACCTGTATCCTGCAATTGACTAGCAAACACGGCTCAAGAGTATCTACTGATATGCAATGTGATAAAAATTGGGCGGTATTAAAATGCAAAAAACTGATATGAACACTTACACGCTAAGCGTGGTGAGCCGGTATCAGTCGGACCCAGGTGAGGACCACTGGACAGCAGTAAAGAACATTCTCAAGTACCTGAGAAGTACTAAGGAGATGTTCCTGATTTACGGTAATAGAGACCTCAGGGTCGAGTCCTTTACTGACTCAAGCCTCTAGAGTGACAAAGATGACAGCAAGTCTGTCTCGGGTTTTGTGTTTACCCTCAATGGAGGGGCGGTATGTTGGAAGTGTTCCAAACAGGATACCGTCGCAGACTCGACGATGGAGGCTGAATACATTGCTGCAAGCGATGCCGCAAAAGTTGCGGTCGGGATGAAGAAGTTCATAGCTAAACTTCAGGTAGTTCCATCTATTGTTGATCCAATACCAGTGTATTGTGATAACAATGGGGCTATATCTTTAGCGAAGGAACCATGGTCCCATCAGAAATCCAGGCACATCTTAAAGCGGTATCACGTGATCAGGGAGATCGTAGATCGCTAAGAGATCGAGTTCCGGAGAGTGGATATGAATAAGAACACAGCGGATCCATTTACAAAGGCCCTCCCTCAAGCACAGTTCGAGCGACTTTTTGGGATGTTGGGTATGCGGTACGCCAGCAGCTGGCCTTAGAGCAGACGTTGGGTATTCGGTACGCCAATCATTGGCCTTTAGTGCAAGTGGGAGATTGTTGGATGTATATGCCCTAGAGGCCAGTATTGTATATGTATCCATATGGATACTAGGGATATGTATGTACAGATGAATCTTGCTCAGTTTTATAGTATATTATACGACTTGTCTTCATCAGGATATGTGTATTTATTTCTGTTGTTGTTATATCTAGCTTGCACATATTGATGAAGACTTGATGTGGTAGTATACTATTATGGTTTGTCTTTATCTTAACATGGCATATGTCATACTCGTTATTACATATTGCGGTTACATGTTGATAAAGCCCCATAGGATCTTGCTTGACTACCTGCGTTGTGATGGCGATCATACTTGTGGGAGCAGGGTAGTCTACAAGCACATCCTTAAATGGTCCCTAGTCGTGTGAGTATCGAGACTGGGCATTAATACTCTAGAGTAGACTAGTGTATACGTTTCTACCCCCGTTGGGGAATGGTTGGTCCCGCGGCCATTGGTCTGATGTACCTAAGATCGTATACAGGTGCTCACTGGGGTGAGCACACTGGACGGACTCGCCGAGAACATCCATGTGGTACTATACCTTTCGTCAGATGGAAGTTCTCAGGTGACATGTGTACAGATTAGTCCTCGGACCCGAGATCGGCATTTGTCTCGTGTGAGTTCCCACTGAACTTTGATCACTACCCTACCATAGCTCTACTGAGTCGTGCAAACAGGTTTTGGTTGGGTTCAGTCCCGAGCCACATGGAGGAAGTGAGCGATTGTCGAGGATTCGTCTCTCCCCGTATAGGGAGTCGATATCGCACTGTGATTCGATTGGTCAGGACCAAAAGACCTTAGCCAAGGCACTTGGGATTTACTGATAGCTTGATCAGTAGTTTCCCGAATTGGTCATGAGCCACATCGGCACGACTTATCAGGTTATTAGGGTCTGACGTTCACCATACCATAGACCCGGTATGCGATACTCTTTGACGAAGAGACCGGACAGTACGGATATTGTCACGGATAGGCTCAGTAGGAGATCCGGATGAGTTTTCTCATCGGCCTTCTTTTCGACAGGTACCTGGGTAGCCGTTAAGTACATCTAGTGTCGTAGACATGCTTGTGGTTAAATCCACTGCCAGAGTACTGTCGAGTCTTTAGAGTCCCACACAGAGGGTTTTCCTGATTCAGGCGAAATGATGTAGTAGCCGTATTGGATACATGCAGGGTTCGATCGATTGATGTACTTTGTACTCGGATTTTCGATCGGACAGTTGGTAATACTAGCCGGCTTGGGTTTTGAGTGGGATTATTAAATCAGGTATTGATTTAATAATTTACGTATATGTATTTCGATATATAAATTCTATTATTGCGTTCTTCATGTTATTCTATCTCTTTGGGCGTTCGGATTTTTATCTGATTGCCGGTATATATGTACAGTAGACTGAAATCCGTATTTATTACAGATTTCCTTCTAAAAGTTGGCCACCTCATTATGTATTTTCCTTTTATTTGATAATTGGAAATGAGGTGTAAAGTGAAGGGTATGGGAGGAAAAGAGGTGACCATACTTCAACAGCGGTCAAATGAATTTATAATTCATTTTGGGTTTACTAATGAAGTATGGTTGCTATTGTTTAATGAAAGAAAACGGCATACAAAACCTACGTGTGTTATTTTCTCTCTAATGCTTGATTCATTTTTCTCTCTTGAGCTCTCATCTCCTCCCTCCTCTAGCTTTCTACTCCACCTTCATCTTCTTCCTCTTCACTATATTTCTCATGTGTTGAGATACAAGTGAAGAGGCTAGAAAGAGATAGAACACTTAGACATCCAAACTACATCCTAGACTACTTGGACTAGCATCCCAAGTTCTTTAGTTGCTCCTTTTGGCACATAGCAAGGAGCTAGAGCCATGGATCATATTCCCCAGGTGGATTATCTGCGACAGAAGAAGTACGGAGAACAAGCTCGATCCCGATGGACCGATGGAGCCGGTTTTAGAGTTCAAGCAATTTCAAGGTGGATAAATGGAGCTAAGGATGAAGAACGAAGACCAAAGGACTTGGTTCGTTTGGTGAGGTTTCTATCATAGTAGATAGCACTTCTTCTTTTGCTAAGTAAGTTTTATGGTAAGATCCGGTTTAGGGTTTAGTCTAGCGCCAAGTTTTGTTCGCAAGAAAATTTTTGTTCCGCATTTGGCCACGGGAGTTGGCCGGGGCGCTAGGGTAACCCTTCAGGAAACTCTGCCGAAATTTTCAGAAAAGGCTTGAGATTTTAAAACGCAATACTTCGTCTTATGTTATTAAAACCACTTGTTTTAAAACCAGTTTTCTTCACTTCTTCCTAAAATGGTTTAGATTTCTGGGATTTATGGCTTACTTGAATTAGATGGGGTCCTATAGACTTCATATGATTCAAGTGCCAGTCACGTGCCATTTCGGGACGTGACATTGTTTCTCAGTATGCCACATTTTTAGAAGAAGAAATTTTTCCAATTAACACCGATGACAATGCAGTAGAACTAGAAGAAGTTCTAGATACACAAGTTACAAATGACGATCTGGTTGAACCAGATGTTGCAACAGAAACTTATGAACCTCATCCACTCCGCAGGTCTAGTAGGACTTCTCGCCTACCGGAGAGATACTACGGTTTCCTCATTGATGGTGATAGAGATGATTGCATCATAGATGATGATGATTCTACTAGTTTTCAGCAAGCTATCACGAGTGGTGACTCTGTGAAGTAGTTGGATGCCATGAGATCTGAAATGGAGTCTATGTACACCAACAAAGTATGGACTTTGGATATTGTACCCTCTGGAGTAAAACCCGTAGGATGCAAATGGATCTTTAAAAGAAAGATTGGTGTAGATGGGCAGGTGGAGACCTATGAGGAAAGACTTGTGGCGAAATGATTTTGTCAAAGGCCAGGTCTAGACTATGACGAAACTTTTTCTCCTGTAGCCATGCTTAAATCCATTCGGATCCTACTTGCTATTGCTGCTCACTACGACTATAAAATCTGGCTGATGGACGTTAAAACTCCGTTTATAAATGGTGATTTAGAAGAGTGCGTTTATATGGATCAGCCAGAGGGCTTCATTGATAGTAGGAGCAGCGGGATAGCATTTAGATAGCTTAAATCCATATATGGATTAAAGCAGGCATCACGGAGTTGGAACATCTGTTTTGATGATGCAATCAAAGAATTTGATTTTGTCAGAAATCCAGTTGAACCATGTATTTATAAGAAGATTGTAGGGAGTACTGTCACATTCCTCGTATTGTACATAGATGACATTCTCCTGATAGGAAATGATGTTCCTATGCTACAATCGGTCAAATTGTTCTTATCAAAAAGGTTCTCCATGAAGGACCTGGGTGATTCCTCGTAGATATTGGGCATTAAGATCTATAGGGATAGATCTAAACGATTGTTGGGATTGTCCCAAACCAGGTACATTAACACCATCCTAAAAAGCTTTAGTATGGAAGACTCCAAGAGGGGTGCCTTTCCCGCTTGTCATGGAGTCACTTTCTCCAAGAACTTTTGCCCAAAGACTGATGAAGACAGAGCTCGCATGAGCATTATACCCTACGCTTCAGCCGTATGGTCTATAATGTATGCGATGTTATGTATGCTTCCTGATGTAGCTTATGCACTAAGTGTAGTAAGCATGTATCAATCCAACACAGGAGAGAATCACTGGACGGCTGTGAAGATCATTTTTAAGTACTTACGAAAGACTAAAGAATTGTTCTTGGTATATGGTAACGGGGATCTCCAAATGGAGGCCTTTATCGATTCAAGCTTCCAGAGTGATAAGGACGACATCAAATCTATCTCTGGGTTTGTATTTACCCTCAATGGAGGGGCGGTATGTTGGAAGAGTTCCAAACAGGATAGCGTTGCAAACTCCACGATGAAAGCCGAGTATATTGCTGCAAATGATGCTGCCAAGGAAGCCGTCTGGATGAAAAAGTTCATCTCGGTGCTAGGAGTAGTTCCAACCATTATTGATCCAATACCATTATATTGTGATAATAATAGGGCTATGGTGTTGGCCAAAGAGCTCAGGTCCCATCAGCGATCCAGACACATCCTGAGGTGATATCATCTGATCCGGGAGATTGTTGATCGCCGCGAGATCGAGATTCGGAGAGTAGACACAAATAATAACACCGCGGATCCACTCACCATGGCCCTCTCTGTCACGACCCGAAAGAGCACCTGACTGGCCCTTGAACCATATGAAGTCTATAGGACCCCATCTGCTCCAAGTAAGCCAAAAGCCCAGAAATCTAAAAACCATTTTAAGAGTAAATAAAGAAAACTGGTTTTAAAGAAGTGAAGGAAAACATGTTTGAAGTCCAGGTTTTTAAATAACTAAGCCGAATGTGCATTTTTAAAATGTAAAGTCTTTTTTAAAAATTTCGGCAGAGTTTCTTTTGTAAATACTGGCCCCGAATGGGGTACAACAAGAACAATATATATATACAATGAATAAAAGGCATCCCCAAGCGGGAGCTAGCTCTTCGTCAATCGACGGTCACAACCACGCAAGCAATATAGTATACAATGCCGATAGGCGAGGGTCAAATCCAAAAGAAACTCAATAAGCATGAAAACCGCAATACTACTAAGCGCGACTCTAAGGTCGAATAATACAACACTAATGTCTAAGTCTGAAACAATATACAAGTTTTGGTTGATGGAAATTCTAAATACAATGAATAATACAAGTACAATGGTGGTTCTTGATGCAAAAGAATCCACCTACCAAATGCAATTCACCCGCAAGGAAGCAGTGTGCCAGAAATGCCGCAAAGAAACCTGTACGGCAAAACCTGCAAGAACTGTGGCACAACGGGGGTGAGTTGCCAACTCATGAATAGAGAATATCTACAAGCAGAAACCGAATGCAAGACATAATCCTAGGTCAAAACGATCAGTATAATATAAACCACAAGAGTACATCTGAAGTATGATACGGTGGCAAGTAACATCTAAACAAGTATGTAGTGCCAAGTACTCAGGTAATAACATGTCATCAGTATAAGGTATGTCTGCGTGAAGTAAATATGAATATCAATATACATATATTAGCGTCCCATACCACTAATATTGGTGTAAGGGTATATATAACAGCCCCTCATACCCTGTTATATATACAAATGAAGTATGATCAATGTAAATCCAGTCTGTATGTGATCAAGTCTGTATAAACGTGGAACCCGTCCACCCGTCACCCAATGACAATAAACGTAGAACCCGTCCACCCGTCACCCAATGACAATAAGCATCATGTATGCAAATATGAGGATATAAACAAAATCATGGAAAAACATCATGAAACCCGTGCCTAGCATCGACACGTAAATCCTCGTCCATATGGGGCTCCGTCTGCGGTATCGGCCCTCGGCCCCGGCAGTACGGGTCATCCCATGTCCTCATCCATATGGGGCTCCGTCTGCGGTAGCGGCCCTCGGCCCCGGCAGTACGGGTCATCCTATGTCCATCTCTCAACTCCGGTCGGTATCCTCCAGATATCCGCCGAGCTCAAATACAATCACCGGTAGGTAGTAGTCCCTCCGTCAGGCTCACCGTCTACTACACAGCGAAACCGTTCTCGTCCCGGGGTACCATACCGGGTCCACCATGTACCCGCAATCGGCCTCATCCGCCTCCTCGAATCGGGTTTCACATGTCGCTCTCAGCACCGAGAAAACACATAGTGGACGCACTGAAATATCATATCAAGGGTAACCGGGTTTTTAACACCATTATATATTCTCTTTTGAAATACCCACGGTTCCCAAATCCAGAAATATCATGGAAACAACATATCTCAATGCGTATAATCAAAACATGATGTATGCGACATGTAAGAAAGGTAAGCATATCATAAGTCATGCAACATGGAATAGTAATGTGCACATGTCGAGGGAAACCGCTCTTTTAAAACGAATCAGTTTTGAAGAACATCATGCGGTTCCCAAATCTCTAATCAAGTCAGAGTCATCTATGTTTGTGTACAGGTATAAGTGTACAATATGCCATGCAAGAATCATATCATGAATACAACAGTACTATAGTGTTGTGGCATGGCAATTATCGATGATGAAGTGTGTGAGCCGGCAAATAGTGTACGTGGACATACACATCATCGATAATGGTGCTGGTGTCCTAACAGCATGATAATAATATAGCAATAAACATATGCAATCAATGTGAATAGCATGAATATGCGGAAATCAAATAATCAACACCACAGTGAAGAAACTACATCAATATTTATATGTCATGCAGTTATGCCTTTTTAAATAAGACAAATCAGGGTTTTAGTAAAATAAGTGGTACGGTGTTTTTTAAGAAAAGATACGCCTTTTAAAGTATCCGTAGAATCCCTTTCTTTGTCTTTAAGATATTCCTGATTCGTAGTTTTTGAAATAGGTATGACTCGGGTCTAGTCTAACATCTACTATGCAAACTACTGATCTAAGTATCAAGCCAATCGGGAGGGGTATGGAAACCACCTAAATCTGAATCGATATATATATAGATATAATAGTCGGTGATCCCGCCTCAATAGTATCGCGTACGATACAGTATATTATATGACATCCTCAAGTCATGAGTGCGGATCTATCATCAATGTAAAGCTCGTACGGTAAATCGTCGTATGGCATCCCAATAGCTGGGTACGGGTCAATATCACACTAGCTCATCACATCTCAGGTATCACTATCATCTATCACATAATCTGGGGTACTGATCTAAGTCTAGTACAACTGATACCATCAATATACTGCGTGTGCAAGCACACGTCCTAAGGCCCGCTAGAGATCACGTATCGTATCCCAAATACGAATCACATCAAATCACCGATCTTGCGGCACAAAGCCCAACATCATCGACTCATCTCCAATGTCATCCAATATCATCAACACAGTGCAAGTAAAATGAATATGCAAGGGTGTGCGTATAGGTGTAAATCTATTCTAGGGTTCGCGACTATGAACTACACTAGTCACTTCTAACCCTACACTATCCATAGTACACCTAATCTATCATATCCACGACACGCTATAACTATCAAGCATAATATATAGTATACTAACTACGGACTGCGGGGGTGCTACACGCCATCCACCCGACTTCCCCCAGTAGATATAATCTACTCACCTTGCGTCTCCATCTTTCGATGTCACCACACGCTTGCTTGCCGTCCGGTAGTCTTTATGGGGTACCTACACCTCAAGTGTCGTATATGCGCATTAAAACCAAACCAAAGCTAAAACGGCACACGAAACCCAAATCGATACGATAAGAGGCCTATAGGTTAGAACCTATGGCACGCCTTCAAAACTATCAATAAACCCTCTATATCGTCGTATAAACGCCAAATAGTCGAGGTAAAACACAATACACAATTGTAGAATCAAAAATACGGAATACGGAAACAAGAATCCAAAACAGCAACTTAGGAAATATGTTCCAGATTTCACCCTAGGCCCAATTAGACAAATCTATAAATACCAGGGGTCTAATCTATACATGTAGAAGCAGCAGAACCAAAACGACACAGATTGGTGCTGGTCGGGCCGCAAATTGCGGCCAATTGGGATTAATTGGCGGCCGGGTAAGGGAGTTAGGGTCTAGGGTCTTGGTGGTAGCTTCCTGGGTGCCTGCACATGCCACTGTCCAATCAATTTTATTTTAGGATGTCCCGGGTGATAGCAGATCCCAATTAACCTTCACAGATTTCACAAATTTTCCGATATCGGTTTCTAAAATCCGTATTCTGGGTTTAGGCTTCAGGTTAGGGTCTCAATTCATGCACTAGGGTGTTTATATAACCTCTACAGATCTCAATTTCACATTATAACTCACAATTTCCCATAACCCTAACTAGGTTTTCATCAAGTCCACAAAATCACACAATATCGGTTCAATCATAACATGGGGGTAAAGGAAATACTAAAACTAAGCTAAGGGTTCAGTAAATACCTCATTTGGAAACTCAAGAATTTTCTTGAGTTGCCCCTAGTGGCCAAAATCCTTGCTTTTTTAGCTCTAAGTGTAGATCTAGGGATTGTGCACACATTTAATGAAATGAGAGTGGGGTTTTGGAGTTGTTTTGGATGTGTTTTGAGGAGTTGAAGAGGGGAGGGAGATGAAGGATGGGCAGCAGCAGGAGAGAGGAGAAGAGGGAGTGAAATGAAGGGAAGAAATGGCTATGTCTTGGGTCAAAAGGAGCCCATACCTCTCTCTCTCACCAACTACCCATTTCTTTATTCTTTTCTCTTTTCTTTTCCTTTTTAAAACCCTTCTCACTCAAATAGTAATCCCAAAACAAACCATGACAATAAAAATGTAACACAAGTGTGAAAAAGTGATATGTGCATGTTTTGCACAAAAAAATGCTAAAAACCGATTAGCGATTTTTAATCGCGATGAGCACTAATTTAGCATATAGCTAATCAATTAAATTTAAAAATGGCATAATTCTCTAATTTACCCTATTTTATAATTTTCCATAATTTTTCTAACATTTTTCCTGTTTATTTGTATTTAAAAATACCAAAATATTAAAATATTCATTAAAATAATATTAAATTATAAAAATTCCCAAAAATTAATATTTTATCTTTTTGAAATGTTACAATCTACCCCCCTTAAAGAAATTCGGTCCCCGAATTTAAATTTAATCCCCCAATTACAAAAACATTTCAGTAAAAATCCAATTTGTCGGGGCTCCGAAAACATCAATACATAGCGAATATCATAAAAATGTACTGCTCTACTAGAAATCAATCCCCAAAAGGCATATATAAGAATATCCTGTGCGTCTGGTGCGCAAGGAAATCAAAATCCATATATGTGTCAAACAGGTGTACAAAACAATATCTAAGTGCAACTGGTGTGCACGAAACATCTGTCGTAGGCAACGTGTGTGCCTGACAGTAAAAAAAAATCAGGTGCATGTGACATGCACGAAGAATCCCGATTTAGTGCATCTGGCGTGCACCAATATCGTAAATCAAAACACTAAAGGTGCATGAAAATTATGCTGGAAGTGTAAATCAAATCATTGTATAAGATAGGCGTGAAATCACAATCAATACCTCGAATGTAATAACTATGCGCAAAATATAAATATTTAGTAGGTGCATGAAACAATATCATGAAACTCAGTCATCAAAACTAAATCATGCAAATAAACGCCCAAAACACCGAAATCCAAAATGACGGATACGTGATAATCGAATCACAAAATCACAAATCATAAATACCGTCGTCGGTAGTTCCTCCTTCAAGGTCGAGAAGGAGTCGATGCATCCAATGCTAGCAGCGCAAGATATCTACTTGCCTCTTGCTCACGGTCTGGCGTCCTCTGACTCCGGGTCATTATCTTCTCTGCGGATTACCCATCTCGCAGTCAATCGGCTCATCGGCCCTGTCAGGTGTCCTAACGGGGACGATTCCGTTCTGGCACTTCTCTGGTCATCTCTCGGTCAATCCTCACGACCACTCGTAAGGCAGCATGCCACTGGCGTCGGCCTTTGGCTCTCTGAATGCACGTCCCACATCTGATCCTGGGTGCAAACATCATTGCAGCAATGTCCTGGAAGGAATCCTGCTCAAGGTCTCTTCCGATCTTGCCTATGCCGAACTGTACGAAGGCTGGCTCTCTTGCATAATCTCTTCTCACTCGATGGACATCTGTGTCCTCAGCACAACATTCTCTCGGAAACTGGTCGCATCCCAACGCCTCTGTAAGCATATCAGGTTTCTAGTCTCGACGGGAAGTAATGACAGCTCGTCAGCGTCTCGCACGAACCTCTGGTTCCACTTGTCTCTATTGTCGTCCACTATGGCGTCACGCCATGCTATCTACGCACTGCACTGTTCTCGGCCACAGTCAATCCGAAGTCTCTCGCACGGACTCGAAACCGCGTACCCTGTAGCTTCATCATTCTGTAGAAGATGTCTGGCCGAACAGTTCCTCGGGAACGCATCCCAACCATCGGAGGAATACTCAATACTCGTCCGTCCTTGATCAATTCGCAACGCATCTGGGTAAGTTCCTTTATCCGAACCTGGTCAACTATCTCGTCGACGATGCCGAACTCTGGCCTGCTGGGTGTGCGCAATATGACCACCCCTGGGTCTAGGTCTTCTCGTATCGTATTCCAGAAAGGTCCTATCGAGGTTTCTCTCTCAAATCTCATTCCTGCCGGATTGCCCGGAAGTCATCATCCATTAATGAAGCTAATTCTTATTCCGGAACGGCTGCATACTTTCGCGCTTCTTTCTGGAAGATATATCCATATACAACGCCTCTGGGTGCGTATCACATCTCTGATGTCAGCGGAGTGGGACGTCATCTCGTCGAAATCTCTTGCGAACTCTTTTCTTCACTCTGCTTCAATGTCGACTGATTCGGACTCGTCTCATCATGGCTGCATGGACTATGCTCCAACGGCTATACTCGTATCTGGAGTCTCCCAAGCAATGCATCCCATCACATGATATCCGAATGATGTCGAAACATTCGATCGACTCGTCAGAACCTTATAATCCCCCAAGAGATCAACATCTTGAGTACAGTTTAATAGTATCGAGTACATGCCACAGCGTCGGTGGTCGAGCCGTAGTGGGGCAAACCCAAGCCTCACTAATGGCGCAGCGGAACTGCCGCAAACCCTAAGGTTCAAAAGGCTTTCACACGGTCATTAAGTCGAGTTAGGGTTTCATTCTTCTAGAGGGTCCATGGAATCGCCTGCATGTCTTTCCGTATACTTTAAACTTGGAGAACGGCTCCTGACATTCGATCGTCTCTGTCGACTCTCAACGAACCTGCGTGAAGTCATCTCAAGCTAGAAGCAATCTATCTGATGACCTCGCATCGGGGTAAGCGAACGAACACCTGTCCTAGTCATTCATCCTCAGGTGACTAGCGACTCGCTAACATCTCTCTAAGTATGTACTCATGCTGCAGTAGCTCCAATCGTCTGGGCGATATCTCGTCATTTGTAGCAACAACTGGCTCATTCGCTTGCATGCCGAACAGTGCCTCAATCCTCCAGGAAAGGCGATACATTGGCTGCCATCTCTGAATCGGTCTACTCTAGATCTGAGTAAGACTCTCCACACTGGAAATCTTCAACTCAACTGGGCCCGCTCCGGCGCATAAGTCGGACGAATCACCTTCGTCTCTCAAACCGGGTAGACTAGCTATCATCTGTCTCATATCTGCCTGAAAGCTCCGGCAATCTCAGCTCGTAAGCCCCGAAAGAAACATCCTGTCAATCTCAGCAACATCTGGTCCATCTGTCTGCACAGTAGGCGACATCATAATTTCTGAGGTATGCTGTACATCAACAGTCCTCTCTCAACTGGCAGCTCTAATAATGGCCCGAACATCCGGTGCAAAACCAAGCACTCGCCTCCACTAGAGGTCACAGTCACCAATACTAACTCGAGACGTTCCCATGTCACCAGAAAACACAATGGTCGGCCCTCGTACCAGACGAGCTCGCTCCGACCGTAACCCTAGCAGCAGCCCAAATTGCGCTCAAACATGGCGACAGGAACTTCAATCGAGTATCGAAGAGAGCAGATCAATGGCAAGAAAGAGAACAACAGATCCAAAGTGGATACATGATCATAAGAAGGAACAGCATCAATGAAGATATGATCATGAAACTAATAGTATCGAGGATCTCAAATGGATGTATAATCATGGATATGAAGAGAATTACTAATCTCGAAAATATGTACATCCTAAGGTTCCTTAAGCAGAGTGGCGTGTCGTAAGTATGCCGCGGAACATACCCACGGTACGTCACTCTACTTTAGTCACCAATTCCATCAACCAAGGGTTATCCTACACGACGAAAGTTCGGGTCTAATACCCCCTCGACTAAGTCTAAGTTCCGTAAGGTCAAGCCTAAGTTCTGTATATATATAAACGCCCTAGGCTCCACATAGTCAAACTTAGACTCGAACAAAGGTCAACCTAGCGCTCTGATACCAACTTTGTCACGACCCGAAAGAGCACCTGACTGGCCCTTGAACCATATGAAGTCTATAGGACCCCATCTGATCCAAGTAAGCCAAAAGCCCAGAAATCTAAAACCATTTTAAGAGTAAATAAAGAAAACTGGTTTTAAAGAAGTGAAGGAAAACATGTTTGAAGTCCAGGTTTTTAAATAACTAAGCCGAATGTGCATTTTTAAAATGTAAAGTCTTTTCTAAAAATTTAGGCAGAGTTTCTTTTGAAAATACTGGCCCCGAACGGGGTACAACAAGAACAATATATATATACAATGAATAAAAGGCATCCCCAAGCGGGAGCTAGCTCTTCGTCAATCGACGGTCACAACCACGCAAGCAATATAGTATACAACGCCGAAAGGCGAGGGTCAAATCCAAAAGAAAATCAATAAGCATGAAAACCGCAATACTACTAAGCGCGACTCTAAGGTCGAATAATACAACACTAATGTCTAAGTCTGAAACAATATACAAGTTTTGGTTGATGGAAATTCTAGATACAATGAATAATACAAGTACAATGGTGGTTCTTGATGCAAAAGAATCCACCTACCAAATGCAATTCACCCGCAAGGAAGCAGTGTGCCAGAAATGCCATAAAGAAACCTGTACGGCAAAACCTGCAAGAACTGTGGCACAACGGGGGTGAGTTGCCAACTCGTGAATAGAGAATATCTACAAGCAGAAACCGAATGCAAGACATAATCCTAGGTCAAAACGATCAGTATAATATAAACCACAAGAGTACATCTGAAGTATGATACGGTGGCAAGTAACATCTAAACAAGTATGTAGTGCCAAGTACTCAGGTAATAACATGTCATCAGTATAAGGTATGTCTGCGTGAAGTAAATATGAATATCAATATACATATATTAGCGTCCCATACCACTAATATTGGTGTAAGGGTATATATAACAGCGCCCTCATACCCTGTTATATATACAAATGAAGTATGATCAATGTAAATCCAGTCTATATGTGATCAAGTCTGTATAAACGTGGAACCCGTCCACTCGTCACCCAATGACAATAAACGTGGAACCCGTCCACCCGTCACCCAATGACAATAAGCATCATGTATGCAAATATGAGGATATAAACAAAATCATGGAAAAACATCATGAAACCCGTGCCTAGCATCGACACGTAAATCCTCGTCCATATGGGACTCCGTCTGCGGTATCGGCCCTCGGCCCCGGCAGTACGGGTCATCCCATGTCCTCATCCATATGGGGCTCCGTCTGCGGTATCAGCCCTCGGCCCCGGCAGTACGGGTCATCCCATGTCCATCTCTCAACTCCGGTCGGTATCCTCCAGATATCCGCCGAGCTCAAATACAATCACCGGTAGGTAGTAGTCCCTCCGTCAGGCTCACCGTCTACTACACAGCGAAACCGTTCTCGCCCCGGGGTACCATACCGGGTCCACCATGTACCCGCAATCGGCCTCATCCGCCTCCTCGAATCGGGTTTCACATGTCGCTCTCAGCACCGAGAAAACACATGGTGGACGCACTGAAATATCATATCAAGGGTAACCGGGTTTTTAACACCATTATATATTCTCTTTTGAAATACCCACGGTTTCCAAATCCAGAAATATCATGGAAACAACATATCTCAATGCGTATAATCAAAACATGATGTATGCGACATGTAAGAAAGGTAAGCATATCATAAGTCATGCAACATGGAATAGTAATGTGCACATGTCGAGAGAAACCGCTCTTTTAAAACGAATCAGTTTTGAAGAACATCATGCGGTTCCCAAATCACTAATCAAGTCAGAGTCATCTATGTTTGTGTACAGGTATAAGTGTACAATATGCCATGCAAGAATCATATCATGAATACAACAGTACTACAGTGTTGTGGCATGACAATTATCGATGATGAAGTGTGTGGGCCGGCAAATAGTGTACGTGGACATACGCATCAGCGATAATGGTGCTGGTGTCCTAACAGCATGATAATAATATAGCAATAAACATATGCAATCAATGTGAATAGCATGAATATGCGGAAATCAAATAATCAACACCACAGTGAAGAAACTACATCAATATTTATATGTCATGCAGTTATGCCTTTTGAAATAAGACAAATCAGGGTTTTAGTAAAATAAGTGGTACGGTGTTTTTTAAGAAAAGATACGCCTTTTAAAGTATCCGTAGAATCCCTTTGTTTGTCTTTAAGATATTCCTGATTCGTAGTTTTTGAAATAGGTATGACTCGGGTCTAGTCTAACATCTACTATGCAAACTACTGATCTAAGTATCAAGCCAATCGGGAGGGGTATGGAAACCACCTAAATCTGAATCGATATATATATAGATATAATAGTCGGTGATCCCGCCTCAATAGTATCGCGTACGATACAGTATATCATATGACATTTTCAAGTCATGAGTGCGGATCTATCATCAATGTAAAGCTCGTACGGTAAATCGTCGTATGGCATCCCAATAGCTGGGTACGGGTCAATATCACACTAGCTCATCACATCTCAGGTATCACTATCATCTATCACATAATCTGGGTTACTGATCTAAGTCTAGTACAACTGATACCATCAATATACTGAGTGTGCAAGCACACGTCCCAAGGCCCGCTAGAGATCACGTATCGTATCCCAAATACGAATCACATCAAATCACCGATCTTGCGGCACAAAGCCCAACATCATTGACTCATCTCCAATGTCATCCAATATCATCAACACAGTGCTAGTAAAATTAATATGCAAGGGTGTGCATATAGGTGTAAATCTATTCTAGGGTTCGCGACTATGAACTACACTAGTCACTTCTAACCCTGCACTATCCATAGTACACCTAATCTATCATATCCACGACACGCTATAACTATCAAGCATAATATATAGTATACTAACTACGGACTGCGGGGGTGCTACACGCCATCCACCCGACTTCCCCCAGTAGATATAATCTACTCACCTTGCGTCTCCATCTTTCGATGTCACCACGCGCTTGCTTGTCGTCCCGTAGTCTTCATGGGGTACCTACACATCAAGTGTCGTATATGTGCATTAAAACCAAACCAAAGCTAAAACGGCACACGAAACCCAAAACGATACGATAAGAGGCCTATAGGTTAGAACCTATGGCACGCCTTCAAAACCATCAATAAACCCTCTATATCGTCGTATAAACGCCAAATAGTCGAGGTAAAACACAATACACAATTGTAGAATCAAAAATACGGAATACGGAAACACGAATCCAAAACAGCAACTTAGGAAATATGTTCCAGATTTCACCCTAGGCCCAATTAGACAAATCTATAAATACCAGGGGTCTAATCTATACATGTAGAAGCAGCAGAACCAAAACGACACAGATTGGTGCTGGTCGGGCCGCAAATTGCGGCCAATTGGGATTAATTGGCGGCCGGGGAAGGGAGTTAGGTGCTAGGGTCTTGGTGGTAGCTTCCTGGGTGCTTGCACATGCCACTGTCCAATCAATTTTATTTTAGGATGTCCCGGGTGATAGCAGATCCCAATTAACCTTCACAGATTTCACAAATTTTCCGATATCGGTTTCTAAAATCCGTATTCTGGGTTTAGGCTTCAGGTTAGGGTCTCAATTCATGCACTAGGGTGTTTATATAACCTCAACTGATCTCAATTTCACATTATAACTCACAATTTCCCATAACCCTAACTAGGTTTTCATCAAGTCCACAAAATCACACAATATCGGTTCAATCATAACATGGGGGTAAAGGAAATACTAAAACTAAGCTAAGGGTTCAGTAAATACCTCATTTGGCAACTCAAGAATTTTCTTGAGTTGCCCCTAGTGGCTAAAATCCTTGCTTCTTTAGCTCCAAGTGTAGATCTAGGGATTGTGCACACATTTAATGAAACGAGAGTGGTGTTTTGGAGTTGTTTTGGATGTGTATTGAGGAGTTGAAGAGGGCAGGGAGATGAAGGATGGGCAGCAGCAGGAGAGAGGAGAAGAGGGAGGGAAATGAAGGGAAGAAATGGCTAAGTCTTGGGTCAAAAGGAGCCCATACCTCTCTCTCTCACCAACTACCCATTTCTTTATTCTTTTCTCTTTTCTTTTCCTTTTTAAAACCCTTCTCACTCAAATAGTAATCCCAAAACAAACCATGGCAATAAAAATGTAACACAAGTGTGAAAAAGTGATATGTGCATGTTTTGCACAAAAAAATGCTAAAAACCGATTAGCGATTTTTAATCGCGATTAGCACTAATTTAGCATATAACTAATCAATTAAACTTAGAAATGGCATAATTCTCTAATTTACCCTATTTTATAATTTTCCATAATTTTTCTAACATTTTTCCTATTTATTTGTATTTAAAAATACCAAAATATTAAAATATTCATTAAAATAATATTAAATTATAAAATTTCCCAAAAATTAATATTTTATCTTTTTGAAATGTTACACTCTCACAGCCGCAGCTTGAGCAACTTTTTGAGATATTGGATATGAGATATGCCAATAACCGGCTTTAGTGCAAGTGAGAGATTGTTCGATATATGTATGCCCTAAAGGCCATTATTTGATAGTGGATGTATTTACATGTATATATATTCAGAGGGCATTCTTGCTCGACATGATAGTATGCTATCTAGTTACTCTTTATTTTGACATGTTCACCTGATCATGCACATTATTCATCTGATACATGTTGATAAAGCCCTTAGGATATTTTCTTGACTACTGTGATTATGGTGCAGATCATACTAGTGGGACATGTGTAGTTTATAAGCATATCCTGAAATTTCCCTAGTCGTGGGTGTATCGAGACGGGTCATCGATATTCCAGAGTAGACTAGCGCATATGTTTCTTGACCCATTTGATGGGTGATGGATGATCCCATATCCATTGGTGTTTGACATCAAGATTATATACGGGTGCTCAGTGGAGACTGGGTACAATGGACGGACTCACCGAGAACACCTATATGGTATTATATCTATCGTCGGATAGCAGTTCTCAGGTGACACTGGTACAGATTAGTCTGTAGACTCGAGATCGTCATAGAGTCTTGTGTGTTCTCCTACTATACTTTTATTTCCACCCTACCACGGCTCTATTGATTCGTGCAAACAGGTGGCTTTTGGGTATAGTCTCGAGACACATGGAGGCAATGAGCGATAGGAGGGGTTTCGTCTCTCCCGATATTAGGGGTTGATGTTGCACTGTGCTCGATTGGCTATATCAGGATGTCCCTAGCCAGGGCTGATGAGATTTACTGATAAGTGTTATCAGTAGTTTCTCGATCAGTTATAGACCATACATCGACATGACTTATTGAGTTATTGGGGTCGACGATATCATCTCTAGACTTGATATGCTGCATATCTGACGAACAGACCGAACTGTACGGTAAGTGTTACCGGTTGGCTTGACGGGAGTTTTTATAGGTTCGCTTATTTTTTCTTCTGATCGCTTAATACTTGGGAGCCGTTACGTACAGCTAGTGAAGGTGTTTCTACAGCACCATTACTAGGGTTTCGTAGCATCACACATGCCATATTAAAAATTATAGGGTGCTAAAGAAACTATCCTAAGGATCAAATTAGAAAAGCTAGGGTAACACTAAACTTTATTACAAACACAAGTAGTAAAATGCTAGGGTTTAAGAGTACTGTTGGTTATAGTGCCCTCAAAGTCAATTATTGGATCGCAGTCACGTGATTGCAATAATTGAGGAGGACCTATACCGGTAGGACAGTCTTACTCGAGATGATATTATGCTATCTGGTTTGCCTTTATCAGTCGTGTAAAAGTTCAGGTGACTGATCACTATTACACGTTGATAGAGCCCTTAGGATCTTTCTTGACTACCAACAGTATGATGGCGACCATATAAATGAGAGTTGGGTAGTCTATAAGAACATCCTTAATAGTGGTCCATAGTCGTGGGAGTTTCGAGACAGGGAATTGATACTCCGGAGTAGACTAGTGTATACAGTCGAAACCCCGACGAGGGGTGGTGGCCGTTCTCACTGTAAGTGTACGGTAGCGCCCCGGCCGTCTGTCCGAGGGCAGAATGCGGAAACAGAAACTTTTCTTAACTTGAAACTGGCGCTATCGTATACTTTTTCCCCGGATCGGACCATTAACCTACTACTAGCTAACTAGAGAAAAGGTAGAGAGGCTATACCGAGCGATTCGGGTCCTTCGATCTTCGGCCACCATCCTAAGCTTCTCGCGGCATCTCCTGTCTTGTTCTCCTCATCGGAAAGGGCACCACATCGAGAAGTCTTTTTATAGGCTCCCACCTCTGAACCGAGGCAACTCGGATATGAAGTTGGCTAGCCGACGTGTCCAAGATTACTGTAGACTGAGTGTAGAACGCTATGTCTCAAGGGGTTATTAGAAATTGCCATTTTGATGTGGAGGAAAAAGTCTTTGGAGATGAACTTTGAAATGGAGCTATATATTTTTCATGAATGAAATGAGATGAAAAATCCTCACACACCAAAAGAGTGGGCTGCCCAAAATAGTGGCCGGCCACAAAAAGAGTAAGGTGGGTGAGCACAATCAAGAGGTGGTGACCATAAGAAAAGGGGAACAAAAACCCACCCCAAAACATCACCCTCAAAGTCTTTTTCTAATCCTATCATATTAATGCAAGAAAAGAAATGATGAAAAAGGAATCAATCTCATCTAGAACCTTCATGAAGCATCCATGTATAACAAAAACCCTCCCACTTGCTAATTGCACATTTGCAAATAAGCCCCTCCCATCAAAGGAATTTCAGCCAAGAAGGAATAAAGAAAAATGGCCAAAACGAAATGCAAACTGGCAACTTCAAAAAGCGATCCCGTAATAAATTACAAGAAAACCCAGCGACCGTATATACATACCCGCATTTGTATTCCGACCGAATACAAATGCAATGAGACAAAATCTACACTGTATAATACTAGGATTCGGCTTAAACCAAAGCCCGCTAGTATTATCCGTCCGAACCATGACACGTGCACAAGTGCACACGTATGTTCGAACCCTTCCATAAATCCATACGGCCTCTACAGCGTTTCACCAGTAACTTGAGAAACTGTCTTTGGGGGACTCTAAAGACTCGTCAATACATTGGCTGTGGATTTAACCACTAGCACGTCAGAGATATTAGCCGTACATAACGGGCTACCAAGTATTGACCAAAAGGGAGGTCGATAAGCGAACTCATCCTGACACCCTACTGAGCATGTCAGTGACAATATCCGTACAGTCTGGTCCGTTCGTTTATGAGCATCGCATGGCGGGCCTACGGGGTTGGTAAAAGTCAGACCCACAAAAGCGGTACAAGTCGTGTCGGAGTGTATCCCAGAACACCCTGAGATACTACTGGAATACCTACCAGTAAATCCCCAGCCTTGGCCAAGGACTTCATGTAATGGCTCTCCTGGACACAGCGCGATCTCACCCCCAATACCGGGAGAGAGGAACCCCTGCCGATCCGTTCACTGCCTCCATATGGCTCGGGACTATACCCAACTAAAACCTGTTTGCACGACTTCTTTGAGCTGTGGTAAGATAATAACCAAAGCACAGTGGGAACTCACATGAGACAAATGACGATCTCAGGTCGATAAACTAACCTGTACACATGTCACCAGGGAACTGCTATCTGACGTCAGGTATAATACCAACTAGTATATTCCCGGCGAGTCCTGTCTGGTGTACTCATAACCCAATGAGCACCTGTATACATCTTAGGTGAACCAACTGACACCAATGGCTTGTGAGTCCGGCCACCGCCCCTCGTCGGGGTCTCGACTGTATACACCAGTCTACTAATGGAGTATCGATGCCCAGTCTCGAAACTCCCACGACTAGGGAACTTTTAAGGATGTGCTTATAGACCCCAGCTCCCACGTATATGATCGCCATCATACTGCTGGCCGTCAAGCAAGAATCCTAAAAACTCTATCAACGTGCAATAGTGACCTGTAAGGTCACCTGAAGCAGTACACGATGATAAAGATAAGCCATGGTAGCATACTATTCTCCATCAACGTGTAATAGTGAACCACAATATCACCTAAAGCATGTACACGATGATAAAGACAACCCCGATAGTATACAAACCTCTCGAGTAAGACTGTCCTACAGGTATAGGTCCTCCCTCAATCATTGCAATCACGTACCTGCGATTCAATAATTGACTCTGAGGGCACTATATCCAACAATCTCCCACTTGCAATACAGGCTAATTATTGCGATGTCGCATACTCACAGCCCGTGTGATACCGAGCACCCAACTCCTCTACTGATCAGTCTCACAAAGCCCGTTTGTGAAACTATTACGTTCGAGGAATAGCCTCAGTTAGTGGATCCACTCTGATGTTTCTTTCTATGTCTCTCTTTATCTCAAGTTCGCGGAGAAAGCCATCTCCCGAAATGAGCAATACCTGTCTTAAAATATGCCTGGATATCTGATGGGACCTAGTTCATAAATGAACTCCAAATCCAAACTTCTTAGACTGTATCGTCAACTGAAATTAATCAGTATCCTGCGCCACACCTCCCTCAGTATCCGCTTAGACCTCCTGTCCAAAATACTGCCCCTCGTCAGAGGGAAAACTATAACTCTGACAGCCACTCTGTCATCCAGGTCACCTTGGAAGCCTGGAATGATAACTGTCTCCTAAAAGTGGCTGTTGTTATCATATCCCTAGAATATCCACTTATGTTCTAAAACTGCTTCCGAATGTTTCTCCAGGATTGGATCAATATCTTATTGCATCTACTGCAAAAATAACATCTGGTGTGGTACTTGACATCTCATGATTGACTCAATTTCCTAAGCAAGTGATCTGCCAATCATGTACATCCCTCTCCCCTTTAGTCTATAAGACACCTTTAGAGAGGGTGACGCCATTACCAGTAGGTACACTACCGTGCCAGGAGTCGTCCATTCTAAAACACCTTTAGAATGCTGTCTAAGTACCCAGATTGGGACACTTTCCAAATCTAGATCTAAAACCATAGATCTAGTAACCAGAATGTCTGATATTATATCTATATCCTATGTGAGGAAACCACTGTGTGAAAACCAAAGTATAATCGATCGTAGTATAGGAATTTCACTTCCTACTCTGTGTATGTCATCCAAATACCAAGACATCACACCCTACTAGCTTCTTAAAAGATCCATCCCCTATTCTGATGAAGTCAAACCTAAGACTATCACATCAGAAATAGATGATCTATCTCCGCTATAACTGCTTTAGTCCATAAATAAACATAAGTTACTTGTCCACTATGCTTTCGCTGCTCCCACTGACTACGACAACCCTCTGGCAGAATCATATACACGTGCACTTCTAAAGCTTGTTTAGAACGACGCTATACTCATCCTCCTGCTGGGTCTCATAGCCTGGAACAACGGTAGTGTCAAGTCTAGGTAAACAAGAACCTCCCTGCCACCGTCCTTGAGGCTACCAGAGTACCTCTCGGGTGCCTGAGGTTACCCACCTTATCTGCGGAGTGGCCAATGGAATGTCAAACCAGATTGAATCTTTAGGTCCTATTAAATTTTCAGTAATCGTTTGCTGTTGTTGAATCACTTCCAGTTCTACCATACTCCCACTACTATTTTCTGAAAAAATCCATTTTACTAAAACTGTGGTGAGTCAAGAACAATATCATTATTGATCTTCCAGATGGTAGAAAGTCAACCCTCGTCATAGCCCGGGTCAACCCACAAACAGCCATTACAGAAATGTGCCTTGAGTTATCCAGAGTCTGGTTTTAAGCATAAGCCGGACAACTCCCCGTACCTTAACATCGTTAAGATATGGACCGTTCTATATCCAATATAGAAACAGAGGCACTGATTTAATTGGAACCAGATTCGATTCATGCAGCTGTCTCCAGTGCATGTCAACTAAATGGAAGGAGGCTGATCAGCGTTACTCAACTTAGGAATGCATCCAGATATGACTAACCTTAAAGAGAAACAAGTTTCTCATAATTATTACGATCAACTGAATACCACACACAAGTATCTACATCTTCGATCACCTTGAAGAATCCCGATACTTGCAATATCTGGTTCTCTACTTTACTCTTATACCTATAACTTCTCAAAACTTAGACCTTGCGTTTCTATGAAACACATGTCTAAAAACTAGAGAAGTCACAAGTAAACGGAATATGGTACGAGGACCAACCCCTTTGTCCTAATGGACACTGGACAACATACAATACTCTGTATAAGTCTCCTGAGTCTAATAACTCATTCTCTGTGTGTTGTAGGTTGAAAACTGTACTTATGGTTAAGAAGAATTACACTGCTGATATAGGTAAATGTCATAGACATAATTTAAAAAAGTTATATCTCACTCCATAAAATAGACGTACAGATATATCAAATTGAAATTGGTGCATAACAGCGGATATTCAAAACCAAATATTTGCCGTTCGACAAACTACCTAGGCGATTTCCTCAAATATCACCAATTACAACGAATCCCGATATAATGAGGATGATCACCTAATCCCAATAACTTACTCCCACTCATCATCTACAAAACCATAAAGATGTGAGAATCAAACCTGGTAAATACATACCATGGAGTAAGTACTAATTGGGAAATCAGTTTTCTTTTAGCAGTACACAGTGAAATTGAAACATGTAAATGTTTCGAAGGTGTATCCGGGTATTCCTAGTTTTACCTCTTCTATTATCAGATTTACAACTATAACCGTATATTTCTTTGCCATCTCTCCAAATCTCTTTATTTGTCTTTAGTCATTACCTTCTGTACACCCTCTTAGGCTAAATGGTTTTCTTCCATCCCTACCGTTCGGTACCAGCCTATGGTTTGGAAGAAGACTATGCAATTAGCATAATGGGTGTACTGTCCTAATCCTAGGACCACTCGCAACCCGAGAGAAGGTAAAGATAAAAGACAACTGAATAAACCTTGTTCCTATTTCTCCTGAACTAGAATCCATCCCCGAACTGGAACAAGTTCCTTCGAGTTCATATATAACCATACGATAGAGTATCCAAATAACTGTGGATCTTCGTAATGATACGGAGTGTTCTGGAGAAATACAAAGGTGAAGTAGGGGTGGTAATGAAATACTTGGTCTGGTCATGAATAGCAGTCGCAATTTACTTTGCCCTCTTTCTAATCCCTTTATTTGTCTTTACTTAATACCTTCTGTACACCATCGTTAGGCTAATTGGTTTTCTTCATTCCCTACTGTTCAGCACCTGTCTATGGTTTGGAAGAAGACTATCCAATTAGCATAATAGGTGTACCGTCCTAATCCAAGGAGCACTCGCAACCTGAGAGAATGTAAAAGGAAAAAAACAACTGAATAGTCATATTTATTTTCTCCACAACTGGAAACCATCCTCGAATCTGGAACAAGTTCCTTCTAGTTCATATATAACAATACGATGGTTTTATCCAATGGAAGCGGACATTCATAGTAATACGGGGTGTTTTGGAGAAAAGGGTAAAAGTAGGAGTAGCAATGAGGTATGTGTTGGATATATATGCCCTAGAGGCCTACATTGTATAGGATACTTGGGATATGTATGTACATAACAGTCTTGCTTGATATGATAGTACGCTATTTGGTTTGACTTTGTCTTAACGTATGATATATTTTACTTGGTACTTATATATATATGCTGATAAAGACCTTAGGGTGTTTGTCTGACTACCGACGTTGTGATAGCAGTCATACTAGCGGGAGCTGGATAGTCAATAGGCACACCCTTAGATGTCCCTGGTCGCAGGAGTATCGAGATTGGGCATCGATACTCCGGAGTAGACTAGTGTATACATATGTAGACCCTGACGAGGGGCGATGGATTGGTCACGCAACCATTGGTGGTGTTCACCTAAGATTGTATACAGATGCTCACTGGGTGTGAGTACACCGGACAGGACTCGCCGAGAACTGACTGGATGGTATTATACCTAACGTCAGATAGCAGTTCTCAGGTGACATGTGTGCAGATAGTCCGTTGACTTAAGGTCATCATTTGTCTCGTGTGAGTTCCCACTGTGCTTTGATTATTACCCTACCACGATTCAAAGGAGTCGTGCAAATAGGTTTTAGTTGGGCACAGTCCCGAGCCACGTGGAGGCAGTGAGCGACTGTTAGGGATTCGTCTCTCCCGGTATAGGGAGTTTATATCGCACTATGATCGGTTGGTCATTACCATAAGTCCCTGGCGAGGGCTGATTGAGAATTACTGATAGATTGATCAGTAGATTCTCGGGTGGTCTTGAGCCATACCGACACGACTTGTCGGTTATTAGGGGTCTGACGTCCACCACCTCCCTAGACCATACATGCGATACTCTTAGACAAACAGACCGGACTGCACGGATATTGTCACAGACAGGCTCAGTAGGATTTCAGATGGGTTACCTCATCAGCTTTCTTATCGACAAAAACCTGGGGACCGTTACGTACAGCTAGTGCCGCTTGCAGTCTGTGGTTAAACCCACTGCCAGCGTAGTAGTCGAGTCTTTAGAGTCCCACACAGAGATTTCCCAAACCCAGGCGAAAAGATATAGAAGTCGTATGGTTTTACGACAAAGGTTCGAACGCGTACGTGTTTAAACGCACATACGACATTCGGACAGTTTTTACTAGCTGGCTTTGGTTTAAGCCAGATTCTAGTATCAGGTTATTGGATTTATACAGTCTAAAGTTTTTCCGTGTTTTCACGGATGAGAGAGGCGTTCTCGTAATTTTCCGAGAAGCTTCTAGAAGGATGTGACATGGAGGGAGAGGTAGCATTTTCATTTAATGATTTAGTGACTCATTGTGAGTGATTCATCATGTCATTAATGCATTATTAAATGCTTAATGAATCACCCACTTGCATTTATGAAACATGAAGAATAATCTCATATTATTCATTTCTTTTTATTCATTATGTTTCATATATCAAGTGAGAAGCTATTTCATTATTATTTATTATTATCATTATCATCTTCTCACTCTCTCTCTTCAAGCTCTCTCTCCTTCACCAAAGCCTAATCCTACCCCTCATGAGTTGAGAACAAGGATTAGGAAAGACTAATTACTCCATAACCCATCTCTATATCACCTTAGCTACTCTATTTAGCAACTAGAGAAACTAAGTAACCTCAAGTTTAGAGGTTATAGCTTAGATTAGGGTTCTCGGGTGGATCGTTTATCACGGAAGGAAGCCGAGGAGGACGTGGAGATCCAAAGAGGCCATAGATAACATAAAGACGAAGGACTAGAAACGTTTGGTATAATCTCTTAACATAGTAGTTTAGAACTCTATAGATTTTGTTAAAACTTGTTTAGCAAAAGATTCATACGGTTGTTCGATGTTTAACAATAGAACAAGATTGTTATTCATATTTCCGCCTCCCCATATATTATTGGGGTGTTGAACATCGACTTACAGTGGTATCAGAGCCTAGCTAAACAGTATTTAACACACTTGCAAATTTGTATGAATTTCGAACGGAAAAACAAACCGGAAAACCCCCGATATCATGTACTTTCTGTCGAATTTTAAATGAGGTCCAAAAATTTTTCAGGGACCTTCAGATTGACCTAAATGAATGTATTAGAACACCCAAGAAAATTGGGCTCATGAATCGGCCATAGCGCCGCGGAACCGCGGCCGATCCCACCGATCCGCCGCGATTCCGCCGCGCTTTGGACGATTCATCATCCCAAGTTTCTTGTCTTGATTCTCTGTGATATTTGGTGTTTTCTGGTAATTTTTATTTTTGCTCAGGTTTCAGATTTACAGAGAAGTATTGGAGAAAAATTAAATGTGTTTAATCGATCGAAATTATACGGTATTTGCTTGTTTGATTATATCTGTGAAATGTTTTATGTGTTCATAAACCTCCCCTAACTGCTAGTATGTCGGTTGGCAGGGGGTTGCACATATCTGTGATGTTATATATAACTGTTTGTGTATATAAACTGTATTGGACTGTTGTGGTGTTTAGCCGGGTTAAGTGATGGGTTATTGTATTAATTCATTTGGTGTAAATGTAATAAGTTGTAATATTATTTGGCGGGGCACATCCAGGTTGCGGTTGTAGCCACCGTTGTACTATTTCTTTTTACTGTTTTTGCTCCTAGGATAGACCCAAGGTGGGGTGCACAAACTACCGGGTATTTTGAAGTGTTGGGGCAGACCGCTTCACTTCTGGTACTTGGCGGGTAGTTTTCCGTACCCGTAGGGGTCTGGGGTGGGAAAATGGCTATTCATCACAACTGTGTAATCCGTCTTTCATTGCAGGCTCATAAGAAATGCGGATTGCTTACAAATCCAATATTGTTTATCTGTGATCTGGAATGCCTATTGTTGCGTCTGACGAATGTACAATATCTATATATGATAGCTATTTAGACGTCGCTTATGTTTTACACCCGCGCTAGCCCAGCCCCCGCTCTGTCGTTAGTTAAGTAACCTAACGGGTGATGACGGGACCCCGAGGCGAATGCGGATGGCATAAGAGGACGTTGTATTTTTGTTGTTATCTGTAATGATAGGTTAAAGATGGGACGCATTATTATTAATGCAAAGAAAATAAAACCTAAACTGAATCGTTGGAACAATTTCTAAAAACCACTCGGTTTTCTTGAAAAAGCAAATTTTAAATGCGGAGCTTAAACCACTCCTTTTAATAAAAGCTATCTTAGTTCCTTCGATCAAATCAAGTTCACTACGTTAACGGTTTTTTGCCAAAAACCAGCCGTAACCCTCCGTCGTTTCAGATAGACAGCACATCGTATTCATGCTATGCTTGTTGGCCTACATCAAGGCATAGTGTATGGTAGCAGTGTGTGTGCCTATTTGTTGCATAGATAGATGCATTAGTTTAAAACAGACGTACACCTTGTTGGCCTACGTCAAGGGCTTGTACGATGTATTTAAATTGATCAGGACAACGACGGGTAGAACTTGACTTGCGTCTTATGACTTGTTGGCCTACGTCAAGGTCTATAAGAGCTTGGGGTAAAAATCACATCGGGAGTTTCAAACATAAAGGAAACTTGCAGATTTAGCTTACCTTCTGGAGTGTGGTGACTAGAGTGGCTTCCATCTAGGGCATCATGCAATGCTAGTTGGATCCCGATCCCACTGATGAGTAGGATTACTCTCGGGAATTTCTCTCACTTAACAATCAATGCTATAAACCAAGTAGGTGCCTAGAAAGGTGTTAGAGAGGCTACGCCTCCAGGGAAAAGAGGTTCTTTAATTAAGGAACTTCGCGAAAGCGTTGGAAAACCTCCCTCGAAGTACCAACACCAGCCTGGCTGAAAGGTTAAAGCAAGAATTGTAACGTGTGATTAAATCCTGACTAGTTCTTCTTTTAGGTTTTGAAGAAGGATTTGAGGAAACAGTGGGAGCCATCCTGTTTAGATAAATTAATAAACCAATCTAAACTTGCAAGAGCATATGCTGAGTGTTTCTTTTCTCTCTCTCTGGCAGCTACCATGACTGGACTAAAACTATTACTTGAAAAGAATATACTGACCGGGCAGAACTATAAAGATTGGCTAAGGAACGTCAATATTGCGCTGACTTATGACAAAGTTGCATATGTTACCACCGCTGTTCCTCCCCTTATCCCAGGACCAGATTCCTCAGTTGCGGACAAGGAAGTTCGCAAAACCTGGGATCTAGACTGTGAGCGAGCTAAGTGTATCGTGATGGCATCCATGAATAATGAACTCCAGAAACAGCACGAGAGTATGGATATTTTATCCATATTCCTCCATTGCAAGGAATTGTATGGTGAACACTCCCGTATCGCGAGGTACGAAACCTCAAGGAAACTCTTCCAAATGAGGTTAGCTCCAGGATCGCCTATTGGAGAGCACGTCCTCAAAATGATCACCCTCATTGAGGAACTCGCAAACCTGGGATGCGTGCTAGAGAATGATTTGTATATCGACTTGTTTTTGCAGTCCCTTCCCCACACCTTCTCTCAGTTAGTGCTGAACTTCAACATGCACGAAATGGAAGCGGATCTTCCAAAGCTCCTCAATATGTTGAGGGTAGCAGAGACCTCCTTGAAAAATGAGAAGACCCCCGTTCTGTATGTTGGCCAATCATCTTCTTCTAAATCTAAAGCGAAAGCTAAAGGGAAGAAGAAGATGAAAGCCACCAAACCGAAGGGTGGGGTCAAGAAGGTGCAGGGAACGAACAAGGCAGGAAGGGTGAAGGAAGAAAAGAACGAGTGCTTCTATTGTCACAAGCAAGGGCACTGGAAGAAGGACTGTTTGGCCTTTAAAGCCAAGGACATGAAGCAAGCTGTTGCTACTGCTTCAGGTGTGTTCGTAATCGAAAATTGTTTTTCAGTAAACTCTACTTCATGGGTACTTGATACCGGTTCTGGTTCTCACATCTGTAATTCTTTGCAGGATCTGAGAAATAGTAGAGTACTGGGGACAGGTGATATGACTCTCCGGATGGGCAATGGAATGCATGTAGATGCAGTTGCAATAGGGGAATATCACCTAGGGTTGAATAGTGGACACATTTTGGTACTGTACAGCTGTTTTTGTATTCCCAGTATGTTGTGTAATATTATATCAGTATCTTTGTTGTCTAATAAAGGATATAATTTTGTGCTTGAAAGAAATGTCATGAACATTCTCCTAAATCAAGAACTGATTGGGTTTGGCACACTGGAAAATGGCATATACATACTTAATCAACCTCAAATTTTCAATATTCAAAACACGCGTAAAAGAAAGGCTCCAGATTCGAATCAAGCCTTCCTATGGCATTGTAGACTTGGTCATATAAATGAAACAATGTTGACTAAGTTACATAAAGATGGATATCTCGATCCGTTTGAATATTCATCATATGCAACTTGTCAATCATGTATCAAAGGAAAAATGACCAAATCTCCGTTCACCGGACACGGAGAAAGAGCCACTGAACTCTTGGGACTAGTACACAGTGATGTGTGTGGTCCGATGTCTACGCATGCACGAAGCGGTCACTCCTACTTCATAACTTTTACTGATGACTTCTCTAGGTATGGATATATATTCTTAATGAAACATAAATCCGAGGCCTTTGAGAAGTTTAAAGAGTATAAAAATGAAGTAGAGAAACAGACTGGTAAAAGCATCAAGACACTTCGATCTGATCGAGGTGGAGAATACTTAAGTACCAGTTTCCTTGAATACTTAAAAGAGAATGGAATTCTCTCTCAGCTTACTCCGCCTTATACACCTCAGCATAATGGTGTATCAGAAAGGAGGAATCGCACGCTATTAGATATGGTGCGTTCAATGATGAGTAGTGCTGAGTTGCCACTTTCCTTCTGGGGATTTGCTCTAGAATTTGCCGCATACCTATTGAATAGAGTTCCAACTAAGTCTGTACCTACCACTCCATATGAAATGTGGTGTGGGAAGAGACCATATCTCAAGTATATCAAGATATGGGGGTGTCCGGTATATGTTAAGAAGCATAATCCGGACAAGCTTGAGGCACGATCGGTTTTGCGCAAGTTTGTAGGATACCCCAAGCATTCAAGGGGGTATATGGTCTACCACACTGAAGAACAAAAGGTGTTTGTCACTCGCCACATTGTCTTCTTAGAAAGCGAATTTCTTGCAAAAGAAGTTAGTGGGAGTGCGGTAGAACTGGAAGAAATTCCAGAACCTCAAACTGCAACCGAGGACTTAGAAGAATCTCAGATTTCAATAGAACATGACGAACCAACGCCACTCCGCAGATCTAGTAGGCTTTCTTATCCTCCTGAAAGATACTATGGTTTTCTTCTTGATGGGGATCGAGAGGATTGCATCATCGATGATGATGAGCCTACTAGTTTTCAGCAGGCTATCACGAGTAGCGACTCAGTGAAGTGGCTGGATGCTATGAGATCCGAAATGGAATCCATGTACACCAAGAAAGTATGGACTTTAGAAGTTGCTCCTCCTAGGGTAAAACCAGTTGGGTGCAAATGGATCTTCAAAAAGAAGATTGGTACATTTGGACAAGTGGAAACCTACAAAGCTAGACTAGTAGCAAAAGGTTTTCGTCAAAGACCAGGATTGGACTATGATGAAACTTTTTCACCAGTAGCTATGCTTAAATCCATTCGGATCATGCTTGCCATTGCTGCCTTCCATGACTATGAAATCTGGCAAATGGATGTAAAAACAGCTTTTCTAAATGGACATCTAGAAGAGAGTGTTTACATGGATCAACCAGAAGGTTTCTTAGACAGTGGGAGCAGCAGAAGAGTGTGCAAATTGCTTAAATCCATTTATGGGTTAAAGAAAGCATCGCGGAGTTGGAACATCTGCTTTGATGAAACAGTCAAGGAATTTGACTTTATCAAAAATGTAGATGAACCATGTATTTATAGGAAGATTGTAGAAGGAGCAGTAGTCTTCCTCGTTTTATACGTCGACGACATACTACTGATAGGGAATGATATCCCTATACTACAATCAGTAAAGCTCTTCTTGTCACAGAAATTCTCCATGAAAGATTTGGGTGATGCATCATAAATTCTGGGCATTAAGATCTATCGTGATAGATCTAATAGAACATTGGGACTTTCACAGTCCAGGTATATAGACACTATACTAAAGAGATTTAGTATGGAAGATTCCCAGTGCGGCAATATGCCCGCTTGTCACGGAATCACCCTCTCCAAAGAGATGTCTCCAAAGACTGATGAAGAGAGGGCTCGCATGGGCATTATACCCTACGCTTCGGCGGTAGGATCAATAATGTATGCGATGTTATGTACCAGACCGGATATAGCTAACGCACTTAGTGTAGTAAGCAGGTATCAGTCTGACCCAGGTGAGAAACATTGGAGAGCGGTGAAGAACATTCTCAAGTACTTGAGAAGGACTAAGGAGATGTTCTTGATTTACGGTAATGGGGACCTCCAGGTAGAGGCTTTTACCGACTCCGGCTTCCAAAGTGACAAGGATGATTCTAAATCCATTTCGGGTTTTGTGTTTACCCTCAATGGAGGGGCGGTATGTTGGAAGAGTTCCAAACAAGATACCGTCACAGACTCAATTATGGAGGCTGAGTATATAGCTGCTAGTGAAGCCGCAAAAGAGGCTGTCTGGATGAGGAAGTTCATTTCTGAACTTCAGGTGGTTCCGTCCATTGCCAATCCAATACCTTTGTATTGCGATAACAATGGCGCTGTAGCTTTAGCGATGGAACCAAGGTCCCATCAGAAATCCAGGCATATCTTAAGGCGGATTCACCTGATCAGGGAGATCGTGGATCGTCGGGAGATCGAGATACGGAGAGTGGACACAAAAGACAACACGGCAGATCCATTCACCAAGGCCATTCCTCAAGTACAGTTCGAGAGGCTATTTGAGATGTTGGGCATGCGGTACGCAAGCAACTGGATCCGGTAGAGACAGTGGGTACTCATTACGCCAATTATAGGTCTTAGTGCAAGTGGGAGATTTTTGGATATATATGCCCTAGAGGCCTACAATGTATAGGATGCTTGGGATATGTATGTACATAACAGTCTTGCTTGATATGATAGTACGCTATTTGGTTTGACTTTGTTTTAACGTATGATATATTTTACTTGGTACTTATATATATATGTTGATAAAGCCCTTAGGGTGTTTGTCTGACAACCGGCATTGTGATGGCAGTCATACTAGTGGGAGCTGGATAGTCAATAGGCACACCCTTAGATGTCCCTGGTCGCAGGAGTATCGAGATTGGGCATCGATACTCCGGAGTAGACTAGTGTATACATATCTAGACCCTGACGAGGGGTGATGGATTGGTCCCGCAACCATTGGTGGTGTTCACCTAAGATTGTATACAGATGCTCACTGGGTGTGAGTACACCGGACAGGACTCACCGAGAACTGACTGGATGGTATTATACCTAACGTCAGATAGCAGTTCTCAGGTGACATATGTGCAGATAGTCCGTTGACTTAAGGTCATCATTTGTCTCGTGTGAGTTCCCACTGTGCTTTGATTATTACCCTACCACGATTCAAAGGAGTCGTGCAAACATGTTTTAGTTGGGCACAGTCCCGAGCCACGTGGAGGCAGTGAGCGACTGTTAGGGATTCGTCTCTCCCGGTATAGGGAGTTGATATCGCACTGCTGATTGAGAATTACTGATAGATTGATCAGTAGATTCTCGGGTGGTCTTGAGCCATACCGACACGACTTGTACGGTTATTAGGGGTCTGACGTCCACCACCTCCCTAGACCATACATGCGATACTCTTAGACAAACAGACCGGACTGCACGGATATTGTCACAGATAGGCTCAGTAGGATTTCAGATGGGTTACCTCATCAGCTTTCTTATCGACAACTACCTGGGGACCGTTACGTACAGCTAGTGCCGTTTGCGGTCTGTGGTTAAACCCACTGCCGGCGTAGTAGTCTAGTCTTTAGAGTCCCACACAGAGATTTCCCAAACCCAGGCGAAAAGATATAGAAGTCGTATGGTTTTACGACAAAGGTTCGAACGCGTACGTGTTTAAACGCAGGTACGACATTCGGACAGTTTTTACTAGCTGGCTTTGGTTTAAGCCAGATTCTAGTATCAGGTTATTGGATTTATGCAGTCTAAAGTTTTTCCGTGTTTTCACGGATGAGAGGGGCATTCTCGTAATTTTCCGAGAAGCTTCTAGAAGGATGTGACATGGAGGGAGAGGTGGCATTTTCATTTGATGATTTAGTGACTCATTGTGAGTGATTCATCATGTCATTAATGCATTATTAAATGCTTAATGACTCACATAATGAATCACCCACTTGCATTTATGAAACTTGATGAATAATCTCATATTATTCATTTCTTTTTATTCATTATGTTTCATATATCAAGTGAGAAGCTATTTCATTATTATTTATTATTATCATTATCATCTTCTCACTCTCTCTCTTCAAGCTCTCTCTCCTTCACCAAAGCCTAATCCTACCCCTCATGAGTTGAGAACAAGGATTAGGAAAGACTAATTACTCCATAACCCATCTCTACATCACATTAGCTACTCTATTTAGCAACTAGAGAAACTAAGTAACCTCAAGTTTAGAGGTTATAGCTTGGATTAGGGTTCTCGGGTGGATCGTCTATCACGGAAGGAAGCCGAGGAGGACGTGGAGATCCAAAGAGGCCACAGATAACATAAAGACGATGGATTAGGGTTCTCGGGTGGATCGTCTATCACGGAAGGAAGCCGAGGAGGACGTGGAGATCCAAAGAGGCCATAGATAACCTAAAGACGAAGGACTTGAAACGTTTGGTATAATCTCCTAACATAGTAGTTTAGAACTCTATAGCTTTTGTTAAAACTTGTTTAGCAAACGATTCATACGGTTGTTCGATGTTTAACAATAGAACAAGATTGTTATTCATATTTCCGCCTCCCCATATATTATTGGGGTGTTGAACATCGACTTACAGTATGCAACTATGACATCCAAAAGCCAGTGTTATAAGAAGGTTCGGTCAACTTGGTCACTGAGTCATTGTCAAGAGTCAGGTGATGGTCGCTGCCAAAGAGAGAGAGAAAAGAAACACTCAACGTGCACTCTAACCTAGATCAGAATTGTTATCATTTTATCTAATCAGGAAACCTCCCACTGTAATCTCAAATTCTCCTCCAAACCTGAAAGACGAATTAGTCGGAATCATCCGAGGAGTAAACCAACTCATAAGTGGAATCGGGATCCAACTATCATCGCATGATAACGTGATGGAATCCACTCACGTTATCACACTCCAGAAGGTATGCGCATGCCTGGAAAGTTTCAGTTTCTTTAGAAACTCCCGATGTGATATTTATCCAATGCTCTTATGACCTTGACGTAGGCCAACATATCATAAGTCACATGTCAAGTTCTACCCGTCACTATCCAGGTTAATTTGAACCCACCCGTAGATACCCTTGACGTAGGCCAAAATAGTAGTACGACTGTCCCAAACTAACGCATCTATCTATGCAATAGAAAGGTAACAAATAGCTACCATACCCTATGCCTTGACGTAGGCCAACATATATAGAATGAATACTAGGTGCTACCTTTCTGAAATGACAGAGGGCTACGAATGGTTTTTGGCGAACAACCTTTAACGTAATGAACTTGATATCGTTGAAGGAACAGGATAGCTTATTATAAAAATATAGTGGCGAAAACCTTTGCTAGAGAGGTCACTCCCGGTGAAGGGATCTCGGCTCTTTCCCCGTAGAATGAGGTGCAGGATATTCCAACTGAATACCACGTTGGAAAGAAAAAGTAATCGACTATAGTGATGTTATTGCCCTGACGCAAACTTCTGTCCAAGGGGTCACTCCCGGTGAAGGGATCTCGGCCCTTACCTCGTCGACTGAGTTGCTGGATATTCATAACCGAATACCACTGTGCAAAACAAAAAAGAATGCCCTTGCAATAACAGCTTTTTGAAAAATGTTCCAACAACGTCAGAATAGAATTGTTTAGCTTGCATTGATCCGAATCAACGCAGTCCCATCAATTGATCACACCAATAAAGAACGATAATACGATATACGTATATGCCATCCGCATTCGCCACTGGGTCCCGTCATCACCCGTTAGGTTACTTAACTAACGACAGAGCAGGGACTGGACTAGCGCGGGTGTAAAACATATACAATATCGACTAGTATATATAACAATATATAATAATCTCTCAAGGCGTGATAAAATGGAACATCACAGAAATGTAATAAGCATCACAGAACAATACAGATATCTGGGATCCCCGGGTTTCATAGAGCCGCTACTGAAACCCGACGTTCCCCTGGTCGTGTGGATAGCCTGTGCAATGAAATCCTATACCCCTATGGGCGCGGAAAGTTACCTGCCAAAACCTGAAGCGAGGCATCCCCCTTCAACTACGTGAATGGACCACCCAGCACTTCAGGGAATCCGGTAACTTGGGCACCCTTCCTTGGGTCAACCTGTACCCCCTACGAGTGCGGCGAATGGCCCGCCAATTCTAGAGTGAAGCCCCCTCCATCTCAAAGCCATGAGATGCGGGCCCGTTGCCTTATAGAACCCGGCTATCCGTGCTCCCCTCCGCGGGGTAATCCTAGTACAGAAAATAAAATATATATACAACGGGTACATCGACCTCAGCCCGGTCGTGCCCCAAAAGAATATTATACAAACAGGCAGTGACGGCAGTACACATGTCGGACGCTCGCCCCGCAACATCAAATGTACAAATATAACCAAACTGTACTACCATTGCATCCAGGTTATCCACTACGACAAATCCGCAACATCACAGCACAACACAGAACATGAACATGAATGTCACGTTCGCAAATCCGTCTAAAAGGGCTATAACAATTAGACAGTATTTACCGATCAAATGACATTCACGGTCACAGATATAATGTAAATACTGTGAAATAACATGTTTAAAATTTTCGATCGACAAAAATTCCCGAAGTGGGTCCCAAGCATAACTGCTGCACTGAAAATAATCTGGGCCCAAAAAAATAATACCAAAAACCCCAATTCCAACACAGAGAACACTGTACAAAATTTGGTGCACAGAAGAGACAAACTGGCGGCGGAACCGCGCCCTAAGTATGGGTATGGCCGCGGTTCCACGGCTGAACAGTAACTGCATGCAACCAAATTTTTACAGAATTCTTAGAATCGCCTGCACGTATTTCTGCAACACTCAAAATAATTTTTCGAGCACAAATCAAAATCGACAGAAACTGCATCTTTGAAATTGTGGTTTTGGAAATTCCGTTCGATCGAGTTCTAAACACGTTAGAGCAAGCTAGAAAAGGTTAATGGCCTGGCTCTGATACCATGTAAGTCGACGGTAGCGCCCCGGCCGTCTGTCCGAAGCCAAAAGGCGGAAACAAAAACTTTTTCTTAACTTGAAACTGACGCAATCGTATACTTTTTCCCCGGATCGGACCATTAACCTACTACTAGCTAACTAGAGAAAGGGTAGAGAGGCTATACCGAGCGATCCGGGTCTTTCGGTCTTCGGCCACCATCCCAAGCTCCTCGCGGCATCTCTTGTCTTGTTCTCCTCGTCGGAAAGGGCACCACATTGAGAAGTCTTTTTACAGGCTGCCACCTCTGAACCGAGGCAACTCGGACACGAAGTTGGCTAGCCGACGTATCCAAGATTGCTGTAGACTGAGTGTAGAACGCTATGTCTCAAGGGGTTATTAGAAGTTGCCATTTTGATGTGGAGGAAAAAGTCTTTGGAGATGAACTTTGAAATGGAGCTATATCTTTTTCATGAATGAAATAAGATGAAAAATCCTCACACACCAAAAGAGTGGGCTACCCAAAATAGTGGCCGGCCACCAAAAAAGAAAGGGGGATGAGCACAATCAAGAGGTGGTGACCATAAGAAAAGGGGAACAAAAACACACCCCAAAACATCACCCTCAAAGTCTTTTTCTAATCCTATCATATTAATGCAAAAAAAGAAATGATGAAAAAGGAATCAATCTCATCTAGAACCTTCATGAAGCATCCATGTGCCGCAAAAACCCTCCCACTTGCTAATTGCATATTATCAAATAAGCCCCTCCCATCGAAGGAATTTCAGCCAAGAAGGAATAAAGAAAAATGGCCGAAACGAAATGCAAACTGGCAACTTCAAAAAGCGATCCCGTAATAAATTACAGGAAAACCCCGCGACTATATATACATACCCGCATTTGTATTCCGACCGAATACAAATGCAACGAGACAAAATCTACAATGTATAATACTAGGATCCGGTTTAAACCAAAGCCCGCTAGTATTATCCGTCCGAACCATGACACGTGCACAAGTGCACGCGTATGTTCGAACCCTACCATAAATCCATACGGCCTTTACAGCGTTTCACCCAAAACATGAGAAGCTGTCTGTGGAGGACTCTAAAGACTCGTCAATACATTGACTGTGGATTTAACCATTAGCACGCCAGAGGTATTAGCCGTACGTAACGGGCTACCAAGTATTGACCAAAAGGGAGGTCGATGAGCGAACTCATCCTGACACCCTACTGAGCCCGTCAGTGACAGTATCCGTACAGTCCGATCCGTTCGTCTATGAGCATCGCATGGCGGGCCTAGGGGGTTGTTAAAAGTCAGACCCCTAAAAGCGGTACAAGTCATGTCGGAGTGTAGCCCAGAACACCCTGAGATACTACTGGAATACCTACCAGTAAATCTCCTGCCTTGGCCAAGGAATTCGTGTAATGGCTCTCCTAAACACAGCGCGATCTCACCCCCAATATCGGGAGAGATTAACCCCTGCCGATCCGCTCACTGCCTCCATGTGGCTCGGGAATGTACCCAACTAAAACCTGTTTGCACGACTCCTTTGAGTCGTGGTAGGGTAGTAATCAAAGCACAGTGGGAACTCACACGAGACAAATGACGATCTCAGGTCGATGAACTAACCTGTACACATGTCACCAGGGAACTGCTATCTGACGTCAGGTATAATACAAACTAGCATGTTCCCGGCGAGTCCTGTCCGGTGTACTCATAACCCAATGAGCACCTGTATACATCTTAGGTGAACCAACTGACACCAATGGCTTGTGAGATCGGCCACTGCCCCTCGTCGGGGTCTCGACTGTATACACTAGTCTACTAATGGAGTATCGATGCCCAGTCACGAAACTCACACGACTAGGGACCTTTTAAGTATGTGCTTATAGACCCCAGCTCCCACGTATATGATCGCCATCATACTGCTGGCCGTCAAGCAAGAATCCTAAGGGCTCTATCAACGTGCAATAGTGACCTGTAAGGTCACCTGAAGCAGTACATGATGATAAAGATAAACCATGGTAGCATACTATTCTCCATCAACGTGTAATAGTGAACCACAATGTCACCTAAAGCATATACACGATGATAAAGACAAACCAGATAGTATACAAACCTCTCGAGTAAGACTGTCCTACCGGTATAAGTCCTCCCTCAATCATTGCAATCATATGCCTGTGATCCAATAATTGACTCTGAGGGCACTATATCCAAAACTCACAAGCCACTGGTGTCAGTTGGATCACCTAAGATGTATACAGGTGCTCATTGGGTTATGAGTACACCGGACATGACTCGCCGGGAACCTGCTAGTTGGTATTACACCTAGCGTTAGATAGCAGTTCCCTGGTGACATGTGTACAGGTTAGTTCATCGACCTGAGGTTGTCATTTGTCTCGTATGAGTTCCCTCTGTGCTTTGATTTCTACCCTACCACGGCTCAAAGAAGTCGTGCAAACAAGTTTTTTTTTGCGTACAGTCCCGAGCCACATGGAGACAAGTGAGCGGATCGACAGGGGATTCGTCTCTCCTGGTATTGGGGGTGAGATTGTGCTGTGTCTAGGAGAGCCATTACACCAAGTCCTTGGCCAAGAAAGGTGAGAATTACTGTTAAGTATTCCAGTAGTTTCTCAGGGTGTTCAGGGCTTGTCTCCAACACGACTTATACCGCTATTGGGGGGCTGACGTTACCAACCCCCTAGACCTGATATGCGATACTCATAGACGAACGGACCGGACTGTATGTATATTGTCACTGTTAGGCTCAGTAGGGTTCTAGGATGAGTTCGCTCATCGGCTTCTCTTGGGGTCAGTACATGGGCAGCCGTTACGCACTGCTAGTGCCGCTGACGTGCTTGTTGTTAAACCCACTGCTAGGGTACTGATGAGTCATTATAGTCCCCCACAGATAGTTTCCCAAGTTCGGGCGAAACGTTGAAGAGGCCGTATGGTTTTATGGCAGGGTTCGGAAAATGCTCGTGCATTTATGCACGTATCATATTTCGGGCAGATAATACTGGTAGGCTTTGATTTAAGCCAGATCCATGTGTTATATTGAGTCAGAATATTTTTTGTCTCTCGTAATCTTATTCGGTCGGAATACGGATACAGCTATGTATATACAGGTGAGGGGTATTTTCGTAATCCGCTACGAGAATATTTTAGAAGATGCAATTCTTTTTGGATTAATCATTTTGGTTTAAATGATTATTTGTTTTTGGAAACGGTGACTCATTATGGATGACACATTATTCTAGCATGTTCATTAGTGACTCATGCTAATGAGTCACTAAGTGAGTCATGAAGATTAAATGTGTTTTGTTTTGGGTTTGGATATTTGAGGAGATATTTTCATTAGATATTTGTTTATGGTTTTGTTTATATATCCTCTCATATCTATTCATAAGAGAAGATACATAGAACACAAGTTTATGAGCTTAGTTTTCTTTTGGCTCACTAATGTTTCTTGAGTTCACCATTTCCAAACCCTAGCATCTTCTTCAACCTCCACTCTTACCCTCTCATGTGATGAGAACCAAAGACTGTTTGAGACAAAGTATTCTACTCGTTCTCTACTTCATCTTGGTCATATCTTTTAGCAGACTTGATGACCGAGTTGCCTCGGTATAAAGGCGGGAGCCCGTTTAAAGATCCGTAGATGTTGTGCCACCTCGACGAGGAGCCAGGAGATCGGAGTGGCCGCGAGGAGCGTGGGATGATGGCTAAAGACCGAAGGACTCGGATCGATCGGTATAGCCTTTCTACCTCTTTACAGTTTGTTAGTTTAGCGTTAATGGAAAGATCCGGGTTATAGTATGCGATAGCGCCAGTTATAAAAGTTTTTGTTCCGCGTTTGGCGTAAGAATGACGGCGGGGGCGCTACCGTAGATGTACATGGTATCAGAGCCATGCCATTAACCTTTACTAACTTGTTCTACTGTGTTTAAAACAACGATCGAACAAAATTTCGAAAACCGCATTTTTTCAGTGTAAAGTTTCTGTCGATTTTAAAATCTGGTCTAAAAATTATTTTGAGCATCTCAGAAAATAGAGCAGACTTTTTTAAGCATACTGTACAAATTTGGTTCACTGTATCCACAATACTGTCGCGGAACCACCGCACAAACCATGGTTTGGCCGCGGTTCCGCCGCTGGTTTAGAGCAACAGGGTACCATTTTTCTACAGTAGTGTTTTCTTGGGGAATTGTGGTTTCTGGAATGTTTTGTTTGGGCCCAGATTTTATTTGTGTACTGTAGATGTACATGGGGCCCACTTCGGGAAGTTTTATCGATCGAAATTTTAAACTTTTTAGTTTACAGTACTTACACTATATCTCCGACCGTGAATGTCATTCGAGCGGTAAATTGCGTCTAATTGCTCTAGCTCTTTTAGACGGGTTTGCGAACATGACATTCGCGTTGATGTTCTGTGTTGTGCTGTGATGTTGTAGATTTGTCGTGGTGGATAGCAGTGTGCAATGGTAGTGCAGTTTGAATTTATTTGTACATTTGATATTGCGGGGCGAGCGTCCAACATGTGGACTGCCGTCACTGGCTGTTTGTATAATATTCTTTTGGGGCACGACCGGGCTGAGATCGATATACATGTTGTTCATATTTTTCATTACTGTACTAGGTTTACCCCGTGACGGAGTGCATGGATAGCCGGGTTCTGGAGGAAAACGGGTCCGCATCTCATGGCTTTGAGAGGCAGAGGGGCCTCACTCTAGAATTGGCAGACTATTCGCCGCACTCGTAAGGGGTACAGGTTGACCCAAGGAGGGGTGCTCAAGTTACCGGATTCCGAGAAGTGCAGGGTGGTCCATTCACTATGCTGTAAGGGGCTGCCTCGCTGCAGGTTTTGGCGGGTAACTTGCCGCACCCGTAAGGGTCTAGGTTTCATTGCACAGGCTATCCACACTACCAGGGGAACGTCGGGTTTCAGTAGCGGCTCTGTGAAACCCAGGGATCCCAGATTATCTGTATTGTTCTGTGATGCTTATTACTTTTCTGTAATGTTGCATTTATCACGCCAGGAGCGATTATTGTATATTGGTATATATACTAGTAGATGTTGTATATGTTTTACACCCGCACTAGTCCAGTCCCCGCTCTGTCGTTAGTTAAGTAACCTAACAGGTGATGACGGGACCCAGTGATGAATGCGAATGACATATATGTACATTTTATTTTCGTTCTTTTCTGGTGTGATTAATTGATGGGACTGCGTTGATTCTGATCAATGCAAAGGAAAAAAAATCTGTTTGGATGTTGTTGGAACAGTTTTAAAAAGTGTTATTACAAAGACATTTTCTTTTGTTTTGCACAGTGGTATTCGGTTGGAATATCCTGCCCCTCATTCGACGAGGCAAGGGCCGAGATCCCTTCACCGGGAGTGACCCCTTGGGTAGAAGTTTGCGTCAGGGTAATAACTTCACTATAGTCGATTACATGTTGCTTTGCATCGCGGTATTCAGTTGGAATATCCTGCACCACATTCCACGAGGAAAGAGCCGAGATCCCTTCACCGGGAGTGACCTCTTTAGCAAAGGTTTTCGCCACTATATTTTTATAAAAAGCTATCAGGCTCCTTCAACGAGATCAAGTTCATTATGTTAAAGGTTTTTCGCCAAAAACCAGCCGTAGCCCTCCGTCATTTCATATAAATGGTCAGTAGTATTCAAGCTATGTTGGTTTGGCCCTTAGCCAAAACATAGTGATTGGTAGCTGTTGGGGTGTTCACATGTTGCACAGATAGATGCGTTGGTTTAGGACAGCCGTACAGCCTTGTTAGCCGTTAGTCAAGGGCGAGTATCGGTGGGTTCAAATTAACAAGATAATGATTGGAAGAACTTGACATGCGACTTGTGATTTGTTGGCCCTTAGTCATCTTAGTAAGAGCATGTGGCAAAAATCACATCGGGAGTTTCTAAAGAAACTGAAACTTGGCAGGCATGCCCATACCTTCTGGAGTGTGATAACGTTAGTGGATTCCGTCACGTTATCATGCGATGAGAGTTGGATCCCGATTCCCACTGATGAGTTAGTTTACTCTTCGGGTGATCCCGATTGATTCTTCTTTCAGGTTTGGAGGAGAATTTGACAGTACAGTGGGAGGTTTCCTGATTAGATAAAATGATAACCATTCTGATCTAGGTTAGAGTGCACGCAGAGTGTTTCTTTTCTCTCTCTCTTTGGCAGCGACCTTTGACCGACCCTAGACTATGACTCAGTGACTAAGTTGACCGAACCTTCTTAAAATACTGGCTTTTGGATTGTCTAAGTTGCATAAGTCATTGCCGCTCCTTGTTTTACCCTTTGCATTTCTCAGAACACCTCGTATCTTTACGAACATCCACTTCCATTGGATAGATCCATCGTATAGTTATATACGAACTCGAAGGACTTCTTCGAGGATGGATCCAGGTTCAGGAGAAATTGAATTGGTTTATTCAGTTGTCTTTTATTATCACCTTCTCTCAGGTTGCGAGGGCTCCTTAGTTTAGGAGAGTACACCTATTACGCTTATTGGATAGTCTTCTTCCAAACCATAGGTAGGTGCCGAAATGTAGGGAATGAGAAAAACCAATTAGCCTAAGTAGGGTGTACAGAAGGTAATAAGTAAAGACAAAATAAAGGGATTAGAAAGAGGGCAGAGTAAATTGTGACTGCTATCATTCACGAACAAACCGCGTACTTCATCGCCACACCTATTTCACCTTTGCTTTTTTCCCCAGTTCGGGAGAAATAGAATAAGGTATTATTCGGTTGTCTTTTATCATCACTTTCTCTCAAGTTTCGAGTACTCCATGGTTTAGGAGAGTACACCTATTATGCTTACTGGATTGTCTTCTTCCAAACCATAGGCTGGTGCCGAACGGTAGGGAAGGAAGAAAACCATTTAGCCTAACGATGATGTACAAAAGGTAACGACTAAAGACAAATAAACAGATTTGGAGAGATGGCAAAGAAATATACTGTTATAGTCATGAATTGGATTATGGAAGAGGCATTACTAGGAATACCAGGTTACCCCTAAGAAACATTTTCATGTTTCAGTTTCACTGTGCATTGTTAAAGGAAAACTGATTTCCCAATTAGATATTTACTCAAGGGTATGTATTAACAGGTGTGATTCTCACATATTTATGGTTTTACAAAAGATGAGTGGGAGTAAGTTATTTGGAATAAGGTGATCATCCTCATTATATCGGAATTCGTTGTAATTGGTGATATTTGAGGAAATCGTCTGGGTTTTTGTCGGATGGCATGTATTTGGTTTTGAGTATCCGTTGTTGTGCACCAATTTCAGAATTATATATTTGTATGTTTATTTTAATAAAGTGATATATAACTTTTTGAAATTATGTCCGTGACATTTTGCTATATCAGTTGATGATTTGGTAAGGAGCATTGAACAGCGGAGTAGTTCTAAACTATAAGTACAGTTTTCAACTTACGATACACAGGTTTTGAGTTATTCAACTCAGCGGACTTATACAGAGTATTGTATTTTGTCCAGTGTCCATCAGGACAAAAGGGTTGGTCCCCGTACTATGTTCTGTTTACGTATGACTTCTCTAGTTTTTAGACAAGTGTTTCATAGAAATACAATGTCTAAGTTTTGAGAACTAATGGGTATAGGAATAAAGTAGAGAACCAGATGTCGCTAGTATTGGGATTCTTCAAAGAGATCGAAGATGTAGATACTTATGATTGGTATTCAGTTGATAGTAATGATTTTGAGAAACTTGTTTCTCTTTCAGCTTACTCATAATTGGATGGATTCTATAACGTTTTGAAAATCGTTTCGGTGAAATTTCGGAAAATCGGTAAAATAAGGGGGTTATCTGTAAAATATCAAAATACAAATATCTTTATTATAAAATTTAAATATACATATTCTAGCTATGTAATTGCTAGTATTTGGTGTTTAGTGAGCCACTGGTGAAATTTCAAATTTTCTGAAAAATTTTCCGAAATTAATTAATTTAATATTATTTTAAGCCGTCACTAATACATTTAATTAGAGAAAATTATAAATTGGAATTAGTTGATACAAATTTTATAATTCATGACATACTAAACTGGCATGTAAAATATTGTTTTTGAAACGAAATGGTTTGCCCAAATGGTTTAGAAAATATCGAAGAAAAATGGCTTAATTAGTGAAATTAGTGTTAATGGGAATTGGGGTAATACATTTATCTTTTTCCCTAACCCACACACCCACACCTCACCCTCTCTCCCTCTCCCCATGTGGCCGGCCCCACCTTGACAGCCCTCCCCCCTCTCTCTATCCAATCACCTCTTGTTTGAAAAGAAAAGAAAAGAAAATGAAAGAGGTAAAAGGTGGACTTTGACTTTTTCCCTACTTTCTCCACCTCACTCTCTCTCCTCCCTCACCTCCCCCCCCCCCCCACATTTTCTGGCCGAAAATTCAGGCCCCAAAACAGCTGCCCTCTTCCCTCTTCTTCTCTCATTTTCCCTCAAGAAAAATTCACCAATTTCCATAAAAATCTAAACTAAAATTCAAATCAATGCCTTACCCATTTTCCCTTACCCCTTTTAGCATGGATCTTGGTGCATGGATTTTATTTTGGAGGTCTAGATTTCAAGTTTGATCATGGTTTATAAGGTATAACTTTTGGCCCATTGTTCAATTGTTGGTTTAAATTCCTTAATGTAGCTTATTAGGTGCTTAATTATGGTTTAATTGAAAGATGTGGGTTTTCAAGAGAATGATTAGATTAGGGTTTTGTTGTGGAATTAGGTTGTGATGAATTGTGCATGGTTTTGTGATGTGGATTAACATCTTATGTCTTGTTGAAAGCTAATCTAATTGTTAATTACAAACCATTACTTATAAAATGTCCTAATTAAGTTATTTTGCTAACTAGGGTTTTTGGAAAATTATTAAATGCTTTAGACTAAAATTTAATTATGGTTTCATGTCATCATTAATATTTTAATCTGTGGTTTAATGCCTTGGGACCATGCAAAATCAAGCGTAGTTGTTGTTTTGTGCATTTTTTAGTTGAAATTGTTAAAATTAGATAAATTGCAAAACTAGAATTTTTAGTTTTATAAGAATTGATGAGATTAAATTTCTGAAATGGGTTGTATGACTTATTTAATATATTTAATAAGTATTATGGCCGTTAGATTTGTTTAAACGTCGAGTTTTGTACTAAAACGGGTAATTTTTGCTTGCTAGATTTTCGGAAAAATGGCTTTTAAAGTGAATTGGGGTTTTTTGTGAATTTCAACTTATTTTATATTATAATTAGTGTTTGTGAATGCGCAAATGAGTGTGTTTGGGTTTTTCTCGATGGTTTGACGTTTGTACATCGATATCGAGGGTTGGATTGACTATTCTTGCATGCGTAGGCGATAGGTTTTGACCTATGCGTGATACGCGTGCCGATTTGATTTTCGTATGCCGTTTCGATTTCGAATTTGGTTTTAATGCGATACGGTGCATTATGATATGTAGGTACCCCATGTGGACTTCAAGACGATAAGCAAGCGCGTGGCGACGTCGGCACCGGCGAGCGAGGACCAGGTGAGTAGATTTATATCTACGGGGAGAAGTCGGGTGGATGGCGTATAGCACCCCCGCAGTTCGTGGTGATGTATACGAATACGTATACACACATATATATTGATTTTATATTATTGAGTTTATTGATGATAAAGATAGATTTTAGGTGTGATTGGATAGGTTTAGTGTTGCGAGACCCTAGAGTAGAGGTTGCACTACATTTACACACACACACCCATACTTGCTTACATTCCTATTTCATATGTTCTTATATGGGGTTATATTGTTATGTGTTCACATGGGTATGGGACTATGTGTTTACATACTGGATTTGAGGATAGTATTTGGGATTTGAGATGAGTCGATAAGATCTGATTGAGACCGCGAGAACGGTGATATGGCAGGATTCGTACTTGAGGTACGTCCTGATGTTATAGCGGATCTTGGGACGACGATACATGTGAATAGTGTTATACATTGAATGGTTGACATGTGATCGTGATATGAGATAAGATATGTTAAGATATTCATAATAGGTCGCATTAGGCGATGTATACCTCTTTATGACGATATTTGATGATGATATCAGTTCGTATGAGGCTGTAGATCAGCAGTCAGATCATGATTAGATTGATGATATTAGTATTGTACTAGACGTAGATCAGTACCCCGGATTATGATCTTTGATAAAGAGGATACCAAATGATTAATTTGATTAATGTGATACTGACCTGTACCCAGATTTGGGGTGCCGTACGATGGATTTACGTACGAGCTTTATATTGATGTTTGATCCGCACTCTTGACTTGGGAATGTCTGATTATAGATATGGTATCGGATGTGATATTATTGAGGTAGGATCACCGACTAACATATACATATAGGTATATGTATCGACTCAGGTGTTAGGCGGTTTCCTTACCTTCAGTAGCCAGTTAGCTTAGCCCTTTAGTTTAGTATAGTTGTTAGACTAGATTTATATTAAATATAGATTTGTTATCTTGTGTCTAGTATTTAGCTCCCGCTCATTATTGTTGTTCGCTCCGCATCGCATGCTTATATTATGTTTCATCTTCTATTGTCGATATCATGCTATTAGGACACCAGCACCATTACCGATGACGCGTATGTACCACGTACACTTACTTGCTGGCTCACACACATCTTCATCGGTAATTGCCATGTCACGAACACTATAGAAAATACTATTTCATTTGACATAGGTTGTTAGCTAATAGTTTAGACATGATATTAGTATACTTGCTTTATATGCTAGTTTAGACATTGTAGTTATTACTTGCTACTCCTTGCATGTTATTATTCATTGTTATGCTGCATTCATGGATTCTCATGCATATATTCACTATTTTATGTGCTATTGAGATTTTGGTTTCAGATTTCCATGAGATTTTCTGGATTTGGGGTAAAAGCGCAAAACTTGTATAAACTTCTTTTCTCTCTTTTAAATAAAAAGTGCGGTTTTCCCATGATGTATGAGTCATCCACCATGAGTTTGCTGATGGATTTCGAGACCCGAGTTCGAGGAGTTGAGGAACCGTTTCGGGTACATGGTGGACCCGGTGCGGTACCCCGGGGTAAGAGGATCGCAGATGATGGCGTTTAGCCTGGCAGGGGAGCACTACCGACCAGTGATTTTACCCGACGCGTCGGATATCCGGAGGATACCGTCGTGGTCTTGAGATGGATGGTAGGGGCTGGTCTGGACTGACGGCGCCCTAGATTTTGAGATTGTGACATTGAAATTTCGAGATATTGAAGTACTGAGATTTGATGATACAGGCCAGTCCGGATAGCCGGAGTCGGAGATTGTGAGACATTGAGATTTATATTTTGTGTCGATGCTAGACACTGTTTATGCTGATTTCATTTATGATACCTCATTTTGAAAAGTACAAAGGAAATCTCACTAAATTATGAAAGCAGTTGCTTTAGTGCCTGTATTCTGTTTTCATGCATTCATGCATCCTCCATATGATATATTGCTACCTGAGGCACTGACACGGGCATATGGGATTACACTTGAGTTAGATATTTACCCTAGCCATAGTTATAGGGTGCATGTTATATATATTGTGGATATATTATGATCGTTGACCTAGGATTGCGTTGTTCATATGATTTCTGTTCATAGATGTTTTTCTACTCACGAGTTGGCAACTCACCCCCGTTGTACCACAGTTCTTGCAGGTTTTACCGTACAGGTTTCATTACGGCTTTGCTTTCACTGCTTCTTTCGGGTGACTTGCTAGTAAGTGGGTTTATCGGTATCGTACCCATCATATTACCTTGTATATTATTACTCTGTTGTATCTAGAAGTTCCATCAACCAATCATGTATTTATTTTTGAGATAGAGAGCAGTGATGTTATTTTTTCGACCTTAGAGTCGCGCGTTATATTTCTGTGGATTTCTTGTTGTTTTGAGTTTCCTTTGAGTTTTGATCCTCGCCCTTGGCTTTATATATTATATTGCTTGTGTGGTTGTGACCGTCGATTGATGAAGAGCTAGCTCCCGCTTGGGGATGGCTTTTATTGATTTCGTATACTATTCATGTCGTATCCCGTTTGGGGGCCAGTATTTATAAAGGAGACTCTGCCGAAATTTTCAGGAAATATTTGATGTAGTTAAAAACGCATAATTCGGTTTATGCTATTAAAACTACTTGATTTAAATTGGTTTTCCTTCACTCTACTACTTTTCTTGGTTTGGATTTCTGGGTTTTCGGCTTACTTAGATTACGTACGCCTGGAGACATTTCGTAGTTTAAGTGCCCGTCATGTTCCGTACTTTCGGGACGTGACAGATTCCTAAGTTGAGTAATGCTGATTAGCCTCTCTCCATTAAGTTGATATACACTGGAGACAGCTGCATGATTAGAATTTGGTTCAAACTAAATAAGTGCCAAAGTTTCTATATTGGATATAGAATGGTTCATATCTTAACGATGTTAAGATACGGGGAGTTGTCCGGCTTATGCTTAAAACAAGACTCTGGATAACTCAAGGCACGTTTCTGTAATGGCAGTTTGTGGGTTGACCCGGGCTATGTCGAGGGTTGACTTTCTACCATCTGGAAGATCAATAGTGATATTGTTCTTGACTCGCCACAGTTTTAGTAAAATGGATTTTTTTAGAAAACAATAGTGGGAGTATGGTAGAACTGGAAGTGATTCCTGAACCGCAAACGATTACGGAAAATTTAATAGGACCTAAAGATTCAGTCAGGTTTGACATTCCATTAGTCACTCAGCAGATATGGTGGGTAACCTTAGACACCCGAGAGGTACTCCGTTAGCCTCAAGTACGGTGACAGGGAGGTTCTTGTTTACCCAGACTTGACACTACTGTTGTTCCAGGCTATGAGACCCGGCAGGAGGTTAAGTATAGCGTCGTTCTAAACTAGCTTTAGAAGAGAACGTATATATTATTCTGCCAGAGGGTTGTTGTGGTCAGTGGGAGCAGCGGAAGCATAGTGGGTAAGTAGCTTATGTCTATTTATAGACTTGAGCAGATATAGCGGAGATAGAACATCTAATTTTGATGTGACAGTCATGGCTTTGACTTCATCAGAATAAGGGATGGATCTGTTAAGAAGCTAGTAGGGTGTGATGTCCTGCTATTTGGATGACATACACAGAGTAGGAAATAAAATTCCTATACTACGATCGGTTATACTTTGGTCGTCACATAGTTGTTTCTCCACAAAAAGGATATGGATATAATATCTGACATTCTGGTTACTAGATCTATGGTTTTAGATCTAGATTTGGGTAGTTTCCCAATGTTGGTACTTTGACAGTATTCTAATAGTATTTTAGAATAGATGACTCCTGGCATGGTGGTGTACCTGCAGGTGATGGAGTCACCCTCTCTAAAGGTGTCTTACAGACAAAAGGGGAGAGGGATGTGCATGATTGGCATATCACTTGTTTAGGCAATTGAGTCAATCGTGAGATGTCAAGTACCACACCAGATATTATTTTTGCATTAGATGCGATAAGTTTATATTAATCCAATACTGAAAAAACATAAGGAAGCAGTTTTAGAACATAAGTGGATGTTCTACGGATTTGATGACGGCAGCCTCCTACGGGAGACGGTTATCATTCAAGACTTCAAAGGTGACATAGATGACAGAGTGATTGTCAGAGTTATAGATTTCCCTCTTACGAGTGACAGTATTATGGACAGGTGGTCCAAGAGGATACTGTAGGAGGTATGGTGCAGGATACTGATTAGGTTCAGTTATCGATACAGTCTAAGAAGTTTGGATTTGGAGTTCATTTATGAACCAGGTCCCATCAGATATCCAGACATACTCTAAGACAGGTATTACTCAATTCGGGAGATGGCTTTCTTCGCGAACTTGAGATTAAGAGAGACATAGAAAGGAACATTGGGGCGAATCCACTCATTGAGGCTATTTCTCGAACACAAGAGTTTTACAAACGGGCTTTGTGAAATTGATTAGTAGAGGAGTTAGGAGTTGGGTGTTCGGTATCACACGGGCTGTGAGTATACGACATCGCAATAATTAGCCTTAAGTGCAAGTGGGAGATTGTTGGTTATAGTGTCCGCAAAGTCAATTATTGGATCGCAGGCACGTGATTGCAATGATTGAGGAGGACCTATACCAGTAGGACAGTCTTACTCGAGATGATAGCATGCTATCTGGTTTGCCTTTATCAGTCATGTACAGGTTCGGGAGACTGATCACTATTACATGTTGATAGAGCTCTTAGGATATTGCTTGACTACCAACAGTATGATGACGATCATATACGTGAGAGTTGGGTAGTCTATAAGCACATCTTTAATAGTGGTCCCTAGTCCTGGGAGTTTCGAGACAGGGCATCGATACACCGGAGTAGACTAGTGTATACAGTCGAGACCCCAACGAGAGGCGGTGGCCGGTCTCACAAGCCACTGGTGTCAGTTGGATCACTTAAGATGTATACAAGTGCTCATTGGGTTATGGGTACACCGGACAGGACTCGCCGGGAACCTGCTAGTTGGTATTATACCTAGCATCAGATAGCAGTTCCCTGGTGACATGTGTACAGGTTAGTTCATCGACTTGAGGTCGTCATTTTTCTCGTGTGATTTCCCACTGTGCTTTGATTTCTACCCTACCACGGCTCAAAGAAGTCGTGCAAACAAGGTTTTTTTTTTGGTACAGTCCCGAGCCACATGGACGCAAGTGAGCGGATCGGTAGGGGATTCGTCTCTCCTGGTATTGGGGGTGAGATCGTGCTGTGTCTAGGAGAGCCATTATACCAAGTCCTTGTCCAAGGCAGGTGAGAATTACTGGTAAGTATTCCAGTAATTTCTCAGGGTGTTCAGGGCTTGTCTCCGACACGACTTATACCGCTATTGGGGGTCTGACGTTACCAGCCCCTAGGCCCGATATGCGATACTCATAGACGAATGGACCGGACTGTATGTATATTATCACTGTTAGGCTCAGTAAGGTTCCAGGATGAGTTCGCTCGTCGTCATCTCTTGAGGTTAGTACATAGGCAGCCATTACGCACTGCTAATGCCGCTGACATGCTTGTGGTTAAACCCACTGCCAGGGAACTGATGAGTCATTAGAGTCCCCCACAGACAATTTCCCAAGTTCGGACAAAGCGTTGTAGAGGCCGTATGGTTTTATGGCAGGGTTTGGAAAATGCACGTGCATTTATGCACGTGTCATATTTCGGGCAGATAATACTGGTGGGCTTTGGTTTAAGCCGGATCCATGTATTATATTGAGTCGGAATATTTTTTGTCTCTCGTATTCATATTCGGTCGGAATACGGATACAGGTATGTATATACAAGTGAGGGGTATTTTCGTAATCCGTTACGAGAATATTTTAGAAGATGCATTTCTTTTTGGATTAATTATTTTGGTTTAAATGATTATTTGGTTTTGGAAATGGTGACTCATTATGGATGACACATTATTCTAGCATGTTCATTAGTGACTCATGCTAATGAGTCACTAAGTGAGTCATGAAGAATTAAATATGTTTTGTTTTGGGTTTGGATATTGAGGAGATATTTTCATTAGATATTTGTTTGTGGTTTTGATTATATATCCTTTCATATCTATTCACAAGAGAAGATACATAGAACACAAGTTTATGAGCTTAGTTTTCTTTTGGCTCACTAATGTTTCTTGAGTTCACCATTTCCAAACCCTAGCATCTTCTTCAACCTCCACTCTTACCATCTCATGTGATGAGAACCAAAGAGTGTTTGAGACAAAGTATTCTACTCGTTCTCTACTTCATCTTGGTCATCTCTTTTAGCAGACTTGATGACCGAGTTGCCTCGGTATAGAGGCGTGAGCCCGTTTAAAGATCCGTAGATGTGGTGCCACCTCGACGAGGAGCCAAGAGATCGGAGTTGCCGTGAGGAGCGTGGGATGATGGCTAAAGACCGAAGGACTCGGATCGATCGGTATAGTCTTTCTACCTCTTTACAGTTTGTTAGTTTAGCGTTAATGGCAAGATCCGGGTTATAGTATGCGATAGCGCCAGTTATAAAAGTTTTGGTTCCGCGTTTGGCGTCATAATGACGGCTGGGGCGCTACCGTAGACTTACAAGTACAACCTTTGTATCTCCCTATGCTAGACTCCTTGACCACTTGAGAGTTGAAAGAAGCTTGCTTGAGATCCTCTAGGTCCACGACGATCCACCCGGAGTCCTCTTTGTCCATGCTAGATGCTTTACTAGATCAAGAGAAGAAGTAGAAGCTAACACTCTAAACTAATGGGAAAAAGTAGTGTAGAATGGTGACGTGGTTTGTTTTCTCACTTCAAAACCCTAACTTGATCACTCTTTTGCTCTCTAATGAAAGCTAGAGAGCAAGAGAGAGGAGGAAGAAGATGATGGCAAATGAAGAGCTCAAGATAATGATAAAAGATAAAGTTAAGAATGAGAAAAGAAAATATATATATATTTTCTTCTTCTCACTATTAACTCTAGTTTATAAATATCTAGATATTTTCTTTTGGATGCAAAATGTCCATGGAAATCAACTCAAGGTTAAAGCAAAGGTTAGTTGGTGAATAAAATAATCAAGCATGATAGAATTTCCATTATTTCCATTTTCTTTTATCCAAAAAGAAATATCAACATATTTATAAGTGTGGGTCTTATGTAGCTACCATCCATTGTATCAACAACTATGATACAAGAGTGTATGCATGTATGTGTGCATGCACATCCATATGTGCATCAATGAGAATAAATGCATACATGCATGCATACAACAAAAGACAAGAAGGGTTTAAAGTGAAAATACAAATGGTCAATGTTAAATCAATACTTGATTTAGCAAAACGGTTATATCTCTTACGACCCGACCAATAGCAAACCGCCCGATTAAAATACGGTATCACATACGCGTATTTAATCAGGTCCCCGCGCATATCTCATATGCACACCACATCGTTTCGCCTGGACTATGTAACTCCATTGTGGGACTCTAAGACTCGTCAATACGCCGGCAGTGGGTGATGATCATATCAAGCACCCCCAAGCCGCAAGAGGTCAGCTAAACGTAACGTCCACCCGGGTATTGAGCGATCAGAAGAAAATAAGCGAACCTGTCACAACTCCCGTTGAGCCAACCTGCAACACTACCGTACAGTCCGGTCTCTTCGTCAAATATGCTGCATATCGAGTCTAGGGATGGTAACGTCGACCCCAATAACTCAATAAGTCATGCCGATGAATGGTCTATAAAAGATCGAGAAACTACTGATAACACTTATCAGTAAATCTCAACAGCCCTGGCCAGGGACTTACTGATATAGCCAATCGTGCACAGCACAACATCAACTCCCAATACCGGGAGAGACGAAACCCCTCCTTATCGCTCATCGTCTTCGTGTGTCTCGGGACTGTACCCAAAAGCCACCTGTTTTCATGACTCAGTAGAGCCGTGGTAGGGTGGTAATAAAAATACAGTGGGAGAACACACAAGACTCTATGACGATCTCGGGTCTATAGACTAACCTGTACCGGTGTCACCTGAGAACTCCTATCCGACGATAGATATAATACTATATAGGAGTTCTCGGCGAGTCCGTCCAGTGTACCCAGTCACCACTGAGCACCCATATACGATCTCGATGTCAAACATCAATGGATGTAGGAACATCCATCACCCATCACATGGGTCTAGTATCATATACGCTAGTCTACTCTGGTATATCGATGCCCCATCTCGATACACCTACGACTAGGGACAATTTAGGATATACTTATATACTACAGGAGTCCTACTAGTATGATCTCCATCTTAATCACAGTAGTCAAGCAAATATCCTCAAGGCTTTATCAACATGTGTGAATGAATAAAAGCATGATCAAGTCAACATGTCAGATAAAGAAGAACCATATAGCATACTATCATGTCGAGCAAGAATGTACACTGAATATATATATATGTATAAATACATCCACTATCATATAATGGCCTATAGGGCATACATATATCCAACAATCTCCCACTTGCACTAAGGCCAGTTATTGGCGTATCTCATACCCAACATCTTAAAAAGTCGCTCATGCTGCGGCTGAGGGAGGGCCTTGGTGAGTGGATCCACAGTGTTATTCTTTGTGTCTACTCTCCTAATCTCGATCTCGCGGCAATCTACAATCTCCCGGATCAAATGAAAGCGCCTCAGGATGTGTCTGGACCGCTAATGGGACCTGGGCTCCTTGGCTAACGCCATAGCCCCATTATTATCACAATACAATTGTATTGGATCAATATTGGTTGGAACTACTCCAAGCTCCGAGATGAACTTTCTCATCCAGACGGCTTCATTGGCGGCATCATTCGCAGCAATATACTCAGTCTCCATCGTAGAGTCTGCAACGGTATCCTGTTTGGAACTCTTCCAACTTTCCGCCCCTCCGTTGAGGGTAAATACAAACCCATAGATAGATTTGCTGTCGTCCTTATCACTCTGGAAGCTCGAATCGGTAAAGGCCTCCATTTGGAGATCTCCATTACCATACACCAAGAACAATTCTTTAGTCCTTCGCAAGTACTTAAGAATGTTCTTCACAACTATCCAGTGATTCTCCCCTGGGTTGGATTGATACATACTTACTACACTAAGTGCAAAAGCTACATCTAGGCATGTACATAACATCGCATACATTATAGATCCTACTGTCGAAGCATAGGGTATAATGCTCATGCGAGCTCTCTCTTCATCGGTCTTTGGGCAAGAGTCCTTAGAGAGAGTGACCCCATGGCAAGCGGGTAAGGCATCCCGCTTGGAGTCTTCCATACTAAACCTTTTTAGGATGGTGTTAATGTAACTCGTTTGGGACAATCCCAATAACCTCTTGGATCTATCCCTATAGATCCGTATGCCCAGAATGTATGTGGCATCATCCAGGTCCTTCATGGAGAACCTTAGTGATAAGAAATATATGACCGACTGTAGCATAGGAATATCATTTCCTATCAAAAGAATGTCATCCACGTACAATACGAGGAATGTGACAGCACTCCCTACAGTCTTCTTATAAACACAAGGTTCATCTGGATTTTTGATGAAATCAAACACTTTGATAATATCATCGAAATAGATGTTCCAACTCCGTGATGCCTGCTTTAATCCATAAATGGATTTAAGCAACCTACATGCTTTCCCGCTGCCCCTACTGTCAATGAAGCCCTCTGGCTGATCCATATAAACGCATTCTTCTAAATCTCCATTTAGAAATGCTGTTTTAACGTCCATCTGCCAGATTTCATAGTCGTAGTGAGCAGCAATAGCAAGTAGATCCGAATGGATTTAAGCATGGCTACGGGAGAAAAAGTTTCGTCATAGTCCAGACCTGGTCTTTGATGAAAACCATTCGCCACAAATCTTGCCTTATACGTCTCTACCTGCCCATCTACACCAATCTTTCTTTTAAAGATCCATTTGCACCCCATAAGTTTTTCCCCAGGGGGTACAACGTCCAAAGTCCATACTTTGTTGGTGTACATAGACTCCATTTCAGATCTCATGGCATCCAGCCACATCACAGAGTGTCCACTCGTGATAGCTTGCTGAAAGCTGGTAGGATCATCATCTTCTATGATGCAGTCTTCTCTACCACCATCAATGAGGAAACCGTAGTACCTCTCCGGTGAGCAAGAAGTCCTACCAGACCTACGGAGTGGCCGAGGTTCTTCAGTTTCTGTTGCAACAGCCGGTTCAACCAAGTCATCATTTGTAATTTGTGTTTCTAGAACCTCTTCTAGATCTATCACATTGCCATCAGTATTTGTAAAAAAATCATTTTCTAAAAATTTGGCATTCCGGGAAACAAACACCTTTTGTTCCACCTTGTGGTAGAATAGATATCCATAAGAATTCTTTGGATATCCCACAAATTTACACAGGACTGACCGTGTCTCGAGTTTGTCCGGAATCTGCTTTTTGACATAGGCCGGACAACCCCAAATCTTAAATTTCTTAAGAGATGGTCTCTTCCCATACCATATCTCATATGGCGTGGTAGACACGGTTTTTGTTGGGACCCTGTTCAGTAGAAATGCTGCAGTCTCCAATGCATACCCCCAAAATGAGACGAGTAACTCAGCATCACTCATCATGGAACGAACCATATTTAATAATGTCTGATTCCGTCGTTCTGACACACCGTTGTGCTGTGGTGTGCAAGGAGTAGTGAGCTGTGAGAGAATCCCATTCTCTTTTAGGAAGTTTGCAAACTCTGTACTGAGATACTCCCCACCTCGATCTGATCGAAGCTTTTTGATACTCAAGCTGGTTTGTTTTTCTACTTCGAGTTTATATTCAGTGAATTTCTCGAAAGCTTCGGATGTGTGCTTTAATAAAAATACATGACCGAATCTTGAGAAATCATCAGTGAATGTAATGAAGTATGAAAAACCGCCTCTAGCCAGTGTAGACATCGGCCCGTATACATCACTATGTATGAGGCCTAAGAGCTCAGTAGCTCTTTCTCCGTGTCCGGTAAACAGAGATTTGGTCATTTTACCCTTGATACAAGACTGGCAAGTCACATAAGATTTATATTCAAAGGGTTTTAAATATCCATCTTTATATAGCTTGTTTCATTAATATGACCAAGTCTACAGTGCCAAAGAAAAGCTTCATTTATTTCTGAAAATTTTCTTTTAGAAGTGTGTTTTATTCTGAAAACTGTGTTGATTTAGGACGTATATCCCGTTATTAAGTGTACCATACCCAACCAACATTTGATTCAGGTGAATGTTCATAACATTGTTCTGCAATACAAAATTATATCCTTCATTGTCTAACAAAGAAACAGATATTTTATTACAAAGCATACTAGGTACATAATACTATGGGTTCAAAACCAATATACATCCAGACGACAACCCCAAGTGATACTCTCCCACTGCAACTTTATGTACATTAGAACAATTTCCAATGCGGAGAGTATGGTCACCTGTCTTCAGAACCTTTCTATTTCTCAGCCCCTGCATTGAATTGCAAATGTGAGAACCTGAACCGGTATCTAATACCCATGTAGAAGAGTTTATTGAAAAACAGTTTTCTGTCACAAACACACCTGAAGCGGAAGCATCCCATGCTTCTTCTTCTTGAACTCCAAGTACTCAGTACAATTGCGCTTCCAGTGTCCAGCTTTGTGGCAGTGATAACATTCCCCATTCCCCAATTCCCCAGCCGTGGACCTGTCTTTCCCCTTAGACTTTTCGACTCCACCCTTAGGTTTGGTGGGTTTCTTCTTCATCTTTCCCTTGGATTTAGCCTTCGGGCGAGAGGAGGAAGATGGCCCAACACTAAAAACGGGAGTCTTCAATGACTTTAGCGTGCTCTCTGCACTCCTTAACATATTAATGAGTTCAGGTAGTTCCTTCTCCATGTTGTGCATGTTGAAGTTAACTATAAATTGAGCAAAGGTGGAGGGAAGAGACTGCAGAATAATATCCGTATATTGCTCATTGTCCATTGTCCACCCAAGGTCCTCAAGCTCCTCTATGAGAGCTATCATCTTAAGAACATGGTCTCCTACTGGTGTGTCAGGGGCCATTCTCATCTGAAACAGCTTTCTGGATGCTTCGTATCGTAATACGCGGGATTGATCTCCATACAACTCTTTTGTATGGAGAAATATGGCTTGTAAGTCCATATTCTTATGCTGCTTCTGATGTGTGTTATCCATCGATGCAAGCGCGAGGCACTTGGCCATGGCACAGTCAGCGTCCCATGTCTTGCGGACTTCAGTATCCACAACTGAGGATTTAAGACCTGGGATAGGCGGGGCTGGAGCCGTGAGGACATATAATACCTTATCATAAGTCAAGGCAATGTTGAGATTCCTCAGCCAGTCTTTATAATTGGTCCCATTCAGTTTATTTTTATCTAGTAGAAGCTTGAGTCATGTCATTGGTATCTGCCATTAAGAGAGAGAAAAGAATACACTCAACGAAAGCTCTTGAAAAGATCAGATTGGTTATTATCTTATCTAATCAATGTCTCCCGCTGCTTTATTCAAGTTTTTCTTTCAAACCTTAAAAAGAAAACTAGCCAGGATTAATTACAGTCTACAACTTCGCTAACCGTTCGGCCAGGCCAGTGTCGGCACTTGAGGGAGGTTCCCCGTGCTTTCACACGGACCTAATTAATATAAACCTCGTCTTCCCAGAGGCATAGCCCCGTTAACACCTTTCTATAAACCTAATATGTTAGCTAATTGTAAACTGCAAAAATCTCCTGGGAACAACTATTGCCCACAGTGGGATCGGGATCCAACCATCATATGGAAGGTTGAAATCTCATTGCAAATTTCAACTCTTGAAATTCCTGATGTGGTTTTTACCCCTAGCACTCATGACCTTGACTATAATCAACATATCATAAGCACTAATCAAGTTCTACCCGTCCTTACTTGATTAATCAGATCCACCCATATGACCCTTGACTATGATCAACATGATCACATGAATGTCCTAATTAATCACATCATATGTTTTGTAGGAAGACATCACTTAGCTACCGTACACTACGCCTTGACTATAATCAAAATACGTAGCACGAATACTAAGTACTCTACTTCCTAAAATGACGGAGGGTGGCGGATGGTTTTTAAGAAAACCTTTAACGCTTTGAACTTGATATCATCGTAGAATCAAACAGTTTTCAAAAGGAGTGCCTTAAGCTCCGCATTTTTGAAATGTAACTTTTTCGTAAAAAGCCGAGTGGTTTTCAAATCTGATTCCACAACATCTTTTTAGGTTTATTTTTCTTCACATTAATCATATTAATGTTGTCCCATCATTTAAGTCCTTAAGCCATCACAGAAAAGAAACGAAAATACAACGTACACTTATGCCATCCGCATTCGCCGCAATGTTCCGTTATGCACCATTAGGTTACTTAACTAACGGCATACCGGGACGGGACTAGCGCGGGTGTAAAACATAAGCAACGTCTATTATATATCTCATATATAATATAGCATTCGTCTCAGATATATTAAGCGATCACATCACAGAATATAGGCAGCAGAAACACAGATATGATAATATAGGATATACTAGGACGTCCGTATTTAGTAATTAGCCAACAATAGAAAATACGGATTCTACAGTTGTGATGAATAGCCAATCCCACACCGTAGACCCCTACGAAAGCGGCAAGCAACCCAACAAATTCTAGAGTTAGGAGTCTCGGTCTCGACTCCTCGAGATGGTCTCCCACCGGACTCCAGAACCCGGTCACTTGTGCTCTCCTCCTTGGGTCTATTCTGATGCGGAAAAGTAAATAATATACAACAATGGTGACATCATCCTCAACCCAGAAGTGCCCCAAATAAAAGAATATTACATTACTAATGAATTTTACATCAATGAAAAGTAAAAATCTCATCTCACATAAACCCCCACCCCCCGGTTATTCGATCACGACAATCCTTTACATCACAATACAGCAACACATAACATCACATGTCATCAACGTAAGCAAGTATGCGTACTCCAATTGCCGTTGACATATAGCAACGAAACAGGCGATACGCATACTACGCTTACGGTCGCAGAAACAAGTATCATATACTACTAGGCGATGTTAAACCCTTCGATAGAATTAACGAACACCCCCATTCCCCAGCAAGCTCAATACTAGAGCACCGTTAAACAATACCCCAAATCCATGCCACAGTATTTAATGGACCAACCGTAGAAGGGCAGACCCAAGCCTCATTTGTGGTGCTACTAACTACGATAAACCCTAAGGTTTAGTCGCAGTTGGTGGTCACATCTCGAGTTAGGGTTACTTTCTTCTAGAGGGTCCATAGAAATGCCTGAATTAGTTATCGAGTACGTTCAACGTGGAAAATACGAGTGTTTGATAATTCGATCGACCTATTTAACATCGCCAACGTTACCAATACGATGCTATAAAATTACGAATACGAACTATTCCGCAAAGAGCCCAATACCAAACTTACATCACATGCAATTCTGGACTATATAAACAAAACCAGAAACCCAGAATATGAGTAAAAGACCACAGGAGCAAAACGTGGGGGAGAGGAGACAAAGTGGTCGGCGACGCCGGATTTTCCGGCCTTGTCGCCGGCCTGGAACCGAGCACCCCCCGTTTTCCCCTAGTGTTCTAACTTCATCTTAAATGTCACTCTGCAGTTGCTTAAATAAATTTTAGAGCACTTTTTAAAAAATTTACAGAGAGCATTTCATGGGTTTTCTAATTTCGTATTTTTGCGAAAGTTTTCGTTTTCGTATTGTTGTAACATCGTCTAGGCTTCTAGTTAGGCTCTGATACCATGAAGGTGTTTCTACAGCACCACTACTAGGGTTTGGTATCATCACACATGCTATATTAAAAATTATAGGGTGCTAAAAAAACTATCCTAAGGATCAAACTAGAAAAGCTAGGGTAACACTAAACTTTATCACAAACATAAGTAGTAAAAGGCTAGGGTTAGAGAGTACAACCTTTGTAGCTCCCTTCGCTAGACTCCTTGACCACTTGAGAGTTTAAAGAAGCTCGCTTGAGATCCTCTACGTCCACGACGATCCACCTGGAGTTTTCTTTGTCCAAGCTAGATGCTTCACTAGATCAAGAGAAGAAGTAGAAGCCAACACTCTAAACTAATAGGCAAGAGTAGTGTAGAATGGTGATGTGGTTTGTTTTCTCACTTCAAAATCCTGACTTGATCACTCTTTTGCTCACTAATGAAATCTAGAGAGCAAGAGAGAGGAGGAAGATGATGATGGCAAATGAAGAGCTCAAGATAATGATAAAAGATAAAAATAAGAATGAGAAAAGAATAAATAAATAAATAAATATATATATATATATATATATATATATATATTGTCTTCTTCTCACTCTTAACACTAGTTTATAAATATTTAGATATTTTCTTTTGGATGCAAAATGGCCATGGAAATTAAATCAAAGTTAAAGCAAAGGTTAGTGGGTGAATAAAATAATCAAGCATGATAGAATTTCCATTTCCATTTTCTTTTATCCAAAAAGAAATATCAACATATTTATAAGTGTCTGAGTCTTATATTGCCACCATCCATTGTATCAACAACCATGATACAAGAGTGTATGCATGTATGTGTGCATGCACATCCATATGTGAATCAATGAGAATAAATGCATACATACAACAAAAGACAAGAAGGGTTTAAAGTGAAAATGCAAATGGTCAATGTTAAATCAACACTTGATTTAGCAAACCGGTTATATCTCATACGACCCGACCAATAGCAAACCGCCCGATTAATATACGGTATCACATACGTGCATTTAATCAGGTCCCCGCGCATATCTCATATGCACACCACATCGTTTCGCCTGGACTAGGTAACTCCATTGTGGGATTCTAAGACTCGTCAATACGCCGGCAGTGGGTGATGATCATATCAAGCACCCCCAAGACGCAAGAGGTCGGCTAAACGTAACGGCCACCCGGGTATTGAGCGATCAGAAGAAAACAAGCGAACCTATCACAACTCCCGTCGAGCCAACCGGCAAAACTACCGTACAATCCGGTCTCTTCGTCAGATATGCTGCATATCGAGTATAGGGATGGTAACGTCGACCGCAATAATTCAATAAGTCGTGCCGATGAATGGTCTATAACAGATCGAGAAACTACTGATAACACTTATCAGTAAATCTCAACAGCCCTGGCCAGGGACTTACTGATATAACCAATCGTGCACAGCACAGCATCAACTCCCAATACCGGGAGAGACGAAACCCCTCCTTATCGCTCATCGTCTTCGTGTGTCTCGGGACTGTACCCAAAAGCCACCTGTTTGCACGACTCAGTAGAGCCGTGGTAGTGTGGTAATCAAAATACAATGGGAGAATACACTAGACTCTATGGCGATCTCGGGTCTACAGACTAACCTGTACCAGTGTCACCTGAGAACTGCTATTCGACGATAGATATAATACCATATAGGAGTTCTCGGCGAGTCCGTCCAGTGTACCCAGTCACCACTGAGCACCAGTATACGATCTGTAGGGATGCTAGGCACACGTACAAGGGTCTATAAGGCATCAACCATGTCCGATTTAAAATTTAGCCATGCCGAACAACCCTAAACCAAGATCTTAGACTAGAGATTAGACGAAAACAAACATGTTAAACAGTTTAACACTAAGTGAGAGGGATTACAACCTTTGTAGATCTGGTCCTTCACTTCTCAACCACCGTGTTGAGGTCCCTTCGCTGCGATCATCGTGTATCTGGACTCTAGAGAGGCTCCATGAAGAGAAAGATGCAAGCTTTCTTCCAATCTTCGAAAACAAAGATGGTCTACCTTGAAGTTTCATTAACACAAGCTCTCACTCACAAAATTAAGTGAACACCCTCATCTAAATGGCAAGGGTAGATGAGGATGATGAAGTAGGATTTTTTCTCTCATTTGTTTTCTTATTCTCACTCACTTTCATCACAAAAATCAAAGCAAGAAAGGTTTGCATCAAGGAAGAAGAAGAAGAAGAATAGTGAATCCTTTTGTGATGAATAAGGAAAAGCATATATGAGGTTAGAAATGCAACCCTAGTTAAGAATGAATCCTTAACTTGTGTAGAGAAACAACCGTGGTAAAGGGTTTGGGTTAGGTTAAAGAAATATCTTCACAAAATATCTTTTCCAAAACAAAAAGCAAAGCTTCTAGAAACTTCTTCAAAAGCTTAACCCAAATCAAACCCTAACCATATTTAATCTCCACTAAACATGTTGCATTAATAACCATATCATGTTACAATATTATATATCACATATATAATATTTATTGTAACAAAATAAAATAATACAATTAACATATATCGCATATATATATCAATGTATTACCCGAGTGAGAAAAAGAATCTTTTAGTGAGCTAATATTAGTTAATGTAATTTAATATATCATATATATTATTATACATTAAATTATAGAATCAACACTTGATCCGACAATCCGGCTATATCGAATATAACTGACTAATATATCATGTACTGATTCATCGAATCAACACTTGATCCGATGACCCGGCTGATATCAAATATCGCGAGAATAGAATATGGTCTTTCATATCGCATTATCCTCGGTTCCGTACATATCACATACGTGCTCCTACTCCATTTTGCCTGAGTCAAGAAACCTCTGTGTAGGACTCTAAAGAATCGTCAATACGCCGGCAGTAGGTGATGATCATATCAAACACCCACAAGCTGCAAGCGGTCAGCTAAACGTAACAGCCACCCAGGTATTGAGCGATCAGAAGATCAACAAGCAAGCCTGTACATTCTCCTACGAATCCAATCAGTAACACTCCCGTACAGTCCGGTCTCGTTGTCTGATATGTCGTATATCTCGCCTAGGGGTGGTAAACGTCAGACCCCAGTAGCTTGGTAAGTCGTGTCGATATGAGGTCCATAACAGTTCGAGAAACTATTGATAACACTTACCAGTAAATCTTAACAACCCTGGCCAGGGATTTCCGGTTATAGCCAATCGAACACAACGCAACATCAACTCCCTATACCGGGAGAGACGAATCCCAACCTATCGGTCATTGGCTCCATGTGATTCGGGACTGTACCCAAAATCCACCTTTTTGCACGCCCTCTTGGACGTGGTATGATGGAAATCAAAGCATAGTGTGAATCACGCAAGACTCTATGACGATCTCGGGTCAACATACTACTCTGTACCAGTGTCACCGGAGAACTGCCATCTGACATGTGTTATAATACCATCTGGGAGTTCTCGGCGAGTCCGTCCAGTGTACCCAGTCTTTACTGAGCACCCGTACACCATCCTTGATGTCAAACACCGATGGATATGGGATCATCCATCGCCCATCATATGGGTCAAGATGCGTATACGCTAGTCTACTCTGGTGTATCGATGCCCTGTCTCGATACACCCTCGACTTGGAATAGTTATAGGGTGTACTCGTCGACTACCGTGGCCCTACTAGTATGATCTCATCATAGTCCCAGTAGTCGAGTACATATCCTAAGGGCTTTATCAACATGTATATAGAGACAATCAGAGTACATGTTAAGATAAAGAGCAACCAGATAGCGTACTATCATGTCGAGCAAGAAAGTCCTCACTATATATGTCTAAGCATCCACTACAATATACCTCGTATGTACAGTAATGGCCTCTAGGGCATACATATAACTAAAAATCTCCCACTTGCACTAGGGCCATCTGTTGTGGTATCACATACCCAATAATTAGCTGTTGTTGTAGTATCTCATACTCAACTATCCCATAAAAGTCTCTGCTGGGAAAAAGGCCTTTGTGAGTGGATCCGCGGTGTTGTCCTCTGTGTCTACTCTCCTAACCTCGATCTCCCTATAAATCAACCATCTCCATGATCAAATGATACTGCCTAAGAAATATATCTGGATTTCTGATGGGACGGTAGTTCCTTGGCTAAAGCCACAACTCCATTGTCACACAATGGTAGGAACGAAGTTCATCTCATGAACTTATATATATCCAGACTACCTCTTTGGTAGCATCCTTGGTAACGATGTATCTTGCCTTTAATCGCCTAGTAAGTCATGGTATCTAGCCTGGAACTCTTCCAACATACCATCGCTCCACTGAGGGTAAAGACAATGCCTGCGACTGACATTCAGTCGTCCTTATCACCCTAAAACCTTTCCAGTGATTCTTCCCAGGATCGATTGATACCATCTCACTACACCTAGTGAGAATTCTAACATCCATTTAGATCTATCTCATAGATATAAAACCTAGGATTTAGGAAGAATCATCTTGATCCTATATGGAGAATCATTGTGATAAGAGGAGATTGACCGAGCGTAGCATAGGAAACTCCTTCCCTATCAAGAGTATGTCATCCACGTATTCTATGAGGATCACCACCATACTCTCTACTACCTTTTTGTATATACAAGGTTCATCTACCATTTTGATAAAGTCAAACTCTTTGACTACCACATCAAAACAGAAGTTCCAACTCCGCGATACCTGCTTTATCACTTAAAACATCTTGCACACGTTTCCGCTGCTCCCACTATCTACTAAGCCCTCTGGCTGTGTACTTATAGATGCTCTCTTCAAAATCATCATTTAGAAAAGCAGTCATGACACCCAACCGCCAGATATCGCAGTCATGGTATGTAGCCGTGGCAAGTAGGATCTGGATGGACTTAAGCATAGCTTTGAAAGTCTCAACTTTTCAATGTACACCAAGTAATCTTCTCAAGATATACTTGCTCCTAATGGGGATTTAACCCTTCAGATAAAGCAACCAAAGTCCATAATTTGTTGTGTGTAAGGATTCCATCTCAAATCGCTAAGCATCCGGCCATTCTTACAGAGTCCCACTCCTGATGGCCAGCTCGAAACTAGTTAGGTCATCATCTCATGATGCAATGCTCGCTCCCACTGTCATAGAGAAACCAAAGTATCTCTCAGGTGGGTGAGGAACCCTACTATATCGGCGGAGAGGCTGAGCTTCGTTGGAAACTATTGAATCCTCTGGTTCTACCAAATCATCAGCAGCAGTTTGTATAGCCGGAACTCCTTCCAGTTCTACCTCATGACCAATAATTTCTTTACAAGAAATTCCCTTTCACAAAGGTGGCATGTTGAGAAACAAAACATCTTTTGTTCCTCGGTTAGGTAGAAGATATTCCCTTGCATATGCTTTGGATTGTAAGTCTACGGTAGCGCCCCGGCCGTCTACAGACGCCAAATGCGGAACAAAATCTTTTTAACTGGCGCTATCGTATACTTTAACCCGGATCTGCCATTATTGCTAAACTAACAAACTGTAAAGAGTGTAGAAAGGTTATACCGAACGATCTGAGTCCTTCATTCTTTAACCATCATCCCACGCTCCGTTGCGGCTGCTCCGATCTCGTCGATCTCCGATCTGCTCGTCCAGGTGGCACCACGTCAACGATTCTTTAAACGGTCTCCCGCCTCTGACTTGAAGCAACTCGGTCGTCAAGTTTGCTAAAAGAGACGACCAAGATTGATGTAGAGAATGAGTAGAAGATTTTGTCTCGTTCCGTCCAAAGCTATGGACAAACGGTTAATGAAGTTGCCACTCGAATCGGGTGATGGAATGAAATGAGCTATGAAATTCCATACACCCCAAAATCTATCATAATCTTTTTACCAGATGAAAACTCAAGTGAGTGTGAGAGAGGAGAGGGCCAGCCATATATAGGGAGGAGGAGGGTCAGTGTAGGAGAGGGGGGTGACCATAAGAAAATATCATGTGTGAACACAAACAAATATCTCTAGTGTGAACACAAACAAATATCTCAAGTGTGAACACAAAGTGTGAACACACCAAAAGCAACCAATGAAAATACAACACCATTTAACCTAGTCACCTCATCTAAATGCTTCTAGAAACTTCCACACTCATCTCAAGAAAAGATAAATCCGTCTTTAACCGAATGTTAAAAGGCGGCTGATAGAAAACTGGAAACTGGCAACTTCCAAAAGTGATCCCGAAACGAATTTCAGGATAACCCCGTAACTGTATAAATATACCCGCATTTGTATTACGACCGAATACAAATGCGTCTGAGACAAAGATATTTTATCTACTCAATATAATACTCGGATCCGGCTTAAACCAAAGCCGACCAGTATCATCTGCCCGAAATCTTACACGTGCGTAAACGCACGTGCATTTTCCGAACCTTCCCATAAAACCATACGGCCTCTACAACGTTTCGCCCGAACTTGGGAAACTGTCTGTGGGGGGCTCTAATGACTCGTCAGTACCCTGGTAGTGGGTTTAACCACAAACCGTCAGCGGCACTAGCTATTCGTAACGGCTGCCCATGGACTGACCTCAAGGGAGGCCGATGAGCGAACTCATCCGGAAACCCTACTGTGCCTAACAGTGACAATATATATACAGTCCGGTCCGTTCGTCTATGAGTATCGCATATCTGCCTAGAGGGATAGTAACGTCAGACCCCCAATAGTAGTATAAGTCGTGTCGGAGTGTAGCCCAATAACACCCTGAGATACTACTGGAGTACCTACCTGTAAATCTCCTGCCACGGCCGTGGGCTTTGTGTAATGGCTCTCCTAGACACAGCACGATCTCGCCCCCAATACCGGGAGAGACGAATCCCCTGCCGATCCGCTCACGTGCCTCCATGTGGCTCGGGACTGTACCCAAAAACTACCTGTTTGCACGACTCCTTTGAGCCGTGGTAGGATAGAAATCAAAGTACAGTGGGAACTCACACGAGAAAAATGACGACCTCAGGTCGATGAACTAACCTGTACACATGTCACCAGGGAACTGCTATCTGACGATATGTATAATACCAACTAGCAGGTTCCCGGCGAGTCCTGTCCGGTGTACTCATAACCCAATGAGCACCTGTATACATCTTAGGTGATCCAACTGACACCAGTGGCTTGTGAGACCAGCCACCGCCCCTCGTCGGGGTCTCGACTGTATACACTAGTCTACTCCGGAGTATCGATGCCCTATCTCGAAACTCCCACGACTAGGGACCACAATTAAGGATATGCATATAAACTACCCAACTCTCACGTATATGATCGCCATCATACTGTTGGTAGTAAAGCAAGATCCTAAGGGCTCTATCAAAGTGTAACATGTAATCAGTCACCTGAACATGTACACGACTGATAAAGGCAAACCAGATAGCATACTATCATCTTGAGTAAGATTGTCCTACCGGTATAGGTCTTTCGCAATCATTGCAATCACGTACCTGCGATCCAATAATTGACTCTGAGGGCACTATCTCCAACAATCTCCCACTTGCACTCAAGGCTAATTATTACGATGTCGACTACTCACAGCCCGTGTGAAACCGAACATCCAACTCCTCTACTAATCAGTTTCACAAAGCCCGTTTGTAAAACTATTGTGTTCGAGAAATAGCCTCAGTGAGTGGATCCGCCTAGATGTTTCTTTCTATATCTCTCTTAATCTCAAATTCGCGGAGAAAGCCATCTCCCGAATTGAGTAATACCTGTCTAAGAATATGTCTGGATATCTGATGGGATCTAGTTCATAAATGAACTCTAAATCCAAACTTCTTAGACTGTATCGATCACTGAACCTAATCAGTATCCTGCACCAAGCCACCCACAGTATCCTCTTGGACCACCTGTCCATAATACTGTCCCTCTTCGTCAGAGGGAAAAAACTAAAACTCTGACAATCACTCTGTCATCCACGTCACCTTTGAAGCTTGGAATGATAATCGTCTCCCGAAGGAGGCTGCCGTCATCAAATCCGTAGAACATGTACTTATGTTCAAAAACTGCTTCCTTATGTTTCTCCAGGATTGGATTAATACAAACTTATCGCATCAAGTGCAAAAACAATATCTGGTGTGGTACTTGACATCTCATGATCGACTCAGTTGCCTAAGCAAATGATCTGTCAATCATGCCCATCCCTCTCCCTTTTAGTCTGTAAGACACCTTTAGAGAGGGTGACTCCATCACCTGCAGGTACACCACCATGCTAGGAGTCATCTATTCTAAAAATCATTAGAATACTGTCAAAGTACCCACATTGGGAAACTACCCAAATCCAGATCTAAAACCATAGATCCAGAAACCAGAATGTCAAATATTATATCCATATCCTATCTGGAGAAACAACTGTATGACGACCACAGTACAACCGATCGTAGTATTGGAATTTTACTTCCTACTCTGTGTATGTCATCCAGATACCATGACATCACACCCTACTACCTTCTTAACAGGTCCATCCCCTATTCTGATTGAAGTCAAACCCATGACTGTCACATCAAAATTAGATGATCTATCTCCGCTATAACTGCTCAAGTCTATAAATAGATATAAGCATCTTGCCCACTGTGCTTCCGCTGCTCCCACTGACTACGACAACCCTCCTACCGGGTCTCATAGCCTGGAACAACAGTAGTGTCAAGTCTGGGTAGATAAGAACCTCCCTGTCACCGTCCTTGAGGCTACCGAAGTACCTCTCGGGTGTCTGAGGTTACCCACCGTATCTGCGGAGTGGCTAATGGAATGTCAAACCTGATTGAATATATAGGTCCTATTAAATTTTCCGTAATCGTTTGCGGTTCTGGAATCACTTCCAGTTCTACCGTACTCCCACTACTGTTTTCTGAAAAAGTCCATTTTACTAAAACTGTGGCGAGTCAAGAACAATATCACTATTGATCTTCCAAATGGTAGAATATCAACCCTCGTCATAGCCAGGGTCAACCCACAAGCAGCCATTACAGAAACGTGCTCTGAGTTATCCAGAGTCTGGTTTTAAGCATAAGCTGGACAACTCCCCGTACCTTAATATCTTATAAGGTATGATCAATTCTATATCCAATATAGAAACTTTGGCACTTAATTTAATTGGAACCAGATTCAAATCATGCAGCTGTCTCCTGTGCATATCACCTTAATGGAAAGAGGCTAATCAGCATTACTCAACTTAGGAATCCATCCAATTATGAGTAACATGAAAGAGAAACACGTTTCTCAAAATCATTACTATCATCTGAATACCAATCATAAGAATCTACATCTTCGATCTCTTTGAAGAATCCCGATACTTGTGACACCTGGTTCTCTACTTTATTCTTATACCCACAACTTCTCAAAACTTAGACCTTGTATTTCTACGAAACACTTATCTAAATACTAGAGAAGTTATAAGTAAACAGAACATAGTACGAGGACCTATCCCTTTGTCCTGATGGACACTGGACAACATACAATACTCTGTATAAGTCCGCTGAGTTGAGCAACTCAAAACCTGTGCAACGTAGGTTGAAAACTGTACCCTGGCAATTTCCTCAAATATCACCAATTACAACGAATTCCGATATAATGAGGATGATCACCTAATTCCCAATAACGTACTCCCACTCATCATCTGTAAAACCATACAGATATGAGAATGAAACCTGGTAAATACATACCCTTGGAGTAAGTATCCAATCGGGAAAACAGTTTTCCTTTAACAATGCACTGAAACATGAAAATGTTTCCTAGGGGTATCTTGGTATTCATAGTAATGCCTCTTCCATAATCCAATTCATGACTTCAACCGCATATTTTATTGCCATCTCTCCAAATCCCTTTATTTGTTTTTAGTCGTTACCTTCTGTACACCATCGTTAGGCTAAATGGTTTTCTTCCTTCCCTACCCTTCGGCACCAGCCTATGGTTTGGAAGAAGACTATTGTTCAGACCATAATATTGCATTTATCATTCCCCTATTCTTATCCTTTTTATAAATAAACAGGTACTCTTGATGCACGTTTGTTGCATATTACAGGATACAGGTTTCTGGAGCAAATACAGTGAAAAAGACACAAAACAACAGAAAAGGGACTTTTGACCAACAATTAGACAAATCCTAGTCGAGCCCAGTTCACATAGGTGCAAGGCAACGAATGTCAATGTGAAACGGTTAAAAAGCCCAATACAAGTCTTCACTGAAGATCTGGAGAAGAGTGAGAAGCCAACAGAGAAAATACATATAAAAATACAGAGCCCCAGAACTCCTGAAGAAAGCCCAAAAGACTGGCGGCCCAAGACCACCAAAGGGCCGTGGATCCGCGGCCCAAGCCATCAATTGCCGTGGATCCGCGGCCGTATAATACACATGTCGGTGGATTTTTATTCTGTTGCCATGACTGTTCTGGTGTTGGGATTCTCAGGGGTCAAATCAGTAATTGCGCATGTGCGAGAGTCTGTAACCCTAGGTTTCCTATTTTCCTATAAATTGTAATTTTAGATCTGTAAAAACTATGCCTCTTTTGAATAAATAAAATTCAGAATTTCTGGAAGTGACATTCAGATCTATTCTGTCTTCTACTTGGAGGGAGCCATCAAATCTGTAGGTAATTTATTTCCTTGCTTTTATTTTCTAGTATAATTTATCATCCCCTAATGAGCGAGTAGTCTCCTCGCTTGTTAGGGTTAGCCTTAGCGAAAGGGTTGAGAGATGAGATCTCTCACCCCTTTCAATGCCATCTTCACTTTAGAGTTAGAACTCCATGCACACGCACACATCCGCTCCCTACGGCACCCTACCCCTCGAGGTAACGGTGAACCGTAGTATAAAGGGCCGGTTGCGCGCGTTTTCCATGGGGGTTAGGGTAATTATCAACAAAGGAAGGATACAAATCTAGAGGAAGAAACATCTTCCCAAAAGATTCGTATCCACTTTATTGATAATTAACGTAACATCTAATAGATCTAAAAAAAGAAGGCATTGAAAGCGGTAAAGGAAACATTAATCTCCAAAACTTCTCCTAAGCCTAACCCTAGCAAGACTCTTAATTAGATTAATTAGATCTACTTTTTATAGATTTTTATAAACCAATCAAAACGACAAATAGAATCAACTCGTTAAAACACATAAAAGGAATTTACCCGTCTCTGTGGATCGACCCGTACTCACCGGCTAGCTGCGAAGCGACGCCGTTTCTTGATTGCGGTAAATACAGTTTTGACTCACTTAATCAAATGGCGCCGTTGCCGGGGACGGCGTAATATTGCTTTTTGTGAATTTTCGGGTTGATATAAATTTTAAAAATTATAAAAATCTGAAAATATAAAAAATAAAAAATTTATCAAATTTGATCTGTTTGAAGGGTGTGTCTTTTGAATCTTGCAGGAACAGCAAACAATTAAGGATCTGGAAATTTCCAGAGGGCAAAACAAAATTAGTACATAAGAACAGAGAGGAACTGAAGGTACAGAACCACCGAATTTTTTCCAGAGGCCGATCTCTCCACTTCGCCGCGCTTCCGCCGCAAAAGAGGGTCCCACACCGCGCTTCCGCGCCTGTTCTGCCACGTCAGCACCTCAAATTTTGTGAGTTTGATCCTCCTTCTCCCCTCTGTAACCTACAATATATCCACTGTAAAAATTTTCTGCAGGGTTCTTTGCGCTAAAAAAAAAATCTTCTACCCCCTTCTACATAACAGATTTGCTGTAGGTTTCTTTGCACCGCGCTAAAATTGAATGCAAGTGAATTTTTGTTTTGCATAATTTAATTGGACTTAAGGGGCTAATTGACCAAACTCAGATTGGGTGGGGATTTCATCACCCTTCCCAGGACCCCAGAAAACACCTAAAGCATTTTGCATCGACCACCTTTAATTAAAAAAAAATTAGACTCAGACCTAAGGACAGCGAGCTCAATAGGAAAAGGACTAGGGTAGGCATCAGCCGTTTATCCTAACCGACATTGCGGTGTCTAGGCTAGTGGTTATTAATTAGGCCCACTGTAGTGGTGGTTCCTTCCCACTTACCTGACCGTACTTGTCCGTGAAGAGGCGGTTTGAGGTCCTATCTCTAGCCCTAGTTTGGAGCTGTCTAGCAGACCTAGGCGACCCTAGATTTAGGCCTGATTGTGCATGTGTGGTTGATACTTTTGTGTCACGAGTCCCATTTTCAAAAACCTTATTGCAAAACTCTCCAATAAAAAAAAATAAAGAAAAAATCTTTTAAAAACTTGCAAAAATTTTGTCGCTAAGAAATCCTTGCATTCTTCTATCATGGGTACCCCACATCATAAATCTCTTGCCGAATTTTGGTATCCCGAACCTAACTTTGCGTCGTTCGTCAATTGTTTCGGTCAATTTAAAAACGATCCCTCTTTGCCAAAAATTTCGTTGAAAGATCAAATAGAGGCGTCTAGGAGAAATAGTTTGACTTTTCAACCTACTTCGTGTCAACCGAGTCAACCTTTACAACCTATATATGTTGATACCACTTCTTCAAGTCCTTCTGTCACTCCTAGGCCAATGTCCATTGCTGAGCATATTGCTCAATCTCGCAGTCGATCTTTCACCCCTCTCCACTCATCTAGTTTTAGGGATCAGCACGATTATTCATCTTCTTATCCATATGTTGACCCTACTCCTGTCTTACCACCCACTTCCTACCAGTCATACCCGACCTTCCCACCTTCACTAGACGCTGTTTCGACACAGCCATTAGGGAGTTTCACATACCCAACTAATTTTGAATCTTTTACTGAAACCCCCTCACCACCTAAGTCTAGTTTGGAAGAGTCGTTGGAAGCATATATTGCTGCAACAAATAAAATAATGAGGAATGTGGAAGCATTCATGGCCGCCCTTATGCAACCTAGTGAACCGGTAGCTAGTGTCCCGCTAGCTCCGAATTTTTTAATGTATAAGGCGGCTGTTGGACAGAGTGAGAATGAGAGAGGATTTTCAAATCAAACCTACCCTTACCCAATTGAAGCCCACAACTCCGATTTTCCATCGATTGTTCCAAATGATTCACCAGTTGAAAATAAAAATGAGTTGTGCGATTTTGTAGTGTTTGCTTTGCCAAATTGTGAGGAACCCCTTTCGAGTGAAACCGCACCTAATCCTTTCGATCTTTACACCTCCACTCTAGAACCTACATTGATAAATATACATGCTGTGGACGAAGTGTCTAAAGAAATTGATTTTCACTTGATTGAGGATATAGACGTCGGGAATATTTCGGATGATGAACCTGTCGATTTAATAGAAATTTTATGTTCAAATCATCATCCTGAGTTATTAAATGTTTCCCCCGAATCTCATATGCGTCTAGATTTTGATGACAATGGCATAGATGGATTAAATATTGAGGAGAGTCTTGAGGATAATATCGAGGTTGAACCATTTTTATTTGATGTGTCGGATTTTCCAATTCAGCCTCCTGAACCTTTGACTGTTATATCACCCTCCCTCCTTCCTATTGTTCCGACCGAACAAATGACCGTTACGTTTTCATCTCCTATACCAAGTTCGGCGTACCCATGTTTTCTTGCGAATCTTGAGGGATTTGACCCCATTGCACGACGAGTTGGTAGGTCAGCGCAATCGCTTTTAACACATCGGTCATCACAAATTGCGCTAATTTATTCACTCAATTTACACCCTCAAGATCGCACTCCACATCTTTCTTCTTTCCGTCTTTCTTCTCCCCCACTGAGACCAGATTCTACCATTCTTCTTTCCACACGGTCTCGCGTGCTTTTCATCTCTTTTCTTTCCATCCCATTCTTGCACCAACTCTACCATTACCATGATAAGATTTTTGAATGGTTGGTGCTAACATTTGGCTTGTGTAAGGCCAAGCTTAACTTTGGGGGGAATCTTGTTGTATATATGTATATATCCTTTTGTTTTCTTTTTCTATAAAAAAAAAAGAAAAAAAATATTTCAAAACATAAAATTTTTTTTTTTATAAATAAATAAACAGGGGAGTATCGGTATTTTGACCCTCTTGGTTTAGCATGACAGTGAGGACACTGTCAAGTTCAAGTTTGGGGGTATGCTCGGTACGTCTTCTTCCTTCACATTCATTTGTACATATTTTTGCATTTGCATACTTATTTGAAAACCCATAAAAATTTGAAAAATTTCAAAAATTATAAAAATAATTGTATTCAATTTTGGCTAATTGACTTGAGTTTGACTAATAGGTTAACTGGTTAGGAACAACTAGATCTTAGACTTAGTGAATTAAAAACCCTAAAAATAACATTTCTTAAAGTTTAACGGTAGAAAGTATATGCCTTGTAGTTTATTTAGAAATAGGCAAATTTTGGGTTCACTTCTTGGGCTAAGTCGAAACAAGGGAAGAGTATTGATGTTCTAATTAAAGTATAAGTTTGAAAGATAGTTCCTAGCTTAAGTCTAGATTCTGAAAATGTATACCCTACAAAATTGCACAATCACGCACCTTGAAACTTGGAATAGTAGAAGAGACCTTGAAATACTCTTGTCTAAAGTCCTTAGTACGAAGAAAATAAAAGAAAAAGTGTGAATAAAGAATAAAAAAAAAATGGACACTGGTTTTTGTGATTACTTAAGGCTGCTAAAATAGAAAAATATTTAGCGAGGGTGCTTCATCACCTAGTGCCTTAGACCAACTGGTTTGGGAGTCACTGCTAAAGCCTTGGGTGTTGCAAGGACTAGGAAGTACGCTTTAAAGTGCAAACGCATTTTGTAATCGGTCGTTGGTACCTCAAGAAGTATTAACGGTCGCATGAAGGATGTGTAAGCAAATTTCATTTAAATTCACCAATTAATAAGTACTTTGGACAATGGACAAGGGCATGATTGCTTGAATTGAATTTCCAAGTGTAGGGGTGATCTTTACACACACGTAGGGGCATGTGATTGGAATTTAGATAAAAGAGAGGAATGAAAGATAGAATTTGTATCTTTAATGGAGTTGATAGAAAATTCCTAAATAGAGATGAAACCCTAGAAGGAAGATTTAAGACATGCCGAAAGCTAAGTAGGTCTACATAACATATATAATCTTAAGTTAAATAATGAGGAAGCGTGAAGAATATGGGTGGATAATTTGCAAGTAAAAGATAATAGAATTCCTTATTAGAAGACTTAATTGGAGAACAAAAGTTAATGGGCTGAATTGATAGGATTTTGTGGGTAGTATCCGCTGAAAACCCTCAGGAGACAACACTCCTCCTACTAGGGACACCTAGAGGTTTAACGACTTGTTGCACGTGCTCAGTGCAATCGCGTTTCCCTGCGAAAGTGTGCTTAGGATTTTAGTGAATAAAAATAAGTTTGCTCGAGGACGAGCAAAAGGTAAGTTTGGGGGTATTTGTTCAGACCATAATATTGCATTTATCATTCCCCTATTCTTATCCTTTTTATAAATAAACAGGTACTCTTGACGCATGTTTGTTGCATATTACAGGATACAGGTTTCTGGAGCAAATACAGTGAAAAAGATACAAAACAACAGAAAAGGGACTTTTGACCAACAATTAGACGAATCCTAGTCGAGCCCAGTTCACATAGGTGCAAGGCAACGAATGTCAATGTGAAACGGTTAAAAAGCCCAATACAAGTCTTCACTGAAGATCTGGAGAAGAGTGAGAAGCCAACAGAGAAAATACATATAAAAATACAGAGCCCCAGAACTCCTGAAGAAAGCCCAAAAGACTGGCGGCCCAAGACCACCAAAGGGCCGCGGATCCGCGGCCTAAGCCATCAATTGCCGCGGATCCGCGGCCGTATAATACACGTGTCGGTGGATTTTTCTTCTGTTGCCGCGACTGTTCTGGTGTTGGGATTCTCAGGGGTCAAATCAGTAATTGCGCATGTGCGAGAGTCTGTAACCTTAGGTTTCCTATTTTCCTATAAATTGTAATTTTAGATCTGTAAAAACTATGCCTCTTTTCAATAAATAAAATTCAGAATTTCTGGAAGTGACATTCAGATCTATTCTGTCTTCTACTTGGAGGGAGCCATCAAATCTGTAGGTAATTTATTTCCTTGCTTTTATTTTCTAGTATAATTTATCATCCCCTAATGAGCGAGTAGTCTCCTCGCTTGTTAGGGTTAGCCTTAGCGAAAGGGTTGAGAGATGAGATCTCTCACCCCTTTCAATGCCATCTTCACTTTAGAGTTAGAACTCCATGCACACGCACACATCCGCTCCCTACGGCACCCTACCCCTCGAGGTAACGGTGAACCGTAGTATAAAGGGCCGGTTGCGCGCGTTTTCCATGGGGGTTAGGGTAATTATCAACAAAGGAAGGATACAAATCTAGAGGAAGAAACATCTTCCCAAAAGATTCGTATCCACTTTATTGATAATTAACGTAACATCTAATAGATCTAAAAAAAGAAGGCATTGAAAGCGGTGAAGGAAACATTAATCTCCAAAACTTCTCCTAAGCCTAACCCTAGCAAGACTCTTAATTAGATTAATTAGATCTACTTTTTATAGATTTTTATAAACCAATCAAAACGACAAATAGAATCAACTCGTTAAAACACATAAAAGGAATTTACCCGTCTCTGTGGATCGACCCGTACTCACCGGCTAGCTGCGAAGCGACGCCGTTTCTTGATTGCGGTAAATACAGTTTTGACTCACTTAATCAAATGGCGCTGTTGCCGGGGACGGCGTAATATTGCTTTTTGTGAATTTTCGGGTTGATATAAATTTTAAAAATTATAAAAATCTGAAAATATAAAAAATAAAAAATTTATCAAATTTGATCTGTTTGAAGGGTGTGTCTTTTGAATCTTGCAGGAACAGCAAACAATTAAGGATCTGGAAATTTCCAGAGGGCAAAACAAAATTAGTACATAAGAACAGAGAGGAACTGAAGGTACAGAACCACCGAATTTTTTCCAGAGGCCGATCTCTCCACTTCGCCGCGCTTCCGCCGCAAAAGAGGGTCCCACACCGCGCTTCCGCGCCTGTTCTGCCACGTCAGCACCTCAAATTTTGTGAGTTTGATCCTCCTTCTCCCCTCTGTAACCTACAATATATCCACTGTAAAAATTTTCTGCAGGGTTCTTTGCGCTAAAAAAAAAATCTTCTACCCCCTTCTACATAACAGATTTGCTGTAGGTTTCTTTGCACCGCGCTAAAATTGAATGCAAGTGAATTTTTGTTTTGCATAATTTAATTGGACTTAAGGGGCTAATTGACCAAACTCAGATTGGGTGGGGATTTCATCACCCTTCCCAGGACCCCAGAAAACACCTAAAGCATTTTGCATCGACCACCTTTAATTAAAAAAAAATTAGACTCAGACCTAAGGACAGCGAGCTCAATAGGAAAAGGACTAGGGTAGGCATCAGCCGTTTATCCTAACCGACATTGCGGTGTCTAGGCTAGTGGTTATTAATTAGGCCCACTGTAGTGGTGGTTCCTTCCCACTTACCTGACCGTACTTGTCCGTGAAGAGGCGGTTTGAGGTCCTATCTCTAGCCCTAGTTTGGAGCTGTCTAGCAGACCTAGGCGACCCTAGATTTAGGCCTGATTGTGCATGTGTGGTTGATACTTTTGTGTCACGAGTCCCATTTTCAAAAACCTTATTGCAAAACTCTCCAATAAAAAAAAATAAAGAAAAAATCTTTTAAGAACTTGCAAAAATTTTGTCGCTAAGAAATCCTTGCATTCTTCTATCATAGGTACCCCACATCATAAATCTCTTGCCGAATTTTGGTATCCCGAACCTAACTTTGCGTCGTTCGTCAATTGTTTCGGTCAATTTAAAAACGATCCCTCTTTGCCAAAAATTTCGTTGAAAGATCAAATAGAGGCGTCTAGGAGAAATAGTTTGACTTTTCAACCCACTTCGTGTCAACCGAGTCAACCTTTACAACCTATATATGTTGATACCACTTCTTCAAGTCCTTCTGTCACTCCTAGGCCAATGTCCATTGCTGAGCATATTGCTCAATCTCGCAGTCGATCTTTCACCCCTCTCCACTCATCTAGTTTTAGGGATCAGCACGATTATTCATCTTCTTATCCATATGTTGACCCTACTCCTGTCTTACCACCCACTTCCTACCAGTCATACCCGACCTTCCCACCTTCACTAGACGCTGTTTCGACACAGCCATTAGGGAGTTTCACATACCCAACTAATTTTGAATCTTTTACTGAAACCCCCTCACCACCTAAGTCTAGTTTGGAAGAGTCGTTGGAAGCATATATTGCTGCAACAAATAAAATAATGAGGAATGTGGAAGCATTCATGGCCGCCCTTATGCAACCTAGTGAACCGGTAGCTAGTGTCCCGCTAGCTCCGAATTTTTTAATGTATAAGGCGGCTGTTGGACAGAGTGAGAATGAGAGAGGATTTTCAAATCAAACCTACCCTTACCCAATTGAAGCCCACAACTCCGATTTTCCATCGATTGTTCCAAATGATTCACCAGTTGAAAATAAAAATGAGTTGTGCGATTTTGTAGTGTTTGCTTTGCCAAATTGTGAGGAACCCCTTTCGAGTGAAACCGCACCTAATCCTTTCGATCTTTACACCTCCACTCTAGAACCTACATTGATAAATATACATGCTGTGGACGAAGTGTCTAAAGAAATTGATTTTCACTTGATTGAGGATATAGACGTCGGGAATATTTCGGATGATGAACCTGTCGATTTAATAGAAATTTTATGTTCAAATCATCATCCTGAGTTATTAAATGTTTCCCCCGAATCTCATATGCGTCTAGATTTTGATGACAATGGCATAGATGGATTAAATATTGAGGAGAGTCTTGAGGATAATATCGAGGTTGAACCATTTTTATTTGATGTGTCGGATTTTCCAATTCAGCCTCCTGAACCTTTGACTGTTATATCACCCTCCCTCCTTCCTATTGTTCCGACCGAACAAATGACCGTTACGTTTTCATCTCCTATACCAAGTTCGGCGTACCCATGTTTTCTTGCGAATCTTGAGGGATTTGACCCCATTGCACGACGAGTTGGTAGGTCAGCGCAATCGCTTTTAACACATCGGTCATCACAAATTGCGCTAATTTATTCACTCAATTTACACCCTCAAGATCGCACTCCACATCTTTCTTCTTTCCGTCTTTCTTCTCCCCCACTGAGACCAGATTCTACCATTCTTCTTTCCACACGGTCTCGCGTGCTTTTCATCTCTTTTCTTTCCATCCCATTCTTGCACCAACTCTACCATTACCATGATAAGATTTTTGAATGGTTGGTGCTAACATTTGGCTTGTGTAAGGCCAAGCTTAACTTTGGGGGGAATCTTGTTGTATATATGTATATATCCTTTTGTTTTCTTTTTCTATAAAAAAAAAAGAAAAAAAATATTTCAAAACATAAAATTTTTTTTTTTATAAATAAATAAACAGGGGAGTATCGGTATTTTGACCCTCTTGGTTTAGCATGACAGTGAGGACACTGTCAAGTTCAAGTTTGGGGGTATGCTCGGTACGTCTTCTTCCTTCACATTCATTTGTACATATTTTTGCATTTGCATACTTATTTGAAAACCCATAAAAATTTGAAAAATTTCAAAAATTATAAAAATAATTGTATTCAATTTTGGCTAATTGACTTGAGTTTGACTAATAGGTTAACTGGTTAGGAACAACTAGATCTTAGACTTAGTGAATTAAAAACCCTAAAAATAACATTTCTTAAAGTTTAACGGTAGAAAGTATATGCCTTGTAGTTTATTTAGAAATAGGCAAATTTTGGGTTCACTTCTTGGGCTAAGTCGAAACAAGGGAAGAGTATTGATGTTCTAATTAAAGTATAAGTTTGAAAGATAGTTCCTAGCTTAAGTCTAGATTCTGAAAATGTATACCCTACAAAATTGCACAATCACGCACCTTGAAACTTGGAATAGTAGAAGAGACCTTGAAATACTCTTGTCTAAAGTCCTTAGTACGAAGAAAATAAAAGAAAAAGTGTGAATAAAGAATAAAAAAAAAATGGACACTGGTTTTTGTGATTACTTATGGCTGCTAAAATAGAAAAATATTTAGCGAGGGTGCTTCATCACCTAGTGCCTTAGACCAACTGGTTTGGGAGTCACTGCTAAAGCCTTGGGTGTTGCAAGGACTAGGAAGTACGCTTTAAAGTGCAAACGCATTTTGTAATCGGTCGTTGGTACCTCAAGAAGTATTAACGGTCGCATGAAGGATGTGTAAGCAAATTTCATTTAAATTCACCAATTAATAAGTACTTTGGACAATGGACAAGGGCATGATTGCTTGAATTGAATTTCCAAGTGTAGGGGTGATCTTTACACACACGTAGGGGCATGTGATTGGAATTTAGATAAAAGAGAGGAATGAAAGATAGAATTTGTATCTTTAATGGAGTTGATAGAAAATTCCTAAATAGAGATGAAACCCTAGAAGGAAGATTTAAGAGATGCCGAAAGCTAAGTAGGTCTACATAACATATATAATCTTAAGTTAAATAATGAGGAAGCGTGAAGAATATGGGTGGATAATTTGCAAGTAAAAGATAATAGAATTCCTTATTAGAAGACCTAATTGGAGAACAAAAGTTAATGGGCTGAATTGATAGGATTTTGTGGGTAGTATCCGCTGAAAACCCTCAGGAGACAACACTCCTCCTACTAGGGACACCTAGAGGTTTAACGGCTTGTTGCACGTGCTCAGTGCAATCGCGTTTCCCTGCGAAAGTGTGCTTAGGATTTTAGTGAATAAAAATAAGTTTGCTCGAGGACGAGCAAAAGGTAAGTTTGGGGGTATTTGTTCAGACCATAATATTGCATTTATCATTCCCCTATTCTTATCCTTTTTATAAATAAACAGGTACTCTTGACGCATGTTTGTTGCATATTACATGATACAGGTTTCTGGAGCAAATACAGTGAAAAAGATACAAAACAACAGAAAAGGGACTTTTGACCAACAATTAGACGAATCCTAGTCGAGCCCAGTTCACATAGGTGCAAGGCAACGAATGTCAATGTGAAACGGTTAAAAAGCCCAATACAAGTCTTCACTGAAGATCTGGAGAAGAGTGAGAAGCCAACAGAGAAAATACATATAAAAATACAGAGCCCCAGAACTCCTGAAGAAAGCCCAAAAGACTGGCGGCCCAAGACCACCAAAGGGCCGCGGATCCGCGGCCCAAGCCATCAATTGCCGCGGATCCGCGGCCGTATAATACACGTGTCGGTGGATTTTTCTTCTGTTGCCGCGACTGTTCTGGTGTTGGGATTCTCAGGGGTCAAATCAGTAATTGCGCATGTGCGAGAGTCTGTAACCCTAGGTTTCCTATTTTCCTATAAATTGTAATTTTAGATCTGTAAAAACTATGCCTCTTTTCAATAAATAAAATTCAGAATTTCTGGAAGTGACATTCAGATCTATTCTGTCTTCTACTTGGAGGGAGCCATCAAATCTGTAGGTAATTTATTTCCTTGCTTTTATTTTCTAGTATAATTTATCATCCCCTAATGAGCGAGTAGTCTCCTCGCTTATTAGGGTTAGCCTTATCGAAAGGGTTGAGAGATGAGATCTCTCACCCCTTTCAATGCCATCTTCACTTTAGAGTTAAAACTCCATGCACACGCACATATCCGCTCCCTACGGCACCCTACCCCTCGAGGTAATGGTGAACCGTAGTATAAAGGGCCGGTTGCGCGCGTTTTCCATGGGGGTTAGGGTAATTATCAATAAAGGAAGGATACAAATCTAGAGGAAGAAACATCTTCCCAAAAGATTCGTATCCACTTTATTGATAATTAACCTAACATCTAATAGATCTAAAAAAAGAAGGCATTGAAAGCGGTGAAGGAAACATTAATCTCCAAAACTTCCCCTAAGCCTAACCCTAGCAAGACTCTTAATTAGATTAATTAGATCTACTTTTTATAGATTTTTATAAACCAATCAAAACGACAAATAGAATCAACTCGTTAAAACACATAAAAGGAATTTACCCGTCTCTGTGGATCGACCCGTACTCACCGGATAGCTGCGAAGCGACGCCGTTTCTTGATTGCGGTAAATACAGTTTTGACTCACTTAATCAACTATCCAGTAAGCATAATAGGTGTACCCTCCTAAACCAAGGAGTACTCACATCTTGAGAGAAGGTGATGATAAAAGACAACTGAATAATACCTTATTCTTTTAAAGGTGAAATAGGAGCGGCGATGAAGTACGCGGTTTTGGTCGTGAATGATATCAGTCGCAATTTACTTTGCCCTTTTTCTAATCCCTTTATTTCCTCTTTACATATTACCTTCTGCACACCCTACTTAGGCTAATTGGTTTTCTTCATTCCCTACCTTTCGGCACCTTCCTATGGTTTGGAATAAGACTATCCAATAAGCGTAATAGGTGTACTCTCCTAAACAAAGGAGCTCTTGCAACCTAGAGAAGGTGATAATAAAAGACAACTGAATAAACCAATTCTATTTCTCCTGAACCTTGATCCATCCTCGAAGAAGTCCCTTCGAGTTCGTATATAACCATACGAAGGATCTATCTAATGGAAGTGGATGTCCGTAGTAATACGGGTGTTCTGAGAAATAAAGGGTAAAAGAAGGAGTGGTAATGACTTATGCAACTCGGACAATCCAAAAGCCAGTAATTTAAGAAGGTTCGGTCAACTTGTTCACTGAGTCATAGTCTAGGGTCGGTCAAAGGTCGCTGCCAAAGAGAGAGAGAAAAGAAACACTCTGCGTGCACTCTAACCTAGATCAGAATGGTTATCACTTTATCTAATCCGGAAACCTCCCACTGTCCTGTCAAATTCTCCTCCAAACCTGTAAGAAGAATCAATCGGGATCACCCGAAGAGTAAACCAACTCATTGTTACTTATATGTGTGCCCTAGAGGCTATTACTATACATAGGATGTATATTGTAGTGGATACTTGGACATATATAGGGAGGACTTTCTTGCTCGACATGATAGTATGCTATCTGGTTGCTCTTTACCTAAACGTGTACACTGATTGTCTCTCTGTTACATGTTGGTAAAGCCCTTAGGATGTGTACTTGACTACCTGGACTATGATGCAGATCATACTAGTGGGGACATGGTAGTCCATAAGTACATCCTTCAAGGTCCCTAGTCGTGGGTATATCGAGACAGGGCATCGATATACCAGAGTAGACTAGTGTATACCTTCTCGACCCATACAGATGGGCGATGGATGATACCATATCCATTGGTGTTTGACATCAAAGATGATATACGGGTGCTCAGTGGAGACTGGGTACACTGTACGGACTCGCCGAGAACTCCCAGATGGTATTATACTTTATGTCAGATGGCAGTTCTCTGGTGACACTGGTACAGAGTAGTCTGTTGACCCGAGATCGTCATAGAGTCCTGTGTGGTTCCCACTGTGCTTTGATTTCCACCTTACCACGTCCAAGAGGGCGTGCAAAAAGGTGGCTTTTGGGTACAGTCCCGAATCACATGGAGGCAATGAGCGATAGGAGGGGATTCGTCTCTCCCGGTATAGGGAGCTGATATGTCGCATATCTCGCCTAGGGGTGGTAAACATCAGACCCCAATAGCTTGATAAGTCGTGTCGATATGAGGTCTATAACAGTTCGAGAAACTACAGGTAACACTTACCAGTAACTACGTCGAGGCAACACAAGATCAAGCTCCAACTTCACCAAGCCATGAAACTTGTGAAGAAAACACCCTATACTACTTGGCAAGTGGTAGAGGATGAAGAAATAGGAAGTGGGTTCACTTTAGAATTGGATTTCTCACTCTTTTTCTCAAGTTGCCATTGATGGAGGCAAGCTTTCTTCATTGTTGAAGAAGGAGAAGAAGAAGAAGATAATATGATAAGTTCATTTTCAAAATAGAAAATAATATCAATACTTATCATATGGCAACCATGATTAAGTGTAGAGAATAGACTATGGTTAGTGGGAATGGTTAGGGTTAAGCATGAGTCAAATATGGTGGACTTGTTCAAAGCTTCATGAAGCTTCAACAAGCAAACAAAGAAAGCCACCATATCATTTTCCTTTCCAAAATAAATAAATAAATAAATAGATATGAAAATCAAAACCCTAACCATTTAAATAACCATGGTTTAATCTTTACACAAACTCAAGTAAGCATGTATCATCAAACATGATACAATTAAGTGCACACAAAAATATATCACATATACAATGTGCACATCAAGTGAGAAAATCCAATTTAAGTGAACCAATACTAGTTAATGCAAAGTAATATATCAAATATATAATTATGCATTAAATCATTAAATCAACACTTGATTTAATGATCCGGTCATATCGCATATAACCGACTAGTATCAAGTGTATCAATGTATTGAATCAACACTTGATCCGGTAATCCGGCTATATCACATATAATCTTCCGATGATACAAATCGCGAGAATAGAATACGGTATCACATACACGCATTATTCTCTGTCCCGCACATATCTCATATGCGCTCCTATTTCGTTTCGCTTGAGCCAGGAAACCTCTGTGTAGGACTCTAAAGACTCGTCAATACGCCGGCAGCAGATGATGATCATATCAAGCACCCACAAGCCGCAAGCGGTCTGCTAAACGTAACGGCCACCCGGGTATTGAGCGATCAGATGATCGACGAGCAAGCCCGCTCACACTCCTGTGAATCCAACCAGTAACACTTACCGTACAGTCCGGTCTCGTCGTCTGATATGTTGCATATCTCGCCTAGGGGTAGTAAACATCAGACCCCAATGCTTGATAAGTCGTGTCGATATGAGGTCTATAACAGTTCGAAAAACTACAGGTAACACTTACCAGTAAATCTCTGCAACCCTGGCCCAGGATTTCCGGTTATAGTCAATCGAACACAACGCAACATCAACTCCCTATACCGGGAGAGACGAATCCCCTCTTATCGCTCATTGCCTCCATGTGATTCGGGACTGTACCCAAAAGCCACCGTTTTGCACGCCCTCTTGGACGTGGTAAGGTGGAAATCAAAGCACAGTGGGAACCACACAAGACTCTATGACGATCTCGGGTCAACAGACTACTCTGTACCAGTGTCATCAGAGAACTGCCATCTGACGTAAAGTATAATACCATCTGGTAGTTCTCGGCGAGTCCGTACAGTGTACCCAGTCTCCACTGAGTGTTAGTTATATGTATGCCCTAGAGGCCATTACTATACATAGGATGTATATTGTAGTGGATGCTTGGACATATATAAGGAGGACTTTCTTGCTCGTCATGATAGTATGCTATCTGGTTACTCTTTACCTTAACGTGTACACTGATTGTCTCTCTGTTACATGATGGTAAAGCCCTTAGGATGTGTACTTGACTACCTGGACTATGATGCGGATCATACTAGTGGGGACATGGTAGTCCATAAGTACATCCTTCAAAGTCCCTAGTCGTGGGTGTATCGAGACGGGGCATCGATATACTAGAGTAGGCTAGCGTATACCTTCTCGACCCATATAGATGGGCGATGGATGATCCCATATCCATTGGTGTTTGACATCAGAGATGATATACGGGTGCTCAGTAGAGACTGGGTATACTGGACGGACTCGCCGAGAACTCCCAGATGGTATTATACCTTACGTCAGATGGTAGTTCTCTGGTGACACCGGTACAGAGTAGTCTGTTGACCCGAGATCATCATAGAGTCTTGTGTGGTTCCCAATGTGCTTTGATTTCCACTTTACCATGTCCAAGAGGGCGTGCAAAACGGTGGTTTTTGGGTACAGTCCCGAATCACATGGAGGCAATGAGCGATAGGAGGGGATTCGTCTCTGCCGGTATAGGGAGTTGATGTTGCGCTGTGTTCGACTGGCTATAACCGGAAATCCTTGGCCAGGGTTGCTGGGATTTACTGGTAAGTGTTACCAGTAGTTTCTCGAACTGTTATAGGCCTCATATCGACACGACTTATCGAGCTATTGGGGTTTGACGTTTACCACCCCTAGGCGAGATATGCGACATATCAGACGACAAGACCGGACTGTACGGTAAGTGTTACTGGTTGGATTGACAGGAGTGTGAGCGGGCTTGCTCGTCGATCTTCTGATCGCTCAATACCCGCGTGGCCCTTACGTTTAGCAGACCGCTTGCGGCTTGTGGGTGTTTGATATGATCATCACCTGCTGCCGGCGTATTGACGAGTCTTTAGAGTCCTACACAGAGGTTTCCTGGCTCAAGCGAAACGAAATAGGAGCGCATATGAGATATGTGCGGGACCGAGAATATTGCGTGTATGTGATACCGTATTCTATTCTCGCGATGAATGTATCGATTGGTTGTATGCGATATAACCTAGTTATCGAATCGAAGACTGATTCGATAAGCCGATACATAGGATACTAGTCGGTTATATGCGATATGACCGGATCGTTAAATCAAGTGTTGATTTAATGATTTAATGTATAATTATATATTTGATATATTACTTTGCATTAACTAGTATCGGTTCACTTTACATGGATTTTCTCGCTCGGATGTGCACATTGTATATTCGATATAGTTTTGTGCACTTGATTGTATCATGTTTGATGATACATGGTAACTTGGTTAAGTGTATGATTAAACCATGGTTAGTTAATGGTTAGGGTTTTATTTGATTCATTTATTGATTTATTTATTGATTTATTTATTTCATTTTGGCAAAAGGAAAATGGTGGCTATTTTTGTTTCTTTGTTGAAACTTCTTGAACCTTTGAAAAAGTCCACCATTTTTGTTTCATGCCTAACCTAACCATTCACCTAACTATAGTTAGCTCTCTACACTTGACCATGGTTCAATATATGATAAGTATTGATTTTCTTTCCAAATTTAATTAACTTATCATATTCTTTTCATCTTCTTCTTCATTTTGAACAAGAAGAAGAAAAGCTTGCCTCATCAATGGCAAGTGGAGAAAAAGAGTGAGAAATCCAATTCTAAAGTGAACCCACTTCCTATTTCTTCATCCTCTACCTCTTGCCAAGTAGTATAGGGTGTTTTCTTCACAAGTTTCATGACTTGGTGAAGTGAGAGCTTGATCTTGTGATGCCTCGATGTAGATCATCTTCGGCACGAAGCCGACGACCTTGCCCGCCCATTTCTCCGATGAAGCCGACGCTTGAGCCCGGGATTCTTTTTGGACAGCGGAGGGACATCATTGCGGAGCTATGGAGGTGGAGAAACGGATCTACAAAGGTAGTATTTCCGTTCTTTTAGTTTAGTTGTAAACTAGTTTCATTGTTTCGCCTAGACATCTAGTTAACGATCCGTATTGGTTTCTCGGCACCAGTAAAATTTGAAATTGGCATGGTTGATGCCTTGTGAGACCTCATTAGTGTGCCTAGGATCCCTACAGTGGTATCAGAGCCTAGCTAGAGCCTTAGGCGATGCGTAGACGAAGTTTGAAACCCGAACGAACCCGAAACCCTAAACCAAACATTCTCTCTGGACTTTTTCTAAATTCTGGAGTTTTTCGATATTAAAAATATGCAGAAAAATCGGCAGGGAATTGTAAGAATTACTGTGAAGCCCGTACCCATGAATCCACCAAAGTGCGGCGGAACCGCGGCAGAAGCCTGGCTTCTGCGGCGGTTCCGCGGCGAGGTGATGACGTCACCTTCCCTTTGTTGCACAGTAATTCCTATTTTATTATGCTGGATTTTCTGGGAATTTTTAATATTTATTCAAGAGTTGAATTTTCTGGGGTTGTATTGGGGATTCGATTATTCGATCGGATTGTCAAACTTTGTCAATTTGTTTTTCCGGATAAATTTTAGAATATGTTAAAAAGTTCGACCGGATATAAATACCCAATTTTTCCTCTGTCGGGAAATTTCCAAGTGTTGGATCTTTCTGTGGTTTAATAATGTTCTAAGTAGTGCAAGTAATGCGATGGTCCCTCTAGAAGACAACAAACCTTAACTCGATTATGTGACCGTCTTGAACTGCCCTTTGAACCTTAGGGTTTGGGGCAGTACGGCGTGCCACATGTGAGGCGTTGGCTTGACCCTTCTACGGCTGGACCGTTGGTACTGAGGCATGAAGTGAATGTTTTTAAACTAGTTTCATGTGATGAGATGTTTCGGGAAAACTTGGGTGTTTGAATGTTCGATCGGAAAGTTTAACATTTTCTAATTATCTGGAATGTGATACAATAATTGGAATTCACAATAAGTTATGAGATAACTGAATGAATGTTATAAACAAAGCACTTTAGTCTCACTTGATCGGTTGCCACGGAGTTTTGATGTGATCAAAAGTCCGTTGCAATCACATAGCGTACGCGGATACTCGCCGGGTAAACTTAATAGACAGCCTCACTCCATAGCCCCGACCAAGTGACTGTAGGAGAACCCCATCGCCGAAAGCATCCGTTCGGGTGCTCGCGGCAGCGGTGTTCCGCCTTGGTGCACTTTATCGACGGCGTCAGGGGGTGCGGCCGCCTACTAAAGTTTGCGACGAGCATTCGATCGGAATGTCGGGAATCTTGTTGAATTGCCCGACTTGGTATTGAAAAGTGTTTTCGATTTTGAGACTAAAATGCGGGGTTTATAATTGTTAGGCATGCGATGTCTAAGAAATTCATTTGGTCAGGCATGTGATGTCTGAGGTGGTTGCGGATTCCAACTGTTGTAGTTTTACACTTTCTTTTCTGTGATCGTAAGTGTAATATGTAAAATCGCCGGTTTCGTTGCTATATGTCAACGGCAATTGGGATGCGCATATTTACTTACGTTGATGACATGTGATGTTATGTGTTGCTGGATATGTTATATTGGATCGTCGTGTTTGAATAGCCTGGGGTTTTTATGTGAGATGAGTGTTTTTCATTTTCATTCATGTAAAAACTTGTATGTAATATTCTTTTATTTGGGGCACTTCCAGGTTGCGGAAGATGTCACCGTTTGTATATTATTTACTTTTCCGCACTAGGATAGACCCAAGGAGGAGAGCACAAGTAACCGGGTTCTGGAGTCCAGTGGGAGACCAACTCGAGGAGTCGAGTCCGGGTCTCCTAACTCTAGAATTGGTAGGGTTGCTTGCCGCTCTCGTAGGTGTCTTGGGGTGTGGGTTTGGCTATTCATCACGACCGTGGAATCCGTGTTTTATACTGGCTCGTATTGAAAACACGGACGTCCTAGTATATCCAATATTTCATATGTTTCTTCTGCTGCGATATCTGTGATATGATCATGTGATGTTCTCTGATAGATACAGTATATAGTATATATGATATATTATATAGGCGTTACTTATGTTTTACACCCGCGCTAGCCCTGCCCCGCTCTGCCGTTAGTTACCTAACCTAACGGTGCATGAGGGGACATCGAGGCGAATACGGATGGCATAAGTGTACGTCGTATTTATCTGTGATGTTTAGGTAACTTTATTGATGGGATTTCATTAATCTGATTAATGAAATAAAAGAAACCTCAGATGTTGTAGAATCGAATATCAAAAATAAAACAGGAAGCTACAGTTCTTGCTTTGCACAGCGGTATATGTGATATATCCTGCACCTTATTCGATGAGGAAAGGACCGCGATCCTTTCACCGGGAGTGACTCCTTTAGCAAAACTAGAAAAGCCTCAAAAGCACTCCATTTTAAAATCATTTGATTCTACAACGATATCAAGTTCATCATGCAATAGGCTTTCAGAAAAACCTATCGTAGCCCTCCGTCATTTCAGATAAGTGCTAGTTAGTATTCGTGCTACGTTTGTTGGCCTGCGTCAAGGTGTAGTGTGCGGTAGCTAACTAGTATTTATCTGTTTATGCATATGATGCAGATTGGATTAGGGTAGTCGTGCGACTTTGTTGGCCTGCGTCAAGGGTCGTGCGGGTGGGTTTAATTCAATCAGGAAATGACGGGTTGAACTTGACTAGCGCACTATGGTTTGTTGGCCTGCGTCAAGGTCATAGGACGCTAGGGGCAAAATATTATCGGGAATTTCAAGTGTTGAAATTTGCAATGAGATTGCATACCTTCTATGAGATAGTTGGATCCCGATACCCGCTGCGAGTAAGAGTTACTCCTGGGAGAGTTTTATACATTACAATTAGCCGATCAAGTAGGTGTCTAGAAAGGTGTCAATGAGGTTACGCCTCTAGGAAAACGAGGTTTACATTAATTAGGTTCGTGCGAAAGCACGGGGGACCTCCCTCAAAGTACCGACACTGGCCTGGCTGAAAGATTGGCGAACTTGTAGTGTGTAATTAATCCCGGCTAGTCTTTCCTTTTAGGGTTTGAAGGAAGATTTGATAAAAAAGCAGTGGGAGCTATCCTGATTAGATAAAATAATAACCAATCTGATCTTGCAAGAGCGCACGCTGAGTGTTTTCTTCTCTCTCTCTCCAGGTAGCAACCATATCACGCCTTAATCAAGATAATAATACGGAATATTGACCGAACCCGCTTGTTATACTGAGCTGGGGAACGTTGGTCCCGCTCCAACTTATAATTGTTATAAGAAAGAGCAGGAAATTGGGGAATACCAGATTTCCCGTGCCGGCCAAACGAAGAGAGTGCATGCTGATGCATCATCTTCGGGTGTGTTCATTATACAGAACTGTTTCTCAGTATTCTTTACGTCCTGGGTATGTGATACCAGATCAGGATCCCGCATATGTAATTTGTTGCATGGGCTACAGATAGGTAAAGAACTGAGAACGGGTGATATGTTTCATGAGGCAGAAAACGGGGCAAGAGTTGCAGCCAAGTCTGTTGGTCACTGTCACCCTGTATTCCAAATACATTGATTCTGAACGGATGTTATTAGATACCGAACCTGATATACAAAATCATATCAATCTCTTTATTAGTAAAGAAATGATAAAATTTTGTATAGTTGGACAATGTTTTGAACATTTCCTATATCAAAAGTTGATCGGTTTAGGCACGTTATCTAAAAGCATTGATGTTCTAAATCAAACTACAGTTCTTAGTATACAGAACACACACAGGAGGATGAGTTCAGAAATGAACAAATCCTTCTTGAGGCATTGTAGACTAGGTCATATCAATGCGACCTGACTAGCTGAAGTTACATTTAGTTGCATATTTAAATCTGTTTGAATTTACATCTTATGAAACTTGTCAGTCATGTCACAAAGATACGATGACCATAGCTCTGTTTACTGGAAACAGAGAAAGAGTTAGTAAACTCTTGGGATGATACATGTTGATGTATGTAAAGTCCCCTGTCTATAAATGCCAGGACTGGTTCTTTGTACTTCGTTACATTCTCTGATAATCTCTCAAGATTCAGACATATATTCCTGTTGAAACACAAGTCCGAACCATTTGAGATATTCACAGAATATGATTTAGAAGTAGAGAACCAAAATAAGGGTATAAGTATTATGTCCTTTGATGAGATCAAGGAGGAGAATACTTGAGCATGGAAATCCTGGATTATTCTAAAGGAGAATGAGATTCTCTCTCGGCATTACTCCTCCGTATACACCATGGCACGATGGTATATCGTGGCGGAGCAATCACACCCTATATGATAAGGTGTGCTCTATGATGAGTACTACTGAGTTACCTATTTCCTTTTGGGAGTTATGCACTTGAGAAGCTGCATACCTATTGAATATGGTTCAAATCAAATCAGTTGCCTACCATTTCATATGTGATATGATAAGGGAAGAGCCCATCTCTTAAGTCAATTAAGATTTGGGGTTGTCTGGCCTATGTTTAAAAGCAAAATCCGGACAAGCTCGAGGCAAGGTCTGTAATGTAGAACTGGAAATGTTCCATCTATACAAACTGCGGCTGATGATTTGATAGAACCAAAAGATTCAATAGTTACCAACGAACCTCAGCTTCTCCGCCGATCTAGTAGGTTTTCTCACCCACCTGAGAGATACTTCTGTTTCTCTATGACAGTGGGAGCGAGGATTGCATCATGAGATGATGACCCAAGTAGTTTCGAGCTGGCCATCAGGAGTGGGACTCTGTAAGAATGGCTGGATGCTTAGCGATCTGAGATGGAATCCTTATACACCGACAAAGTATGGACTTTGGTTGCTATATCTGAAGGGTTAAATCCCCATCAGGAGCAAGTATATCTTGAGAAGATTACTTGGTGTACTTGGAAAAGTTGAGACTTTCAAAGCTAGACTCGTTAAAGGTTTTCGTCATCGACCAGGCGTGGATGATGATGAAACCTTTTCCAGTACCTATGCTTAAGTTCATCCAGATACTACTTGCCACGGCTACATACCATGACTACGATATCTGGCGGTTGGGCGTCATGACTGCTTTTCTAAATGATGTTTTAGAAGAATCCGTCTATAAGTACACAGCCAGAGGGCTTCGTAGACATTGGGAGCAGCGGAAACGTGTACAAGATGCTTTATAGGTTAAAGCAGGCATCGCGGAGTTGGAACATCTGTTTTGACTTGTTAGTTGACATCATCAAAATGGTAGATGAACCTTGTATAAACAAAAAGGTAGTAGGGAGTGTAGTGACGATCCTCATAGAGTACGTGGATGACATACTCTTGATAGTGAAGGAGTTTCCTATGCTACGCTCGGTCAATCTCTGCTTATCACAAGGATTCTCCATAAAGGATCAAAGTGATACCTCCTAAATCCTGGGTTTTGGATCTATGAGATAGATCTAATTGGATGTTAGGATTCTCACTAGCTGTAGTGAGATGGTATCAATCGATCCTGAGGAGAATCACTGGAAGGGTTCCAGGGTGATACAGACGACTGAATGTCAGTCACAGGCATTGTCTTTACCCTCAGTAAAGGGACGGTATGGTGGAAGAGTTCCAAGCTAGATACCGTGGCTAACTAGACGATAAAGGCAGGATACATCGCTACTTAAGATGCAACCAAAGAGGCAGTCTGGATCTATATTTGTTCATGAGATGAACTTAGTTCCTCCTATTGTGTGACAATGGAGTTGTGGCTTATGCCAAGAAATGCCCGTCCCATCAGTGATCCAGACATATTCTAAGGCAGTATTACCTGATCATGGAGATGTTTGATCTCAAAGGGATCGAGGTTAGGAGAGTAGACGCAGAGGACAATACGGCGGATCCACTCACAAAGGCCTTTTCCCAGAGAGAGACTTTTATGGGATGATTGAGTATGAGATACTACAACCACTGCTATCAGATGGCCCTAGTGCAAGTGGGAGATTGTTAGTTATATGTATGCCCTAGAGGCCATTACTATACATAGGATGTATATTGTAGTGGATGCTTGGACATATATAAGGAGGACTTTCTTGCTCGTCATGATAGTATGCTATCTGGTTACTCTTTACCTTAACATGTACACTGATTGTCTCTCTGTTACATGTTGGTAAAGCCCTTAGGATGTGTACTTGACTACCTGGACTATGATGCGGATCATACTAGTGGGGACATGGTAGTCCATAAGTACATCCTTCAAAGTCCCTAGTCGTGGGTGTATCGAGACGGGGCATCGATATACCAGAGTAGACTAGCGTATATCTTCTCGACCCATATAGATGGGCGATGGATGATCCCATATCCATTGGTGTTTGACATCAGAGATGATATACGGGTGCTCAGTAGAGACTGGGTACACTGGACGGACTCGCCGAGAACTCGCAGATGGTATTATACCTTACGTCAGATGGCAGTTCTCTGGTGATACTGGTACAAAGTAGTCTGTTGACCCGAGATCGTCATAGAGTCTTGTGTGGTTCCTACTGTGCTTTGATTTCCACCTTACCACGTCCAAGAGGGCGTGCAAAACGGTGGTTTTTGGGTACAGTCCCGAATCACATGGAGGCAATGAGCGATAGGAGGGGATTCGTCTCTCCCGGTATAGGGAGTTGATGTTGCGCTGTGTTCGATTGGCTATAACCGGAAATCCCTGGCCAGGGTTGCTGGGATTTACTGGTAAGTGTTACCAGTAGTTTCTCGAACTGTTATAGGCCTCATATCGACATGACTTATCGAGCTATTGGGGTCTGACGTTTACCACCCCTAGGCGAGATATGCGATATATCAGACGACGAGACCGGACTGTACGGTAAGTGTTACTGGTTGGATTGACAGGAGTGTGAGCGGGCTTGCTCGTCGATCTTCTGATCGCTCAATACCCGGGTGGCCGTTACGTTTAGCAGACCGCTTGCGGCTTGTGGGTGTTTGATATGATCATCACCTGCTGCCGGCGTATTGACGAGTCTTTAGAGTCCTACACAGAGGTTTCCTGGCTCAAGCGAAACGAAATAGGAGCGCATATGAGATATGTGCGGGACCGAGAATAATGCGTGTATGTGATACCGTATTCTATTCTCACGATGAATGTATCGATTGGTTGTATGCGATATAACCTAGTTATCGAATCGAAGACTGATTCGATAAGCCGATACATAGGATACTAGTCGGTTATATGTGATATGACCGGATCGTTAAATCAAGTGTTGATTTAATGATTTAATGTATAATTATATATTTGATATATTACTTTGCATTAACTAGTATCGGTTCACTTTAAATGGATTTTCTCGCTCGGATGTGCACATTGTATATTCGATATAGTTTTGTGCACTTGATTGTATCATGTTTGATGATACATGCTAACTTGGTTAAGTGTATGGTTAAACCATGGTTAGTTAATGGTTAGGGTTTCATTTGATTCATTTATTGATTTATTTATTGATTTATTTATTTCATTTTGGCAAAAGGAAAATGGTGGCTATTTTTGTTTCTTTGTTGAAACTTCTTGAACCTTTGAAAAAGTCCACCATTTTTGTTTCATGCCTAACCTAACCATTCACCTAACTATAGTTAGCTCTCTACACTTGACCATGGTTCAATATATGATAAGTATTGATTTTCTTTTCAAATTTAATTAACTTATCATATTCTTTTCATCTTCTTCTTCATTTTGAACAAGAAGAAGAAAAGCTTGCCTCATCAATGGCAAGTGGAGAAACAGAGTGAGAAATCCAATTCTAAAGTGAACCCACTTCCTATTTCTTCATCCTCTACCTCTTGCCAAGTAGTATAGGGTGTTTTCTTCACAAGTTTCATGACTTGGTGAAGTGGGAGCTTGATCTTGTGATGCCTCGACGTAGATCATCTTCGGCACGAAGCCGACGACCTTGCCCGCCCATTTCTCCGATGAAGCCGACGCTTGAGCCCGGGATTCTTTTTGGACAGCGGAGGGACATCATTGCGGAGCTATGGAGGTGGAGAATCGGATCTACAAAGATTGTATTTCCATTCTTTTAGTTTAGTTGTAAACTAGTTTCATTGTTTCGCCTAGACATCTAGTTAACGATCCGTATTAGGGTTTCTCGACACCCTTAAAATTTGAAATTGGCATGGTTGATGCCTTGTGAGACCTCATTAGTGTGCCTAGGATCCCTACACTGAGCACCCGTATATCATCTCTGATGTCAAACACCAATGGATATGGGATCATCCATCGCCCATCTACATGGGTCGAGAAGATATACGCTAGTCTACTCTGGTATATCGATGCCCTGTCTAGATATACCCACGACTAGGGACCTTGAAGGATGTACTTATGGACTACCATGTCCCCACTAGTATGATCCGCATCATAGTCCAGGTAGTCAAGTACACATCCTAAGGGCTTTACCAACATGTAACAGAGAGACAATCAGTGTACACGTTAAGGTAAAGAGCAACCAGATAGCATACTATCATGTCGAGCTAGAAAGTCCTCCCTATATATGTCCAAGCATCCACTACAATATACATCCTATGTATAGTAATGGCCTCTAGGGCACACATATAACTAACAATCTCCCACTTGCACTAGGGCCATCTGATAGCAGTGGTTGTAGTATCTCATACTCAACCATCCCATAAAAGTCTCTCTCTGGGAAAAGGCCTTTGTGAGTGGATCCGCCGTGTTGTCCTCTGAGTATACTCTCCTTACCTCGATCACCCTGGAGATCAACCATCTCCATGATCAGGTGACACTGCCTTAGAATATGTCTGGATCATTGATGGGACCGGCGTTCCTTGGCATAAGCCACAACTCCATTGTCTCATAATGGTTGGAACATAGTTCATCTCATGAACCAATATACACCCAAACATCCTCTTTGGTAGCATCTTAAGTAGCGATGTATCATGCCTTTATCGTCTAGTTAGCCACGGTATCTAGCTTGGAACTCTTCCAACATACCGTCCCTTTACTGAGGGTAAAGACAATGCCTGTGACTGACTTTCAGTCGTCCTTATCACCCTGGAACCCTTCCAGTGATTCTCCCCAGGATCGATTGATACCATCTCACTACAACTAGTGAGAATCCTAACATCCAATTAGATCTATCTCATAGATCCAAAACACAGGATTTAGGAGGTATCACTTTGATCCTATATGGAGAATCCATGTGATAAGCGGAGATCGACCGAGCGTAGCATAGGAAACTCCTTCCCTATCAAGAGTATGTCATCCACGTACTCTACGAGGATCACCATCATACTCCCTACTACCTTTTCGTTTATACAAGGTTCATCTACTATTTTGATGAAGTCAAACTCTTTGACTACCACATCAAAACAGATGTTCCAACTCCGCGATGCCTGCTTTATCCTATAAAGCATCTTGCACACGTTTCCGCTGCTTCCACTGTCTACGAAGCCCTCTGGCTGTGTACTTATAGACGCTCACTTCCAAAACATCATTTAGAAAAGAAGTCATGACACCCAACCACCAGATATCGTAGTCATGGTATGTAGCCGTGGCAAGTAGGATCTGAATGGACTTAAGCATAGATCTTTAGAAAAAGTTTCATCATGATCCACACCTGGTCAATGATGCAAACCTTTAACAAGTCTAGCTTTGAAAGTCTCAACTTTTCCATGTACACCAAGTAATCTTCTCAAGATATACTTGCTCCTGATAGGGATTTAACCCTTCAGATATAGCAACCAAAGTCCATACTTTGTTGGTGTATAAGGATTCCATCTCAGATCGCTAAGCATCCAGCCATTCTAACAGAGTCACACTCTTGATGGCCAGCTCGAAACTAGTTGGGTCATCATCTCATGATGCAATCCTCGCTCCCACTGTCATCGAGAAACCGAAGTATCTCTCAGGTGGGTGAGGAACCCTACTAGATCGGCGGAGAGGCTGAGGTTCGTTGGTTACTATTGAATCCTTTGGTTCTATCAAATCATCATCTGCAGTTTGTATGGCTGGAACCATTCCAGTTCTACACAACAGTATTTGCCTCGAGCTTGTCCGGATTATGCTTTTAGACATAGCCCGGAAAACCCCAAATCTTAACCAACTTAAGATATGGGCTCTTCCCTTTCCATATCACATATGAAGCGGTAGGCAATTGATTTGATTGGAACCCTATTCAATAGGTATGCAACTTCTCAAGCGCATAACTCTCAAAAGGAAATAGGAAACTCAGTGGTACTCATCATAGAGCACACCATATCACATAGGGTGCTATTGCTCCGCCCCGATATACCATCGTGCTATGGTGTATACGGAAGAGTAATGCAGAGAGAGAATCTCATTCTCCTTTTAGAATAGTCCAGGATTTCCGTGCTCAAGTATTCTCCTCCTCGATCTCATCAAAGGACATAATACTTATACCCGTATTGGTTCTCTACTTCTAAATCATATTCTGTGAATATCTCAAAAGGTTCGGACTTGTGTTTCAACAGGAACATCTGTCTGAATCTTAAGAGATTATCAGAAAATGTAACGAAGTACAAAGAACCAGTCTTGGCATATGTAGACAGGGGACCTTACATACATCAACATGTATCATCCCAAGAGTTCACTAACTCTTTCTCTGTTTCCAATAAACAGAGCTGGTGTCATTATATCTCTGTGACATGACTGGCAAGTTTCACAAGATGTAGATTCAAACTGATTTAAATATGCATCTTCATGTAATTTCAGCTAGTCGGGTCGCATTGATATGACCTAGTCAACAATGCCTCAAGAAGGATTCGTTCAGTTCTGAACTCTTCCTCTTGTTTGTGTTCTGTACAATAAGAACTGTAGTTTGATTTAGAACATCAATACTTTTAGATAACGTGCCTGATCCGATCAACTTTCGATATAGGAAATGTTCAAAACATTATCCAACAATACAAAATTTTATCATTTCTTTACTAATAAAGAGACTGATATGATTTTGTATATCAGGTTCGGTATCTAATAGCATTTGTTCAGAATCAATGTATTGGTAATACAGGGTGACAGTGACCAACAGACTTGGCTGCAACACTTGCCCCGTTTTCTGTCTCATGAAACTTATCACCCGTTCTCAGTTTTTCTACCTTTTTGTAGCCCTATGTAACAGATTACATATATGGGATCCAGATCCGGTATCATATACCCAGGATGCGGAGGATACTGAGAAACAGTTCTGTATAATGAACACACCTGAAGATGATGCATCATCATGCACTCTCTTCGTTTGGGCGGCATGGGAATTCTGGTAATCCCCAATTTCCTGCTCTTTCTTATAACAATTATAAGTTGGAGCGGGACCAACGTTCCCCAGCTCAGTATAACAAGCGGGTTCGGTCAATACATCCGTATCATTATCTTGATTAAGGCATGATATGGTCGCTACCTGGAGAGAGAGAGAAGAAAACACTCAGCGTGCGCTCTTGCAAGAATAGATTGGTTATTATTTTATCTAATAAGGATGGCTCCCACTGCTTTTTATCAAATCTTCCTTCAAACCCTAAAAGGAAAGACTAGCCGGGATTAATTACACACTACAAGTTCGCCAATCTTTCAGCCAGGCCAGTGTCGGTACTTTGAGGGAGGTCCCCCGTGCTTTCGCACGAACCTAATTACAGTAAACCTCGTTTTCCCAGAGGCGTAACCTCGTTAACACCTTTCTCGACACCTACTTGATCGGCTAATTGTAATGTGTAAAACTCTCCCAGGAGTAACAATTACTCGCAGTGGGTATCGGGATCCAATTATCTCATAGAAGGTATGCAATCTCATTGCAAATTTCAACACTTGAAATTCCCGACAATATTTTGCCCCTAACCTCCTATGACCTTGACAAAGGCCAACAAACCATAGGATGCTAGTCAAGTTCAACCCGTCATTTCCTGATTGAATTAAACCCACTCGCACGGCCCTTGACAAAGGCCAACAAGGTCGCACGACTACCCTAATCCAATCTGCATCATATGCATAAGCAGATAAGCACCAGTTAGCTACCGCACACTGCGCCTTGAAAAAGGCCAACAAACGCAGCACGAATACCAAGTAGGACTTATCTGAAATGACAGAGGGCTACGACAGGTTTTTCTGAAAACCTATTGCGTAATGAACTTGATATCGTTGTAGAATCAAATGATTTTAAAATGGAGTGTTTTTGAGGCTTTTCTAGTTTTGCTAAAGGAGTCACTCCCGGTGAAGGGATCGTCGGTCCTTTCCTCGTCAAATGAGGTGCGGGATATATCATATATATCACTGTGCAAAGCAAAAACTCTTAAAAGCAATCAAAAGACAAACCGAGTGTGTAGCATCTGCCAGTTATTGCTAAAGGAGTCACTCCCGGTGAAGGGATCTCGGTCTTTTCCTCATCGAATAAGGTGCAGGATATATCATATATACCGCTGTGCAAAGCAAGAACTATAGCTACCTGTTTTAATTTTGAAATTCGATTGCACAACATCTTTAGGTTTCTTTTTCTTTCATTAATCACATTAATGAAGTCCCATCATTTAAGTATCTAAACATCACAGATAAATACGACGTACACTTATGCCATCCGCATTCGCCTCGATGTCCCCTCGTGCACCGTTAAGTTAGGTAACTAACGGCAGAGCGGGGCAGGGCTAGCGCGGGTGTAAAACATAAGTAACGCCTATATAATATATCATATATACTATATACAGTATCCATCACAGAACATATCACATGATCACATCACAGATATCGCAGCAGAAGAATCATATGAAATATTGGATATACTAGGACGTCCGTGTTTTAAATACGAGCCAGTATAAAACACGGATTCCACGGTCGTGATGAATAGCCAAACCCACACCCCTAGACCCCTACGAGAGCCGCAATCAACCCTACCAATTCTAGAGTTAGGAGAGCCGGACTCGACTCCTCGAGTTGGTCTCCCTCTGGACTCCAGAACCCGGTTACTTATGCTCCCCTCCTTGGGTCTATCCTAGTGCAGAAAAGAAAATAATATGCAAAAGGTGACATCTTCCGCAACCTGGAAGTGCCCCAATAAAAGAATATTACATACATGTTTTTACATGAATGAAAATGAAAAACACTCATCTCACATAAAGAAACCCGGCTATTCAAACATGACGATCCAATATAACATATCCAGCAACACATAACATCATATGTCATCAACGTAAGTAAATATGCGCATCCCAATTGTCGTTGACATATAGCAACGAAACCGGCTATATCACATATTACACTTACGGTCGCAGAAAAGAAAGTGTAAAACTACAACAGTTGGAATCCGCAACCTGCATAGACATCGCATGCCTAATCAAATGAACTCCTTAGACATCGCATGCCTAACAATTATAAACCCCGCATTTTAGTCTCATTATCGAAAACTCTTTTCAATATCAAGTCGGGCAATTCAACAAGATTCCCGACATCCTGATCGAATACTCGTCGCAAACTTTAGTAGGCGGCCGCACCCCTGATACCGTCGACGAAGTGCACCAAGGCGGAACACCGCTACCGCGAGCACCCTTACGGATGCTTTCGGCGACGGGGTTCTCCTATAGTCACTTGGTCGGGGCTATGGAGTGAGGCTGTCTATTAAGTTTACCCGGCGAGTATCCACGTACGCTACGTGATTGCGACGGACTTTTGATCACATCAAAATTCCGTGGCAACCGATCAAGTGAGACTAAATTGCTATGTTTATAACATTCATTCAGTTATCTCATAACAACTTGTGGATTCCAAGTATTGTATCACATTCCGGGTAAGTAGAAAATGTTAAACTTTCGGATCGAACAATCGAACACCCAAGTTTTCCCGAAACAGCTCAACACATAAAACAAGTTTAAAAAACATTCACTTCATGTCTCAGTACCAACGGTCCAGCCATAGAAGGGTCAAGCCAACGCCTCACATGTGGCACGCCGTACTGCCCCAAACCCTAAGGTTCAAAGGGCAGTTCAAAACGGTCACATAATCGAGTTAAGGTTTGTTGTCTTCTAGAGGGACCATCGTGTTACTTGCACTACTTAGAACGTTATTAAACCACGGAAAGATCCAACACTTGGAAATTTCCCGGCAGGGGAAAAAGTGGGTATTTATATCCGGTCGAACTTTTTAATATATTCTAAAATATCCGGAAAACCATACAGACAAAATTAGACAATCCGATCGATACACCGAGTCCCCAATACAACCCAGATAACTCAACTCTTGAGTAAATATTAAAAATTCCCAGAAAACTCAGAATTTAAATATATAAATTACTGTGCAAGCCAGGTGTAAAGATTCATCAATTTGGCCGCGGAACCTCCGCCTAAGGCAGGGTAGGGCCGCGGTTCCGCGGCACTTTAGACGACTTAGGGGACCCGTTTTGTACAGTAATTCTTATAAAACCCTGCTGAATTTTTTAGCAATTTTTAATTCACAAAAATCCAAATTTTCAGAATATTTCCAGAGAGCATTTTGGTGTTAGGGTTTCGGGTCGATCGGACTTCTAACTCCGTCTATGCATCGCCTAAGGCTCTAGCTAGGCTCTGATACCACTGTAGGGTTCCTAGGCACACTAATGAGGTCTCACAAGGCATCAACCATGCCAATTTCAAATTTTACAAGTGCCGAGAAACCCTAATACGGATCGTTAACTAGATTTTTAGGCGAAACATGCAACTAGTTAACAACTTAACTAAGTGAACGGAAATACAACCTTTGTAGATCCGGTCCTCCAACTCCATAGCTCCATGATGAAGTCTCCTTGCTGTCCAAATCGAATCCCGGGCTCTAGCGTTGGCTTCATCGGAGAAATGGGCGGTCTTGGTCGTCGGCTTCGATGCCGAAGATGATCTCATTAGTGTGCCTAGGAACCCTACACTCATCAGTGGGAATCGGGATCGAACTCTCATCGCATGATAACGTGATGGAATGCATCCACGTTACTCATACTCCAGAAGGTATGCGCATACTTGGCAAGTTTCAGTTTCTTTAGAAACTCCCGATAAGATTTTTGCCCCATGCTCTTATAACCTTGGCGTTAGGTCAAAATGTCATAAGTCACATGCCAAGTTCTACCCGTCACTATCTTGTTAATTTGAACCCACCCGCACATGCCCTTGGCGTTAGGTCAAAATGGCAGAACGGCTGTCCCAAACCAACTCATCTATCTATGCAACAAATGAATACGCAGCAGCTACCAAACACTATGCCTTGGCGTTAGGTCAAAATACATAGCTTGAATACTACTGAATACCCAAAAGAAATGACGGAGGGCTACGGCTGGTTTTTGGCGAAAAACCTTTAACGTACTGAACTTGATATCGCTGAAGGAACCTGATAGCTTTTTAAAATATAGTGGCGAAAACCTTTTGCTAAAGAGGTCACTCCCGGTAAAGGGATCTCGGCTCTTTCCTCGTAGAATGAGGTGCAGGATATTCCACTGAATAACGCGGTGCAAAGCAACTTGTAATCGACTATAGTGAAGTTATTACCCTGACGCAAACTTCTGCCCAAGGGGTCTGTCCCGGTGAAGGGATATCGGCCCTTGCCCCGTCGAATGAGGTGCAGGATATTCCACAGAATACCGCTATGCAAAACAAAAGGAAACGTCTTTGTAATAACACTTTTTAAATTTTTTCCAACAACTGTAAACAAGTTTATTTTAATTTGCATTGATCAGAATCAACGCAGTCCCATCAATAAATCACACCAGAAAAGAACGAAAATAAAATGTACGTATATGCCATCCGCATTCGTCACTGGGTCCCGTCATCACCCGTTAGGTTACTTAACTAACGACAGAGCGGGGACTGGACTAGTGCGGGTGTAAAACATATACAACATCTAATAGTATATAAACCAATATACAATAATCGCTCCAGGCGTGATAATATGCAACATTACAGAAAAGTAATAAGCATCACAGAACAATACAGATAATCTGGGATCCCCGAGTTTCACAGAGCCGCTGCTGAAACCCGACGTTCCCCTGTCATGTGGATAGCCTGTGCAATGAAAACTAGACTCCTACGGGTGCGGCAAGTTACCCGCCAAAACCTGAAGCGAGGCAGCCTCCTACAGCAAAGTGAATGGACTACCCTGCACTTCACGGAATCCGGTAATCTTGGGCACCCCTCCTTGGGTCAACCTGTACCCAATAAGAGTGCGGCGAATAGTCTGCCAATTTTAGAGTGGGGCCCCTCTGCCTCTCAAAGCCATGAGATGCGGACCCGTTGCCCTCCAGAACCCGGCTATCCATGCACTCCGTCGCGGGGCAAAACCTAGTACAGTAATGAAAAATAGTACATCAGGTACATCGACCGCAACCTGGTCGTGCCCCAAAAGAATATTATACAACAGGCAGTGACGGCAGTCCACAAGCTGGATGCTCGCCCCGCAATATCAAATGTACAAATAAACTCAAACAGCACTATCATTGCACACTGCTATCCACCACGACAAATCCGCAACATCACAGCACAACACAGAACATCAACGCGAATGTCACGTTCGCAAACCCGTCTAAAAGAACTATAGCAATCAGACGTGGTTTACCGATCAAATGACATTCACGGTCGGATATATAATGTAAGCACTGTAAACTAACATGTTTAAATTTCGATCGACTAAATATCACAAAGTGGGCCCCACGAACAACTGGTGAACAGTAACAAAATATGGGCCCAAAAGATATGTACCAAAAAGCCCAATTTCTAGAGAAGAATACACTGTGCAAGTTTGGGGGCATGATCACACAGAATGGCCGCGGATGCGCGGCCAAACCATGGGTTTGGCCGCGATTCCGCTGCAGTCTTATCGATTCATGAGCCCAAATTTGTACGGTGTTCTTATAAAACCCTGCACAGATTTCTGAGATATGTAGAATAATTTTAGGACATCATTTAAAATCAACAGAAACTGTGAAGCTAGAAAATTGTGATTTTCGATATCCGGTTCGATCGATGTTTTAAACGCGTTAGCATAAGTTAGTAAAGCAAAATGGTGAGGCTCTGATACCACTGTAAGTCTACGGTAGCGTCCCGGCCGTCTACAGACGCCAAATGCGGAACAAAATCTTTTTAACTGGCGCTATCGTATACTTTAACCCGGATCTGCCATTATTGCTAAACTAACAAACTGTAAAGAGTGTAGAAAGGTTATACCGAACGATCCGAGTCCTTCGTTCTTTAACCATCATCCCACGCTCCGTTGCGGCTGCTCCGATCTCGTCGATCTCCGATCTGCTCGTCCAGGTGGCACCACGTCAACGATTCCTTAAACGGGCTCCCGCCTCTGACTCGAGGCAACTCGGTCGTCAAGTTTGCTAAAAGAGACGACCAAGATTGATGTAGAGAATGAGTAGAAGACTTTGTCTCGTTCCGTCCAAAACTATGGACGAACGGTTAATGAAGTTGCCACTCGAATCGGGTGATGGAATGAAATGAGCTGTGAAATTCCATACACCCCAAAATCTATCATAATCTTTTTACCAGATGAAAACTCAAGTGAGAGTGAGAGAGGAGAGGGCCGGCCATATATAGGGAGGAGGAGGGTGAGTGTAGGAGAGGGGGGTGACCGCAAGAAAATATCATGTGTGAACACAAACAAATATCTCTAGTGTGAACACATACAAATATCTCAAGTGTGAACACAAAGTGTGAACACACCAAAAGCAACCAATGAAAATACAACACCATTTAACCTAGTCACCTCATCTAGATGCTTCTAGAAACTTCCACACTCATCTCAAGAAAAGATAAATCCGTCTTTAACCGAATGTTAAAAGACGGCTGATAGAAAACTGGAAACTGGCAACTTCCAAAAGTGATCCCGAAACGAATTTCAGGATAACCCCGTAACTGTATAAATATACCCGCATTTATATTACGACAGAATACAAATGCATCTGAGACAAAGATATTATATCTACTCAATATAATACTCGGATCCGGCTTAAACCAAAGCCGACCAGTATCATCTGCCCGAAATCTGACACGTGCGTAAACGCACGTGCATTTTCCAAACCTTGCCATAAAACCATACGGCCTCTACAACGTTTCGCCCGAACTTAGGAAACTGTCTGTGAGGGACTCTAATGACTCGTCAGTACCCTGGCAGTGGGTTTAACCACAAACCGTCAGCGGCACTAGCTATGCGTAACGGCTGCCTATGGACTGACCTCAAGGGAGGCCGATGAGCGAACTCATCCGGAAACCCTACTGTGCCTAACAGTGACAATGTATATACAGTCCGGTCCGGTCGTCTATGAGTATCGCATATCTGCCTAGGGGGCTAGTAACGTCAGACCCCCAATAGCAGTATAAGTCGTGTCGGAGTGTAGCCCAATAACACCCTGAGATACTACTGGAGTACCTACCAGTAAATCTCCTGCCATGGCCGTGGGCTTTGTGTAATGGCTCTCTTAGACACAGCACGATCTCGCCCCTAATACCGGGAGAGACGAATCCCCTGCCGATCCGCTCACGTGCTTCCATGTGGCTCGGGACTGTACCCAAAAACTACCTGTTTGCACGACTCCTTTGAGCCGTGGTAGGGTAGAAATCAAAGTACAGTGGGAACTCACACGAGACAAATGACGACCTCAGGTCGATGAACTAACCTGTATACATATCACCAGGGAACTACTATCTGACGATATGTATAATACCAACTAGCAGGTTCCCGGCGAGTCCTGTCCGGTGTACTCATAACCCAATGAGCACCTGTATACATCTTAGGTGATCCAACTGACACCAGTGGCTTGTGAGACCGGCCACCGCCCCTCTTCGGGGTCTCGACTGTATACACTAGTCTACTCCGGAGTATCGATGCCCTGGCTCGAAACTCCCATGACTAGGGACCACAATTAAGGATATGCATATAAACTATCCAACTCTCACGTATATGATCGCCATCATACTGTTGGTAGTAAAGCAAGATCCTAAGGGCTCTATCAAAGTGTAACATGTAATCAGTCACCTGAACAAGTACATGACTGATAAAGGCAAACCAGATAGCATACTATCATCTTCAGTAAGATTGTCCTACCGGTATAGGTCATTCGCAATCATTGCAATCACGTACCTGCGATCCAATAATTGACTCTGAGGGCACTATCTCCAACATGGATATCCAACAAACTTCCACAGATCTGACTTTGCCTCGAGCTTGTCCGGATTTTGCCTATCAGACATAGGCCGGACAACCCCAAATCTTAACAAACTTAAGATATGGGCTCTTCCCATTCCATATCACATATGAAGTGGTAGGCAACTGATTTGATTTGAACCCTATTCAATAGGTATGCAGCTTCTCTAGTGCATAACTCCCAAAAGGAAATAGGCAACTCAGCAGTATTCATCATAGAGCACACCATATCACATAGGGTGTGATTGCTCTGCCTCGAAACACTGATGTGCTGTAGTGTATACGGAGGAGTAATGCTGAGAGAGAATCTCATTCTCCTTTAGAATAGTCGAGGATTTCCGTGCTCAAGTATTCTCCTCCTTGATCTCATCAAAGGACAAAATACTTATACCCGTTTTTGGTTCTCTACTTCTAACTTATATTCATTGAATTTCTCAAATGTTCCAGACTTGTGTTTCAACAGGAACATATGTCCGAATCTTGAGAGATAATCAGTGAATGTAATGAAGTACAGAGAACCGGTCCTGGCATGTGTAGACAGGGGACTTTCATATATCAACATGTATCAATCCCAAGAGTTCACTAACTCTTTCTCTGTATCCAATAAACAGAGCTATGGTCATCGTATCTTTGTGACATGACCGGCAAATTTCACAAGATGTAAATTCAAAATAAATTAATTATGCATCTAAATGTAACTTAACTAGTCGGGTCGCATTAATATGACCTTGTCTACAATGCCTCAAGAAGGATTCGTTCATTTCTGAACTCTTCCTCTTATGTGTGTTCTGTATACTAAGAACTGTGGTTTGATTTAGAATGTCAATGCTTTTAGATAACGTGGCTGAACCGATCAACTCTAGATATAGGAAATTTTCAAAACATTATCCAACAATACAAAATTATATCCTTCTTTACTAATAAAGAGACTGATATGATGTTGTATATCAGGTTCGGTATCTAATAACATTCATTCAGAATTAGTGTATTCTGGTAATACAGGGTGATAACTACCAACAGACTTGGCTGCAACACTTGCACCGTTTCTATTTCATGAAATTTATCAACCGTTCTCATTTCTCTACATATCTGTAGCCCATGTAACAAATTACATATGTGGATCCTGATCCGTTATCAAATACCCAGGACATAAAGGATATAGAGAAACAGTTCTGTATAATGAACACACCCGAAGAAGATGCATAATCATGCACTTTCTTCGTTTGGGCGGCACGGGAATTCTGGTAATCCCCTATTTCCTGCTCTGTCTCATAACAATTATAAGTTAGAGCGGGACCAACGTTCCCTAGCGCAGTATAACAAGTGGGTTCGGTCAAATACATCTGTATTATTATCTTGATTAAGTCGTGACATAGTCGCAACCAGAAGAGAGAGAGAAGAAAACACTCAGCGTACGCTTTTACAAGATTTGATTGGTTATTAATTTATTTAATCAGGATGTCTCCCACTGTTTTAGTCAAATATTCCTTCAAACCCTAAAAGGAAAGACTAGCCGGGATAAATTACGCTCTACAAGTTCGCAAATCTTTCAGCCAGGCCAGTGCTGGTACTTTGAAGGAGGTTCCTCGTGCTTTCGCACGGACCTAATTAAAATTGTCACGTCCCGAAAGTACGGAACATGACCGGCACTTAAACTACGAAACGTCTCGAGGCGTACGTAATCTAAGTAAACCGAAAGCCCAGAAATCCAAACCAAGAAAAGAAGCAGAGTGAAGGAAAACCAATTTAAAACAAGTAGTTTTAATAGCATAAGCCGAATTATGCGGTTTTTAAGAATATCAAAATTTACTGAAAATTTCGGCAGAGTCTCCTTTGTAAATACTGGCTCCCAAACGGGATACAACATGAATAGTATACGAAATCAATAAAAAGGCATCCCCAAGCGGGAGCTAGCTCTTCCTCAATCGACGGTCACAACCACATAAGCAATATAATATACAACGCAAACGGCGAGGATCAAAACTTAAAAGGAAACTCAAAACCACCAGAAATATAACGAGCGACTCTAAGGTCGAAAGAATAAACAACACTGGTCTCTATCTCAATAAATACATGTTTGGTTGATGGAATTTACTAGATACAACGGAATAATATTATATAAGGTAATATGATGGGTACAATACAAGAAAAACCCACCTACTAGCAAGTCACCCAAATGAAACTGAGCACGCAAAGCCGTAATGAAACCTGTACGGCAAACCTGCAAGAAACTGGGGCACAACGGGGGTGAGTTGCCAACTCGTGTATAGAAAAATATCTACGCACAGAAATCGCATAAATAACGCAACCTAGGTCAATGATCATAATATGTCCTCAAATATATGAATAACACGTAGCCTATAACAAGGCTAGGGTAAATATCTAACCCGAGTGTAATCTCATGTGCCCGTGTCAGTGCCTCAGGTAGCAATATATCATACGAATGAGGTATGAATGCATGAAAACAGAATACATGTAAATGAAGAACTGTTTTCGTAAATTAGTGAGATTTTCTTTGAGTTTTTAAACTGAGGTATCATAAATGAAATCAGTATCAACAGTGTCTAGCAACGACACAAAACATAAATCTCAATATCTCGAAATATCAATGTCTCAATCTCAATATCTAGGGCGCCGTCAGTCCAGACCGGCCCCTACCATCCATCTCAAGACCACGACGGTATCTTACGGATATCCGACGTGTCGGGTAATATCACCGGTAGGTAGTGCTCCCCAGCCAGGCTCAACGTCAACACCACATTCCTCTTGCCCCGGGATACCATACCGGGCCCACCATGTACCCGAAACGGTTCCTCCACTCCTCGAATTGGGTCTCGAAATCCATCAGCAAACTCATGGTGGACGACTCATACCTCATAGGAAAACCGCACTTTTTATTTGAAAAGAGAGAAAAGGTTTATTTATGTTATTGCGGTTTTCCTCCAAATCCAGAAAATCTCAAGGAAATCCGAATCCAAAACCTCAATAACACGTAAAATAGTGAATATATGCATGAGAATCCATGAATGCGGCATAACGATGATTAACAGTATGCATGAAGTGACAAGTAATAACTACAATATCTAAGCTGGCATATAAGGTAAGTACACTAATATTATGTCAAACTACTAGCTATCTAGCTAAGTTAAGCAATAATATTTTCTAAGGTGTACGTGACATGGCAATTACCGATGAAGATGTGTGTGAGCCGGCAATTAAGTGTACGTGGTACATACGCATCATCGGTAATGGTGCTGGTGTCCTAACAGCATGATATCACTAATGGAGTATGAAACATAAAATAAGCATGCGATGCGAAGCGGACCACAAAAATGAGCGGGAGCTGAAAACTAGACGCAACTATAACTAATCTGTATTAATCTAATATAAGTCCTACAAATGGTGTCTTTTGAAATAACACGAATCATGGGTTTTGAAAATAGGGGCTACGGTGTTTTTATGAAAAGATACGTCTTTTGAAATAACCGTAGGATCCTTTGGGCTGTCTTTAAGAATGCCCACGATTCGTTGGTTTTTGAAATAGGTAAGAAGTCTAATCTAATCTAACAACTACACTAAACTATACGGCTGAACTAACAAGCTGAACTACAGGTAAGGGAACCGCCTATCATCTGAGTCGATACATATACATACATGTATATGTATAGTCGGTATCCCGCCTCAATAATATCATATCCGATACCATATCTATAATCAGGCATCCCAAGTCAAGAGTGCGGATCAATCATCGATATAGCTCGTACGTAAATCCGTCGTACGGCATCCCAATCTGGGTACGGGTCAATATCACATTCATCATACTATTCACCTGGTATCCTCTTTATCAAATATCATGATCGGGGTACTGATCTACATCTAGTACCATACTGATACCGCCTACGTATGCATGGACGTGTGTGAAACACTACGTCAAGGACCCGCTACAACGTCATGTCGTATCTCAAATTCGAACCCTGCTATATCACCGATCTCACGGCCTCGAATCAAATCTCATCGACTCAGCTCAATCCCAAGTATCATCCTCAAATCCGTATGTGAACACATAGTCCCATACCAATGTCAACTCATAACTATAAAGAATCCCATGAGCACATATCAATAGGAATGTATGCAAGTATGTATGTGTGTATGTGTAGTGCAACACTACCCTAGGGTTCGCAACACTAAGGTAATCCAACACACCAATATCCATCCTAAGCAACTTTATTAATCCCAAATAACATATAATAATTGTTGGTGTGTATACGCATCCGTATATACCACCGCGGACTGCGGGGGTGCTATACGCCATCCACCCGACTTCTCCCCGTAGATATAAATCTACTCACCTGGTCCTCGCTCGCCGGTGCCGACGTCGCCATGCGCTTGCTTGTCGTCTCGAAGTCCACATGGGGTACCAACATATCATAACGCACCGTATCGCATTAAAACTAAATTCAAAATCGAAACGGCATACGAAAATCACATCGGCACGCGTATCACGCATAGGTCCAAACCTATCGTCTACGCATGCAAGAATAGTCAAACCAACCCTCGATGTCGATGTACAAACGTCAAACCATCGAGAAAAATCCAATCACACTCATTTGCACATTCACGAACACTAATTTTAATATAAAGTAGGTTAAAACTCACAAAAACCCCAACTTTACTTAAAAAGTCACTTTTCCGAAAATCTAGCAAGCACAATTCGCCGATTTTGTACAAAACAGGATGTTTAAATGAATGTAGCGGCCAATATATTTATTAAATATCTTAAATAAGTCATAGAAACAATTTCCGGAATTTAATCTCATTAAATTCCAAAAACCCTAATATTCTAGTTTACAAAATACCCTTTTTACAATTTCATAGCAAAAAGGCACAAACTACAATTTAGGTTGGATTTCCATGAACTAAAGTGTTAAACTACACTTAATAAGGTTAATAATATGATAAAAACCCTAACCATATTTTAATTCTCAATTTAACACAATATTTACAAAAGCTAGTTTGCAATATATATACTTATCACAATTTTAAATTAACAAAAATGCAACTAGCAACTAGATTTGATTTTTGCAAGCAATTATATGTTAATCTACCCATCACAATCCTAATCAAATGTTCAAACCCAAATCTTCATTCAAAACCATACACTTGAAATTTCAAACTTCAATTCAAAACCTTTTTCTTTCTTAAACACCTAATTAAACACTTAATTAACTTAGCTTTAAGAAATTAGAAACAAATTAAGCAAAAATGTTTAGAATTACACCCAAAAACATTTGAAGATCCACAAGCATCCATGGCCTCCCAAAATGCTCTCTTTTCACAAAGATCCATGCTATACGGGCTAAGCTAAAATGTGTAGGAGTCGGATTTGGATTTGGATTTTTGCTTGATTTTTAGTAGATTTTTCTTTGGATTTTCTTTGATGGAACAAAGAGAGGAGAAGAGGAAAAAGGGCTGTTGGGGGGTTTGCTGGTTTCGGCCAGAAGTGTGGGGGGTTGGGTGAGGGAGGAGAGAGAGTGAGGTGGAGAAAGTTAGTTCAAGTCAAAGTCAACTCAAATTATATCATTTTCTACTCTTTTCTTTTCTTTTCTTTCATTTCTTTTCCTTTGAAATTCAAGTGGGGAAAAAGAATGGGGGCTGCTGAATTCTTCAAGGGGAGAAGTAAATGGGAGTGTGTGGATGTGGGTACGGGTGTGGGGTGATGAAAAATGATAAATATAATACCCCAAACATCCATTTACGCTAAAAAAAAGCCTTTTTTCTTCAATAATTTCTAAACCGTTTTGGCAAATGATTTCGTTCCAAAAACCACATGATAAAATTTTATTTAATTTTTTATGATGCACAAAATTTGTTTCAACTCATTCCAATTTATAATTTTCCCTAATTAAATGTATCAGTGACGGCTTAAAATAATAATAAAATAATATTTTTTTCATACAATTTGAAATTTCACCACCGGCTCAATAAACACCAAATAATAGCAATTACATAGCTAGAATATGTATATTTAATTTTTATAATAAGATATTTGTATTTTGACTTTTTACAGAAAACCCCCTTATTTTACCGATTTTTTCGAAATTTCACCGAAACGATTTTCAAAACGTTACAATCTTCCCCCCTTAAAGAAATTCGGTCCCCGAATTTAAATTCAAACTCTCCCAAATACTAAAACATCTAAGAAAACCCATCAAGTCGTCCGGGCTCCGAAATTGTAAATACATAAAACAAATCGTAGCGCAGCGCATGCGCTTGAAAAATGAGCATATAACTCAAATCAAAACTCCGTCAAGCATCCCGCAATCATCGGAGTCATGGAGAAGACATCAATGCCAAATCCAAATCAAAACAAATATGACATAACTCGAAACTATACATGTAAATATCGAATCTATATCTGTAATTATCTGAAGGAAATGCATGCCAAATCTCTTTAAGTCGCTGTGCAACGCGTATAACACTGCACAGTGGCGGACGTCTATCTTAAGAAAATAACTATATACATATATACCTTTGTTTGAAATGTACGTTCCGCCGTTTTGGAAACAATTTAGAAGGGTCTCCTTGTTTTAAACATTTCGTGTCATATCAGACAAGTAGGTAAATACTGAGGCTATAACTCGCTTTTTGGAAATCCCTTCAATAACTATCAATGCATGCAAAAATATATTCAGGTACTGTCCTCTGACTAGTCCTGCTCAGTACGAAAACACATAGCAATATCATAAAAACGTACTGCTCTATACGAAATCAATCCTAAAATATGCACATGAATGCTACGTGCGTCTGGTGCGCACGGAAATGAAAATCCATGAATGTGCCATACATGCGCACAGAAACAACATCTAAGTGCATCGGGTGTGCACGAAACATCTGTCGTAGGCAACATGTGTGCCTGACAGTAAAATCAGGTGCACCTGACATGCACGAAAAATTCTCAATTTAGTGTCTCTGGTGTGCACCAAAATCACCCTTCAAAACATGCGCCCAACATCCGCGAAAATCCAAATCAGGTGCATCCATCGTGCACGAAATCATGAAATCCAATATCAAACGCCGAACGTGCGCAAAATCAATCAGGTGCACAAGGTGCACAAAACAAATATCGAGTATCATAATCGAAATCGAAGTCCAGTGCACACTGCAAGCATATAATAACTATACAGAGTGCAGGATCCAATTCGTGTGCATGCATACGCACAAAACCAACTCAACTGTTTAAAACCGTAAAATCACAAACATGTGAACTAAAGTACGAGAACGATATCAAGTGCAACACTGTGCAAAGATCGTAAATCCTCAATCATCAAAATCAAATCATACGAATAAATCACCCAAAACATCGAAATCAATAATGGCGGAACAATACCGCTCAAGTGCATCCTCTAAGAATCTCGGGCCAACTGTCGCGGTCACTAGTGGGACGTCTCGTCGATGATCATGAACTCTGTCCTGCTGGCGTGCGTAACCATGACCACTCCTGGGTCAAGATCTTCACTGTGAATTACCAATCTTTCGGTCCATCGGCTCAACGGTCCTGTCAGGTGTGCTAATGGGGACGATTCCGTTCTGGCACTTCTCTGGTCATCTCTTGGTCAATCATCGCGACCACTCGTAAGACAGCATATTCTGGCGTCGGCCTCTGGCTCTCTGAATGTACGTGACACATCTGATCCTGGGTGCAAGTATCATTGCAGCAGTGTCCTGGAAGGAATCCTGCTCACGGTCTCTTCCATGTCTCGTCTCTGCCAACTGTTCGGAAGTCATTGTCCTTTCCTATATCTGCATCTTGCTCTGGAACGACTGCATACTCATCGGCACTCCTTCTGGAAGGTAAGTCCAAGTACCATGCCTCGGCATGCGCATCGCCTCTCTGATGTCGGCGGAGTGGAACGTCATCTCATCTAGATCTGGTGCGAACCTCTTACTCCACTTCTCTCTAATGTCGTCTGCTTTGGACTCGTCTCGTCGCGGCTGCATGGACTGAGCTCCAACGGCTATCCTCATATCTGGAGTCTCCCAAGAAATGCATCTCACCACCTAGCATCCGAATTAAGTCGAGCAATCCAATCGATTCGTCAAAACCTCATAATCTCCCAAGAGCTCAACATCTTGGGTACAGTTTAATAGTATCGAGTACATACCACAGCATCGGTGGCCCAGCCGTAGAAGGGCAAACCCAAGCCTCACTAATGGCGCCGTAGAACAGCCGCAAAACCGAAGGTTCAAAGGCTTTCACACGGTCATTAAGTCGAGTTCGGGTTTCATTCTTCTAGAGGGACCATAGAATTGCCTGCATGTCTTTCCGACTATCTTAAACTTGGAATAATAGATTTCTGACATTCGATCGTCTCTGTCGACTCCCAACGTCTCCGCGTGAAGTCGTCTCTAGCTGGAATCAATCTATCTGATGACCTCGCATCGGGGTAGGCGAACGATCCGCATGTCCTAGTCATTCATCCTCGATGACTAGCGACCTTCTATCATCTCTTAGTACAACTTATACTGCAATAGCTCCAACATCTGGGGCGATATCTCGTCGTTCGCAGCAATAACTGGCTCACTCGTCTGCATGCTGAACCGTGCCTCAATCATCAGGAGTAAGCAACACACCAACGGTCATCAAAATCTGGCTGGCCTCCATCATTGGCTCAATTCTCTAGTGTCGATCAGCACCTCCGAGTAACCTCATAAAGGCGATCCGCCAAATGCTCGTGGCACGGAAACACAGTAAAAAGACACATCTCTGCAATCGTGTGTCGCCGGAATTTTGCCCTGGTCAGTCCTCGTTCGTGACGAGCTTGTGCTGACCGCAACTCTAGCCGTAGCTCTCCCTGCCCATAACCGTAGCAGCAAAACCAAACTGGTACCGATGAGGCTAGATCAGGAAGGAATATAATACTGAACAAGGAAATGTACATCCTAAGGCTTCATAAGTGGAGTGGCGTGTCGTAAATATGCCGCGGAACATACCAACGGTACGTCACTCTACTTTAGTCACCTATTCCATCAACCAAGGGTCATCCTACGCTCCGAAGGTTAAAACCAAACGCTCTGATACCAACTTTGTCACGTCCCGAAAGTACGGAACATGACCGGCACATAAACTACGAAACGTCTCGAGGTGTACGTAATCTAAGTAAACCGAAAGCCAAGAAATCCAAACCAAGAAAAGAAGTAGAGTGAAGGAAAACCAATTTAAAACAAGTAGTTTTAATAGCATAAGCCGAATTATGCGGTTTTTAAGAACATCAAAATTTACTGAAAATTTCGGCAGAGTCTCCTTTGTAAATACTGGCTCCCAAACGGGATACAACATGAATAGTATACGAAATCAATAAAAAGGCATCCCCAAGCGGGAGCTAGCTTTTCGTCAATCAACGGTCACAACCACACAAGCAATATAATATACAACGCCAACGGCGAGGATCAAAACTCAAAAGGAAACTCAAAACCACCAGAAATATAACGAGCGACTCTAAGGTCGAAAGAATAAACAACACTGGTCTCTATCTCAATAAATACATGTTTGGTTGATGGAATTTACTAGATACAACGGAATAATATTATACAAGGTAATATGATGGGTACAATACAATAAAAACCCACCTACTAGCAAGTCACCCGAATGAAACTGAGCCCGCAAAGCCGTAATGAAACCTGTACGGCAAACCTGCAAGAAACTGGGGCACAACGGGGGTGAGTTGCCAACTCGTGAATAGAAAAATATCTACGCACAGAAATCGCATAAATAACGCAACCTAGGTCAATGATCATAATATGTCCTCAAATATATGAATAACGCGTAGCCTATAACAAGGCTAGGGTAAATATCTAACCCGAGTGTAATCTCATGTGCCCGTGTCAGTGCCTCAGGTTGCAATATATCATATGAATGAGGTATGAATGCATGAAAACAGAATACATGTGAATGAAGAACTGTTTTCATAAATTAGTGAGATTTCCTTTGAGTTTTTAAACTGAGGTATCATAAATGAAATCAGTATCAACAGTGTCTAGCATCGACACAAAACATAAATCTCAATGTCTCGAAATATCAATGTCTCAATCTCAATATCTAGGGCGCCGTCAGTCCAGACCGGCCCCTACCATCCATCTCAAGACCACGACGGTATCCTTCGGATATCCGACACGTCGGGTAATATTACCGGTAGGTAGTGCTCCCCAGCCAGGCTCAACGTCAACACCACATTCCTCTTGCCCCGGGATACCATACCGGGCCCACCATGTACCCGAAACGGTTCCTCCACTCCTCGAATCGGGTCTCGAAATCCATCAGCAAACTCATTGTGGACGACTCATACCTCATAGGAAAACCGCACTTTTTATTTTAAAAGAGAGAAAAGGTTTATTTATGTTATTGCGGTTTTCCTCCAAATCCAGAAAATCTCATGGAAATCCGAATCCAAAACCTCAATAACACGTAAAATAGTGAATATATGCATGAGAATCCATGAATGCTGCATAACGATGAATAACAGTATGCATGAAGTGACAAATAATAACTACAATATCTAAGCTGGCATATAAGGTAAGTACACTAATATTATGTCAAACTACTAGCTATCTAGCTAAGTTAAGCAATAATATTTTCTAAGGTGTACGTGACATGGCAATTACCGATGAAGATGTGTGTGAGCCGGCAATTAAGTGTACGTGGTACATACGCATCATCGGTAATGGTGCTGGTGTCCTAACAGCATGATATCACTAATGGAGTATGAAACAAAAAATAAGCATGCGATGCGAAGCGGACCACAAAAATGAGCGGGAGCTGAAAATTAGACGCAACTATAACTAATCTGCATTAATCTAATATAAGTTCTACAAATGGTGCCTTTTGAAATAACACGAATCATGGGTTTTGAAAATAGGGGCTACGGTGTTTTTATGAAAAGATACGTCTTTTGAAATATCCGTAGGATCCCTTGGGCTGTCTTTAAGAATGCCCACGATTCGTTGGTTTTTGAAATAGGTAAGAAGTCTAATTTAATCTAACAACTACACTAAACTATACGGCTGAACTAACAAGCTGAACTACAGATAAGGGAACCGCCTATCATCTGAGTCGATACATATACATACCTGTATATGTATAGTCGGTGATCCCGCCTCAATAATATCATATCCGATACCATATCTATAATCAGGCATCCCAAGTCAAGAGTGCGGATCAATCATCAATATAGCTCGTACGTAAATCCGTCGTACGGCATCCCAATCTGGGTACGGGTCAATATCACATTCATCATACTATTCACCTGGTATCCTCTTTATCAAATATCATGATCGGGGTACTGATCTACGTCTAGTACCATACTGATACCGCCTACGTATGCATGGACGTGTATGAAACACTACGTCAAGGACCCGCTACAACGTCATGTCGTATCTCAAATACGAACCCTGCTATATCACCGATCTCACGGCCTCAAATCAAATCTCATCGACTCAGCTCAATCCCAAGTATCATCCTCAAATCCGTATGTGAACACATAGTCCCATACCCATGTGAACCCATAACTATAAAGAATCCCATGAGCACATATCAATAGGAATGTATGCAAGTATGTATGTGTGTATGTGTAGTGCAACACTACCCTAGGGTTCGCAACACTAAGGTAATCCAACACACCAATATCCATCCTAAGCAACGTTATTAATCCCAAATAACATATAATAATTGTTGGTGTGTATACACATCCGTATACACCACCACGGACTGCGAGGGTGCTATACGCCATCCACCCGACTTCTCCCCATAGATATAAATCTACTCACCTGGTCCTCGCTCGCCGGTGCCGACGTCGCCATGCGCTTGCTTGTCGTCTTGAAGTCCACATGGGGTACCTACATATCATAACGCACCGTATCGCATTAAAACTAAATTCGAAATCGAAACGTCATACGAAAATCACATCGGCACGCGTATCACGCATAGGTCCAAACGTATCGCCTACGCATGCAAGAATAGTCAAACCAACCCTCGATGTCGATGTACAAACGTCAAACCATCGAGAAAAATCCAATCACACTCATTTGCACATTCACGAACACTAATTTTAATATAAACTAGGTTAAAACTCACAAAAACCCCAACTTTACTTAAAAAGTCACTTTTCCGAAAATCTAACAAGCACAATTCGCCGTTTTTGTACAAAACAGGATGTTTAAATGAATGTAGCGGCCAATATATTTATTAAATATCTTAAATAATTCATAAAAACAATTTCCGGAATTTAATCTCATTAAATTCCAAAAACCCTAATATTCTAGTTTACAAAATACCCTTTTTACAATTTCATAGAAAAAATGCACAAACTACAATTTAGGTTGGATTTCCATGAACTAAAGTGTTAAACTACACTTAATAAGGTTAATAATATGATAAAAACCCTAACCATATTTTAATTCTCAATTTAACACAATATTTACAAAAACTAGTTTGCAATATATATACTTATCACAATTTTAAATTAACAAAAATGCAACTAGCAACTAGATTTGATTTTTGCAAGCAATTATATGTTAATCTACCCATCACAATCCTAATCAAATGCTCAAACCCTAATCTTCATTCAAAACCATACACTTGAAATTTCAAACTTCAATTCAAAACCTTTTTCTTTCTTAAACACCTAATTAAACACTTAATTAACTTAGCTTTAAGAAATTAGTAACAAATTAAGCAAAAATGTTTAGAATTATACCCAAAAACATTTGAAGATCCACAAGCATCCATGGCCTCCCAAAATGCTCTCTTTTCACAAAGATCCATGCTATACGGGCTAAGCTAAAATGGGTAGGAGTCGGATTTTGATTTGGATTTTTGCTTGATTTTTAGTGGATTTTTCTTTGGATTTTCTTTGATGGAACAAAGAGAGGAGAAGAGGAAAAAGGGCTGTTGGGGGGTTTGCTGGTTTCGGCCAGAAGTGTGGGGGGTTGGGTGAGGGAGGAGAGAGAGTGAGGTGGAGAAAGTTAGTTCAAGTCAAAGTCAACTCAAATTATATCATTTTCTACTCTTTTCTTTTCTTTTCTTTCATTTCTTTTCCTTTGAAATTCAAGTGGGGAAAAAGAATGGGGGCTGCTGAATTCTTCAAGGGGAGAAGTAAATGGGAGTGTGTGGATGTGGGTACGGGTGTGGGGTGATGAAAAATGATAAATATAATACCCCAAACATCCATTTACGCTAAAAAAAAGCCTTTTTTTCTTCAATAATTTCTAAACCGTTTTGGCAAATGATTTCGTTCCAAAAACCACATGATAAAATTTTATTTAATTTTTTATGATGCACAAAATTTGTTTCAACTCATTCCAATTTGTAATTTTCCCTAATTAAATGTATTAGTGACGGCTTAAAATAATAATAAAATAATATTTTTTTCAGAAAATTTGAAATTTCACCAGCGGCTCAATAAACACCAAATAATAGCAATTACATAGCTAGAATATGTATATTTAATTTTTATAATAAGATATTTGTATTTTGACTTTTTACAGAAAACCCCCTTATTTTACCGATTTTTTCGAAATTTCACCGAAACGATTTTCAAAACGTTACAAAAATAAACCTCGTTTTCCCAGGGGCGTAACCCTGTTAACACCTTTCTAGACACCTACTTGATCGGCTAATTGTAATGTGTAAAACTCTTCCAGGAGTAACTCTTACTCGCAGCGGGTATCGGGATCCAACTATCTCATAGAAGGTATGAAATCTCATTGCAAATTTCAACACTTGAAATTCCCAATAATATTTTTCCCCTAGCAACTTATGACCTTGGGTAAGGTCAACAAATCATAAGTGCTAGCCAAGTTCAACCCGTCATTTCCCGATTGAATTAAACCCACCAGCACGATCCTTGGCTAAGGTCAACAAAGTCGCATGACTACCCTAACTCAATCGCATCATATGCTTATACAGATAAGCGCTAATCAGCTACCGCATACTACGCCTTGGCTAAGGTCAACAGACGCAGCACGAATACTAACCAGTACTTATCTGAAATGACGGAGGGCTACGACAGGTTTTTAAGAAAACCCTTTGCTTAATGAACTTGATATCGTTGTAGAATCGAGTGATTTTAAATAGATTGTTTTTGAGGCTTTTCTAGTTTTGCTAAAGTGGTCACTCCCGGTGAAAGGATCGTCAGCTCTTTCCTCATCGAATAAGGTGCTGGATATTTCACAAACACCGATATGCAAAGCAAAAACTATAGAAGCAATCAAAAGACAAACCGAGTATGTAGCATCCGCTAGTTTCGCTAAAGAGGTCACTCCCGGTGAAGGGATCTCGGCTCTTTCTTTATCGAATAAGGTGCTGGATGTTCTACAAGGAACACCGCTATGCAAAGCAAGAACTAGAGCTACCAGTTTTTAAACAAGTTTCTACAACATCTTTAGGTTTCTTTTAGTTTCATTAATCTCATTAATGATGTCCTATTTTATTATGCTTCATAAGAAACTTATTTGAAACAAAATCTGCAATATAACATATATCTCATATATATAATATAAATATTCGTCTCAGGCAATAATATGATCTCATCACAGAACATTGCAGCAGAAGAACATATATGAAATATTGGATATACTAGGACGTCCATGTTTTTAATACGAGCCTGTATAAAATACGGATTCCACGGTCGCGATGAATAGCCAAACCCATAACCCTAGACCCCTACGAGAGCGGCAAGCAACTCTGCCAATTCTACAGTTAGGAGACCCGGTCTCGACTCCTCGAGATGGTCTCCCACTGGACCCTAGAACCTGGTTACTTGTGCTCCCCGCCTTGGGTCTACCTAATGCGGAAAAGTAAATAATATACAATGGTGACATCATCCTCATCCCGGAAGTGCCCCAATAAAAGAATATTACACACAAATGAATTTTACATGAATGAAAAAGAAAAACTCTCATCTCACATAAAACCCCCGACAATTCAAAACGCGACGATCCAATATAACATATCACAACAACACATAATATCTCATATCATCAACGTAAGCAAGTATGTGTATCCCGATTATCGTTGATGTATAGCAATGAAGTCGGGGATACACCACATACTACGCTTACGGTCACAGAAAAGAATGTGTAAAACTATAAAAGTTGGAATCCGCAACCTCCTTAGACATCGCATGTCTAACCAAATGAATTCCTTAGACATCGCATGCCTAAAAATTATAAACCCCGCATTTTCGTCTCATTATCGAAAACTCTTTTCAATATCAAGTCGGGCAATTCAACAAGATTCCTGACAACCTGATCGAATGCTCGTCGCAAAGTTTAGTAGACGGCCGCACCCCAGATGCCGTCGACGAAGTGCACTGAGGCGGAACACCGCTGCCGCGAGCACCCGAACGGATGCTTTTAGCAACGGGGTTCTCCTAGAGTCACTTGGTTAGGGCTATGGGCCGGCGAGTATCCGCGTACGCTATGTGATTGCGACGGTCTTTTGATAAAATCAAAATTCCATGGCAACCGATCAATTGAGACTGAACTGCTAGATTTATAACATTCAAATTAGTTATCACATAACTACATGTGGATTCCAAATATTGTATCATATTCCACATAAATAGACAATGTTAAACTTTCCGATCGAATAAACAAACACTCATGTTTTCCCAAATGGCTCAACACTTGAGCGGAGTTCAAAAAATATCCATCACATGCCACAGTACCGATGGTCCAGCCGTAGAATGTTCAAGCCAACGCCTCACATGTGTAAGTCTACGGTAGCGCCCCGGCCGTCTAACTGACGCCAAATGCGGAACAAAAACTTTTAACTGGCGCTATCGTATACTATAACCCGGATCTGCCATTATTGCTAAACAAAAAAACTGTATAGTGGGTAGAAAAGTTATACCGAACGATCCGAGTCCTTCGTTCTTTAAGCATAATGCCACGCTTTGTTGCGGCTGCTCCGATCTCGTCGATCTCCGATCTGCTCGTCCAGGTGGCACCACGTCAACGGATCTTTAAACGGGCTCCCGCCTCTAACTCGAGAAACTCGGTCGTCAAGTTTGCTAAAAGAGACGACCAAGATGGATGTAGAGTATGAGTAGAATACTTTGTCTCACTTCGTCCAAAACCATGGACGATCGGTTAATGAAGTTGCCACTCGAAATGAAATGGAATGAGAAATGAGTTATCAAATTTCTATACACTCAAAACCATAGCCTTTTTTCAAAAATGAAATCTCTCTCTTTCTCACAAGGGGTCGGCCATATAAGTAGATGAGGGTGAGTGTAGGAGCAAGGAAGGAGGGTGACAATAAACAAGAAGCTTATCATAACCATAAATGAAAACATGACTCACTGAGGACACCTAGTGTGGACACTTTAATGAAACAATTAATACCAAGATGAGTCACTAAGCCACCTCACCATCTAGAAGCTTCCAGAAGCATGACTCAGCCTCATGACTCACCCAAGTGACGGAAAGATAAATCCGCATTTAACCGAATGTCAAATACGGAAACTGGCAACTTCCAAAAGCGATCCTGAAACGAATTTCAGGACAACCCCGTAACAGTATAAACATACCCGCATTTGTATTACGACCGAATACAAATGCAACTGAGACAAAGATATTATATCTACACAGTATAATACTCGGATCCGGCTTAAACCAAAGCCCACCAGTATTATCTGCCCGAAATATGACACGTGCGTAAATGCACGTGCATTTTCCGAATCCTGCCATAAAATCATACGGCCTCTACAACGTTTCGCCCGAACTTAGGAAACTGTCTGTGGGGGACTCTAATGACTCGTCAGTATCCTGGCAGTGGGTTTAACCACAAGCCGTCAGCGGCACTAGTTGTGTGTAACGGCTGCCCATGGACTGACCTCAAGGGATGCCGATGAGCGAACTCATCCAGAAACCCTACTGAGCCTAACAGTGACTATGTATATACAGTTCGGTCCGTTCGTCTATGAGTATCGCATATCTGCTTAGGGGGCTAGTAACGTCAGACCCCCAATAGCAGTATAAGTCGTGTCGGAGTGTAGCCCAAAAACACCCTATGATACTACTGGAGTACCTACCAGTAAATCTCCTGCCACGGCCGTTGGCTTTGTGTAATGGCTCTCCTAGACACAGCGCGATCTCACCCCTAATACCGGGAGAGACGAATCCCCTGGCGATCCACTCACGTGCCTCCATGTGGCTCGGGACTGTACCCAAAAACTACCTGTTTGCACGACTCCTTTGAGCCGTGGTAGGGTAGAAATCAAACCACTGTGGGAACTCACACAAGACAAATGACGACCTCAGGTCGATGAACTAACCTGTACACATGTCACCAGGGAACTGCTATCTGACGATATGTATAATACCAACTAGCAGGTTCCCGGCGAGTCCTGTCCGGCGTACTCATAACCCATTGAGCACCTGTATACATCTTAGGTGATCCAACTGACACCAGTGGCTTGTGAGACCGGCCACCTCCCCTCGTCGGGGTCTCGACTGTATACACTATTCTACTCCGGAGTATCGATGCCCTGTCTCGAAACTCCCACGACTAGGGACCACAATTAAAGATATGCTAATAAACCACCCAACTCTCACGTATATGATCGCCATCATACTGTTGGTAGTAAAGCAAGATCCTAAGGGCTCTATCAAAGTGTAACAGTGATCAGTCACCTGAACCTGTACACGACTGATAAAGGCAAACAGATAGCATACTATCATCTCGAGTAAGACTGTCCTACCGGTATAGGTCCTCCGCAATCATTGCAATCACGTACCTGCGATCCAATAATTGACTCTGAGGGCACTATATCCAACAATCTCCCACTTGCACTTAAGGCTAATTATTGCGATGTCAACTACTCACAGTCCGTGTGAAACCGAACATTCAACTCCTCTACTAATCAGTTTCACAAAGCCCGTTTGTAAAACTATTGTGTTCGAGACATAGCCTCAGTGAGTGGATCCGCCCTGAAGTTTCTTTCTATATCTCTCTTAATCTCAAGTTCGCGGAGAAAGCCATCTCCCGAATTGAGTAATACCTGTCTTTGAATATGTCTGGATATCTGATGGGACTTAGTTCATAAATGAACTCCAAATCCAAACTTCTTAGACTGTATCGATCACTGAACCTAATCAATATCCGGCACCATGCCACCCACAGTATCCTCTTGGACCACCTGTCCATAATATTATCCCTCGTCAGAGGGAAAACTATAACTCTGACAATCACTATGTCATCTATGTCACCTTTGAAGCCTGGAATGATAATCGTCTCCCGAAGGAGGCTGCCGTCATCAAATCTGCAGAACAAGCACTTATGTTCTAAAACTGCTTCCTTATGTTTCTCCAGGATTGGATTAATACAAACTTATTGCATCTAGTGCAAAATCAACATCTGGTGTGGTACTTGACATCTCACGATTGACTCAATTGCCTATGCAAGTGATCTGCCAATCATGCACATCCCTCTCCCCTTTAGTCTGTAAGACACCTTTAGAGAGGGTGACTCTATCACCTGCAGGTACACCACCATGCCAGGAGTCAACTATTCTAAAAACCATTAGAATATTGTCAAAGTACCCACATTTGGAAACTACCCAAATCCAGATCTTAAACCATAGATCTAGAAACCATAATGTCTGATATTATATCCAAATCTTGTCTGGAGAAGCAACTGTGTGACGACCACAGTACAACCGATCGTAGTATAGGAATTTTACTTCCTACTCTGTGTATGTCATCCAAATACCAAGACATCACACCCTACTACCTTCTTAACAGATCCATCCCCTATTCTGATGAAGTCAAACCCATGACTGTCACATCAAAAATAGATGATCTATCTCCGCTATATCTGCTCAAGTCTATAAATAGACATAAGCTACTTGCCCACTATGCTTCCGCTGCTCCCACTGACCACAACAACCCTCTAGCAGAATAATATACACATGCACTTCTAAAGCTAGTTTAGAATGACACTATACTTAACCTCCTGCCTGGTCTCATAGTCAGGAACAACAGTAGTGTCAAGTCTGGGTAAACAAGAACCTCCCTGTCACCGTCCTTAAGGCTACCGAAGTACCTCTTGGGTGTCTGAGGTTACCCACCGTATCTGCGGAGTGGCTAATGGAATGTCAAACCTGATTGAATATATAGGTCCTATTAAATTTTCCGTAATCGTTTGCGGTTCTGGAATCACTTCCAGTTCTACCATACTCCCACTACTGTTTTCTGAAAAAATCCATTTTACTAAAACTGTGGTGAGTCAAGAACAATATCACTATTGATCTTCCAAATGGTAGAAAATCAACCCTCATCATAACCAGGGTCAACCCATAAATTGCTATTAAAGAAACGTGCCCTGAGTTATCCAGTGTCTGGTTTTAAGCAAAAGCCGGACAACTCCCCGTACCTTAGCATCGTTAAGATATGAACCATTCTATATCTAATATAGAAACTTTGGCACTTATTTAATTGGAACCAGATTCGATCATGCAGCCGTCTCCAGTGCATATAAACTTAATGGAAAGAGGCTAATCAGCATTACTCAACTTAGGAATCCATCCAATTATGAGTAAGCTGAAAGAGAAACAAGTTTCTCAAAACCATTACTATCATCTGAATACCAATCACAAGAATCTACATCTTCGATCTCTTTGAAGAATCCCGATACTTATGACATCTGGTTCTCTACTTTATTCTTATACCCACAACTTCTCAAAACTTGGACCTTGTATTTCTACGAAACACTTGTCTAAAAACTAGAGAAGTCATAAGTAAACAGAACATAGTACGAGGACCTACCCCTTTGTCCTGATGGACACTGGACAACATACAATACTCTGTATAAGTCCGCTGTGCGTCGTAGGTTGAAAACTGTACCCAGGCGATTTCTTCAAATATCACCAATTTCAACGAATTCCGATATAATGAGGATAATTACCTAATCCCCAATAACTTACTCCCACTCATCATTTGTAAAACCATACAGATATGAGAATGAAACCTGGTAAATGCATACCCTTGGAATAAGTATCTAATTGGGAAAACAGTTTTCCTTTAACAATGCACTGAAACATGAAAATGTTTCGTAGGGGTATCCTGGTATTCCTAGCAATGCCTCTTCCATAATCCAATTCATGACTTTAACCGTATATTTCTTTGCCTTCTCTCCAAATCCCTTTATTTGTCTTTAGTTGTTACCTTCTGTACACCTTTGTTAAGCTAAATGGTTTTCTTCCTTCCCTACCGTTCGGCACCAGCCTATGGTTTGGAAGAAGACTATCCAGTAAGCATAATAGGTGTACTCTCCTAAACCAAGGAGTACTCGCAACCAGAGAGAAGGTGATGATAAAAGACAACTGAATAATACTTTATTCTATTTCTCCCGACCTTGGGAAAAAGCAAAGGTGAAAATAGGAGTGGCGATGAAGCACGCGGTTTGGTCGTGAATGATATCAGTCGCAATTTACTTTGCCCTCTTTCTAATCCCTTTATTTGTCTTTACATATTACCTTCTGCACACGCTACTTAGGCTAATTGGTTTTCTTCATTCCCTACCTTTCGGCACCTGCCTATGGTTTGGAATAAGACTATCCAACAAGCGTAATAGGTGTACTCTCCTAAACCAAGGAGCCCTCACAACCTGAGAGAAGGTGATAATAAAAGACAACTGAATAAACCAATTCAATTTCTCCTGAACCTGGATCCATCCTCGAAGAAGTCCCTTCGAGTTCGTATATAACCATACGATCGATCTATCCAATGGAAGTGGATGTCCGTAGTAATACGGGGTGTTCTGAGAAATCCAAAGGGTAAAAGAAGGAGTGGCAAAGACTTATTCAACTCAGACAATCCAAAATCCAGTATTTTAAGAAGGTTCGGTCAACTTGGTCACTGAGTCATAGTCTAGGGTCGGTCAAAGGTCACTTCCAAAGAGAGAGAGAAAAGAAACTTTCTGCGTGCACTCTAACCTAGATCAGAATGGTTATCACTTTATCTAATCCGGAAACCTCCCACTGTCCTGTCAAATTCTCCTCCAAACCTGACAGAAGAATCAATCGGGATCACCCGAAGAGTAAACCAACTCAACAGTGGGAATCGGGATCCAACTCTTATCGCATGATAACGTGACGGGATCCACTCACGTTACTCACACTCCAGAAGGTATGCGCATACTTGGCAAGTTTCAGTTTCTTTAGAAACTCCCGATATGATTTTTGCCCCATGCTCTTATGACCTTAGCTTTGGTCAAAATGTCATAAGTCACATGCCAAGTTCTACCCGTCACTATCTTGTCAATTTGAACCCACCCGCACATGCCCCTGACTTTGGCCAATCGGCAGAACGACTGTCCCAAACCAACTCATCTATCTATGCAACAATTGAATACCCAGCAGCTACCAAACACTATGCCTTAACTTTGGCTAAAATGCATAGCTTGAATACTACTGAATACCCAAAAGAAACGACGGAGGGCTACGGCTGGTTTTTGGCGAAAAACCATTAACGTAATGAACTTGATATCGCTGAAGGAACCTGATAGCTTTTTATAAAAATATAGTAGCGAAAACCTTTTGCTAAAGAGGTCACTCCCGGTGAAGGGATCTCGGCTCTGTCCTCGTGGAATGAGGTGCAGGATATTCCACTGAATACCGCGATGCAAAGCAACTTGTAATCGACTATAGTGAAGTTATTACTCTAATGTAAACTTCTGCCCAAGGGGTCATTCCCGGTGAAGGGATATCGGCCCTTGCCTCGTCGAATGAGGTGCAGGATATTCACACCGAACACCGCTATGCAAAACAAAAGGAAACGTCTTTGTAATAACACTTTTTAAAATTGTTCTAACAACTCAAAATAGGTTTGTTTTATCTTTGCATTGATAAGAATCAACGCGGTCCCATCAATCAATCACACCAGAAAAGAACGAAAAATAAAATGTACGTATATGCCATCCGCATTCGTCACTGGGTCCCGTCATCATCCGTTAGGTTACTTAACAAACGACAGAGCGAGGACTGGAATAGCGCTGGTGCAAAACATATACAATATCTAATAGTATATATACCAATATACAATAATCGCTCCAGGCGTGATAATATGCAACATTACAGAAAAGTAATAAGCATCACAGAACAATACAGATAATCTGGGATCCCCGGGTTTCACAGAGCCGCTGCTGAAACCCGACGTTCCCCTGGTCCTGTGCAATGAAACCTAGACCCCTACGGGTGCGGCAAGTTACCCGCCAAAACCTGAAGCGAGGTAGTCCCCACAGCATAGTGAATGGAACACCCAACACTTCACGGAATCCGGTAAATTGAGCACCCCTCCTTGGGTCAACCTGTACCCCCTACAAGTGCGGCGAATAGTCTGCCAATTCTAGAGTGAGGCCCCTCTGCCTCTCAAAGCCATGAGATGCGGACTCGTTGTCCTCAAGAACCCGGCTATCCGTGCACCCCGTCGCGGGGTAAACCTAGTACAGAAATAAATAATATGTACAACAGGTACATCGACCTCAACCTGGTCGTACCCCAAAAGAATATTATCCAATAGGCAGTGACGGCAGTCCACATGTTGGACGCTCGCCCCGCAATATCAAATGTACAAATAAATCCAAACTGCACTACCATTACACATTGCTATCCACCACGACAAATCCGCAACATCACAGCACAACACAGAACATTAACGCGAATGTCACGTTCGCAAACCCGTCTAAAAGAACTATAGCAATCAGACGCGGTTTACCGATCAAATGACATTTCCGGTCGGAGATATAATGTAAGTACTATAAACTAACTTTTTTATATTTTGATCGACTAAATATCACGAAGTGGGCCCCACGAACATCTGCTGTACAATAACAAAATATGGGCCTAAAAGATATATACCAAAAACCCTAATTTCCAGAGAATAATCTACTGTACAAATTTGGGTCAATGATCCTACAGATTGGCCGCGGATGCGCGGTCAAACCCTAGGTTTGACCGCGATTCCGCGGCGGTCTGGTATGTGTAAAATTATTTTTAGAACCGTTTTAAAATCGACAGAAACTCAGAACTTGAAAATTGTAGTTTTTTGATATCCGGTTCGATCGATCATTTAAACGCGTTAGCACAAGTTAGTATAGCATAATGGTAAGGCTCTGATACCATTGTAAGTCTACGGTAGCGCCCCGGCCGTCTAACAGACGCCAAATGCGGAACAAAAACTTTTAACTGGCGCTATCGTATACTATAACCCGGATCTGCCATTATTGCTAAACTAACAAACTGTAAAGAGGGTAGAAAGGTTATACCGAACGATCCGAGTCCTTCATTCTTTAACCATCATCCTACGCTTTGTTGCGGCTGCGTCGATCACGTCGATCTCCGATCTGCTCGTCCTGGTGGCACCACGTCAACGGATCTTTAAACGGGCTCCCGCCTCTGAATCGAGGCAACTCGGTCGTCAAGTTTGCTAAAAGAGACGACCAAGATGGATGTAGAGTATGAGTAGAATACTTTGTCTCACTTCATCCAAAGCCGTGGAAGATCGGTTAATGAAGTTGCCACTCGAAATGAAATGGAATGAGAAATGAGTTATCAAATTTCCATACACTCAAAACCATAGTCTTTTACCAAAAATGAAATCTCTCTCTTTCTCACAAGGGGCCGGCCATATAAGTAGATGGGGGGTGAGTGTAGGAGCAAGGAAGGAGGGTGACAATAAACAAGAAGCTTATCATAACCGTAAATGAAAACATGACTCACTAAGGACACCTAGTGTGAACACTTTAATGAAACAATTAATACCAAGATGAGTCACTAAGCCACCTCACCATCTAGAAGCTTCCAGAAGCATGACTCACCCACATGACTCCCCCAAGTGATGGAAAGATAAATCAGCACTTAACCGAATGTCAAATACGAAAACTGGAAACTGGAAACTGGCAACTTCCAAAAGCGATCCTGAAACGAATTTCAGGACAACCCCGTAACAGTATAAACATACCCGTATTTGTATTACGACCGAATAAATATGCAACTGAGACAAAGATATTATATCTACACAGTATAATACTCGGATCCGGCTTAAACCAAAGCCCACCAGTATTATCTGCCCGAAATATGACACGTGCGTAAATGCACGTGCATTTGCCGAACCCTGCCATAAAACCATACGGCCTCTACAACGTTTCGCCCGAACTTGGGAAACTGTCTGTGGGGGACTCTAATGACTCGTCAGTACCCTGGCAGTGGGTTTAACCACAAGCCGTCAGCGGCACAAGCTGTGCGTAACGGCTGCCCATGGACTGACCTCAAGGGATGCCGATGAGCGAACTCATCCGGAAACCCTACTGAGCCTAACAGTGACTATGTATATACAGTCCGGTCCGTTCGTCTGTGAGTATCGCATATCTGCCTAGGGGCTAGTAACGTCAGACCCCCAATAGCAGTATAAGTCGTGTCGGAGTGTAGCCCAAAAACACCCTAAGATACTACTGGAGTACCTACCAGTAAATCTCCTGCCACGGCCGTGGGTTTTGTGTAATGGCTCTCCTAGACACAGCATGATCTTACCTCCAATATCGGGAGAGACGAATCCCCTGTTGATCCACACACATGCCTCCATTTGGCTCGGGACTGTACCTAAAAACTACCAGTTTGCACGACTCCTTTGAGCCGTGGTAGGGTAGAAATCAAAGCACAGTGGGAACTCACACGAGACAAATGACGACCTCAGGTCGATGAACTAACCTGTACACATGTCACCAGGAAACTGCTATCTGACGATATGTATAATACCAACTAGCAGGTTCCCGGCGAGTACTGTCCAATGTACTCATAACCCAATGAGCACCTGTATACATCTTAGGTGATCCAACTGACACCAGTGGCTTGTGAGACCGGCCACCGCCTCTCGTCGGGGTCTCGACTGTATACACTTGTCTACTCCGGAGTATCGATGCCCTGTCTCGAAACTCCCATGACTAGGGACCACAATTAATGATATGCTAATAAACCACCCAACTCTTACGTATATGATCGCCATCATACTGTTGGTAGTAAAGCAAGATCCTAAGGGCTCTATCAAAGTGTAACAGTGATCAGTCACCTGAACCTGTACACGACTGATAAAGGCAAACCAGATAGCATACTATCATCTCGATTAAGACGGTCCTACCGGTATAGGTCCTCCGCAATCATTGCAATCACGTACCTGCGATCCAACAATTGACTCTGAGGGCACTATATCCAACAACATGCGGCACGCCGTACTTCCGCAAACCCTAAGGTTTAGAGGCAGTTCAAGACGGTCACTTAATCGAGTTAAGGTTTGTTGTCTTCTAGAGGGTCCACCGCGTTACTTGCACGACTTTTCAAAACTTTCAAACGCGAGGAAAAATCCAACTTTTTAAAATTTTCCGACAGGGGAAAAAGTGAGTTATTGATATCCGTGCGAACTTTTAACAGTTTCTAAAATTATCCGGAAGAACATTAAACGAAGTTAAACATTCCGATCGAATCAACGAGCTCCCAATACAACACAGAAAACTCAACACTTGAGTGGAATTAAAAATTCCCAGAATAATGCAAAAGAACCCAGGATTATTACTATGAAGCAGTGGGCCCCAATATAACTATTCAGCCGCGGAACCGCGGCCACGTGCGTGGTTTGGCCGCGGTTCCATGGTCACGTGATCTAATCAATGGTCCGTACTTCACAGTAATTCCTATATTCCCCTGCATGATTTTCTGAATATTTTTAATACGAAAAAATCAACATTTTAAAAAAATTTCCAGAAACTAGGTTTTATCGTGTATTCGGAGTTCGATCGGACTTTAAACATCGCCTAGACTCCGCTTAAAACTCTAGCTTGGCTCTGATACCACTGTAGGGATGCTAGGCACACGTACAAGGGTCTATAAGGTATCAACCATGCCCGATTTAAAATTTAGCTGTGCCGAACAACCCTAAACCCAGATCTTAGACTAGGGATTAGGAGATAACAAACATGTTAAACACTTTAACACTAAGTGAGAGGGATTACAACCTTTGTAGATCCGGTCCTTCACTTCTTAAGCTCCGTGTTGAGGTCCCTTCGCTGCGATCATCGTGTATCCGGACTCTAGAGAGGCTCCATAAAGAGAAAGATGTAAGCTTGCTTCCGATCTTCGATAACAAAGATGATCTACCATGAAGTTTCATTAACACAAGCTCTCACTCACAAAATGAGGTGAACACCCTCATCTAAACGGCAAGGGTAGATGAGGATGATGAAGTAGGATTTTTGCTCTCATTTGTTTTCTTATTCTCACTCACTTTCATCACTAAAAGCAAAGCAAGAAAGGTTTACATCAAGGAAGAAGAAGAAGAAGAATAGTGAATCCTTTTGTGATGAATAATGAAAACCATATATGAGGTCAGAAATGCAACCCTAGTTAAGAATGAATCCTTAACTTGTGTAGAGAAACAACCATGGTAAAGGGTTTGGGTTAGGTTAAGTAAATATCTTCACAAAATATCTTTTCCAAAACAAAACGCAAAGCTGCTAGAAACTTCTAGAAAAGCTTAACCCAAATCAAACCCTAACCATGTTTAATCTCCACTAAACATGTTGCATTAATAACCATATCATGTTACAATATTATATATCACATATATAATATTTATTGTAAGAAAATAAAATAATACAATTAACATATATCGCATATATATCAATGTATTACCCGAGTGAGAAAAAGAATCTTTTAGTGAGCTAATATTAGTTAATGTAATTTAATATATCATATATATTATTATACATTAAATTATCGAATCAACACCTGATCCGACAATCCGGCTATATCGAATATAACCAACTAATATATCATGTACCGATTTATCGAATCAACACTTGATCCGATGACCCGGCCGATATCAAATATCGCGAGAATAGAATACGGTATCTCATATCGCATTATCCTCAGTCCCGCACATATCACATACGTGCTCCTGCTCCGTTTTGCCTGAGTCAAGAAAACTCTGTGTAGGACTCTAAAGAATCGTCAATACGCCGGTAGTAGGTGATGATCATATCAAACACCCACAAGCTGCAAGCGGTCAGCTAAACGTAACAGCCACCCAGGTATTGAGCGATCAGAACATCAACAAGCAAGCATGTACATTCTCCTGCGAATCCAATCAGTAACACAACCGTACAGTCCGGTCTCGTCATCTGATATGTCGCATATCTCGCCTAGGGATGGTAAACATCAGACCCCAGTAGCTTGATAAGTCGTGTCGATATGAGGTCCATAACAGTTCGAGAAACTACTGATAACACTTACCAGTAAATCTCAGCAAGCCTGGCCAGAGATTTCCTGTTATAGCCAATCGAACACAGCGCAACATAAACTCCCAATACCGGGAGAGACGAATCCCCTCCTATCGCTCATTGCCTCCATGTGATTCGGGACTGTACCCAAAAGCCACCTTTTTGCATGCCTTCTTGGACTTGGTATGATGGAAATCAAAACACAATGGGAATCACACAAGTCTCTATGATGATCTCGGGTCAACAGACTACTCTGTACCAGTGTCACCGGAGAACTGCCATCTGACGTGAGGTATAATACCATCTGTGAGTTCTCGGCGAGTCCGTCCAGTATACTACTGAGCACCCGTACACCATCCTTGATGTCAAACATCGATGGATATGGGATCATCCATCACCCATCATATGGGTCAAGATGCGTATACGCTAGTCTACTCTGGTGTATCGATGCCCTGTCTCTATACACCCTCGACTAGGAACTGTTATAGGATATACTCGTCGACTACCGTTGCCCCACTAGTATGATCTCATCATAGTCCCAGTAGTCGAGTACATATCCTAAGGGCTTTATCAATATGTATATAGAGACAATCAGATTACATGTTAAGATAAAGAGCAACCAGATAGCATACTATGATGTCGAGCGAGAAAGTCTTCCCTATATATGTCCATGCATCCACTACAATATACATCGTATGTACAGTAATGGCCTCTTGGGCATACATATAACTAATACGATCTCGATGTCAAACATCAATGGATGTGGGAACGTCCATCGCCCATCACATTGGTCTAGTATCATATACGCTAGTCTACTCTGGTATATCGATGCCCCATCTCGATACACCTACGACCAGGGACATTTTAGGATATGCTTATAAACTACAGACGTCCCACTAGTATGATCTCTATCATAATCACAGTAGTCAAGCAAATATCCTCAGGGATTTATCAACATGTGTGAATGAAAAAAAGCATGATCAAGTCAATATGTCAGATAAAGAAGAACCAGATAGCATACTATCATGTCGAGCAAGAATGTACACTGAATATATATACATGTATAAATACATCCACTATCATATAATGGCCTCTAGGGCATACATATATCCAACAGCTAGTGCCGCTGACGGTTTGTGGGTATGTGATATGTGTAGGGTTTCCTTAGCACCTTAGCAAGGTTTTGGCAAGCATCAATCATGCTCCTTTAAAATTTTTGGGGTGCTAAACAAACCCTAACCAAGATCTTAACTAGAGACTTAGGGTTAAGCATAATATGTAAACACTTTACATCTATGTGAACAAGGAATACAACCTTTGTAGACCGGTCCTTCACTTCAATAGCTCCGTGTAGAACTCCCTTCGCTGCGATCACGAACATCCGGACTCTAAAGAGCCTCCCATGAAGAAACGAACAAGCTTGCTTCGAAGTCTTCGAGGCCGAAGATGATCTACGTCGAGGAGACACTAGCTCATGCTATCTCTTCACTAATTGAGTAGATTAGTGAAGCAAACACCCTATACTAAATGTAAGTCCATGCTACCTCTCCCGGTACTTTCGGGAATGCGGAATTTGGTAAAAAACGATTTTTACGGAGGTGGTAACATGGACCTAAAACCCGGATCTTGGTTAAACATCTATCTAGCAACCTAACTACGAGTTTCTAGCTACTCGGTTAGGGGGTTATACCTTGCTTGTCTTGAACTCCTTCGTCTTCAAGCTCCGATGGTGGTCCGGAATGGCTTCTTCTCGTCGTCTCCGTACGCCGAAGATAGATCCACCTGAAAGCTCCAACCTTTAGCTTCCTCTTCGTTCTTTGAAGAAACTAGTTCACTTGGTTTGCTAAACCTAGTGAACTAGAATGAGTAGAGAAGAATTAGAATGGGATTTTATCTATGGTTCTTGATTCTCAACTCATGAGACAAGAGAACCATAGATTAAAGAGAGGGAAAATGAGCAAGAGGGTGAGAGCAAAAGGAGAGCTCAAGAATAAGAGAGAGAATGAGCAAGAAAGAATCAGGCTCTCTTTTGTCTTTCACCCTCTCATAATCCAAAGTCATGATAACTCATCATACTAACAAAAGTCTTATGTGATGGTTGAAGCAACCATAACCATATCATTTCATGCACTCATTTTGCACAAATGAGCAAGCAAACAAAAGTATTTGCCATGAAATGATGGCTATGGTTATCTTGATGGTCAACTAGTCAAGCCTAGTCAACCGGTCAACAAGTCAACAAAGGTCAACAAGTCAACAAAGTCAACAAGTCAACAAAAGTCAACAAGTCAACAAAGTCAACAACCATATCACCATAATACTTAATTAATATAATAGTTAATCACATATCATATTCTCATTAGGGTTGAGCAAAAAGTCAAATAGTCAACGGTCAACTGTCAACAACCCTAATGAGAATCCACTGCCTCTGTCTCCCTGTCAACTGTGCATACACACCCGCATCGACGTTCCGAGGAACATGAATGCAAACTGGATAAATCCAATCCCATAAGGTACACTAGGATCTGGCTTAAAACAAAGCCCGCTAGTGTAAACTGTCCGGACACTGTACGCGCACAAGTGCACGGATGTGACCGAACCCTGTCGCAAAACCATGCCACCTGTCGCAATACCATGCGACCTCTACTCTTTTGCCTAAAGGCGAAAAGCTTTCTGTGTGGGACTCTAAAGACTCGACACTACGCTGGCAGTGGGTTTAACCACAGACCGCAAGCGGCACTAGCTGTGCGTAACGGTCCCCAGGTAATGCCGACAAGAAGACCGACGAGGCGAAACCCATCTGAACTCCTACTGAGCCTGAGTGTGACATTCTCCGTACAGTCCGGTCTGTTCGTCTGATACATCGCATGGCGGGCCTAGGGGGCGGTAAACGTCAGTCTCCCAATAGCGGTACAAGTCGTGCCGGAGCGAAGCCCAAAACACCCTGAGATAACACTGGAAACCTACCAGTATATCTCGTTTGCCCTGGCCAGGGACTACTCGTGTAATGGCTCTCCTAGACACAGCGCGATGTCAACCCCCAATACCGGGAGAGACGAATCCTGTCTAACCGTCACTGCCTCCAAGTGCTTCGGGACTGCACCCAACCACTACCTGTTTGCACGACTCCTTTGAGCCGTGGTAGGGTAGTGATCAAAGTACAGTGGGAACACACTCGAGGCGGAGTGACAGTGTCAAGTCAGCGGACGAAGCTGTACTCATGTCACCTGGGAACTGATAACTGACGATAGGTATAATACCAACTAGTCAGTTCCCGACGAGTCCTGTCCAGTGTACCCGTAACCTAACGAGCACCCGCATACTATCTCAAGTACGACGTACTGACGGCTGTGGGACAGACCGTCTCCCACACTGGGATGAGAAGCGCATGCGCTGGTCTACTCCGGAGTATCGATGCCCTGTCTCGATAGTCCTGCGACCAGGGACCTGCATAAGGATGTGCTTATAGATTACCCAGCCCCACTAGTGTGACGGCCATCACATCGCTGGCAATCAAGCAAAGATCCTAAGGGCTCCACTAATGTGTATAGGCGATATACAAAATATAAACACATGTACACATTGAAGTAGAAACAAACCAAGTAGCATACTACTATTTTGAGCAAGATTGTATATACAAGGTGAATATCCCAAGCATCCATTAAGTAATATACAAACTAGTATGATACAGTAATGGCCTCTAGGGCATATACACTAACAATCTCCCACTTGCACTAAGGCCATGTACTGGCGTATCGAAGACCTATCATCTCGATCAGCCGCTCGAACTGAGTCTGGGGCAGGGCCTTGGTGAATGGATCTGCAGTGTTATCTTCTGAAGCGACTCTCCGAACCTCGATCTCCTGGCGATCCACGATCTCCCTGATCAGGTGATACCGCCTCAAGATGTGCCTGGATCTCTGATGGGACCTGGGTTCCTTCGCTAAAGCTATAGCCCCGTTGTTGTCGCAATACAGAGGTATTGGATCAACAATGGACGGAACCACCTGAAGTTCTTTCAAGAACTTCCTCATCCAGACAGCTTCTTTTGCGGCATCAGATGCAGCGATGTATTCCGCTTCCATCGTCGAGTCTGCAACGGTTTCCTGTTTGGAACTCTTCCAACACACCGCCCCTCCATTGAGGGTAAAGACAAAACCCGACATGGACTTGGAATCATCCTTGTCACTCTGGAAGCTGGAGTCAGCAAAGGCCTCGATCTGGAGGTCTTTTCCGCCATACACCAAGAACATCTCCTTAGTCCTTCTCAGGTACTTGAGAATGTTCTTTACCGCTATCCAGTGTTTCTCCCCAGGGTTTGACTGATACCGGCTTACCACACTCAGTGCATAAGCTACATCCGGTCTGGTACACAACATCGCATACATTATAGAGCCTACCGCAGAAGCGTAGGGTATAATAGACATGCGATCCCTCTCCAAATCAGTCTTGGGAGATATCTCTTTAGAGAGGGTGATCCCGTGACAAGCCGGTAGGTTACCGCGCTTGGAATCTTCCATACTGAATCTCTTCAGTATGGTGTCGATGTACCTGGACTGAGAAAGTCCTAATATCCTCTTGGATCTGTCACGGTAGATCCGGATACCCAGAATGTACGAGGCATCACCCAGGTCTTTCATGGAGAACTTGTGTGACAAGAACCCCTTGACAGATTGTAGCATAGGAATGTCATTTCCTATTAAGAGAATGTCATCCACGTATAAAACGAGGAATACTACAGTTCTCGCTACAAATCTACTATAGATGCATGGTTCATCTGGATTTTTGATAAAGCCAAATTCTTTGACCGTCTCATCAAAGCAGATGTTCCAACTCCGCGATGCCTGCTTTAGTCCATAGATGGACTTAAGCAACTTGCACACCTTTCCGCTGCTCCCACTCTGAATGAAACCCTCTGGCTGGTCCATATAGACACACTCCTCTAAATTTCCATTTAGAAAAGCTGTCTTTACGTCCATTTGCCAGATCTCATAATCGTGGAAGGCAGCAATAGCAAGAAGGATCCGAATGGATTTCAGCATGGCTACTGGAGAAAAGGTTTCGTCGTAGTCCAAGCCAGGTCTTTGACGGAAACCTTTTGCTACCAGCCTAGCTTTATAGGTCTCAACCTGTCCATCTACACCAATCTTCCTTTTGAAGATCCACTTGCATCCTACGGGTTTTACCCCGTCTGGAGCAATGTGCAACGTCCATACCTTGTTGGTGTACATGGACTCCATTTCGGTCCGCATTGCATCCAGCCATTTCACTGAGTCAACGCTCTGAACGGCCTGCTGGAAGCTAGTAGGCTCATCATAATCTATGATGCAATCCTCTCTATCCCCGTCTATGAGAAAACCGTAGTATCTCTCGGGCGGATGAGTCTGCCTACTACTCCTGCGGAGCGGCGTAGGAATGTCCTGTTCTTCCGAACCCTCTGGTTCCACTAAACTTTCAGTAATAGTCCGTGGTTCTGGAATTTCTTCCAGTTCTACTGTGCTCCCACTTATCTGGGTTTCCAAAAACTCAGTTTCCAAGAAGTAGGCATGACGAGAAACAAGAACTTTTTGTTCCTCTTCACAGTAGAAGAAATATCCTTTGGAGTTCTTCGGATACCCCACAAACTTGCACTGTACCGAGCGTGCCTCGAGCTTGTCCGCATGCTGCTTTTTGACAAAAGCTGGACATCCCCATGTCTTAATGTGCTTAAGATAGGGTCTCTTCCCACACCACATCTCATATGGTGTAGTAGGCACGGTCTTAGTAGGAACTCGGTTCAAAAGGTATGCTGCTGATTCTAGCGCATATCCCCAGAATGATCGCGGTAACTCAGCGTTACTCATCATGGACTGCACCATATCCAATAGGGTGCGGTTCCGTCTCTCCGATACACCGTTATGTTGCGGGGTGTATGGAGGAGTAAGCTGAGAGAGAATTCCGTTCTCTTTTAAATAGTCCAGGAACTCGGCACTTAAGTATTCTCCACCTCGATCCGATCTTAGAATCTTAATACTTTTGCCGGTCTGTTTCTCTACTTCATTCTTATACTCCTGGAATTTTCCAAAGGCCTCGGACTTATGTTTCATCAAGAAGACATAACCGTACCTTGAGAAGTCATCCGTAAAAGTAATGAAGTAAGAATGTCCGCTTCAGGCATGTGTAGACATTGGACCGCACACGTCACTGTGTACGAGTCCCAAGAGCTCGCTCGCTCTTACTCCATGTCCAGTAAACGGAGTCTTTGTCATCTTTCCTTTGAGACATGATTGACAAGTGGCATACGACTGATATTCGAACGCATTCAAATACCCTTCTGTATGTAACTTCGTCAACCTTCTCTCATTGATGTGACCCAATCTACAATGCCATAAGAAAGTCTGATTTATTTCTGGAGACTTTCTCTTGTGTGTATTCTGGACATTAAAAAACTGTGGTTGGTTTAACACGTATATACCATTACTCAATGTACCTGACCCAATCAAAACTTGATTAAGGTGAATGTTTACAACATTACTTACAAACGCAAATTCATAACCTTCTTTAGAAACTAAAGATACAGAAATGATATTACAAGTTGCGTTGGGTACAAAAAAGCAATTATGCAAAACCAAAACATGTCCATCTGACATTCCCAGGTGATAGTCCCCCACGGCTTTAGCATCCATGCTAGCTCCGTTCGCAACTCTGAGGGTCATGTCACCTGCCTTCAAAACCCTATGGTTTCTCAACGCCTGCAAAGAATTACAGATATGAGATCCTGATCCGGTATCCAATACCCACGAAGTAGAGTTTATTGAAAGACAGTTTTCAATAACATACACACCTGAAGCTGAAGCTGCAACCGGCTTCAATTCCTGTGTTCTGGCCTTCCAGGCCCCGCAATCATTCTTCCAGTGTCCTTTCTTATGACAATAGAAGCATTCTTCCTTATCCACAAGCTTCCCCGCTATCTTTGTTGCTTTACCTTTTCCCTTCGTATCCACTTTACTAACACCGCCCCTTGGTTTGGCGGGGGCCTTCTTCTTCTTTCCCTTGGCTTTCGCCTTGGACCTAGAAGAAGATGATCCTCCTACAAACAAAGTGGATGTATCCCTACCTTTCTGTAGGGTGCCCTCTGCGCTCCTCAGCATGTTGAGGAGCTCTGAAAGTTCAACCTCTTTTTCTTGTAAGTTGAAGTTCAGTATAAACTGGGCGTAAGTGGAAGGAAGGGACTGGAGAACTATATCCGTATATAGCTCACTCTCCAATGTGATCCCTAGGTCTGCGAGCTCCTCAATGTAGCCGATCATCTTTAGCACGTGCTCGGCTACTGATGATCCGACGGCCATTCTTGTCGAAAATAACTTTTTCGACGCTTCGTATCTTGCGATACGAGATTGCTCTCCATACAGTTCTTTTGTATGAAGCAATATGGATTCCATGTCCATATTCTCATGCCTCCTCTGATGTTCGTTGTCCATCGAGGCAAGCAGGAGGCATTTGGCCTTCGCGCTATCAATCTCCCAAGTCTTGCGGATTTCCTTATCCGCGACGCTGGAAGTTGGACCAGGGACAGAGGGAGCTTTGGTGGTAAGAAGATACCCCAGCTTGTCGTAAGTGATTGCTATCTTGACATTCCTGAGCCAATCTTTGTAGTTTGGCCCTGTCAGTTTGTTTTTATCTAGGAGTAACTTAAGTCCAGTCATGTTGATTGGTCGCTGCAATTAGGAGAGAGAAGAAGAAACACTCAGCATGATGCTCTTGCAAGTTTAGAGTGGTTTTTAGTTTGTCTAAACAGGATGGCTCCCACTGTTTCTCGAATCCCTCCTCAAACCATAAAGGAAGAATTAGTCAGGATCAATCCCACCGTACAATACTTGCTTAACCGTTCAGCCAGGCCGGTGTCGGTACTTCGAGGGAGGTTTTCCAACGCTTTCGCGAAGTTCCTTAATTAAAGAACCTCTTTTCCCTGGGGGCGTAGCCCCGCTAACACCTTTCTAGGCACCTACTAGGTTTATAGCATTGATCGTTAAGTGAGAAATTTCCCGAGGAGTAGCATATACTCACAGTAGGATCGGGATCCAAATATCATCGCGTGACGAAACTGAAGGAATCCTACCAGAATCATCACACTCCAAATGGTATGCAAATCTAGCAAGTTTCAGTACTTATGAAACTCCCGATGTGGATTTTTGCCCCATGCTCTTATGACCTTGACTTTGGCCAACAAATCATAAGTCACATGTCAAGTTCTGCCCGTCGTTCTCCAAGTTAATTTGAATCCACCCGCACCTACCCTTGACTTTGGCCAACAAGGCAGTACGACTGTTCCAAACCAACGCATCTATCTATGCTGCACATGAATACCCAATAGCTACCAATCACTGTGCCTTGACTTTGGCCAACAAACACAGCTTGAATACTATTGACTATTCATGTGAAACGACGGAGGGCTACGGATGGTTTTGGCAAAACCGTGAACGTAGTGAACTTGATTTAGTCGATGGAACGAGATAGCTTTTAAAAGGAGTGGCTCAAGCTCCGCATTTAAAAGTTGTTTTGAAAAGAACCGAGTGGTTTTTCGAAAGTGTTCCAACGACTTTAACTTGGTTTATTATCTTGCATTAGTTCTTTTAATGCGTGATATTCTTGCATTAGTTCTTTTAATGCGTCCCATCATTTAATCCTACCATTGCAGAAAACAACCAAAATATGACGTACGCTTATGCCATTCGCATTCGCCACGGGGCCCCGTCATTACCCGTTAGGTTACTTAACTAACGACAGAGCGGGGGCTGGGCTAGCACGTCTGTAAAACATAAGCAATGCCTAAATAATATCATATATAGATATACTGCAAAGATAAACATTTCAGATCACAGATGAATACATTGGATATACTAGGAATCTGTAATTCGTACAAGCCTGTAACGAAAGACAAATTACACGGTCGCGGTGAATAGCCAAATACCCCACCCAAGACCCCTACGGGTGCGGCAAACTACCCGCCAAGTACCCGAAGCGTAGTAACCTCCCTCATGGGTCTATCCTAGGAGCAAAAACAGTAAAAAGAAATTATACAATGACGGCTACAACCCCGACCCGGTTGTGCGGCCATACAAATAATTATTACATCAATTTACAAATTTACATGAATTGAATGAAAAGAAAACTCTCGTCTCACAACCCCCGGCTATTCACCCGCGACAATCCAACATATTCATATCCACATTCCAGCAACATTACAGATCACAGATTTGTATAACCCCCACTAATCGACATATAGCGATTAGTAAACGTTCAATACAAATATCACATAACAGAAAAACCCGTTAGCTAAAGTCTTTTAGAAGTTCGATCAAAAATACGGATATTCGGGACCCCAAAATAAAATTTTCGTTCTGGAAAATCTGGGTTGAAAATATATGTACCAAAATTCCCAAAATACCCCCAGAAGCATACTGCAGCAAAAAAAAACCAGAGTGGGGGCAAGGAGGCCGCGGAACCGCGGCAATAGCAAGCTATTGCCGCGTTTCCGCGCTCGTTTAGGGGAATCACCTGGTGATTTTTCTACAGTAGCAATAAAAAACCCTGAGCCGATTTTACGTGTTAAAATAATCAACTTTTGAACAGTAGAAAAATCGACAGAAACTCGAATTTTTGGGGTTTTATTTTCGGGACTTTTTCTTTGATCGATCTTCTAGTTACTTGCTAACATGTTAGATAGAGTTTAACTAGGCTCTGATACCACTGTAAGTCCATGCTACCTCTCCCGGTACTTTCGGGAATGCGGAATTTGGTAAAAAACGATTTTTACAGAGGTGGTAACATGGACCTAAAACCCGGATCTTGGTTAAACATCTATCTAGCAACCTAACTACGAGTTTCTAGCTACTCGGTTAGGGGGTTATACCTTGCTTGTCTTGAACTCCTTCGTCTTCAAGCTCCGATGGTGGTCCGGAATGGCTTCTTCTCGTCGTCTCCGTATGCCGAAGATAGATCCACCTGAAAGCTCCAACCTTTAGCTCCTTCTTCGTTCTTTGAAGAAACTAGTTCACTTGGTTTGCTAAACCTAGTGAACTAGAATGAGTAGAGAAGAATTAGAATGGGATTTTATCTATGGTTCTTGATTCTCAACTCATGAGACAAGAGAACCATAGATTAAAGAGAGGGAAAATGAGCAAGAGGGTGAGAGCAAAAGGAGAGCTCAAGAACAAGAGAGAGAATGAGCAAGAAAGAATCAGGCTCTCTTTTGTCTTTCACCCTCTCATAATCCAAAGTCATGATAACTCATCATACAAACAAAAGTCTTATGTGATGGTTGAAGCAACCATAACCATATCATTTCATGCACTCATTTTGCACAAATGAGCAAGCAAACAAAAGTCTTTGCCATGAAATGATGGCTATGGTTATCATGATGGTCAACTAGTCAAGCCTAGTCAACCGGTCAATAAGTCAACAAAAGTCAACAAGTCAACAAAGTCAACAAGTCAACAAAAGTCAACAAGTCAACAAAGTCAACAACCATATCACCATAATACTTAATTAATATAATAGTTAATCACATATCATATTCTCATTAGGGTTGAGCAAAAAGTCAAATAGTCAACGGTCAACTGTCAACAACCCTAATGAGAATCCACTGCCTCTGTCTCCCTGTCAACTGTGCATACACACCCGCATCCGCGTTCCGAGGAACACGAATGCAAACTGGATAAATCCAATCCCATAAGGTACACTAGGATCTGGCTTAAAACAAAGCCCGCTAGTGTAAACTGTCCGGACACTGTACGCGCACAAGTGCACGGATGTGACCGAACCCTGTCGCAAAACCATGCGACCTGTCGCAATACCATGCGACCTCTACTCTTTTGCCTAAAGGCGAAAAGCTTTCTGTGTGGGACTCTAAAGACTCGACACTACGCTGGCAGTGGGTTTAACCACAGACCGCAAGCGGCACTAGCTGTGCGTAACGGTCCCCAGGTAATGCCGACAAGAAGACCGACGAGGCGAAACCCATCTGAACTCCTACTGAGCCTGAGTGTGACATTCTCCGTACAGTCCGGTCTGTTCGTCTGATACATCGCATGGCGGGCCTAGGGGGCGGTAAACGTCAGTTCCCCAATAGCGGTACAAGTCGTGCCGGAGCGAAGCCCAAAACACCCTGAGATAACACTGGAAACCTACCAGTATATCTCGTTTGCCCTGGCCAGGGACTACTCGTGTAATGGCTCTCCTAGACACAGCGCGATGTCAACCCCCAATACCGAGAGAGACGAATCCTGTCTAACCGTCACTGCCTCCAAGTGCTTCGGGACTGCACCCAACCACTACCTGTTTGCACGACTCCTTTGAGCCGTGGTAGGGTAGTGATCAAAGTACAGTGGGAACACACTCGAGGCGGAGTGACAGTGTCAAGTAAGCGGACTAAGCTGTACTCATGTCATCTGGGAACTGATAACTGACGATAGGTATAATACCAACTAGTCAGTTCCCGACGAGTCCTGTCCAGTGTACCCGTAACCTAACGAGCACCCGCATACTATCTCAAGTACGACGTACTGACGGCTGTGGGACAGACCGTCTCCCACACTGGGATGAGAAGCGCATGCGCTGGTCTACTCCGGAGTATCGATGCCCTGTCTCGATAGTCCTGCGACCAGGGACCTGCATAAGGATGTGCTTATAGATTACCCAGCCCCACTAGTGTGACGGCCATCACATCGCTGGGAATCAAGCAAAGATCCTAAGGGCTCCACTAATGTGTATAGGCGATATACAAAATATAAACACATGTACACATTGAAGTAGAAACAAACCAAGTAGCATACTACTATTTTGAGCAAGATTGTATATACAAGGTGAATATCCCAAGCATCCATTAAGTAATATACAAACTAGTATGATACAGTAATGGCCTCTAGGGCATATACACTAACACTAAATGGCTAATAGTATAAGATGATGAAGTAGGAAGTGGGCTCACTTTAGAAATCATTTTCTCACATTTTATCTCATACCTCGATTGAAGCTAGAAAGCTTTTCATGGAGCTTGATGAAGAGGAAGAAGGACTCATGAAATATTCATCCAAATGAATTATTGCACCCATGGTTGAGTTAAAGCTATCATGCTTAACTCATGTAGAGAATTAACTCATGGCTATGGTTAAGGGTTGGGTTAAGTAAAATATCCTAAGAAATGACAGAAGAGTGGACTTTGTCAAAGTTCTACAAGCTTCTCCCAGCTTAAAACTTTGACCAAGTCTTTTTCTCTTTTGTAATAACTTAAGAAATAATCAAAACCCTAATTTAACCCTAGCATGGTATAAGTCTCATACACCCATCTTGTATGTATCATCAAACATGACACAATACATGTACACAAATATACATATCACGTGCACATCAAGTGAGAAAAGAAATCATTAGTGAGCTATATATTAGTTAATGTAATATAATATATCAAATATATAAATATACATTAAATTATTAAATCAACTCTTGATTTAATAATCCAGCTATAATACATATAACCGACTGATATCACAAATCGCGAGATTAGAATGCGGTATCACATACTCGCATTAATCTCGGTCCCGCACATATCACATATGTGCTCCTACTCCGTTTCGCATGAACCAGGAAACCTCTATGTAGGACACTAAAGACTCGTTAATACGCCGGCAGTAGGTGATGATCATATCAAACACTCACAAGACGCAAGCGGTGTGCTAAACATAACGGCCACCCGGGTATTGAGCGATCAGAAGATCAACAAGCAAGCCTGCTATAACTCCTGCGAATCCAATCAGTAAGACTACCGTACAGTCCGGTCTCTTCGTCTGATATGTCGCATATCACAGTCTAGGGGTAGTAAACGTCAGACCCCAATAACCGATAAGTCGTGTCGATATGAGGTCCATAACAGTTCTAGAAACTACTGATAACACTTACCAGTAAATCTCAACAACCGTGGCCAGGGATTTCCAGTTATAGCCAATCGAACACAGCGCAACATCAACCCCCAATACCAGGAGAGACGAAACCCCTCCTATCGCTCATTGCCTCCATGTGATTCGGGACTGTACCAAAAAGCCACCGTTTTGCACGATCTCTTGACCGTGGTATGGTGGAAATCAAAGCACAGTGGGAATCATACAAGACTCTATGACGATCTCGGGTCTACAGACTAACATGTATTAGTCTCACCAGAGAACTGCTATCCGACGATAGGTATAATACCATCTAGGAGTTCTCGGCGAGTCCGTTGAGTATACCCAGTCTCCACTGAGCACATGTATACTTTCTCTGATGTCAACCACCAATGGATATGGGATCATCCACCACCCATCATATGGGTCAAGAAGCGCATACGCCAGTCTACTCTGGAGTACCGATGCACTGTCTCGATACTCCCACGACTAGGAACATTTGAAGGATGTACCTATCAACTACCCTGTCCCTACTAGTTTGATCTGCATCATAATCCTGGTAGTCAAGTAATCATCCTAAGGGCTTTATCAACATGCGATCACAAAATAGTATTTGGTTACATGTTAGGATAAAGTGCAACCAGATAGCATACTATCATGTCGAGCAAGAAAGTCCTTCCTATATATGTCCAAGTCCACTACAATATACATCGTATGTACAGTAATGGCCTCTAAGGCATACATATAACTAACAATATGATTACTGTCTACTGCTAGCGTATTGACGAGTCTTAGAGTCCTACAAAGGGGTTACCTAGCTCAGGCTAAAATATGTGGGGTGCATATGGGGATATGCACGGGGGCTTGATTAAATGTGTGTATTTGATACCGCATTGTAATCTGACGTTTTCTATTGGTCGGGTCATATGTGATATGACCGGTTTATTAAATCAATTGTTGATTTAATATTATTGACCATTAGCTTATTTATTAAACCTTTTCTTTTATATGTATGCATGAATGTATGTATGAATATATTGATATGAATACTCACATGCATGAATGCATGTGTCATGGTTGATGATACATTGGAGATGACTATGCAAGACTCACATGGAATAGATATTTATATATTTTGATTTTTGAGTAAAAGAAAATTGGAATTAAATCATGGTTGGAATCTTACTACACTCTTCTTGACTTGACATAATACAACCATGGTTTAATCTCTAATTGTTCTTTAACCCATTAACCAAAATATCTAGATTTTTATTGACCATGGTTAAGAGTGAGTGTGACTCTCTCTATTATATTCTTTATTCTCATTATTTTTGTAAGAAGATTATCACTTGAGCTCTAGCTAAGCCATCTCCTCCTTCTTCTTCCTCCAAGCTTTCTACCTCTTCAAAAGTGATTGAAGAAAAACAAAAGGAAAGGTTTTTAAGTAAGATCATAACTCACATCACCAAACTATACTAGTCTAGCCCACTTGTGTAGATTGTTTGCTCCACTTTCATTTAGATCAAGTGAAGGTAGGAGCTTGAGCCAAGGGACTCCGTGGTGGATCGTTGTGGACTTCGATGGATTAAAGCGGACCCGTTCAAACACCAAGTTGATCCAAGGAGTCACAAAGAGAAGATTTACAAAGGTTGTATTTCTCACCTCTTAGTGTTAGATACTTGATAGTATGTGATACTTCCTTTCGTTACCCTAAAATTCTAGTTCGATTCCTAGGTTGTTTTGGTTAGCACCTCTAAAAAGTAGCATGTTAGATGCTTTCCAAATCTATTCTAGGTGCTAAGCAAAAAACCCAGCAGTATCCACTTTTAAATGATAACCAAAGGGACGCTTCAGATTTTCAAATGGTGTCTGTTTCTCAAAACACCGGAGATTGTCACACACTCTGCTGGTTCGCGGGGAGGCAGAATTTACAAAAAACGATATTTCAAAGCTTCGCAACACCGAATAAACTCCAGGATCTTAACTGAAACCTTAACTAGCTATAACTACTAGGAGGTTCTAACTACTCGGTTAGGATTTTATACCTCCTTGTTAACAAGTCCTTCGGGTCTTTTTCTTCTCCTCCTCTTCTTAAGTTCCTCGAAGAACGGATCAATCTTGCAAAGTCGGCCTCCTCGTGTCGAAGATGGTCCACCTGAGAGTCTATACCTCAAGCTCCAACCTCTAAATCGAAGTAACTAGGGTACTTAGTTTGCTAAGCTAAGTAGCCTAGAAGATGTAGAGAGTCAAATGGAGTGTTTTATCTCATATAATCCTATGGTTCACAACATATGTGAAAGTTAGGGTTATTGAGGAAGATGGAGGAAAAATTTGAGAGAGAAAGAGAATGAACAAATGAGAAAGTCTAGGCTCAAAAGAAGGATGGCTCACTCTCATCTCACTCATTAAAGCATGGATTATTTCACAATAAGAAATTACAACCATGCTTGAATAGTGAGTCCAAACAAATAAAAATTCCAAAGAGCCATGCTTCACGCATTCCAAGTATGTCTCTAAATTCCCACCTCATTATTCTATTTCCCAAAATAGATAATCCAAATAATGAGGCGCCTCCTTCTAAAAGCATGTCTTGTAAAATTACAAGAATGCCCTCACCGTATATACATACCCATATTCGTATTTCGATAAATACGAATACAATGAGATAATAACAATCCAATAATATAATACTAGGATCCGGCTTAAACTAAAGCCCACTAGTATTATCTATCTGAACATCATCCGTGTAGCCTGTACACTTAAGTGATCGGAATCCTGCCGCAAAACCATACGGCCACTACACGTTTCGCCCGAAGCAGGGAAACCCTCTGTGTGGGACTCTAAAGACTTAATAGTACGCTGGAAGTGGGTTTAACCACAAGTCCGTCAGCGGTACTAGCTGTACGTAACGACTACCCAGGTATCTGTCGATAAGAAGGCCGATGAGAAAACTCATCCAAACTCCTACTGAGCCTATCTGTGACAATCTCCATACAGTTCGGTCTATTCGTCTAAGATACTCGCATATCGGACCTTGGAGGATGGTAAACGTCAGACCCCCAATAGTGCAATAAGTCGCGCTGGAGTAGTGCCCAATACACTCTGAGAAACTACTGGAGTGCCTACCAGTAAATCTCGCTTGCCTTGGCCAGGGAATTTGTGTAATGGCTTTCCGAACACAGCGCGATATCAACCCCCAATACCGGAAGAGACGAATCCTATCTAACAACTACTGCCTCCAAGTGCTTCGGGACTGCACCCAACTACTACCAATTTGCACGACTCCTTTGTAGGGTTACTAGGCACAGTCACAAGGGTCTATAAGGCATCAACCATGCCCGATTGAAAATTTAGACATGCCGAACAACCCAAAGCAAGGATCTTTGCTAGATAATTAGGGTTAAACATGCAAGTAAACAACTTTACAACTAAGAGGGAGGGATTACAACCTTTGTAGTCCGCTCCTTCGCTTCATAAGCTCTGAGTAGTAGTCCCTTCGCCGCAATCCATGATCTCCCGGACTCAAGAGAAGCTCCACAACCCGAATGATCCATGCTTGCTTGAAGTCTTCCTTTTCGAACATGATCTACATTGAAGAATCTTTAACTCAAGCTCTCACTTCTCTAATCAAGTATTAGAGAACAGAACACCCTGATCTAAGTGGCTAGAATAGATGAGGATGATGAAGTAGGAATTTAACTCTCTTTTGTTTCTATAATCTCACACTAATCCATCACAAATGAAAAACCTAGAAAGCTTTTTCAAGAGCTCAAGGAAGAAAAAGAAGAAATTATTCCTTTTGTGATGAATAATGAATAAAACCTATGGTTACAAATACAACCCTTGAGTTAAGAATGAGTGGCTTAACTCATGTAGAGATTTAACCTAGGATGAAGGGTTTGAGTTGGGTTAGAAAATATCAACAAAATATCTTTGCACAAAACAAAAGAAAAGCTTCTAGAAGCTTCATGAATAAGCTAACCCAAATCAAACCCTAATGATGTTTAATCTCCACTAATCATGTTGCATTAGTAATCATAACTTGTTACATTATTATATAAAAAATATATAATATATTTTTGTAACAAATGAAAATAATACAATTAACATATATCGCATATATATCAATGTATTATCCGGTGAGAAAATGAAATAATAAAGCGAGCCAATATTAGATAATGCATACTAATATATCACATATATAATTATACATTAAATTATCGAATCAACTCTTGATCCGATAATCCGGTGATATCAAATATAACTGACTAACATGTATCGATTCATCGAATCAACACTTGATCCGATGACCCGGATATATCACATATACCCGGCCGATATCTTATATCGTGAGAATAGAATACGGTATCTCATATCGTATTATTCTCGGTCCAGCACATATCACATATGTGCTCCTACTCCATTTTTCCTGGGTCAAGAAACCTCTGTGTAGGACTCTAAAGAATCGTCAATACGTCGGTAGCAGGTAATGATCATATCAAACACCCACAAGCTGTAAGCGGTCAGCTAAACATAACAGCCACCCAGGTATTGAGCGATCAGAAGATCAACAGGCAAGCCTGTACATTCTCCTGTGAATCCAATCAGTAACACTCCCGTACAGTCCGGTCTCTTCTTCTGATATGTTGCATATCTAGTCTAGGGGTGGTTATACGTCAGACCCCAGTAATCGATAAGTTGTGTCGATGTGAGGCTCATAACAGGTCGAGAACCTACTGATAACACTTATCAGTAGTTCTCTATATCAGCCCTGGCCAGGGACTTCCAGTTATAGCCAATCGAACACAGCACAACATCAACTCCCTATACTGGGAGAGACGAATCCCCTCCTATCACTCATTGCCTCCATGTGATTTATGACTGTACCCAAAAGCCACCGTTTTGAACGCCATCTTGGACGTGCTAAGGTGGAAATCAAAGCACAGTGGGAATCACACAAGACCCTATGTCGATCTCGGGTCTAAAGACTAACCTGTACCAGTGTCACCAGAGAACTGCCATCTGAAGTGAGGTATAATACCATCTGGGAGCTCTCGGCGAGTCCGTCCAGTGTACCCAGTCTCCACTCATCACCCGTACACCATCCTTGATGTCAAACACCGATGGATATGGGATCATCCATCGCCCATCATATTGGTCAAGATGCGTATACGCTAGTCTACTCTGGTGTATCGATGCCCTATCTCGATACACCCTCGACTAGGAACAGTAATACGATGTACTCATCGACTACCGTAGCCCCCCCAGTATGATCTCATCATAGTCCCAGTAGTCGAGTACATATCCTAAGGGCTTTATCAATATGTGAGAGCAAGACAGTAAACTAATATAAGTCAACATGTTAAGATAAAGTGAAACCAAATAGCATACTATCATGACGAGCAAGAAAGTCCTCTCTCTATATATATCCAAGCATTCATTATAATATACATCATATATAGAACAATGGCCTCTAGGGCATATATATAACTAACAATCTCCCACTTGCACTAAGGCCAGCTGTTGTAGTATCTCATACCTAACATCCCGAATAATCTCTCATACTGTATCTGGGGAATGGCCTTCGTGAGTAGATCCGTAGTGTTGTCCTTTGTATCAACTCTCCTGACCTCGATCTCCCGGCGATCAACTATCTCCCTGATCAGGTGATACCGCCTCAGAATATGTCTGGACTTTTGATGGGACCTGGGTTCCTTGGCTAAAGCCATAGCTCCATTGTTATCACAATACAAAGGTATTAGATGTTCATTGGACGGAACCACACCAAGTTCAGTAATGAACTTCTTCATCCAGACAGCCTCTTTGGCATATCGTTGGCAGCGATGTATTCAGCCTCCATCGTTGAGTCTATAACGGTATCCTGTTTGGAACTCTTCCAACACACCGCCCCTCCATTGAGGGTAAAGACAAATCCCGAGTGCGACTTAGAGTCGTCCTTATCACTCTGGAAGCTCGAATCGGTAAAGGAATCCACCTGGAGTTCTCCGTTACCATACACCAAGAACATCTCTTTAGTCCTTCGCAAGTATTTGAGAATGTTCTTCACAGCTATCCAGTGACTCTCTCCAGGATCTGCTTGATACCGACTCACAATACTTAGTGAGCATGCCACATCGGGTCTGGTACATAGCATCCCATACATGATAGAGCCTACTGCCGAAGCATAGGATATTCCTTGCATGCGAGCTCTTTCCAAATCATTCTTGGGAGACATCTCTTTGGAGAGAGTGAGTCCAGAGATCGTGGGTAAGTTCCCATGCTTGGATTCTTCCATACTAAACCTCTTTAGTATGGTGTCAATATACCTGGATTGGGACAATACCAGTATCCGTTTAGATCTATCTCTATAGATTATAATTCCCAGTATGCAGGAGGCATCACCTAGATCTTTCATTGAGAATCTTTGTGATAAGAAGAGCTTAACTGATTGCAGCATAGGAACATCATTTCCTATCAAAAGTATGTCATCTACGTACAATACGAGGAAGACAATCTTACTCTCTGCAACCTTCTTATAAATACAAGGTTCATCTATATTTTTTATGAAGTCAAACTCTTTGACTACAACATCAAAGCAGATGTTCCAACTCCGCGATTCTTGCTTTAACCCATAGATGGATTTAAGTAATTTGCACAACTTTCCGCTGCTCTCACTATCTACGAAGCCCTCTGGCTGAGTCATGTACACGCACTCTTCTAAATCACCATTTAGAAAGGTGGTCTTAACATTCATTTGCCAGATTTCGTAGTCATGGTATGCAGCAATGGCAAGTAAGATCCGGATGGACTTAAGCATAGCCACTGGAGAAAAGGTTTCGTCATAATCTACACCTGGTCGTTGACGAAAACCTTTTGCAATAAGTCTAGTTTTGAAAGTCTCAACTTTTCCATCTACACCAAGTTTCATTTTAAAGATCCATTTGCTCCTAATGGGTTTTACCCCTTCTGGAGAAACTTCCAAAGTCCATACTTTGTTGGTGTACATGGATTCCATCTGAGATCGCATTGCATCCATCCAGTTCACAGAGTCACCACTCGTGATGGCCTGCTCAAAACTAGTCGGGTCATCATCTTCCATGATGCAATCCTCGCTCCCACCATAAACGAGAAAACCGTAGTATCTCTCAGGTGGATGAGAAACCCTGCTAGATCGGCGGAGAGGCTGAGGTTCGTTGGGTACTACTGAATCCTCTGGTTCCACTAAATCTTCTGTCGTAGTTTGTGTTGCTGGAACTTCTTCTAGTTCTACCTCAGAGCCACTAATCTCTTTTGCAAGAAATTCCTTTTCTAAAAAGGTGGAGTGCCGAGAAACAAACTCCTTTTGTTCCTCGGTGTGGTAGAAGATATACCCACGCGAATGTTTGGGATATCCAATAAACTTACATAGAATAGACCTTGCCCCGAGCTTGTCCGGATTTTGTGTTTTCACATATGCCGGACAACCCCATATCCTAACAGAATTAAGATATGGTCTCTTTCCTTTCCATATCTCATATGGAGTGGTTGGCACAGATTTGGTAGGAACCATATTCAATAGGTCTGCAGCTGTCTTCAGTGCATATCCCTAGAAGGAAATAGGCAACTCAGCTGTGCTCATCATAGAGCGCACCAAATCTAATAAGGTGCGATTCGTCCGCTCCGATACACCGTTGTGCTGTGGTGTATAAGGAGGAGTAAGCTGAGAGAGAATCCCATTCCCTTTTAGATAGTCCAGGAACTCATTGCTTAAGTATTCTCCTCCTCGATCAGATTGAAGGATCTTAATACTTTTGCCCGTTTGGTTCTCTACTTCATGCTTATATTCTTTGAATTTCTCAAAAGCTTCAGACATGTGTCTCATCAGGAACACATGTCCGTATCTTGAGAGATCGTTAGTGAATGTAATGAACTAGGAAGAACCGTTCCCGGTGTGTGTAGACATGGGACCGCATACATCACTATGTGCCAGTCCTAACAGTTCCGTAACTCTTTCTCCGTGTCCACTAAATGGAGTTTTGGTCATTTTTCCTTTGAGACATGAATGGCAAGTTTCATAAGATGATAATTCGAACGGATTCAAATAACCATCCTTATGTAATTTAGCTAGCCGTGTCGCATTGATATGACCAAGTCTACAATGCCATAAGAAAGATTCGTTCATTTCTGAACTCTTCCTCTTATTTGTGTTTTGTATATTAAGGACTGTATTTTGATTGAGAACGTATATGCCATTATGTAATGAGCCTGATCCAATCAACTTTTGATTTAGGAAGATGTTCATAACATTATCCTGTATTACAAAATTATATCCTTTTTTACTTAATAAAGAAACCGATATAATGTTGCATATCATGTTCGGTATATAATAGCACTCATTCAGAATCAATGTATTACTACTTAGTAATACAAGGTGATATTCGCCAACTGCTTTTGCTGCAATACTTGCACCATTCCCTACTTGTATGGAATGATCACCCATTCCCAGTTCTCTACCTTTACGTAGCCCACGTAACAATTTACAAATGTGGGATCCCGATCCGGTATCTAATACCCAGGACGTAGGGTGAACTGAGAAACAGTTCTCAATAACTAACACACCCGAAGAAGATGCATCAGCATGCTTGTTCTTCGTTTGGGCGGCGTGAGAATCCAGATATTCTCCTATTTCCTGCTCAGTCTTATAACTCTTATAAGAAAGAACGGGACCAACGATACCCTGCTCAGTATAATAAGCTGGTTCAGTTAATACATCCATATTATTACCTTGATTAAGGCCTGACATGGTCTCTACCTGGAGAGAGAGAGAAGAAAACATTTTAGCGTATGCTCTTGCAAGATTAGATTGGTTATTATCTTATCCAATCAGGATGTCTCCCACTGTTTTTATCAAATCTTCTTTCAAACTCTAAAAGGTACGATTAGCCTGGATTAATTACACCCTACAATTTCGTCAATCTTTCAGCCAGATCAGTGTTGGTACTTGAGGGAGGTTCCCGGTGCTTTCGTACGTGCCTAATTAAAATAAACCTCGTTTTCCGAGAGGCATAACCCCGTTAACACCTTTCTAGACACCTACTTGATCAGCTAATTGTCCTATGTAAAATTCTCCAAGGAGTAACTCTTACTCGCAGTGGGTATCGGGATCCAACTATCTCATAGGAGGTATGCAATCTCATTGAAAATTTCAACACTTGAAATTCCCGAAAATATTATTTTACCCCTAGCGTCCTATGACCTTGACGCAGGCCAACAAACCATAGCCCGCTAGTTAAGTTCAACCCGTACATTTCTTGATTGAATTAAACCCACCCGCACGACCCTTGACGCATGCCAACAAAGGCGTACGACTACCTTAATCCAATCACATCTCATGTTGCAGATAAGTACTAGTTAGCTACCGCACACTACGCCTTGACGCAGGCCAACAAACGTAGTACGAATACTAAGTAATATCTATCTGAAATGTCGGAGGGCTACGCAGGTTTTTCAGAAAACTATGAGCGTAATGAACTTGATATCGTTGTAGAAACAAGTGATTTTGAAAAGGAGTGTTTTTGATGCTTTTCTAGTTTCGTTAAAGAAGTTACTCCCGGTGAAGGGATCTCGGCTCTTTCTTCACGAATAAGGTGCAGGGTATATCATATATACCACTATGCAAAGCAAGAACTATTTAAGCTGTCAAAAACTAAACCGCGAGTTTTGTAGCATCTGCCAGTTTTGCTAAAGAGGTCACTCCCGGTGAAGGGATCTTGGCTCTTTCCTCATCGAATAAAGTGCAGGTATATCATATATACCGCTATGCAAAACAAAACTGTACCTACCCTTTTTATATAGTTTTGATTCTACAATATCTTATAGGTTTCTTTTCTTTATTAATCTCATTAATAAAAATCCCATCAATTAATGCTTCCTAAGTATCACAGAAGAAACGAAAGCAGTAATATTTATATATCAACATATATATATATATATATAGTATAAGCATTCGTCTCAGGCAGTAATATGATCTCATCACAGAACATTGCAGCAGAATATAACCTATGAAACATTGGATATACTAGGACGTCCGTGTTTTATTTCGAGCCTGTATAAAACACGGATTCCATGGTCACGATGAATAGCCAAACCCACATCCCTAGACCCCTACGAAAGCGGCAAGGAAAACTGCCAATTCCAGGGTTAGGAGACCCGATCTCGACTCCTCGAGATGGCCTCCCACTGTACCCTAGAACCCGATTACTTATGCTCCCCTCCTCGGGTCTACTTAATGCGGAAAAGTAAATAATATATAATGGTGACAACAATCTCTGTAAGTGCACAGCGGCGCCCCGGCCGTCAATCCGAGGCCAAAATGCGGAAATGATACTTTATTTTAACTTTTGACCGGCACCACCGCGCACAAAAATTCTCGGATCGGGCCATTAATCTAATCCTAGCTAACAAGAAAAGGGGTAGAGAGATATACCGAGCGATCCGTGTCCTTCGGTCTTCTCGTCGTCGTCCCGATCTCTCCGCGGAATCTCTGGTCTTCATCTCCTCGTCGGAAGGGCACCACATCGCCGGGTTCTTTTACGGGCTCTCACCTCTGGACCGAGGCAAGTCGGGCACGAAGTTGACGAGCCGACGTGCCCAAGAAGTGGTGTAGAAGAAGTGTAGAACACCGGGTCTCATGGGGTTACTAGATATTGCCATATGAATGTCAGAGTGGAGGAATGAAGTTTTGGATGGTGCTGTGGTATTTTGTGTGAGCCAAAAAGATAAAAAAAACCTCGCACAAAATTTGGACAGCCCTCATACAAGCTTGGCCGGCCCCTTCTCTTGAGGAATGAGAGAATGGAATGCAAGAGAATGAATGAGTGAGTGAGCCAATAATCTAAGAGAGAGAAAGGGTTATCATGAGAAGAAATGATCACTAGCTTAATCCAATACTCCATCAACAATCATGAAAACCATGTCCCCATAAAAGTCAAGCCATAATGAAGTCAAGAAGTCAAATGATGGTGCAAACATCATGAAGCAACAATATGCAAAGACCACCCTCCACAAAGCTAATTTGAACAATTGCAAATAAGCCCACCTCCACCAATTTTCAGCCAAGGAAAGAAACAAAGGAAATTGACCGAAACGGAAAGCAAACTGGCAACTTCATAAAACTGATCCCGTAATAAATTACAGGAAACCCCGCTACTGTATATACATACCAACATTTGTATTCCGAGCGAATACGAATGCAATGAGACAAATCTACACTGTACAATACTAAGATCCGGCTTAAACCAAAGCCCGCTAGTATTAACCGTCCGATAATGATCCGTGCAATACCGCACGTATCTGATCGAACCCTGCCATATCTCCATACGGCCTCTACAGCGTTTCGCCCGAAACTTGAGAAAACGGTCTGTGGGGGACTCTAAAGAATCGTCAATACTTTGGTTGTGGATTTAACCGCTAGCACGTCAGAGGTATTAGCCATACGTAACGGGCTACCAGGTATTGACCAAAAGGGACGTCGATGAGCGAACTCATCCTGACACCCTACTGAGCCTGTCAGTTACAATATCCGTACAGTCCGGTCCGTTCGCCTATGAGCATCGCATGGCGGGCCTAGGGGGTTAGTAAAAGTCAGACCCCCAAAAGCTGTACAAGTCGTGTCGGAGTGCAGCCCAGAACACCCCGAGATATTACTGGAAGACCTACCAGTAAATCTCTTGCTTGGGCCAAGGACTTCGTGTAATGGCTCTCCTAGACACAGCGCGACCCCACCCCCAATACCGGGAGAGACGAACCCCTGCAGATCCGCTCACTGCCTCCATGTGGCTCGGGACTCTACCCAACTAAAACCTGTTTGCACGTCTCCTTTGAGCGTGGTAGGGTAGTAATCAAAATACAGTGGGAACTCGAACGAGACAAATGACAATCTCAGGTCGATGAACTAACCTGTACACATGTCACCAGGGAACTGCTATCTGACGTCTGGTATAAGGACAACTAGCATGTTCCCGGCGAGTCCTGTCCGGTGTACTCATAACCCACTGAGCACCTGTATACATCTTAGGTGAACCAACTGACACCAGTGGCTTGTGAGACCGGCCACCGCCCCTCGTCGGGGTCTCGACTGTATACACTAGCCTACTATGGAGTTTCGATGCCCTGTCTCGAAAACTCCTACGACTAGGGACCTTTTAAGGATGTGCTTATAGACTACCAGCTCCCACGTATATGATCGCCCTCATACTGCTGGCTGTCAAGCAAGAATCCTAAGTGCTTTATCAACGCAGAATAGTGACCTTTAAGGTCACCTAAAGCAGTACACGATGATAAAGATAAAGCAGAAAGCATACTATCATCTTGAGTAAGACTGTCCTATCGGGATAGGTCCTCCATCGATCATTGCAATCACGTGCCTGTGATCCAATAATTGACTCTGAGGGTACTATCTCCAACAATCTTCCACTTGCACTCAAGGCTAATTATTGCGACGTCGCATACTCACAGCCCGTGTGATACCGAACACCCAACTCCTCTACTAATCAGTCTCACAAAACCAGTTTGCGAAACTAATATGTTCGAGGAATAGCCTCAGTGAGTGGATCCGCCTTGATATTTCTTTCTATGTCTCTCTATATCTCAAGTTCGCGGAGAAAGCGATCTCCCGAAATGAGAAATACCTATCTTAGAATATGTCTGGATGTCTGATGGGACCTAGCTCATAAATGAACTCCAAATCCAAACTTCTTAGACTTTATCGTCAACTGAACTTAATCCGTATCCTGCGTCATGCCTCCCTCAGTATCCCCTTGGACCACCAGTCCAAAATACTGCCCCTTGTCAGAAGGAAAACTATAACTCTGACGGCCACCCTGTCGTCCAGGTCAACTTGGAAGCCTGGAATGATAACTGTCTCTTGAATGAGGCTGTCGTTATCATATCCCTAGAACATCCACTTATGTTCTAAAACTGCTTCCGAATGTTTCTCCAGGATTGGATCAATATCAACTTATTGCATCTAGTGCAAAAACAACATCTGGTGTGGTACTTGACATCTCATGATTGACTCAATTGCCTAAGCAAGTGATCTGCCAATCATGCACATCCCTCTCCTCTTTAGTCTATAAGACACCTTTAGAGAGGGTGACTCCATCACCTGCAGGTACACTACCATGCCAGGAGTCGTCCATTCTAAAAACTCTTAGAATGCTGTCTAGGTACCCTGATTGGGAAACCACCCAAATCTATATCTATAGATCTAGTAACCAGAACGTCTTGATATTATACCCAATTCCTATGTGGAGAAATCACTGTGTGACAACCAAAGTATAACCGATCGTAGTATAGGAACATCACTTCCTACTCTATGTATGTCATCCAAATACCAGGACATCACACCCTACTACATTCTTAACAGATCCATCCCCTATTCTGATGAAGTCAAACCTATGACTGTCACATCAGAAATAGATGATCTATCTGCGCTATATCTGCTTTAGTCTATAAATAGACATAAGCCACCTGTACACCAATGCTTCCGCTGCTCCCACTGATCACGACAACCCTCTGGCAGAGTCATATACACGTGCACTTCCAAAGCTAGTTTAGAACGACGCTATACTCATCCTCCTGCCGGGTCTCACTGTCTAGAACAACAGCAATGGCAAATCTGGATAAACAAGAACCTCCCTGCCACCGTCCTTGAGGCTATAGGAGTACCTCTCGGGTGCCTGAGGTTGCCCACCTTATCTGCGGAGTGGCCAATGGAATGTCAATCCAGATTGAATCTTTAGGTTCTTATCAAATTTTCAGTATTCGTTTGCGGTTCTGGAATCACTTCCAGTTCTACCATACTCCCACTACTGTTTTCTGAAAAAATCCAACAACAACAACAACAACTGAGCCTTTTATCCCAAGCATATGGGGTAGGCTACATGAACCAACATGAGAATCACGCCGGGCACCCGAGAGGTAGAAAGTCTAGAGCAATATCACTATTGATCTTCCAGATGGTAGAAAGTCAACCATCGCCATAGCCTGGGTCAACCTACAAACAGCCATTACAGAAACGTTCCTTGAGTTATCCAGAGTCTGGTTTTAAGCATAAGCCGGACAACTCCCCGCACCTTAACATCGTTAAGATATGAACTGTTCTATATCCAATATAGAAACAGAGGCACTAATTTAATTGAACCAGATTCAAATCATGCAGCTGTCTCCAGTGCATGTCAACTAAATGGAGAGAGGCCGATCAACATTACTCAACTTAGGAGTACTTCCAATTATGAGTAGCCTGAAAGAGAAACAAGTTCTTTTAATCATTACTATCAACTAAATACCCTACACAAGTATCTACATCTTCGATCTCCTTGAAGAATCCTGATACTTGCAACACCTGGTTCTCTACTTTATTCATATACCCATAACTTCTCAAACTTGGACCTTGTGTTTCTACGAAACACTTGTCTAAAAACTAGAGAAGTCAAAAGTAAATTGAATATAGTATGGGGACCATCCCCTCTGTCCTAATGGACACTGGACAATATATAATACTCTGTACAAGTCCCTTGAGTTTAATAACTCACTCCCTGTATGTCGTAGGTTGAAAACTGTACTTATGGTTAAGAAGAATTACACCGCTGTTTAATGCTCCTTACCTAACCATCCACTGATATAGGTAAATGTTATCGACATAATTTCCAAAAGTTATATCTCACTCTATAAAATTAGACGTACAGATATATCAATTTGAAATTGGTGCATAACAGTGGATATTCAAAACCAAATATTTGCCATCCGGAAACAGCCCAGGCGATTTCCTCAAATATCACCAATTACAACGAATTCCGATATAATGAGGATGATCACCTAATTCCCAATAACTTACTCCCACTCATCATCTGTAAAACTATACAGATGTGAGAATAATACCTGGTAAATACATACCCTGGAGCTAGTGTCTAATTGGGAAATCAGTTTTCTTTTGACAGTACACAGTAAAACTGAAACATCGAAATGTTTCGTAGGGGTATCCGGGTATTCCTAGTAATGCCTCTTCCATTATCCAGATTCACAACTGTAACCGTATATTTCTTTGCCATCTCTCCAAATCCATTTATATGTCTTTAGTCATTACCTTCTGTACACCCCTTTAGGCCAAATGGTTTTCTTCCTTCCCTACCGTTCGGCACCAGCCTATGGTTTGGAAGAAGACTATCCAATAAGCATAATGGGTGTACTGTCCTAATCCTAGGAGCACTCGCAATGCGAGAGAAGGTGAAGATAAAAGACAACCGAATAAACCTCATTCCTATTTCTCCTGAACCAGAATCCATCCCCGAATTGGAACAAGTTCCTTTCGAGTTCGTATATAACCATACGATGGAATATCCAATAAACTGTGGATCTTCATAGTGATACGGAGTGTTCTAGAGAAATACAAAGGTGAAGTAGGAGTGGTAATGAAATACTTGGTTTGGTCGTGAATAGCAGTCGCAATTTACTTTGCCCTCCTTCTGATCCCTTTATTTGTCTTTACACAATACCTTCTGTACACTATCGTTAGGCTAATTGGTTTTCTTCATTCCCTACCGGTCGGCACCTGCCTATGGTTTGGAAGAAGACTATCCAATTTGCGTAATAGGTGTACTATCCCCTAATCTAAGGGGCACTCGCAACTTGAGAGAAGGTAGAAGTAAAAGACAACTGAATAGTCCTATTCGTTTTCTTCAGAACCGGAAACCATCCTCGAATAAATTCCTTCGAGTTCGTATATAACCATACGCTGGTTTTATCCAATGGAAGTGGACGTTCGTATTAATACGGGGTGTTCTGGAGAAAAGGGTAAAAGTAGGAGTGGCAATGTGGTTTGCAACTCAGACAATCCAAAAACCAGTTTTATAAGAAGGTTCGGTTAATCTTGGTCACTGAGTCATAGTCAAGGGTCGGGTCATGGTCGATGCCAAAGAGAGAGAAAAGAAACACTCAGCGTGCACTCTAACCTAGATCAGAATGGTTACCAATTTATCTAATCAGGAAACCTCCCACTATACCGTCAAATTCTCCTCCAAACCTGAAAAAAGAATTAATCGGGATCACCCGAGGAGTAAAGCAACTCATCAGTGGGAATCAGGATTCAACTATCATCGCATGATAACGTGACGGAATCCGCTCACGTTATCACACTCCAGAAGGTATGCACATATCTGGCAAGTTTGAGTTTCTTTAGAAACTCCCGATGTGATTTTTGCCCCATGCTCTTATGACCTTGACGAAGGCCAACATATCATAAGTCACATGTCAAGTTCTACCCGTCATTATCCAGGTTAATTTGAACCCACCCGTACATACCCTTGACGAAGGCCAAAATAGTAGTACGACTGTCCCAAACCAACGCATCTATCTATGCAGCAGAAAAGTAACAAATAGCTACCATACACTACGCCTTGACGAAGGCCAACATACATAGCATGAATACTACGTGCTACCCGTCTGAAATAACGGAGGGCTACAAATGGTTTTTTGCGAAAAACCTTTAACGTAATGAACTTGATATCGTTGAAGGAACCGGATAGCTTTTATAAAAATATAGTAATGAAAACCTTTGCTAAGGAGGTCACTCCCGGTGAAGGGATCTCGGCTCTTTCCCCGTAGAATAAGGTGCAGGATATTCCAACTGAATACCACGATGCAAAGCAAAAGTAATCGGCTATAGTGAAGTTATTGCTCTGACGGAAACTTCTATCCAAGGGGACACTCCCGGTGAAGGGATCTCGGCCCTTGCCTCGTCGACTGAGGTGCTGGATATTCATGACCGAATACCACTGTGCAAAACAAAAATGAACGTCCTTGCAATAACAGCTTTTTGAAAAATTGTTCCAACAACATCAGAATAGGTTTTTCTAGCTTGCATTGATCCGAATCAATGCAGTCCCATCAATTGATCACACCAATAAAGAATGAAAATAATGATGTACGTATATGCCATCCTCATTTGCCACTGGGTCCCGTCATTACCCGTTAGGTTAGTTAACTAACGATAGAGTGGGGACTGGACTATCGCGGATGCAAAACATATACAACATCTACTAGTATATATATCAATATATAATATTCGCACAAGGCGTGATAAAATGCAAAATCACAGAAATGTAATAAGCATCACAAAACAATACAGATATCTGGGATCCCGGGGTTTCATAGAGACGCTACTGAACCCGACGTTCCCCTGGTCGTGTGGATAGCCTGTGCAATGAAATCTTAGACCGCTACCGGCGTGGCAAGTTACCCGCCAAAACCTGAACCGAGGCAGCCCCCTTCAGTAACGTGAATGGACCACCCAACACTTCACGGAATCCGGTAACTTAGGCACCCCTCCTTGGGTCAACCTGTACCCCCTACGAGTGCGGCGAATAGCCTGCCAATTCTAGAGTGAAGCCCCCTCCGTCTCAATGCATTGAGATGCGGGCCCGTTACCCTCTAGAACCCGGCTATCCGTGCACCCCTTCGTGGGGTAATCCTAGTACAGAAAGTAAAATATACATACAACGGTTACATCGACCTCACCCCGGTCGTGCCCCAAAAGAATAATATACAAACAGGCAGTAACGGCAGTCCACATGTCGGACGCTCGCCCCGCAATATCAAATGTACATATAAAACAAAACTGTACTACCATTGCATCCAGGCTATCCCCGAAGACCAATCCGCAAAATCACAGCACAACACAGAACATCAACATGAATGTCAAGTTCGCAAATCCGTCTAAAAGGGCTATAGCAGTTAGACAGGATTTACCGATCAAAAGACATTGACGGTCACAGATATAATGTAAATGCTGTGAACTAACAAGTTTAAAATTTTCGATCGATCAAATTTACCGAAGTGGGCCCCAAGCACTACTGTAGCACTCAAAGAAAATCTGGGCCCAAACAGTGTAGGGTTGCTAGGCACGCGCACAAGGGTCTACGAGGCATCAACCATGCCCGATTAAAAATTTAGCCGTGCCGAACAACCCGAATACGGAACTTTAAACTAGAGATTAGGCGAAAACTAACATGCTAAACATTTTAACACTAAGTGAGAGGGATTACAACCTTTGTAGATCCGGTCCTTCACTTCATATGCTCCGTGTTGTGGTCCCTTCGCTGCGATCATCGGGATCCGGACTCTCGAGAGGTTCCACGAAGCGAAAGACGCAACCTTTGCTTCCGATCTTCGATACTAAGATGATCTACCTTGAAGTTTCTTTAACACAAGCTAACACTCATGAAATGATGTGAACACCCTCATCTAAATGGCAAGGGAAGATGAGGATGATGAAGTAGGATTTTTTGCTCTCTTTATTTATCTTTTTCTCATATTTATTCATCACCTTTTGAAAAACTAGTAAGCTTTTCATGGAAGAATGAAGGAGGAAGAAGATGAATAATCATTTGTGACGAATAATGCAAAAGAGATAATGATGAATTATGCAACCATGGTTGACTTAACCATTGTAGAGAATTGACTAGGGTTAGGGTTTGGGTTAGGTTAAAGCATGAGTCACTTGTAAATATCTTTATCATGACAAAAAGAAAACCTTCTAGAAACATCTAGAAAGCTTAACCCTAATCCAAACCCTAATCATGTTTAAACTCCACTAAACAAGTTGCATTAGTTATCATATCATGTTACAATATTATATATCACATATATAATATTTATCGTAACCAAATAAAATAATACAATTAACATATATCGCATATATATCAATGTATTACCCGAGTGAGAAAAAGAATCTTTTAGTGAGCAAATATTAGTTAATGTAATTTAATATATCATATATATTATTATATTAAATTATCGAATCAACACTTGATCCGACAATCCGGCTATATCGCATATAACCGACTAATATTTATCCGTGCCGATTCATCGAATCAACACTTGATCCGATGACCCGGCTGATATCAAATATCGCGAGAATACAATACGGTATCACATATCGCATTATCCTCGGTCCCGCACATATCACATATGTGCTCCTACTCCGTTTTGCCTGAGTCAAGAAACCTCTGTGTAGGACTCTAAAGAATCGTCAATACGCCGGCAGTAGGTGATGATCATATCAATCACCCACAAGCTGCAAGCGGTCAGCTAAACGTAACAGCTACCCAGGTATTGAGCGCTCAGAAGATCAACAAGCAAGCCTGTACATTCTCCTGTGAATCCAAACAGTAACACTCCCGTACAGTCCGGTCTCGTCGTCTGATATGTTGCGTATCTCGCCTAGGGGTGGTAAACGTCAGACCCCAGTAGCTCGATAAGTCGTGTCGATATGAGGTCTATAACAGTTCGAGAAACTACTGATAACACTTACCAGTAAATCTCAGCAACCCTGGCCAGGGATTTCCGGTTATAGCCAATCGAACACAGCACAACATCAACTCCCTATACCGGGAGAGACGAATCCCCTCCTATCGCTCATTGCCTCCATGTGATTCGGGACTGTACCCAAAAGCCACCTTTTTGCACGCCCTCTTGGACGTGGTATGATGGAAATCAAAGCACAGTGGGAATCACACAAGACTCTATGACGATCTTGGGTCAACAGACTACTCTGTACCAGTGTTACCGGAGAACTGCCATCTGACGTATGGTATAATACCATCTGGGAGTTCTCGGCGAGTCCGTCCAGTATACCCAGTCTCTACTGAGCACCCGTACACCATCCTTGATGTCAAACACCGATGGATATGGGATCATCCATCGCCCATCATATGGGTCAGGATGCGTATACGCTAGTCTACTCTGGTGCATCGATGCCCTGTCTCGATACACTCTCGACTAGGAACAGTTATAGGATGTACTCGTCGACTACCGTGGCCCCACTAGTATGATCTCATCATAGTCCCAGTAGTCGAGTACATATCCTAAGGGCTTTATCAACATGTAATATAGAGACAATCAGAATACATGTTAAGATAAAGTACAACCAGATAGCATACTATCATGTCGAGCAAGAAAGTCCTCTCTATATATGTCCTAGCATCCACTACAATATACATCGTATGTACAGTAATGGCCTCTAGGGCATACATATAACTAACAATCTCCCACTTGCACTAGGGCCATCTGTTATGGTATCGCATACCCAACAATTAGCTGCGGTTGAAGTATCTCATACTCAACCATCCCATAAAAGTCTCTACTTGGAAAAAGGCCTTTGTGAGTGGATCCGCGCTGTCGTCCTCTGTGTCTACTCTCCTAACCTCGATCTCCCTGGAGATCAACCATCTCCATGATCAGGTGATACTGCCTAAGAATTATATCTGGATTTCTGATGGGACGGTAGTTCCTTGGCATAAGCCACAACTCCATTGTCACACAATGGTAGGAACGAAGTTCAACTTATGAACTTATAAATATCCAGACTGCCTCTTTAGTAGTATCCTTGGTAACGATGTATCTTGCCTTTAATCATCTAGTATGTCACGGTATCTAGCTTGGAACTCTTCTGACATACCGTCCCTCCACTGAGGGTGAAGATAATGCCTTCGACTGACATTCAGTCGTCCTTATCAGTTTGGAACCTTTCCAGTGATTCTCCCCAGGATCGATTGATACCATCTCACTACAACTAGTGAGTATCCTAACATCCAATTAGATCTATGTCATAGATCCAAAAACCCAGGATTTAGGAGGTATCACCTTGATCCTATATGGAGAATCCTTGTGATAAGCGGAGATTGACCGAGCGTAGCATAGGAAACTCATTCCCTATCAAGAGTATGTCATCCACGTACTCTACGAGGATCACCACCATAATTTCTACTACCCTTTTTGTATATACAAGGTTCATCTACCATTTTGATGAAGTCAAACTCTTTGACTACCACATCAAAATAGATGTTCCAACTCCGCGATGCCTGTTTTATCATATAAAACATCTTGCACACGTTTCCGCTGCTCGCACTGTCTACGAAGCCCTCTGGCTGTGTACTTATAGACGCTCTTTTCTAAAACTCATTTAGAAAAGCAGTCATGACACCCAACCACCAGATATCGTAGTCATGGTATGTAGCCGTGGCAAGTAGGATCTGGATGGACTTAAGCATAGCTTTGAAAGTCTCAACTTTTCCATGTACACCTAGTAATCTTCTCAAGATATACTTGCTCCTGATGGGGATTTAACCCTTCAGATAGAGCAACCAAAGTCCATACTTTGTTGGTGTATAAGGATTCCATCTCATATCACTAAGCATCCAGCCATTCTTACAGAGTCCCACTCCTGATGGCCAGCTCGAAACTAGTTGGGTCATCATCTCATGATGCAATCCTCGCTCCCACTGTCATAGAGAAACCGAAGTATCTCTCAGGTGGGTGAGGAGCCCTGCTAGATCGGCGGAGAGGCTGAGGTTCGTTGGAAACTATTGAATCCTTTGGTTCTACCAAATCATCAGCTGCAGTTTGTATAGCTGGAACATTTCCAGTTCTACATAACAGACCTTACCTCGAGCTTGTCCGGATTTTGCTTTTAGACATAGGCCGGACAACCCCAAATCTTAACAAACTTAAGATATGGGCTCTTCCCTTTCCATATCACATATGAAGTGGTAGGCAACTGATTTGATTTGAACCCTATTCAATAGGTATGCAACTTCACAAGTGCATAACTCCCAAAAGGAAATAGGAAACTCAGCAGTACTCATCATAGAGCACACCATATCACATAGGGTGCTATTGCTCCGCCCCGATATACCATCGTGCTATGGTGTATACGGAGGAGTAATGCTGAGAGAGAATCTCATTCTCCTTTAGAATAGTCCAGGAATTCCGTGCTCAAGTATTCTCCTCCTTGATCTTATCAAAGGACATAAAACTTATACCCGTATTTTGGTTCTCTACTTCTAACTTATATTCTGTGAATATCTCAAAAGGTTCAGACTTGTGTTTCAACAGGAACACATGTCTGAATCTTAAGAGATTATCAGAGAATGTAATGAAGTACAAAGAACCAGTCTTGGCATGTGTAGACAGGAGACTTTCATACATCAGCATGTATCAATCCCAAGAGTTCACTAACTCTTTCTCTGTTTCCAATAAACAGAGCTGTGTTCATCTTATCTTTGTGACATGACCGGCAAGTTTCACAAGATGTAAATTCAAACTAATTTTAAATATGCATCTATATGTAACTTAGCTAGTCGGGTCGCATTGATATGACCTAGTCTACAATACCTCAAGATGGATTCGTTCATATCTGAACTCTTCCTCTTGTGTGTGTTCTTTATACTAAGAACTGTAGTTTGATTTAGAACGTCAATGCTTTTAGATAACGTGCCTGGACCGATCAACTCTTGATATAGGAAATGTTCAAAACATTATCCAACAATACAAAATTATATCATTTCTTTACTAATAAAGAGACTGATATGATTTTATATATCAGGTTCGGTATCTAATAACATTCGTTCAGAATCAATGTATTCAGGTAATACAGGGTGATAGTGACCAACAGACTTGGCCGCAACACTTGCACCGTTTTCTGTCTCATGAAACTTATCACTCGTTCTCAGTTCTTTACCTATCTGTAGCCCATGTAACAGATTACATATACGGGATCCTGATCCGGTATCACATACCCAGGACGTAAAGGATACTGAGAAACAGTTCTGTGTAATGAACACACCCGAAGATGATACATCAACATGCACTTTCTTCGTTTGGGCGGCACGGGAAATCTGGTATTCCCCAATTTCCTGCTCTGTCTTATAACAATTATAAGTTGGAGCGGGACCAACGTTCCCCAGCTCAGTATAACAAGCGGGTTCGGTCAATATATCCGTTTTATTATCTTGATTAAGGCGTGATATGGTCGCTACCTGGAGAGAGAGAGAAGAAAACACTCAGCGTATGCTCTTGCAAGATTAGATTTGGTTATCTAATATATCTAATCAGGATGTCTCCCACTGTTTTTGTCAAATCTTCCTTCAAACCCTAAAAGGAAAGACTAGCCGGGATTAATTACACGCTACAAGTTCGCCAATCTTTCAGCCAGGCCAGTGTCGGTACTTTGAGGGAGGTCCCCCGTGCTATCGCACGAACCTAATTAATGTAAACCTCGTTTTTCCAGAGGCGTAACCCCGTTAACACCTTTCTAGACACCTACTTGATCGGCTAATTGTAATGTGTAAAACTCTTCCAGGAGTAACTCTTACTCGCAGCGGGTATCGGGATCCAACTATCTCATAGAAGGTATACAATCTCATTGCAAATTTCAACACTTGAAATTCCCAATAATATTTTGCCCCCAGCGTCCTATGACCTTGACAGAGGTCAACAAACCATAGGCTACTAGTCAAGTTCAACCCGTCATTTCCTGATTGAATTAAACCCTTCCGCACGACCCTTGACGGAGGTCAACAAGGCCGCACGACTACCCTAATCCAATCTGCATCATATGCATAAGCAGATAAATACTAGTCAGCTACCGCACACTACGCCTTGACGGAGGCCAACAAACGTAGCACGAATACTAAGTAGGACTTATCTGAAATGACGGAGGGCTACGACAGGTTTTTCTGAAAACCTATTGCGTAATGAACTTGATATCGTTGTAGAATCGAGTGATTTTAAATGGAGTGTTTTTGAGGCTTTTTCTAGTTTTGCTAAAGGGGTCGCTCTCGGTGAAGGGATCGTCGGCCCTTTCCTCATCGAATAAGGTGCAGGATATATCATATATACCGCTGTGCAAAGCAAGAACTATAAAAGCAATCAAAAGACAAACCGAGTTTGTAGCATCTGCCAGTTATTGCTAAAGGAGTCACTCCCGGTGAAGGGATCTCGGTCCTTTCCTTATCGAATAAGGTGCTGGATGTTCTACAAGGAACACCGCTATGCAAAGCAACAACTAGAGCTACCAGTTTTTATAAACAAGTTTCTACAACATCTTAGGTTTCTTTTATTTCATTAATCTCATTAATGAAGTCCCATTTTATTATGCTTCACAAGCATCTCTTTTGAAACGAAATCTGCAATATAACATATATCTCATATATATAATATAAACATTCGTCACAGGCAGTAATATGATCTCATCACAGAACATTGCAGCAGAAGAACATATATGAAATATTGGATATACTAGGACGTCCGTGTTTTCAATACGTGCCTGTATAAAACACGGATTCCACGGTCGCGATGAATAGCCAAACCCACATCCCTAGACCCCTACGAGAGCGGCAAGTAACACTGCCAATTCTAGGGTTAGGAGACCCGGTCTCGACTCCTCGAGATGGTCTCCCACTGGACCCTAGAACCCGGTTACTTGTGCTCCCCGCCTTGGGTCTACCTAATGCGGAAAAGTAAATAATATACAACGGTGACATTTTCCGCTACCTGGAAGTGCCCCAATAAAAGAATATTACATACAAATGAATTTTACATGAATGAAAAAGAAAAAACTCTCATCTCACATAAAACCCCCGGCTATTCAAAAGCGACGATCCAATACAACATATCACAGCAACACATAATATCTCATATCATCAACGTAAGCAAGTATGCGTATCCCGATTGTCGTTGATGTATAGCAACGAAGCCGGCGATACACCACATACTACGCTTACGGTCACAGAAAAGAAAGTGTAAAACTACAACAGTTGGAATCCGCAACTTCCTTAGACATCGCATGCCTAACCAAATGAATTCCTTAGACATCACATGCCTAACAATTATAAACCCCGCATTTTAGTCTCATTATGGAAAACTCTTTTCAATATCAAGTCGGGCAATTCAACAAGATTCCCGACGTCCTGATCGAATGCTCGTCGCAAACTTTAGTAGACGGCCGCACCCCCAGATGCCGTTGACGAAGTGCACCAAGGCGGAACACCGCTGCCGCGAGCACCCGAACGGATGCTTTCGGCGACGGGGTTCTCCTACAGTCACTTGGTCGGGGCTAAGAGGTGTAGCTGTCTATTAAGTTTACCCGGCGAGTATCCGCGTACGGTACGTGATTGCGACGGACTTTTGATCACATCAAAATTCCGTGCCAACCGATCATCTGAGACTAAACTGCTATGTTTATAATATTCAAATCAGTTATCTCATAAATGCCTGTGGATTCCAAATATTGTATCACATTCTAGATAAATAGAAAAAGTTAAACTTTCCGATCGAATCATCAAGCACCCAAGATTTCCCCAATATATCTCAATACTTGAAATCAGTTTAAAAACATTCATCACATGCCACAGTACCAATGGTCCAGCCGTAGAAGGGTCAAGCCAACGCCTCACATGTGGCATGCCGTACTGCCCCAAACCCTAAGGTTCAAAGAGCAGTTCAAGACGGTCACATAATCGAGTTAAGGTTTGTTGTCTTCTAGAGGGTCCACCGAGTTACTTGCACGACTTAGAACATTCTTAAACACGAGAAAAAAAATCCAACTTTTGAAAAATTTTCCGACAGGGGAAAAAGTGAGTTATTGATATCCGTTCGAACTTTTTAACAGTTTCTAAAAGTTATCCGGAAAAAAACACATAGACAAAATCTGATACTCCGATCGAAACATCGAATCCCCAAAACAACCCAGAAAACTCAACTGTAGAATAAACATTAAAAATTCCCAGAGAACTCAGCACTGAATAAAAGAAGTTACTATGCAAAAATGGGTTGGTGACGTCATCATTGCGCCGCGGAACCGCCGCAGAAGGCATGCTTCTGCCGCGGTTCCGCCGCGCTTTGCACTGTTCATTGAAAACTTTTTGCATCGTAATTCTTAGAATTCCCTGCTGAATTTTTTAAGCATTTTTAATATTGAAAAATCCACAATTTTCAAAAAAAGACAGAGAGCAATTTGGATTCGGGGTTTCGGGTTCGATCGGACTTCAAACTCCGTCTAGACTTCGCCTAAAGCTCTAGCTTGGCTCTGATACCATTGTAGGGTTGCTAGGCACGCGCACAAGGGTCTATGAGGCATCAACCATGCCCGATTAAAAATTTAGCCGTGCCGAACAACCCGAATACGGAATTTTAAACTAGAGATTAGGCGAAAACTAACATGCTAAACATTTTATCACTAAGTGAGAGGGATTACAACCTTTGTAGATCCGGTCCTTCACTTCATATGCTCCGTGTTGTGGTCCCTTCGCTGCGATCATCGGGATCCGGACTCTCGAGAGGTTCCACGAAGAGAAAGACGCAACCTTTGCTTCCGATCTTCGATACTAAGATGATCTACCTTGAAGTTTCTTTAACACAAGCTAACACTCATGAAATGATGTGAACACCCTCCTCTAAATGGCAAGGGAAGATGAGGATGATGAAGTAGGATTTTTTGCTCTCTTTATTTATCTTTTTCTCATATTTATTCATTACCTTTTGAAAAACTAGTAAGCTTTTCATGAAAGAATGAAGGAGGAAGAAGATGAATAATCATTTGTGATGAATAATGCAAAAGAGATAATGATGAATTATGCAACCATGGTTGACTTAACCATTGTAGAGAATTGACTAGGGTTAGGGTTTGGGTTAGGTTAAAGCATGAGTCACTTGTAAATATCTTTATCATGACAAAAAGAAAACCTTCTAGAAACATCTAGAAAGCTTAACCCTTATCCAAACCCTAATCATGTTTAAACTCCACTAAACAAGTTACATTATTTATCATATCATGTTACAATATTATATATCACATATATAATATTTATCGTAACCAAATAAAATAATACAATTAACATATATCGCATATATATCAATGTATTACCCGAGTGAGAAAAAGAATCTTTTAGTGAGCAAATATTAGATAATGTAATTTAATATATCATATATATTATTATACATTAAATTATCGAATCAACACTTGATCCGACAATCCGGCTATATCGCATATAACCGACTAATATTTATCCGTGCCGATTCATCGAATCAACACTTGATCCGATGACCCGGCTGATATCAAATATCGCGAGAATACAATACGGTATCACATATCGCATTACCCTCGGTCCCGCACATATCACATATGTGCTCCTACTCCGTTTTGCCTGAGTCAAGAAACCTCTGTGTAGGACTCTAAAGAATCGTCAATACGCCGGCAGTAGGTGATGATCATATCAATCACCCACAAGCTACAAGTGGTCAGCTAAACGTAACAGCTACCCAGGTATTGAGCGCTCAGAAGATCAACAAGCAAGCCTGTACATTCTCCTGTGAATCCAAACAGTAACACTCCCGTACAGTCCGGTCTCGTCGTCTGATATGTTGCATATCTCGCCTAGGGGTGGTAAACGTCAGACCCCAGTAGCTCGATAAGTCGTGTCGATATGAGGTCTATAACAGTTCGAGAAACTACTGATAACACTTACCAGTAAATCTCAGCAACCCTGGCCAGGGATTTCCGGTTATAGCCAATCGAACACAGCACAACATCAACTCCCTATACCGGGAGAGACGAATCCCCTCCTATCGCTCATTGCCTCCATGTGATTCGGGACTGTACCCAAAAGCCACCTTTTTGCATGCCCTCTTGGACGTGGTATGATGGAAATCAAAGCACAGTGGGAATCACACAAGACTCTATGACGATCTCGGGTCAACAAACTACTCTGTACCAGTGTCACCGGAGAACTGCCATCTGACGTATGGTATAATACCATCTGGGAGTTCTCGGCGAGTCCGTCCAGTGTACCCAGTCTCTACTGAGCACCCGTACACCATCCTTGATGTCAAACACCGATGGATATGGGATCATCCATCGCCCATCATATGGGTCAAGATGCGTATACGCTAGTCTACTCTGGTGCATCGATGCCCTGTCTCGATACACCCTCGACTAGGAACAGTTATAGGATGTACTCGTCAACTACCGTGGCCCCACTAGTATGATCTCATCATAGTCCTAGTAGTCGAGTACATATCCTAAGGGCTTTATCAACATGTAATATAGAGACAATCAGAATACATGTTAAGATAAAGTACAACCAGATAGCATACTATCATGTCGAGCAAGAAAGTCCTCCCTATATATGTCCTAGCATCCACTACAATATACATCGTATGTACAGTAATGGCCTCTAGGGCATACATATAACTAACAAACAGAACATTCCATAAACCCCATTTTCAACTCAGAAAGCAACTACAGAAATTTGGTACGGCTCTGACACTCTCTTGCCGCGGAACCGCGGCTAAAACAGGGGTTTGGCCATGGTTCTGCGGTCCAACTGAAGCATTACTGTAACAAATTTTTACAGAAGCTTTAAAAATGCCTGCATGATTTTCTGCAATGTACCAAAAATTTTTGCGAGCCAAAAACAAATCGACAGAAAACTGATGCACTTGAAATCGGGTTTTCGGAAAATCCGTTCGATCGAACCTATAAACGCGTTAGAGCAAGCTAGACTAGGTTAATGGCGTGGCTCTGATACCAGTGTAAGTGCAAGGCGGCGCCCCGGCCGTTAATCCGAGGACAAAATGCGGAAATGATACTTTACATTAACTTTTGAACCGGCACCACCGTGCACAAAAAATCCCGGATCGGGCCATTAATCTAATCCTAGCTATCAAGAGAAGGGGTAGAGAGATATACCGAGCGATCCGTGTCCTTCAGTCTTCTCGTCGTCGTCCCGATCTCCCCGCGGAATCTCCGGTCTTCATCTCCTCGTCGGAAGGGCAGCACATTGCCGGGTTCTTTTACGGGCTCCCACCTCTGGACCGAGGCAACTCGAGCACGAAGTTGGCGAGCTGATTGGTAAGGTTTCTGCGTGTTCAAGTTTAGTTAATTACCGCAATAAAGACGGTTTCGCTTGTAGCTAGCCGGTTGAGTACGGGTCGTCCGCAGGGAGATGGGAATCTTTTTCTATGTGCTTTAATGAGTTAAGTCCAAAAGTCCAGATTTGTTTGTGATTAACTAAGTGCTAAAGTGATATGTAAAGAGAGCTTGTTAGGGTTAGGATTAGGTTAGTTTGAGTTAGGAGTCGCTCACTTCTTTCGTTGCCACTCTTAATATCGGTGTTACGGTAATCGGCAACAACGGGGATTAGCATGACTAGGAAGGAACTTGCGAGTATAAGCTGGGCTTTCCAACGCATAAGTTCTTCCTTTTGGTGCTTGTCCGTCCGTTCTTGGCTCTTAGCCTTAACCTCCGGTTAATTCAACCACAACCGGTCTCACTACGGAATCACCGCTATCATGTAGGATAGGGTGCCGTAGGGAGCGGATTGTGGTTCAATTAACGGGAGTTCGATTTAAGATGTTGGGCAAGGAAAGAGTGAGAGAGATTTCCATCTCTCAAACTTCCCTTATCCTACCCTAACAAGTATGGAAACTACTCAACCATTACAAGAAGAACGAAAAATAAAACAAAGGAGGAAGATAGAAAGAAAGAGATTAGAATATAACAACTAGCTATTTGCGACCTCACCTTGGCAAGGATCAAACGTAAGCATCATGATTGTTTAAGGATAAAGGAAAAGAGAATAAGAAACAACAATAAATAACAACAACTAAATTATCAATTGAAGATTACAAGCAATTAACATAACAAGAGCAAGACAAGTATAATAACAAAAAGAACTTCTTTATTCATCATTCTTCACTCACAAAAGCTCACTTCAAGTTTTTAATGGAGAAGAGATGAGAAGAGGAAGAAGAAGAACAAGTATTCTAAAATCTAAAATACATGATTATGCACACTTCGCTTTGGCAAGTTCTGGATTATTTATAGGCAGGGAACTGGAAACCTAGGGCAACAATCTGCCTCCTTACAAAATTACCCAACTGCCCCTGAAATTTCGTCAGCTGAGGAGTCCGTACGGCCGCGGTTCAGTGGCCTAAGCACGCTTATGCCGCGGAAACGCGGCCATTTAGGGGAATTGGCTCGTCGTATTTTTTGTGGTTCTTATTATCGATGTTTGGATCAGTTTGTTACACTTTGTTTCTCAGAATCTCTCCACAAGATGTCCATAATTTCAGCAAGTCAAAAGGAGATTTGATGTGGATCTTTTTGTCATGATTTCCTCGAGCTCCGCGTAGATTTCTTGGATCTTGTGTTGCTATTGAGCCTTGTGCATGAAAATGACATTGATTAGGCATTTTGTCTCTTTAAGCTGGTGTGCGGCAACATACGGATAAAGAGCGGAGACCCGTGTTTTATCTGTGGTTGACAGTAATCCAGATTTTGTCGTGCTTTTCCATGAATTTCACCGTTTAGAGCCGAGAACATATATCCTGCAATTGACTAGCAAACACGGCTCATGAGTACCTACCGATAAGCAATGTGATAAAAATTGGACGGTACAAAAATGCAAAAATCTGAAATGAACACGAGCCGACGTGCCCAAGAAGTGGTGTAGAAGAAGTGTAGAACACCGGGTCTCATGGGGTTACTAGAAGTTGACATATGAATGTCAAAGTGGAGGAATGAAGTTTTGGATGGTGCTATGGTATTTTGTGTGAGCCAAGAAGATAAAAAACCCTCACACAAAATTTGGACAGCCCTCATACAAGCTTGGCCGGCCCCTTCTCTTGAGGAATGAGAGAATGGAATGCAAGAGAATGAATGAGTGAGTGAGCCAATAATACAAGAGAGAGAAATGGTTATCATGAGAAGAAATGATCACTAGCTTAACTTTATACTCCATCAACAATCATGAAAACCATGTCCCCACAAAAGTCAAGCCATGATGAAGTCAAGAAGTCAAATGATAGTGCAACCATCATGAAGCAACAATATGCAAAGACCACCCTCCACAAAGCTAATTTGCACAATTGCAAATAAGCCCTCCTCCACCAATTTTCAGCCAAGGAAAGAAACAAAGGAAATTGGCCGAAACAGAAAGCAAACTGGAAATTTCATAAAACTGATCCCGTAATAAATTACAGGAAAACCCGCTATTTTATATACATACCCGCATTTGTATTCCGACCGAATACGAAAGCAATGAGACAAATCTACACTGTACAATACTAAGATCCGGCTTAAACCAAAGTCCGCTAGTATTAACCGTCCGATCATGATCCGTGCAATACCGCACGTATCTGATCGAACCCTACCATATCTCCATATGTCCTCTACAGTGTTTTGCCCGAAACTTGAGAAAACGGTCTGTGGGGGACTCTAAAGACTCGTCAATACTTTGGTTGTGGATTTAACCACTAGCACGTCAGAGGTATTAGCCATACGTAAAGGGCTACCAGGTATTGACCAAAAGGGACGTCGATGAGCGTACTCATCCTGACACCCTACTGAGCCTGTCAGTGACAATATCCGTACAGTCCGGTCCATTCGTCTATGAGCATCACATGGCGGGCCTAGGGGGTTGGTAAAAGTCAGACCCCCAAAAGCGGTACAAGTCGTGTCGGAGTGCAGCCCAGAACACCCTGAGATATTATTGGAATACCTACCAGTAAATCTCTTGCCTTGGCCAAGGACTTCGTGTAATGGCTCTCCTAGACACAGCGCGACCCCACCCACAATACCGGGAGAGACGAACCCCTGCAGATCCGCTCGCTGCCTCCATGTGGCTCGGGACTTTACCCAACTAAAACCTGTTTGCAGGTCTCCTTTGAGCGTGGTAGGGTAGTAATCAAAGTACAGTGGGAACTCACACGAGACAAATGACGATCTCAGGTCTATGAACTAACCTGTACACTTGTCACTAGGGAACTGCTATCTGACTTCTGGTATAAGACCAACTAGCATGTTCCCGGCGAGTCCTGTCCGGTGTACTCATAACCCAATGAGCACCTGTATACATCTTAGGTGAACCAACTGACACCAGTGGCTTATGAGACTGTCCACCGCCCCTCGTCGGGGTCTCGACTGTATACACTAGCCTACTCTAGGGTATCGATGCCCTGTCTCGAAAACTCCTACGACTAGGGACCTTTTAAGGATGTGCTTATAGACTACCAGCTCCCATGTATATGATCGCCCTCATACTGCTGGCTGTCAAGCAAGAATCCTAAGGGCTCTATCAACGCGCAATAGTGACCTGTAAGGTCACCTAAAGCAATACACGATGATAAAGATAAACCAGATAGCATACTATCATCTTGAGTAAGACTATCCTATCGGGATAGGTCCTCCATCAATCATTGCAATCACGTGCCTGCGATCCAATAATTGACTCTGAGAGCACTATCTCCAACAATCTCAACCTGGAAGTGCCCCAATAAAAGAATATTACATACAAATGAATTTTACATGAATGAAAAGAAAAACCCTCATCTCACATAAAACCCCCGGCTATCCAGAACATGACGATCCAATATAACATATCACAGCAACACATAATATCTCATATCATCAACGTAAGCAAGTATGCGTATCCCGATTGTCGTTGATGTATAGCAACGAAGCTGGCGATGCACCACATACTACGCTTACGGTCACATAAAAGAAAGTGTAAAACTACAACATTTGGAATCCACAATCACATTAGACATCATAAATCCGAAATATCACATACTTCGCATTTCATGCCTAACTATATGAATTCCACATATTGTATCACATTCCAGATAAATAGACAAAGTTAAACTTTCCAATCGAATAATCAAATACGCAAGATTTTCCAAATAGCTCAACACTTGAGTGGAGTTCAAAAAATCACAGAACATATTACAACCTCAGTGAACCAGCCGTAGAAGGGTCAAACCAATGCCTCACATGTGGCAACGCCAAACTACAGTAGAAGTTTTGACGGTCACATAATCGAGTTAAGGTTACGTTCTTCTAGAGGGTCCATAGATATGCTTGCATGTTTTTTCGAAAGTTTTGAACTCAAGAAAAAATCAATACTTGATAGTTTTTCGTGTCGGGAAAAATTGAGTTATTGATATTCATTCGAACTTTTTAACAGGTTCTAAATTATCCGGAAAACAAAACGAAGTTAAACTTTCTGATCGAATCAACGAATACAAAAGATCTCCAGAGAACTCAACACTTGAGCAAGATTAAAACTTCCTAGAAGTATATACTAATACCTACGGATTAACCCTACAAACACGAGACCTTAACTCCCAAGTATGGCCGCGGAACCGCCGCGGGAAGCATGTTCCTGCCGCGGTTCCACGGCGACTTTAGGGAGTTAGGGGCTCGTATTTTACAGTAATCCTTAGAATTGCCTGCTGAATTTTCTGAGTATTTTTAATACGAAAAAATCAAAATTTTTAAAAATTTCCAGAGAGTGGTTCAAAACCGATGTTTCGGGGTTCGATCGGACTTTTAACTTCGTATACACGTCGCCTAATGTTCTAGCTTGGCTCTGATACCACTGTAGGGTTATTAGGCACTGTCACAAGGGTCTATAAGGCATTAACCATGCCCGATTGAAAATTTAGACCTGCCGAACAACCCAAAGCAAGGATCTTTGCTAGATAATTAGGGTTAAACATGTAAGTAAACAACTTTACAACTAAGAGAGTGGGATTACAACCTTTGTAGTCCACTCCTTCGCTTCATAAGCTCCGAGTAGTAGTCCCTTCGCCGCAATCCATGATCTCCCGGACTTAAGAGAAGCTCCACAACCCGAATGATCCATGCTTGCTTGAAGTCTTCCTTTTCGAATATGATCTACCTTGAAGAATCTTTAACTCAAGCTCTCACTTCTCTAATCAAGTATTAGAGAAGAGAACACCCTGATCTAAGTGGTTAGAATAGATGAGGATGATGAAGTAGAAATTTAACTCTCTTTTGTTTTCATAATCTCACACTAATCCATTACAAAAGAAAAACCTAGAAAGCTTTTCAAGAGCTCAAGGAAGAAGAAGAAGAAGTTATTGCTTTTGTGATGAATAATGAATAAAACCTATGGTTACAAATACAACCCTTGAGTTAAGAATGAGTGGCTTAACTCATGTAGAGATTTAGCCTAGGGTGATGGGTTTGGGTTGGGTTAGAAAATATCAACAAAATATCTTCGCACAAAACAAAAGAAAAGCTTCTAGAAGCTTCATGAATAAGCTAACCCAAATCAAACCCTAATCATGTTTAATCTCCACTAATCATGTTGCATTAGTAATCATAACTTGTTACAGTATTATATATCACATATATAATATATTTTTGTAACAAATGAAAATAATAAAATTAACATATATCGCATATATATCAATGTATTATCCGGTGAGAAAATGAAATAATAAAGCGAACTAATATTAGATAATGTACTGTAATATATCACATATATAATTATACATTAAATTATCGAATCAACTCTTGATCCGACAATCCGGTGATATCAAATATAATCAACTAACATGTTCCGATTCATCGAATCAACACTTGATCCGATGACCCGGATATATCACATATACCCGGCCGATATCTTATATCGTGAGAATAGAATACGGTATCTCATATCTTATTATTCTCGGTCCCGCACATATCACATATGTGCTCCTACTCCGTTTTGCCTGAGTCAAGAAACCCCTGTGTAGGATGTTCACACTAGAATATTACATTTAATACCGCCCATTCTTATACTCGTTTGTTTATAGGTAGGTGCTTTTAATCCGTGTTTGCTACATAATTACAGTCTATAGGTTTCTAGTGCAAAATAACGCAAATGATATAAAATCTCCACTGTTACGCCAAAATCAAGAACATCTGTTGCCAGCAGATAAAAGCCGGGTTCCGATCATCCGTATCCGTCCAGTGCCGCGTACTAGTTCCAGAGACAAGACAAATGACAATGGTCATTCATGTCTCGGACATGCACAAAGCACGAGAGGAGCAGCACAAAGAACGAGGGAGGCAGCACAAGAATCAATGGGTGCGCGGAGCTCGAGGGAGAAAGGTCAAATCAATCAAAAGTGAAGCTATGTTTGGACTGTGCAGATCTGAAGAAATTGTGAAGGAATTTTGCAATGTTGGACATGTAGAACATCATAAGATAGCAACACAAGGAAACCCAGAAAATCCGAGATCCCAATTCCACAAAACCGCGGTGGAACCGCCGCCAAATGTGGGTTTTCGCGGCGGATCTGCCGCGGTTTCGTGTCATCATATGACCAAAATTTAGGGGTAGTTGGTTCATTACATTTAGGGCGAGAATGTTGCTCTAGGGTTTCAGCATGCAGCCTATAAATAGCCCAGTATTGTGCCAAGCCAAGGGTCTTCTTCATGCCTTCTTTTCCCATCTCTTTTAGTGTAGTTTAGTTTAGCTTCTTCTTCTTCATGTCTTCCTCCATTAAAATGTAGTGAGAGCATTGAGTGGATGATGAAATGAAGATGAGGGTTATTTTTCTTATCTTGTATTTTTATTTCATTGCATTGTATTTTTATTTCATTGCATTGTAATTTAATTTCTAGTGTAACTTTATTATTTGTTGTTAACTAGTTGTTGTTATTTTCTTTCTTGCTCTTTTCATTTCTTCTTTTATCCGTATTTTCAAGCGATGATACTCGACGGAGTTCCTTTCTAAGGTGAGGACCCAAGAGTTAGCTTGCTTCACTTGTAAAACCGTATTTTCCTTTCCTTTCTTCCTTCTTGTTTTGTTTTTTTTTCTTTTATAATGTGTGAATAATTTCCCACTTGTTAAGGCTAAGGAAGGTGGTATAAGGGACGGAGAAATCCATTGTGCTTCTCTTCGCCAAACATCTTGAAACGAACCCCGACCAAACAAACGCAACCCCCTCGCTTAGATGCGCTATACGTGACATATAGCCGCGACCTAAGTTGACAAGTCCTTTAAGCGCACTACAATGTGACATGTAGTTGTGACTTAATTGGATACATGGTTGCGGGTGTTTGGCCGAGGGTTGAAAATAAGCGTATTTAGAGGACGGACAAGGGGCACTAGGAATGGATTTAGCGTTGGAAAGCTTGCTTAAACTCACAAATCCCATTCCTATGTCCTCCTAATCCCCGCTACTTTCGATTATCCCAACATCGTTTTAAGAACGGCAAAACATAAGTACAAGACTGATCCTAACTCTACTAACCAACCTTAACCTTAACAAGTTTACTTGAACATAAAATATGATACTTAAGGATAGAACTAAACAAACATATACACATTCTTTATTGACTCGTCTAAAACTCGAACGGACATACAACCATCTCCCTGTGGATCGACCCGTGCTCAACCGACTAGCTGCATAACGACACCGTCCTGATCGCGGTTATAACTTTAGAACTTTGAACATCCGACACGCCAAAAGCGTGCGATCAAATGGCGCCGTTTCCGGGGAGACGGTAACGGATTTTCTTTCTTTTTATTCGGGTTAATATTCTTTTTGTATATATATATATATATATAATGAAATCTTTTTGTTATTTTTGATAATTTTTGTGTGCAAGTTTGCAGGCTAATCTGGAGCAAGTACAGTAATCTAATCAAGAAACAGAGGTTTTTATTAGGGTGTACAAAGAAGGGCACATGTATTGACCTAAGGTTCCGGCGCCGGCTCATCAATTTGAATGCGGAACCGCGGTCAAAGAGGGGATACGGCGGCGGTTCCACGGTCATATTAAGGCTTCTGAGCCCTAAATTTTTTCTGCCCTTTCTCTCTCCTCTAGTTCCCTCTCTGAATTCCACTATACTGTATTTTCTGCAGGTTTCTTTGCACAGAATTGCACAGCCGCCAAATAAATTTTTGTTGTTTTAGATTTTGTTTGTTTACCGCTTTGCATATATTAATACGGACATTAAGGGGCTATAACACCAATTTAGATTGGGTGGGGATTTCATCACCCTTCCTAAGACCCCATAAATCACTAATTGCATACGCATTTCCTTGAGCTAATAAAAAATACTAGACTCAGCCCTAAGGACATCGCGCTCAATAGGACAGAGGACTAGTTGTAGGCATCGGCCGTTGATCCTAATCTGACTTTGCGGTGTCTAGGCAAGTGTGTCTGAAGCGAGTGGTTACTTAATTAGGGCCACTACTTGTAGTGGAGAGCCTCCCACTCACCTGGCACTTACCTGGCCGCAATTGGCGGTGAAGAGGCGGTTTGAGGTCATATTTCTAGCCCTTTGGAACAGTTAGGAGCTGTCTAGGTGACCCTAGCTCTAAGCGTGTTTGTGCATTTTGTGATTGTGATTGTGTTTGTAAATTATAGTCCTATAATTCCATATTCTTTCAAACAAACAATTTTCAAAACTCCAAAAACAAACATTTTTTTCCTTTTAATAAAAATAAAAAAAATCCACATTCTTTTTCCCCTCCTTTTCTCTTCCTTTCTTTCTTTCTCTCTTCATATCATGGATACCCCACCTAGAAAAACTCTTGCCGAACTTTGGTATCCACAACCAGACATCACTTCTTACGGTTCTTGCTTTGGTCGAATTTCGAACGACCCCTCCATGCCCAAAATTTCATTAAAAGATCGCATAGACGCGTCTAGAACAAACACATGCCCTCCGCAATCCACTTTGTATCAACCTTTTCAACCTCCCGCACCCTCTTATGTTAATACCCCTTTTGCAAGTCGTCCTTTGTCCATCGCTGAACATATTGAACAATCCCGTAGCCGATCTTTCACTCCTTTCACCACTACAAATTCTTGGGATCAACAATTCCATTCACCTTCTTATCTAAATGTTGATCCTGCTCCTGTCCATCCATTCAATTCCTACCATTCCTACCCGACTTTTGCACCTTCCCTAGACATTGCTTCTGAACTGCCATTTGGGAGTTTTCAGTATCCAAACAACTTTGAATCTTTTACTGAAACCCCTTCACAACCCATGTCTAGTCTGGAACAGTCATTGGAAGACTTTAGGATAGCGTCGTACCAACAGATGATGGATTTGAATGCATCCATGGCCGCCCTCATACAACCTAGTGACCCGGTAGCTAGTTTTCAACAAGCTCCAAATTTTCCAATGTATGAAGAGGCGGTAGGGCAGGTTGAGAATTTGAGTAGAGAGAGTGAGCTGTACCCCCTTCCGAATCATGCCTACCCATTTCAACTTGAATCCCACAACTCTGGTTTTGAATGTCTATCTAGTGTTCCAAACGATTCATTGATTAAAGATAGAACAGATAATGAGTTGTGTGACTTTGTAGTGTTTGATTTGCCCGATTGTGAAGGGTCCCTTTTGAGTGAAACCACACCTAATCCTTTTGACCTCTACCCCTCCGTGTTAGAACCAGAATCGATTGAAATCCATGCTTTTGATTAGGTGTCTGAGGATATAGATTTTTACTTGATTGAGGATATTGACGCTGAGAATATTTTAGATGATGAACCCATAGATTTGGCTGAGTTTTTCCCTTCAATTCATCATCCCGAGTCATTAAATGTTTTTCCCGAACCCCATACGCGTCTGGATTTTGAGGATAAATGCATGGATGTGCTTAACATTGAGAAGAATTTTGAGGATATTTTTGAGGATGAAACAGTTCTTGTTGATGAGTCGGATTTTCCAATTCATCCTATCCCTTTCATTGACTGTGTACACCCTCATGAACCTTTAACCGATAACCTTCCTTAATCACCTACCTCCATCATTTCCATCGTTCCGACCTGGCAAGACACCGTATCATTTTCACTTCCTGTGTCTAGTTTACCGAGTTCGGCTTACCCATGGTTTTTCACGAATCTTGAGGGATTCGACCCCATTCTCGACGGGTTGATAGATTGGCACAATCACTTTTTACATATCATTCATCACATATTATGCTAATCTATTCACTCCATTTTCACCCTCAAGTTCGTATTCCACTTCTTTCTCTCTTTCACCATTCTTCTTATATACCGAGACCGTATACCACTTCTATCTCCATATGGTCTCGCATATTCTCCATCTCTTTTCTCTACGCCTTTTTCCACCAACCTGTACGTTATAGCTATAAAATCTTTGAATGGTTGGTGCTCACTTTTGGCCTGTGTAAGGCCTTGTATAGTTTGAAACTGTTTTCTTTTCCCCTAATCCTGAACTTCACCGCTTAAACAGTGGAAAAACTGTTTTACTTAAGTTTGGGATGGAACCTTTTTGTAAATATTTTTTGTTTTCCTTTTTAGTTTTGTATATAATTTGTTTTTAGGGAGCGCCGAAAATTTTGACCCTCTTGGTGTAGCCTGACAGTGAGGGCACTGTCAAGTTTAAGTTTGGGGGCGTGCTCGATAAGTTTTCTTCCTTTGCATTCATTTGTATATTTTGCATTTTCATACCTTATTAAAAACCCATAAAAATCGAAAAAAATTCCAAAAAATATAAAAACTTTGTCGTCAAGTTAGCAAATAGGGTAACTTAGATTTTTATTCTGAAAGTTTAGTTGATATGTTAGAAATAACTAAATTCTAGACTTAGGAATTGAAAATCATAAAAATAACCCACATTCTATTTAAACTTGGTGATTATACGTCCTTACAGTTTTTTTTATAGAAGTAGGTAATCTTGAGTTCAGTTCTTGAGTTAAGTCAAGATGAGGGGAAAGTATTGAAGCTTTACTGAAGGATAAGTCTGAAAAATAGTTTCTTTTCTTGAGTTCAAATTTAGAAAGTATATACCCTACAAACTGCACTTACACGCACCTTGAAACTTGGGATAGTAGAGGATACCTAGAAATACTCTTGCCTGAAAACCTAGTATGAAAGAAAAAACGGTATTTAAAGCCAAACACCAAAAGAGCATTATTGAAAAATATATCCGGTCTTCAAAAAGAAAAAGAAAAAAGAAAAAGAAAAATATAATAAAGTCATGACCTGGAAACTGCTATTTACGCTTTAAGCTCACACATTCACTAATCGGCTGTTAGTGCCTCAAGAAGCATTAATAGTCGCATAAAAGGTGTGTGAGCAACACCGGTCATCATAAATGAAAAGAAGTAGTATTAGGTATTAGGGCAAGGGTACTTTAGCTTGAATTGAATTCTCAAGTGTAGGGGTGAAATAATACACACACGTAGGGGTATACAATCGATGTTTGGATAAAAGATAGAAATAAAGGATAAGACTGATGTTTTCTGTAAAGTTGATAAAAATCCATGATTTGAGATCACACGCTTTAGAAGGAAAACTCAGAGATACCAATATCTTTCTAAACTTTTTTGGAACGTATAGGATCTAAGGTTAAATAGATAGGAGGTATGAAACATAAGGGTTGGATATTTTTAACTTAGGATGATAAAGTTTCTAACGTAGATACTAAACTGTAGGAGTAGAATCGATGTTAACTTATGACACTAGCTTGACGGGATTTTGTGGGTGTAATCCGCTGAAAACCCTCAGAAGACAACACTCCTCCTACTAGGGACACCTAGAGGTTTAACGGTTTGTTGCACAAGCTCGGTGCAATCGCGTTCCCTACGAATGTGAGGTTAGGACTTTTTGTGAATAATTGGTTTTCCTCGGGACGAGCAAAAGTTAAGTTTAGGGGTATGTGTTCACACAAGAATATTACATTTAATACCGCCCATTCTTATACTCGTTTGTTTATAGGTAGGTGCTTTTAATCCGTGTTTGCTACATATTTATAGTCTACATGTTCCTAGTCCAAAATAACGCAAACGATACAAAATCTCCACTGTTACGCCAAAATCCAGAACATCTTTTGCCAGCAGATAAAAGTCGGGTTCTGATCATCCGTATCCGTCCAGTGCCGCGTACCAGTTCCAGAGATCAGACAAATGACAGTGGTCATTCGTGTCTCGGACAAGCACAAAGCACAAGAGGAGCAGCACAAAGAACGACGGAGGCAGCACAAGAATCAATGGGTGCGCGGAGTTCAAGGGAGAAAGGTCAAATCAATCAAAAGTGAAGCTATGTTTGGACTGTGCAGATCTAAAGAAATTGTGAAGGAATTTTGCAATTTGGGACATGCAGAACATCATAAGATAGCAACACAAGGAAACCCATAAAATCCGAGATCCCAATTCCATAAAACCGCGGCGGAACCGCAGCCAAATGTGGGTTTTCACGGCGGATCCGCCGCGGTTTCGTGTCATCATATGACCAAATTTTAGGGGTAGTTGGGTCATTACATTTAGGGCCAAAATGTTGCCCTAGGGGTTCAGCACGCAGCTTTTAAATAGCCCAGTATTGTGCCAAGCCAAGGGTCTTCTTCATGTCTTCTTTTCTCATCTCTTTTAGTGTAGTTTAGTTTAGCTTCTTCTTCTTCTTCATATCTTCTTCCATTAAAATGTAGTGAGAGCATTGAGTGGTTGATGAAATGAAGATGAGGGTTATTTTTCTTATCTTGTATTTTTATTTAATTGCATTGTAATTTAATTTCTAGTGTAACTTTATTATTTGTTGTTAACTAGTTGTTGTTATTTCCTTTCTAGTTCTTTGCTTTTCTTCTTTTATCCGTATTTTCAAGCGATGATACTCGACGGAGTTCCTTGCTAAGGTGAGGACCCAAGAGTTAGCTTGCTTCACTTGTAAAACCGTATTTTCCTTTCCTTTCTTCCTTCTTGTTTTGTTTTCTTTTCTTTTATAATGTGTGAATAATTTCCCACTTGTTAAGGATAAGGAAGGTGGTATGAGGGACGGAGAAATCCCTTGTGCTTTGCTTCGCCAAAAATCTTGAAACGAACCCCGACCAAACAAACGCAATCCCCTCGCTTAGGCACGCTATACGCGACAAATAGCCGCGACCTAAGTCGAGAAGTCCTTTAAGCGCACTACAACGTGACATGTAGTTGTGACTTAATTGGATACATGGTTCCGGGTGTTTGGCCGAGGGTTGGAAATAAGCGTATTTAGAGGACGGACAAGGGGCACTAGGAATGGATTTAGCGTTGGGAAGCTTGCTTAAACTCGCAAATCCCATTCCTATGTCCTCTTAATCCCCGCTACTTTCGATTATCCCAATATCGTTTTAAGAATGGCAAAAGATAAGTACAAGACTAATCCTAACTCTACTAACAAAATTTAACCTTAACAAGTTTACTTGAACATAAAATACGACACTTAGAATAGAACTGAACAAACATATACACATTCTTTATTGACTCGTCTAAAACTCGAACGGACATACAACCATCTCCCTGTGGATCGATCCGTGCTCAATCGGATAGCTGCATAACGACACCGTCCTGATCGCGGTTATAACTTTAGAACTTTGAACATCCGACACGCCAAAAGCGTGCGATCATAGGTGTCTAAAGAATCGTCAATACGCCGGTAGCAGGTGATGATCATATCAAACACCCACAAGCTGCAAGCGGTCAGCTAAATGTAACAGCCACCCAGGTATTGAGCGATCAGAAGATCAACAAGCAAGCCTGTACATTCTCCTGTGAATCCAATCAGTAACACTCCCGTACAGTCCGGTCTCTTCGTCTGATATGTTGCATATCTAGTTTAGAGGTGGTATACGTCAGACCCCAATAACCGATAAGTTGTGTCGATGTGAGGCTCATAACAGGTCGAGAACCTACTGATAACACTTACAAGTCTTACCAGTAGTTCCTTATATTAGCCCTGGCCAGGGACTTCCAGTTATAGCCAATCGAGCACAGCACAACATCTACTCTCTATACCGGGAGAGACGAATCCCCTCCTATCTCTCATTACCTCCATATGATTCGGGACTGTACCTAAAAGCCTCCTTTTTGCACGCCCACTTGGACGTGGTAAGGTGGAAATCAAAGCATAGTGGGAATCACACAAGAATCTATGACGATCTCGGGTCTACAGACGAACAGGTACCAGTGTCACCAGAGAACTGCCATCTGACATGAGGTATAATACCATCTGGGAGCTCTCGGCAAGTCCGTCCAGTGTACCCAGTCTCCACTGAGCACCCGTACACCATCCTTGATGTCAAACACCGATGGATATGGGATCATCCATCGCCCATCATATGGGTCAAGATGCGTATACGCTAGTGTACTATGGTGTATCGATGCCCTGTCTCGATACACTCTCGACTAGGAACAGTTATAGGATGTAATTATCTATTACCGTGGCCCCACTAGTACGATCTCATCATAGTCCCAGTAGTCGAGACATATCCTAAGGGCTTTATCAACATGTGAGAAGTCAACATGTTAAGATAAAGTGAAACCAAATAGCATACTATCATGACGAGCAAGAAAGTCCTCTCTATATATATCCAAGCAACCATTATAATATACATCATATGTAAAACAATGGTCTCTAGGGCATATATATAACCAACATCCTTTGAGCCGTGGTAGGGTAGTAATCTAATTGCAATAGGAACACACTTGAGAAGAATTGTGATGTCAAGTCAACGGACTAACCTGTACTCATGCCACCCGGGAACTGCTACCAGCAGTTCCTAATGAGTCCATCATGTGTAACTCATAACCCAATGAGCACTTGTATGATATCTCCGGTACGACGTACCAATGGCTGTGGGACGGACCATCTCCCCTGCTGGGATGAGAAGCGTATACACTAGTATACTCAGGAGTATCGATGCCCCGTCTCGATAATCCTAAGACTAGGGACCTGTATAAGGATGTGCTTATAGACTACCCAACCTCCACTAGTGTGACTGCCATCACAACGCTGGTAGTCAAGCAATGATCTTAAGGGCTCTACCAATATGTATAAGCGATATGGTAAAAGAAACATATGAACATATTGAGGTAGAATCAAACCAAGTAGCATACTACCATTTTGAGCAAGACTGTTATTATAACTGTGAATATCCTAAGCTTCCAATATGTAATATACAATCTAGTATGATACAATAATAGCCTCTAAGTCATATCTCACTAACAATCTCCCACTTGCACTAAGGCCATGTATTGGCATATCGCAGACCTATCTTCTCGATTAGCCTCTCGAACTGTATCTGAGGGATGACCTTTGTGAGTGGATCTGCAGTGTTGTTCTCTATCTCTACTCTCTGCACCTCGATCTCCCGGCGATCAACGATCTCCCTAATCATGTGGTACCGCCTCAAGATATGTCTCGACTTCTGATGAGACCTTGGTTCCTTCGCTAAAGCTATAGTGCCATTGTTGTCACAATACAGCGGTATTGGATCAACAATGGACGGAACCACATGAATCTATGTCACGAACTACCTGATCCAGACTGCTTCTTTTGTGGCGATACATGCAGCGATATACTCCGCTTCCATCGTAGAGTCAGTAATGGTGTCCTGCTTGGAGCTCTTCCAACAGACCGCCCCTCCATTGAGGGTAAAGACATAACCCGACATGGACTTAGAGTCATCCTTGTCACTCTGGAAGCCGGAGTCGGCGAAGGCCTCGACCTAGAGGTCTTCTCTATCGTACACTAAGAACATCTCCTTAGTCATTCTCAGCTACTTAAGAATGTTCTTCACTGCTGTCCAGTGCTTCTCTCCTGAGTTTGACTAATACCTGCTTATAACGCTCAGTGCGTAAGCTACATCCGGTCTGATACACAACATCACATATATTATAGAGCTTACCGCAGAAGCGCAGGGTATAATAGTCATACGATCACTTTCCAAATTAGTCTTGGGAGACATCTCTTTGGAGAGGGTGATTCCGTGACAAGTCGGTAAATTACCGCGCTTTGAATTTTCCATACTAAATCTTTTCAGTATGGTGTCAATGTACCTTGACTATGAAAATCCTAACATCCGTTTAGATCTATCATGATAGATTTGGATCCCCAGAATGTAGGTGGCATCACTCAGATCCTTCATAGAGAACCTTTGTCACAAGAATCCTTTGACAGAATGTAGCAGAGGAATGTTATTTCCTATCAGGAGAATGTCATCCATTTACAAGATGGGGAATACCACGGTTCTCGCTGCAATTTTACTATAGATGCATGGTTCATCTGGATTTTTGATAAAATCGAATTCCTTGACGGTCTCATATAAACAGATGTTCTAACTCCGTGAAACCTACTTTAATCCATAAATGGATTTAAGCAACTTGCACACTCTTCTACTGCTCCTACTCTCTATGAAACCCTCCGGCTGATCCAAATAAACACACTCTTCTAAATTTCCATTTAGAAAAGCGGTCTTTACGTCCATCTGCCAAATTTCATAATCGTGGAAGGAAGCAATGGAAAGAAGGATCCAAATGGATTTGAGCATAACCACTGGAGAAAAGGTTTCATCATAGTCCAAACCAGGTCTTTGACGATAACCTTTTGCAATAAGTTTAGCCTTATAGATTTCAACCTGTCCATTTACACCAATCTTCTTTCTGAAGATCCATTTGCAGCCTACGGGTTTTACCCCTTCTGGAGAAATGTCCAAAGTCCATACTTTGTTGGTGTACATAGACTCCATTTCGGTCTGCATTGCATCCATCAATTTTACCGAGTCTCTGCTCTTAATGGATTGATGGAAACTAGTTGGCTCATCATAGTCGATGATGCAACTCTATCCCCGTCTATGAGAATACCGTAGTATCTCTCGGCCGGATGAGACTGCCTACTAGTCCTGCAGAGTGGTGCGGGGATATCCGGTTCTTTCAAAACTTCTGGTTCCACCATTCTTTCAGTAATAGCTTGTGGTTCTGGAATTTCTTCTAGTTCTATTATGCTCCCGCTTATTTCTTTTTCAAGAAACCGAGTCTCCAAAAAGTGGGCATGTCGATAAATAAAGACATTTTGTCCCTCCGCGTAATAGAAAAGATACCCCCTGGAGTTCTTTGGTTATCCCGCAAACTTATACAGTACTGAGCGTGCCTCGAGCTTGTTCGCATGCTGCTTTTTTATAAAATCTAGACATCCCCATATCTTTAGATACTGAAGATAGGTTTTCATCCCACTCCACATCTAATATGGTGTGGTAGGCCCTGACTTAGTAGGAACCTTGTTCAAAAGATATGCAGCTGATTCTATTGCATAACCCCAGAAAGATCGCGGCAACTCAGCGTTACTCATCATGGAACGTACCATATCCAATAAGGTTCTGTTCCTCCTTTCTGATACACCGTTGTGTTGAGGTGTGTATAGAGGAGTAAGCTGAGAGAGAATTCCATTCTCTTTTAAGTAATCCAGAAACTCGACACTTAAGTATTCACCACCTTGATCAGGTCTAAGTGTCTTGATAGTTTTGCCGGTTTGTTTTTCTACTTCATTCATATATTTCCGGAATTTCTTAAAGGCCTCGAATTTATGTTTCATCAAGAATACATGTCCATAGCTTGAGAAATCATCCGTAAAAGTAATGAAATAGGAATAACAACTTTTTGCATGTGTAGACATTGGACCACATACGTCGCTGTATATGAGTCCTAAGAGCTCGCTCGCTCTTTCTCCGTGTCCAATGAACGGAGTCATTGTCATCTTTCTTTTGAGACATGATTGACAAATTGCATAAGACTGATATTCAAACGGATCCAAATACCCCTCTTTATTTAATTTCATCAGCCGTGTTTCCTTGATGTGACCCAGTCTACAATTCCATAAAACAGCCTGATTTAATTTTGGAGACTTACTTTTGAGTGTGTTTTGGACGTTGAAAACCTGAGCTTTATATAATACGTATATACCAGTATTTATTGTACATGATGTAGCATATATGTATGCCCTAGAGGCCATTATATGATAGTGTATGTACCGGTATGTGTGTGTGTGTGTGTATTCAGAGGACAGTCTTGCTCGATATGATGGTATGCTATCTGGTTAATCTTTATCTTGACATGTTCACTTGATCATGCTTTTACTCATTTGGTAGATGTTGATAAAACCCTTAGGATATTTGCTTGACTACTGAGATTATGATGTGGATCGTACTAGTGGGACATGTGTAGTTTATAAGCATATCCTTGAAATGATCCTAGTCGAGGGTGTATCGATATTCCAGAGTAGACTAGCGTATACCATTCTTGTCCCATATGATGGGCGATGGATGATCGTATATCCATCTGGTATGGTGACACTAAAGATTGTATACGGGTGCTCAGTGAGACTGGGTACACTGAACGGTCTCGCTGAGAACTCTTATGTGGTATTATATCTATCGTTGGATAGCAGTTCTCAGGTGACACTTATACAGGTTAGTCTGTAGACCAGAGATCATCATGGAGTCTTGTGTGTCTTCCCATTGTACTTTGATCTACACCCTAGCACGACTCTACTGAGTCATGCAAACAGGTTTATTTTGGGTACAGTCCCGAGGCACATGGAGGCGATGAGCGATAGGAGGGGTTTCCTCTCTCTCGGTATTGGGGGTTGATGTTGGGCTATGTACGATTGGCTATAACAGGAAGTCCCTGGCCAGTGCTGCTGAGATTTACTGATAAGTGTTATCAGTAGTTTCTCGATCTGTTATAGACCAAATACCGGCATGACTTATTGAGTTATTGGGTTCGACGATACCATCTCTAGACTCGATATGCAGCATATATGACGAAGAGACCGGACTGTACGGTAAGTGTTTTCAGTTGGCTCGACGGGAGTTTTGACAGGTTCGCTTGCTCTTCTTCTGATCGCTCAATACCCGGGTGGCTGTTACGTTTAGCTGACCACTTGCGACTTGTGGGTGTTTGATGTGATCATCACCTACTGCCGGCGTATTGATGAGTCTTAGAGTCCCACACAGGAGTTTCCTAGCTCAGGAGAAACGATGTGGTGTGCATATGAGATATGGGCTGGAGCTCCATTAAATGCGTGTATATGATACCGTGTTTTAATCGAGCGTTTTCTATTAGTCGGGTTGTATGAGATATGACCGGTTTATTAAATCAAGTGTTGCTTTAATTTGACTTTTATCTCATTTACATAAACCTTTTCTATTTGGATGTATGCATGTATGCATATACACATGTTGATGTGAATGCACACAAACATGCATATATGTGTGTCATGGTTGTTGATATATAGAAGATGGCAATACAGGACTCACATGGTAGATAAATATGCATATATATATTTTCATTATTGAGAAAAAGAAATGATTAAATCATGGTTGATTTTTTCTTCATCACTATTCTTTACTTGACCAAAGTAAGACCATGGTTTAATTTCATTTGCTCTTTACCTCACATATGAAAATATTTAGATATTTATTAACCATGGTTACTTGAGAGAGTGTCCCTCATATATATTTTCTTTTCTCATTTTATTTTGAGGATTATCCATCATAAATGAGCTCAAGCTAGCCATCTTCATCTTCTTCCTCTTTCATGCTCTCTTGAGTTTTTCCGTTGAGTGAAGAAAAGAAAAAGAAATGGTTTTTAAGTGAGAACACAAACCACATCACCATTCTACATTTGTTTAGCCCATTAGTGTAGATTTTTTGCTTTACCTTCATCTTGATCAAGTGGAGCAAGGAGCTTAAGCAAAGGGACTCCGGGTGGATCGTCGTGGACTTGGAAGGATTCAAGCAAGCCGGTTCAAACTCTAGGATCCAAGGAGTCAAAGAGGGAGGTCTACAAAGGCTGTATTTCTTCTCACTTAGTCTTAGACACTACTTACTATATGATACTACAAGTTGTTACTCTAACTTTCTAGTTCGATTCCTAAGTTAGTTTGTTTATCACCTGCTAAAATTTTAATATAGCATGTGTGATCTTGCAAAACCCTAGTCAAGGTGCTAAGGAAACGCTACATTGGTATCAGAGCCAAGCTAGAAACTTAGACGGTGTTAAATATTACGAAACCGAAACAACTCTGAAAAATACGGATCTCTGGAACACTGAATATTACTCTCTGTCGATTTTTAAATGATCTGTAAAAATTATTTAATCAACCGCGGAAGACTGTATGTGATACATATAGAACACAGAACAAAATTGAGACAATTCCCTCGGATTTCACCCGAGCACCAAGCCTAAAAAACTGAGCCGACCGGCCATTTATGCCCAAAATTGCCTCGATTTTCTCCTGTGGTCTAGTCTGTAGATTTTGGGGTTTCAGGTATTGTGTGTTTAGCCCAAAATTTCATGTGATGTTTATTTTGCTTAGGGGCTAATTCAGAGTATTTCGTAGTCGTAATTTTAAACATTGTATTGGTAACTTGAATGACGTTTGACTGTTCGAACGGATATCACACACCACCTCATTACTCTCGCTGAAATTTTCCATGTGTTGGAATTTCCCAAGTTGAATATATTCGGAAGATCGTGCAAGTATCCCTATGGACCCTCTAGAAGAACGTAACCCTAACTCGATCCAATGGCCATGGAACCGCTGCTAAACCTTAGGGTTTGCCATAGTCCTGTGGCGCCATAGGTGAGGCAAGGGTTGACCCTTCTACGGCTGGTCAATAGACACTGTGGCACATTTTTGGGTATTTTGAATTTGCTCAAGTGTTGAGCTTTCGGGGCAATTTGTGGGTGTTTGTTGATTCGACGTTTGTAGGGTTACTAGACACTCTAACAAGGGTTAAGGAAGCATCAAACATGCCCGATTAAAATTTTAGCCGTGCCTAACAACCCTAAACAAGATCTTTGCTAGAAAATTAGGGTTTCACATGCTGGTAAAACACATTTACCACTAAGTGAATACGAAATACAACCTTTGTAGATCGGTCCTTCACTTCGTTAGCTCCTTGTTGAAGTCCCTTCGCAGCGATCATGGATCTCCCGGACTCTTGCATGGCTTCACGAGGCGAAAGATGCGTCCTTGCTTGAAGTCTTCGAGGCCGAAGATGATCTACGTCGAGGGAATATCAACTCAAGCTACTACTTCACTAACAAGAGAATTAGTGAAGCAAACACCCTATACTAAAGTGCTAGTCTAGTAGAGGATGGAGAAATAAGAAGTGGATTCTTTTTAGAATTTTATTTCTCACACTCTTTCTCACTTTGGATCAAACCCTAGCAAGCTTTTCTTTTGAACAAAGAAGAAGACGAACAAAACAAAGAGATGAAGATAATGATCAAGTGAGTGAGCTAACCATGGTGAGTGAGTATCATATAGTAACTCATGTAGAAACATTATCATAGCTAAGTGTGATGGTTAGGTTAAAAATCCAAAGTAAAAACAAATTTAGTGGACTTTAGTCAATGCATCCACAAGCTTCCACAAGCTTCATGCATTTTCTAATTTTCCACTAATTTTGTAATTACTTTAAATATATTAAACCCAACATAACAAATAGTATGGTGTAAGTCTCATACACCCATGAATGTTGTATCATCAACCATGATACAAAAAGAAAACATATTTTAATATATATCACATATATATTAAAGTTGTGTACATGTGAGAAAAAACCTAAAGTGAACAAGTGTTAGTTAATGTAAACCAGTATATCAAATATACAATTATACAATAAATTATTAAATCAACACTTGACTTAATAATCCGGTCATATCACATATAACCGACTAGCATCCAATGTATCGACTTATCGAATCAACACTTGATTCGCTAACCCGGTTATATCACATATAACCGACCGATACAAGAAGTCGAGAGAATAGAATACGGTATCACATACACGCATCATTCTCGGTCTCGCACATATCACATATGCGCTCCTATTTCGTTTTGCCTGAGCCAGTAAAACCTCTATGTAGGACTCTAAAGACTTGTCAATACGCCGGCAGTAGGTGATGATCACATCAAGCACCCACAAGCCGTCAGCAGTACTAGCTGGACGTAACGGCTATCCGGGTATTGAGCGATCAGAAGATCAGCAAGCAAGCCCGCTCCAACTCCTGTAAAAGCCTGCCAGTAACACTTCCCGTACAGTCCGGTCTCCTCGTCTGATTTGTCGCATATCAAGTCTAGGGGTGGTAAACGTCAGACCCCAACAACCGATAATTCGTGCCGATGTGAGGCTCATAACGGGTCGAGAAACTACTAGTAACACTTACCAGTAAATCTCTAAATCAGCCCTGGCCAGGGACTTCCCTGTTACAGCCAATCAAGTACAACGCAACATCAACCCCCAATACCGAGAGAGACGAAACCCCTCCTATCGCTCATTGCCTCCATACGACTCGGAACTGTACCCAAAAACCACCGATTTGCATGCCCTCTTGGACGTGGTAAGGTGGAAATCAAAGCACAGTGGGAATCACACAAGTCTTTATGACGATCTCGGGTCTACAGACTAAACTGCATAAGTGTCACCAGAGAACTGCCATCTGACGTGAGGTAAAATACCATCTGGGAGTTCTCGGCGAGTCCGTCCAGTGTACCCAGTCATCACTGAGCACCCATATACCATCTCTGATGTCAAACACCAATGGATATGGGATCATCCATCGCCCATCTCATGGGTCGAGAAGCGTATACGCTAGTCTACACTAGTATATCGATGCCCCGTCTCGATACATCCACGACTAGGGACCTTGAAGGATGTACTTATGGACTACCATGTCCCCACTAGTATGATCCGCATCATAGTCAAGGTAGTCAAGTACACATCCTAAGGGCTTTACCAACATGTAACTATAAGACAGTATAAAGAGATAAGTATATATGTTAAGATAAAGAGCAACCAGATACTATACTATAATGTCGAGAAAGAAAGTCCTCTCTATATATATCCAAGCATACAATATAATATACATCATCTATACAATACTGGCGTCTAGAGCATACATACAACTAACAATCTCCCACTTGCACTAGGGCCAGCTGCTGCAGTATCGCATACCAAGCATCCCGAAGAGTCTCTCAAACTGTATCTGGGGAATGGCCTTCGTGAGTGGATCCGCTGTGTTGTTCTTCGTGTCAACCCTCCTGACCTCGATCTCCCGGCGATCAACTATCTCCTGGATCAGGTGATACCGCCTCAGAATATACCTGGATCGCTGATGGGACCTGGGTTCCTTGGCCAAAGCCACCGCTCCATTGTTATCGCAATACAAAGGTATTGGATGCTCAATGGATGGAACCACTCCAAGTTCATTAATGAACTTCTTGATCCAGACAGCCTCTTTGGCAGCATCGTTGGCAGCGATGTATTCAGCCTACATCATCGAGTCTGCCACGGTTTCCAGCTTGGAACTCTTCCAGCTAACAGCCCCACCGTAAAGGGTAAAGACAAATCCCGAGTGCAACTTAGAGTCGTCCTTATCACTCTGGAAGCTCGAATCGGTAAAGGACTCCACTTGGAGTTCTTCGTTACCATACACCAAGAGCATCTCTTTAGCCCTTCGTAAGTACTTGAGAATGCTCTTCACAGCTGTCCAGTGACTCTCTCCAGGATTAGCTTGATACCTACTCACTACACTTAGTGATTATGCTACATCGGGTTTGGTACATAGCATCGCAAAAATGATAGAGCCTACAGCCGAAGCATAGGGTATCCCTTGCATGCGAGCTCTCTCCAAATCAGTCTTGGGAGACATCTCTTTGGAGAAAGTGAGCCCTAAGATCGTGGGTAAAAACCCAAGTTTGGACTCTTCCATATTAAACCTCTTTTGTATGGTGTCAATGTACCAGGATTGGGACAATCCCAATATCCTTTTAGATCTATCTCTATAGATCATAATTCCCAGTATGCAGGAGGCATCACCTAGATCTTTCATTGAGAATCTTTGTGATAAGAAGAGCTTGACCGATTGCAGCATAGGAATGTCATTTCCTATCAAGAGTATGTCGTCCACGTACAATACGAGGAAGAAAACCTTACTCTCTGCCACCTTCTTGTAGATACAAGGTTCATCTACGTCTTTGACGAAATCAAACTCTTTGATAACGACGTCAAAGCAGATGTTCCAACTCCGCGATCCTTTCTTTAATCCATAGATGGATTTAAGCAGCTTACGCACTGATCAGTCGAAAATATTGTATATTTTAGCCGGCAATTTCCCCATCTTTTGCATACATTTAGAAGTGTTCGGTATTCATATTTCACATATTAGCAAATCAGTCGTAAAATACCAGATTGCATGTATTAGACTTTTAAACCGACACTTTAAGGGAAATTAACCGCATTTCATGGCATCGCATCATTTCTGTATTTGCGCAACACTTGTCTTGGGTCTGTGCAGGAAATACGGATGAAAAACCAAGAGCTGATCAAAAATTACGCCAACTCAAAGATTTCAGATCTGGTAGCATTTCAGAAGTAGATATAAAATTCAACATATCAAAACAAGGCCCAGATATTATATAGCAAATTACCTGAAAGTATGGAAGCCCAAGGCCCACAAGGAGCCGCGGATCCGCGGCAGGAGCCTACTTGGGCCGCGGATCCTCGGCTGTTCAAAAGCTTCAGCTCCCCATTTCTGCTGCAAAATTCATCTCTCAGGGCCCACATTCATTTCATACATGAAAAATTCCAGAATTCTCTCGAAGCTACTGCCAGATCAGCAAAGAAGATTAAGCAAGGCTAATCCTAATTAAGCTCCTAACTAACCTCTTCTAGAAGCTCCCTCCTAACTAATCACATCTAGAAGCTTCTCCCCTAACTAACTTTTGGAGGGAAATTTGAATTTCTTCAACAAACTTTAGGAGGGAAACTTAGAATTTGAAATCCTAGATCTAGGGTTTGGTTATCTATAAATAGGAGCCTAGATCTAAGGGTTGTGGTTAATCTTCATTAGTTAAATAATCTCTCATTCCCTCTTTCATCATCTTCTTCCACAAGTCTAGTGACAAGGCTTGTGCGAAACCCTAACCCTAATTCCACTCCAAATCCAAGATCTTGAGTACCAAATCAAGTGAGAAGCCTTCAACCTTTTAGGAGCCGAGCCGATCTTCAATCGGGCAAGTGATCCAAGCCGATCCGCGATCCACGGAGACGAGCGAAGCCAAATCCACGATCAAGTTCTTCCTCTTGTAGTTCTTGAGCGAATGTAACTAAATTGTTGATATAAATAAAAGGTGAAATTCTTTAATCTTGCTTTCTTTTAATTCTTGCATCATGATTAGATCTCAATTTGTAATTGTTGTTCTTGTTGTGATGTTTGAGTAAAACTCCGCTCGTAAAGGAGTCGAGACGATTGTAGAATGATGATGTAACAAATCTTAATACGATTTTTAAGTCCTACGAGTTTTGTAAACCCTAGCAAATTCAAGAATCGATGACCTAGTTTCGTAGCGATGCTTTCTTGATTGTGATCGCTCGAAATTAGGGATCTACAATCGTTTCTTGAATTTACTAGAGGCTAGAATATGAATGATATCGACGAAAGAACAACGGATAAGATGAAACCCTAGTTTCACAAGAAATCCCTAATTCTCGATTGATCATCATCGATCTAGTATCAATTCATCGAAGGATAAGAATACGTAATTGTAAGATTACATCACATCTATAGATCCGATCGATTCCTACGAGCCTCATTTCGATTCTTGAGATTTGGTTTGGAAAAATCAACAAATTACCACTTCTTGATTTTTAATGCTTTCTTAGATCTAGATTTTTCTCTTTCTTGAAATACAATTTTAAATCATGAAATGTTTTCTTTTCTTTTCTTTAAAATTTCAATTCATCTAATTCGAAAGACGAACTATTACACTGTCCCTGTGGACGATCCGCACTCACTTACAATCTACATCCGACACCGTAGTTGATTGCGGTCAAATAATTTTTGGTTGTGATTTCTTTACAATTTTCTACATACACAACGGAAATTCTTTACAATCAAATGGCGCCATTGCCGGGGATCATTTGATTCGATACTTTTACATCCAATCAAGAAATTTATAACAATCACGCACCTTCCCGCTGCTCCCACTATCTACGAAGCCCTCTGGTTGAGTCATGTACACGCACTCTTCTAAATCACCGTTTAGAAAGGCGGTCTTAACATCCATTTGCCAGATTTCATAGTCATGATATGCAGCGATGGCAAGCATGATCCGGATGGATTTAAGTATAGCCACTGGAGAAAAGGTTTCGTCATAGTCCACACCTGGTCTTTGACGAAAATCCTTTGCAACAAGTCTAGCTTTGAAAGTCTCCACTTTCCTATCCACACCAAGTTTTTTCTTGAAGATCCACTTGCTCCCAATGGGTTTTACCTCTTCAGGAGCATCTTCCAAAGTCCATACTTTGTTGGTGTACATGGATTCCATCTCGGACCGTATTGCATCCAGCCATTTCACTGAGTCCCCACTCGTGATGGCTTGTTCGAAGCTAGTTAGGTCATCATCCTCCATGATGCAATCCTCACTTCCACCATCCATGAGAAAACCGTAGTATCTCTCGGGTGGGCGAGGAACCCTACTAGATCGGCGGAGTGGCTGGGGTCATCGGGAACTACCGAATGCTCTGGTTCCACTAAATCTTCAGCTGCAGTTTGTGTATCATGAACCTCTTCCAGCTCTACCACTTTGCCACTAATTTCTTTTACAAGAAATTCCTTTTCTAAAAAGGTGGCATGTTGAGCAACAAACACATTTTGTTCCTCACTGTGGTAGAAAAAATACCTATATGAGTTCTTTGGATATCCCACAAACTTGCAATGAACTAACCGTGCTTCGAGTTTGTCCGGATTTTGTCTTTTGAAATAGGCCGGACAACCCCATATCTTAACTCGTTTAAGATATGGCCTCTTCCCACTCCATACCTCATATGGTGTGGTAGGTACAGATTTAGATAGAACTTGATTCAATATGTATGCTGTTGTCTCCAGCGCATACCCCTAAAAGGAAATAGGTAACTCAACTGTGCTCATCATAGAGCGCACCATATCTAATAGGGTGTGTTCATATCAGATTTTTGCATTTTTATACCGCCCAATTTTTATCATATTACTTATCGGTAGGTACTTTTGAGCCGTGTTTGCTAGTCAATTGCAGGATACAGGTTCTCGGCTCTAAACGATGAAATTCATGGAAAAGCACGACAAAATCCGGATTCCTGCCAACCACAGATAAAACACGGGTCTCCGCTGTCTATCCGTATGTTGCCACACACCAGTTTGAGAGACAAAATGTCAAATCGATTGTCATCTTCATGCACAAAGCACAATGGCAACACCAAGTCCAAGAAATCTACGCGGAGCTCAAGAAAATCATGACAAAAAGATCTATATCCAATCACGTTTTGATCAACAGAAATTCTGGATAAATCGTGAAGAAATTCTGAGAAAAAACATATACCAGACTCATGGGCACAGCTTACCAGGGAAGTACCAAAAAACTCATGCCCCAATTCCACCATATGGCCGTGGATCAGCGGCCAATAGTGGGTCTAGGCCGCGGATCCGCGGCCGTTCTGGCGTATCACATGATGACATTTCAGGGGCAGTTGGGTAATTTTGTAAGGGGGCAGATTGTAGCCCTAGATTTCCAGTTCCCTGCCTATAAATTGTTCAGAACTTGCCAAAGCCAAGGGTGCTTAATCTTGTATTTTAGGTTTTAGAATACTTGTTGTTCTTCTTCCTCTTCTCATCTCTTCTCCATTAAAAACTTGTAGTGAGCTTTTGTGAGTGAAGAATGATGAATAAAGAAGTTCTTTTTGTTATTATACTTGTCTTGCTCTTGTTATGTTAATTGCTTGTAATCTTCAATTGATAATTAGTTGTTGTTATTTATTGTTGTTTCTTTCTTATTCTCTTTTCCTTTATCCTTAAACAACCATGATGCTTACGTTTGATCCTTGCCAAGGTGAGGTCGCAAATAGCTAGTTGTTATCTTCTAATCTCTTTCTTTCTATCTTCCTCCTTTGTTTTATTTTTCGTTCTTCTTGTAATGGGTGAGTAGTTTCCATACTTGTTAGGGTAGGATAAGGGAAGTTTGAGAGAAGGAAATCTCTCTCACTCTTTCCTTGCCCAACATCTTAAATCGAACTCCCGTTAATTGAACCACAATCCGCTCCCTACGGCACCCTATCCTACATGATAGCGGTGATTCCGTAGTGAGACCGGTTGTGGTTGAATTAACCGGAGGTTAAGGCTAAGAGCCAAGAACGGACGGACAAGCACCAAAAGGAAGAACTTATGCATTGGAAAACCTAGCTTACACTCGCAAGTTCCTTCCTAGTCGTGCTAATCCCCGTTGTTGCCGATTACCGTAACACCGATATTAAGAGTGGCAACGAAAGAAGTGAGCGACTCCTAACTCAAACTAACCTAATCCTAACCCTAACAAGCTCTCTTTACATATCATTTTAACACTTAGTTAATCACAAACAAATCTGGACTTTTGGACTTGACTCGTTAAAGCACATAGAAAAAGATTCCCATCTCCCTGCGGACGACCCGTACTCAACTGGCTAGCTACAAGCGAAACCGTCTTGATTGCGGTAATTAACTAAACTTGAACACGCAGAAAATCTAACAATCAAATGGCGCCGTTGCCGGGGAAACGGTAGTTTATTTCTTTGTGTAATTTCAGGTTAATTTGTGAATATAAGGCTAACTGAAGAAAAAAAATACATTGTAAAAAATCATCTTGTTATTTTTGATTAGTTTTTGTGCAAGTGTGCAGGATAATACGAAGTTCGAGTTCAGTGCCAAAGACGTGGGAAGTTAGACCAACATCTCGCGGCCACACCACGACGGATCAAGACGAAGCCAACGGTCTACTATACAATTCTGGAGCAGATCCAGTGAGAAAATCACAATTCGGGAGCTCCAAAAAGGAAGAGGACACCCAACAGAGCACAACCCAGAAAACTGAAGGCCCAAGCCCACCATATTGCCGCGGAACCGCGGCATAAGCTAGCTTAGGCCGCGGAACCGCGTCCAGTTAGTGTCTTCAGGGTGCCAAAATTTCTGTAAGTCCTCCTTTTCTCCTCCCCACTCCTCTGGACTCCACTAAACTGTATTTTCTGCAGCATTCTTTGTGCAAACTCTCTTCCCCCTTCCAATAAATTGTTCTTGTGCAGGATTCTTTGCGCCGCGCTAAAAAAATAAAAATTGATTGCAGTTGATTTGTTACTGTTTTGCATTTATTAATACGGAATTAAGGGGCTTGAAACCAATTCAGATTGGGTGGTGATTTCATCACCCTTCCCAGGACCCCAGAAATCACAAAAAGCATATGCATTGACCACTGTCAATTAAAAAATACTAGACTCAGCCCTAAGTACTTCGTGCTCAATAGGACAGAGGACTAGTTACAAGCATCGGCCGTTTATCCTATCCTGACTTTGCGGTGTCTAGGCAAGTGTGTTGAAGGCAAGTGGTTACTTAATTAGGACCACTACTTATGTAGTGGGGAGCCTCCCACTTATCTGGCACTTACCTGGCCGCAATTGGCGGAGAAGAGGCGGTTTGAGGTCCTGTTTCTAGCCCTTTGGAACAGTTAGGAGCTGTCTAGCTGACCTAGGTGACCCTAGATCTAAGTGTGATTGTGCATATCTTGTTTGTGATTGCTTAAATCCGTACATACTTCTGTAAAGCTCTTTCTAAAAAAAAAGAAAAAAGGAAAAAATAAAAAACTTTTATAAAAACTTGCCCTTTGACGCCAAAATCCTATTTTTTCACCCACCACCCATCGTATTTCTCCATTGACGTTTTCTTACCCTCACCTTCTCCGCTTTGACTATACTAAACTCATTTAGTGTATGACCGCTTGGACTCGGGACACTAGCGCCCGCTTAATCCGCGTTACGTTAGTCGCTACCGACTACGCGATCGACTCAGACGTCGAAACTCCGTCCACGCCTTTTTCACCCTTACCTTTGCCGGCCAACTCCGACGTTGACCGGAATTTTGTTCATACATCCTCACCTTCACCATCACCAACCTCTTCTTCCGCGATGTCAGGATTTAATCCAAACATCTCTTTGACTACCCCAGGAATGATTCGCCCTCCTATGGATGCGAATAACCCACCACCACCGCCTGTTGTAGCGCCACAGCGAATCGCGCTCCAGGATCGTTTCTATCCCACCCGTTCTGCACTTCCCACCTGTCTTTCCCTTCCACCGGCCAATGGGGATAATTTTGAAATTAAGCCCCACTTCATTAACATGCTCCCGAAATTTCATGGGCTTGAATCTGAAGATGCCTATATCTTCATCAACAAATTTCAAAACGTTTGTGCCATGATGAAAACCACCCAGCTGTCGGATGATGCTATACGGCTACGGGTCATTCCGTTCACTTTGTGCGATCTTGCTGAAAAATGGCTGTATAGCACCGCTTCCCACTCCATAACCTGTTGGGACGAGTTTGTTAAAGCGTTTCTCAAGAAATTCTATCCGAATCATAAAACCGCGAGGATCCGTAACGAAATCAACCAATTCTCCCAGCATCGTATTGAACCCTTCTGGAAGTGCTTTGACTGGTATAAAGACCTTCTTGTTCAGTGTCCTCACTACGGTATAGAGAAATGGCAACTTTGCCAAACCTTATATGAGGGCCTGAACCCAGCAACCAAGCAGTTGTTGGAAACCATTTGTCAGGGCCACTTCCTATCGAAATCTGACGAGGAAGCGTGGCAATTCTTCGACGACCTTGCGGAACAAACGCTTCAATGGGAACGTATTAGACCGACTTCTTATTCCTCTACCTCCACTTCTACCGGTCAGTCTAGGGTAGGAATTCACCAACTTGATGTCTCTATTGCGATGAAAGCTGAAATGGCTGCAATAACGAGAAAACTTGAAGCGATAGAGAGCAAATTTTCATCTCCTTCTTCTGCCGCTGTTCTTCCCCTTCGTATCATTTGTGCTTGTTGTTCCGATCCTTCTCATTTAACCGAAGAGTGTCTACAATTCTCCATCTCAAGGACAGGATCAGGTTAATGCTGCATTTCAGTAAAGACCGAGAAATGATCCATACTCTTCCACGTACAATCCCGGTTGGAGGAACCACCCTAATTTCGCCTGGAATCAGAATCAGCATCAATTCCAAGGCAACAATTTCCAAAGGCCCCCTCCGCCGCAACAACAAGCACAACAACAAACTCAACATCAATTTCGGCAGCCCTTCCAACCCCAGCCTTTTCAAAATCAGACGAACAACTTTGCACCCAACAATTCTTTTCACCAAAACAACTTTGTTCCGTTAAACAACGATAAGGTCTCCTCGCTCGAACGATGTCTGGAGGCGTTCGTTAAACAATCAACTCAGTCCACCGCCAACATCCAGTCTTCCATTTAGTCCTTAGTGCAACACACTGCCGCTCATGGGCAAAGCATCAAGACCATCGAGGCCCAGATTGCACAGCTGAATGCGGCCTTAAGCGAGCGAGAGAAGGGGAAGCTCCCGTCCCAGCCACTCCCAAATCCCGGTCACCCACATAATGTACATGTTGCTCTTGAACAACAGAACCATAATGTGAGTGCCGTGACTACATTGAGATCGAGAAGGATGCTGCAAAACAACATTGGCACACGAATCGACGATGACACCCCGGCCGCTTCTTCTTCTTCTTCTTCTTCTTCTTCTTCTTCTTCTACTTCTCCGTCTTCTGAGCCTATTCTTCATTCTTCAAAAGGCGCTTCCTCTTCTTCTGCTCTAAACGGACACATTTCTCACTGCACGAAAACACCAGCTCTGGGATCCGTTCCAACTCCACAATATCCTCCACAAGCATTGGATTCAACAAATTTTAAAAATGTTCTATTTCCAAACCGGTTGAAGTCCAATAAACAAAATCCACAAATGGAGAAGATTCTGGAGTTGTTTAAGCAGGTTAACATTAACATTCCCCTTTTAGATGCTGTCCAACAAGTCCCGTCTTATGCAAAAATCTTAAAGGACTTGTGCATGAAAAATGGGAAGTCTCGGGTACCCAAGAAAATTTTCTTGGCTAGTGCTGTGAGTGATGCTCTTACCCAATCTTTACCGCAAAAACGGAAGGACCCTGGCTGTCCTACGATTTCTATTACCATTGGGGATAAGAACATCAACCGCGCACTATTAGATCTTGGTGCCAGCATTAACCTGCTTCCGTACTCAGTATATGAGCAACTAGGTGTAGGAGAGCTGAAACCCACACACTGCACTCTCCAAATGGCCGACCGATCGATCACCCATCCTAGGGGTGAGCTAGAGGATGTGTTAATCAAGGTTGGGGACTTCATATTCCCTGTTGACTTCATTGTTTTAGACACACAGCCTGTAGCTAACCCCCGGAATCAAATTCCGGTGATACTCGGTCGCCCATTTCTTGCAACCTCAAATGCTGTGATCAATTGTCGAAATGGTTCGATGAACCTCTCTTTTGGAAATATGACAATCGAACTCAACATTTTTATGTTGGGGAATCAGCCCTCCGAACCTAATGCTAATATACTCGACGTTTGCTCAATCCAGGAGATCACCCCAGAAGAGTGTGAATTCGAGGAGTTTTTGTACGATCCTTAACGCCACTAGTGCGTTCCTCTTCGAACCTGCTGCTGTTTCTGCGCCCGACAACGACTACGAGTGTTTCACGTTCTCGAACGATCTTAGCAGCTCACAACCCGAGTTTGAATCCTTCGAATTTCCAGATGAGTTACCTGTACCATCCAACTCGGTCGCTTACACTCATTTTGAACCTTTGCTGGAATCTTTTGAGTTCGAGACCTTTTCACCAATCCTGCCTTCAATCGTTTCACCTCCAACGCTCGAACTCAAGCCTTTGCCGTCTCACCTTAAGTACGCTTACTTAGGTGAGAACAAGACCCTCCCTATCATCATCTCGGCTTCTCTAGCTCCCGAGCAAGAGAAAGCCCTTCTTGCGGTCTTACACAGCAATAGGCAAGCTTTTGGCTGGTCCATGTCAGACATCAAGGGGATTAGTCCCCTGATCGTTGAACATCATATTCATCTGATGGATGATGCTAAACCAGCCAGGGATCCACAAAGACGACTCAACCCAGTCATGAAGGAGGCTGTGAAGAAGGAGATCGTAAAATGTCTGGATAGTGGTATCATTTACCCTATCTCTGATAGCCAATGGGTTAGCCCCATTCATGTTGTCCCCAAGAAGTCAGGCAAAACGGTCATAACCAATGAGGAGAACGAGTTAATCCCTACTCGCACCAAAACTGGCTGGCGAGTAGGCATCGATTACAGAAAACTCAACGCTGCAATGCGGAAAGACCACTTTCCGCTACCTTTCATTGACCAGATGCTTGAACGATTGGCCGGACACGAGTACTACTGCTTTCTTGATGGCTACTCCGGCTATAATCAAATTCCCATCGCCGAAGAAGACCAGGACAAGACCACTTTAACTTGTCCTTTCGGCACGTTTGCATATCGTCGCATGCCCTTTAGGTTATGCAATGCGCCCGCTACCTTCCAGCGGTGTATGATGGGAATCTTTTCAGACATGGTAGAAAAATTTCTGGAGATCTTCATGGACGATTTCTCCATCTTCGGCGATTCCTTCAACGAGTGTTTGCTGCATCTTGACGCTGTCCTTACCCGATGTAAGGACAAGAATCTCACTTTGAATTAGGAGAAGTGCCACTTCATGGTGCGCGGAGGTATTGTCTTAGGACATATCATCTCCCAAAATGGCATAGAGGTTGACAAGGCGAAGATTAAGGTCATTTCCAATCTCCCTCCTCCCAGATGCGTCCGAGACATCCGAGCCTTCCTTGGCCATGCCGATTTCTATAGACGGTTCATCAAGTACTTTAGCAAGATTGCTAGGCCCTTGACACTTTTGCTGGCCAAGGATACGCCATTCGACTTCAACTCGAGCTGTGTGACTGCGTTCTAGTCATTGAAAAGCTCACTCACTTCTGCTCCCGTTCTTTCTTCACCTGACTGGACGCACCCATTTGAGATTACGTGCGATGCATCCGACTTTGCCATTGGTGCTGTCCTTGGACAACACATCAACAAGATGCCGCACGTAATCTATTATGCTAGCCGAACCCTGAACGATGCCCAACTTAATTATACAACAACTGAGAAGGAATTCATAGCTGTTGTATTCGCTTTAGAAAAGTTCAGGCCCTACCTCATAGGCTCTCCAGTCATTGTCTACACAAACCATTCTGCTCTGCGCCATCTTTTTGCGAATAAAGATGCAAAATCTCGGCTAAGACGTTGGATCTGTAAGTGCACGGCAGCGCCCCGGCCGTCAATCCGACGGCCAAATGCGGAAGCGGTGATAAACTTTAAATTTTCTTGAACTGGCAAACCGCCGCGCACTAATACCCGGATCGAACCACTAACTAGTCCTAGCTACCAATAAGATGGGAAAGAGATATACCGACGATCCAAGTCCTCCGGTCTTCTCGTCATCGTCCCGATCTCTTGCGGAATGTCCCGTCTCCTCCTCGTCGCCGGAAGTGCACCACATCGCCTACTTCTTTTACGGGCTCCCACCTCAATGCCGAGGCAACTCGGGCACGAAGCCGGCTACTCGACGTGCCCAAGATTTGCTGTAGAATGTAGTGTGGATCTATATGTCTCATTTGGGGTTTGTGGAGTTGCCATTTTGGTAGAGGGATGATACAAGAAGTATATGAAGGAGCTTGGAGATTTTTGGTGCATGAAATGAACAACATTTTCCCCACTTCCAATTTTGGACAGCCCCCATCAAAAAGAATGGCCGGCCAATGCTAGGTGAAGGGAGAGAATGAGAGAGAGAGTCAAGGAATGAGTGGTGCAACCATAACAATAATGCAAAAAGGGAATCATGAAAGAATATGATCATAAGCAAAACCACACACAACTCCACCATCATAACCTCACAAAGTCCAACACTCAAACCTACCATCAACAACATCCATCATGAAAACAAAAGTCAAGTCATGATGAAGACAAGAAGTCAAGGTCAAAGAATGGCTATCATGATGCAACAAAAAGCAAAAGCCCCCTCCACAAATACTTATTTGCAACAATGCAAATAAGCCCTCCTCCACCAATCTTCGGCCAATGAACGGAACAATGGAAATTGGCCGAAACGGAAAGCAAACTGGCAACTCCCGAAAACAGGTCCCGTAATAAATTACAGGAAAACCCCGATACTGTGCATACACACCTGCATCTGTATTTCGACCGAAATACAAATGCAATGAGACAAAATCTACACTGTACTATACTAGGATCCGGCTTATACCAAAACCGGCTAGTAATATCCGTTCAATCCTGATCCGTGCAATACCGCACGTATCTGATCGAACCCTGCCATATTACCATACGGCCTATAGTACAGACTATCCGATCCTGATCCGTGCAATACCGCACGTATCTGATCGGACCTTGTCATATCTCCATACGGCCTCTACAACCTTTCGCCCGAAAGCTGAGTAACTGAATGTGGGGGACTCTAAAGACTCATCAACACCTTGGTTGTGGATTTAACCACTAGCACGTCAGAGGTATAAGCCAATACGTAACGGGCTACCAGGTACTGACTAAAAGGGATGTCTGTGAGCGAACTCAGCCTGACAACCCTACTGAGCCTGTCAGTGACAATATCCGTACAGTCTGGTCCGTTCGTCTATGAGCATCGCATGGCGGGCCTAGGGGGTTGGTAAAAGTCAGACCCCCAAAAGCGGTACAAGTCGTGTCGGAGTGTAGCCCAGAACACCCTGAGATACTACTGGAATACCTACCAGTAAATCTCCTTGCCTCGGCCGAGGGCTTTGTGTAATGGCTCTCCTAGACACAGCACGACCTCACCCCCAATACCGGGAGAGACGAACCCTTGAAGATACGCTCACTGCCTCCATGTGGCTCGGGACTGTACCCAACTAAAACATGTTTGCACGACTCCTTTGAGCCGTGGTAGGATAGTAATCAAAGTACAGTGGGAACTCACACGAGACAAATGACGATCCCCAGGTCGATGAACTAACCTGCACAAATGTCACCAGGGAACTGCCATCTGACGTCTGGTATATGACCAACTAGCATGTTCCCGGCGAGTCCTGTCCGGTGTACTCATAACCCAATGAGCACCTGTATACATCTTAGGTGATCCAACTGACACCAGTGGCTTGTGAGACCGGCCACCGCCCCTCGTCGGGGTCTCGACTGTATACACTAGTCTACTAATGGAGTATCGATGCCCAGTCTCGAAACTCCCACGACTAGGGACCTTTTAAGGATAAGCTTATAGACCCCAGCTTCCACTTATATGATCGCCCTCATACTGCTGGTGGTCAAGCAAGAATCCTAGGGGCTCTATCAACGTGTAATAGCGACGTGTCAGGTCACCTAAAGCAGTACACGATGATAAAGGTAAACCAGATAGCATACTATCATCTCGAGTAAGACTGTCCTACCGGGATAGGTCCTCCCTCAATCATTACAATCACGTACCTGTGACCTAATAATTGACTCTGAGGGCACTATCTCCAACAATCTTCCACTTGCACTCAAGGCTAATTATTGCGATGTCGCATACTCACAGCCCGTGTGATACCGAACATCCAACTCCTCTACTAGGCAGTCTCACAAAGCTCGTTTGCGGAACTATTTCGTTCGAGGAATAGCCTCAGTGAGTGGATCCGCTTAGTTGTTTCTTTCTATGTCTCTCTATATCTCAAGTTCGCGGAGAAAGCCATCTCCCGAAAAGAGCAATACCTGTCTCAGAATATGTCTGGATGTCTGATGGGACCTAGCTCATAAATGAACTCCAAATCCAAATTTCTTAGACTGTATCGTCAACTGAACTTAATCAGTATCCTGCGCGCCATGCCTCCCTCAGTATTGCCTTGGACCACCTGTCCAAAATACTGCCCCTCATCAGAAGGAAAACTATAACTCTGACAACCTCCTTGTCGTCCATGTCACCTTGGAAGCCTGGAATGATAACTGTCTCCTGAATGAGGCTGTCGTTATCATCTCCCTAGAACATCTACTTATGTTCTAAAACTGCTTCCGACTGTTTCTCCAGGATTGGATTAATGTCAACTTATTGCATCTATTGCAAGAACAACATCTTGTGTGGTACTTGACATCTCACGATTGACTCAATTGCCTGAGCAAGTGATCTGCCAATCATGCCCGTCCCTCTCCCTTTTAGTCTGTAAGACACCTTTGGAGAAGGTGACTCCATTACCTGCAGGTACACTACCGTGCCAGGAGTCGTCCATCCTAAATACTCTTAGAACGCTGTCAAGTACCCTGATTGGGAAACCACCCAAATCTAGATCTAAGACCATAGATCTAGTAACCAGTATGTCTGATATAAAATCCATTTCCTTTGTGGAGAAACAACTGTGTGACGACCAAAGTATAACCGATCGTAGTGTAGGAGTTTCTTTTCCTACTCTGTGTATATCATCCAAATACCAGGATATCACACCCTACTACCTTCTCAACAGATCCATCCCCTATTCTGATGAAGCCAAACCCATGACTGTCACGTAAGAAATAGATGATCTATCTCCGCTACATCTGCTCTAGTCTATAAATAGACATAAGCAACCTGTCCACCAATGCTTCCGCTGCTCCCACTGACTACGACAACCCTCTGGCAGAGTCATATAGACGTACACTTCTAAAACTGGTTTAGAACGACGCTATACTCATCCTCCCGCCGGGTCTCGTAACCTGGAACAACAGCAATGGCAATTGTGGGTAAACAAGAACTTCCCTGTCACCGTCCTTGAGGCTACCGGAGTACCTCTCGGGTGCCTGAAGTTACCCATCGCATCTGCGGAGTGGCCAATGGAATGTCAATCCAGATTGAATCTTTAGGTTCCTTATCAAATCTTCAGTAATCGTTTGTGGTTCTAGAATCACTTCCAGTTCTACCATACTCCCACTACTGTTTTCTGAAAAAATCCATTTTTAATAAAACTGTGGCGAGTCTAGAACAATATCGCTATTGTTCATCCAGATGGTAGAAAGTCAACCCTCGTCATAGCCTGGGTCAACCCACAAACAGCCATTACAGAAACGTGCCTTGAGTTGTCCAATGTCTGGTTTTAATCATAAACCGGACAACTCCCCGTACCTTAACAACGTTAAGATATGAACTGTTCTATATCCAATATAGAAACAGAGGCACTGATTTAATTGAACCAGATTCAAATCATGCAGCTGTCTCCAGTGCATGTCTACTAAATGGAAGGAGGCGGATCAGCGTTACTCAACTTAGGAATGCTTCCAATTATGAGTAACCTGAAAGAGAAGCAATTTCTCTTAATCACTACTATCAACTGAATACCATACACAAGTATCTACATCTTCGATCTCTTTGAAGAATCCCGATACTTGCTACACCTGGTTCTCTACTCTATTCAAATACCTATAACTTCTCAAAATTCAGACCCTGTGTTTCCGCGAAACACCTGTCTAAAAACTAGAGAAGTCATAAGTAAACCGAATATAGTACGAGGACCAACCCCTCTATCCTGATGGATCCTGGACAACATACAATACTCTCTATAAGTCCCTTGAGTCTGATAACTCATTCACTGTGTGTTGTAGGTTGAAAACTGTACTTATGGTTAAGAAGAATTACACCGCTGTTTAATACTCCTTACCTAACCATCCACTGATATAGGTAAATGTCGTAGACATAATTTCAAAAGGTATATCTCACTCTATGAAAATAGACGTACAGATATATCAATTTGAAATTGGTGCATAACTGCGGATATTCAAAACCAAATACTTGCCGACCGGCAAACTACCCAGGTGATTTCCTCAAATATCACCGATTACAACGAATCCCGATATAACGAGGATGATCACCCAATTCCCAATAACCTACTCCCACTCATCATCTGTAAAACCATACAGATGTGAGAATCATACCTGGTAAATACATACCCTGGAGCAAGTGTCTAATCGGGAAAAAGTTTTCCTTTAACAGTACACAGTGAGACTGAAACATTGAAATGTTTCGATGGGGTATCCCGGTATTCCTAGTAATGCCTCTTCCAGATTCACGACTGTAACCGTATAATTCTTTGCTACCTCTCCAAATCCCTTCATATGTCTTTAGTCTTTACCTTCTGCACACCCCTTTAGGCTAAATGGTTTTCTTCCTTCCCTACCTTTCGGCACCAGCCTATGGTTTGGAAGAAGACTATCCAATAAGCATAATGGGTGTACTGTCCTAATCCTAGGAACACTCGCAATGAGAGAGGGTGAAGATAAAAGACAACCGAATAAACCTTATTCCTATTTCTCCTGGACCAGAATCCATCCCCGAACTGGAATAAATTCCTTTCGAGTTCGTATTTAACCATACGATGGAGTATCCAAATAAACTGTGGATCTTCGTAGTGATACGGAGTGTCCTGGAGAAATACAAAGGTGATGTGGGAGTGGTAACGAAATATTTGGTTTGGTCGTGAATATCTGTTGCAATTTACTTTGCCCTCTTACTAATCCCTTGCTTTGTCTGAACTTAATACCTTCTGCACACCATCGTTATGCTAATTGGTTTTCTTCATTCCCTACCGGTCGGCACCAGCCTAAGGTTTGGAAGAAGACAATCCAATTTGCGTAATAGGTGTACTACCCCTAAACCAAGGAGTACTCGTAACCTGAGAGAGGGTAAAAGGAAAAGACAACTGAATAATCCTATCCGTTTTCTCCAGAACCGGAAACCATCCTCGAATAAATTCTTTCGAGTTCGTATCTAACCATACGATGGTTTTGTCCAATGGAAGTGGACGTTCGTAGTAAAACGGGGTGTCCTGGAGAAAAGGGTAAAAGTAGGAGTGGCAATGAAGTTTGCAACTCTGACAATCCAAAAGCCGGTGTTTAAGAAGGTTCGGTCAACTTGGTCACTGAGTCAAAGTCTTAGGGTCGGGTCAATGGTCGCTGCCAAAGAGAGAGAGAAAAGAAACACTCAGCGTGCACTCTAACCTAGATCAGAATGGTCACCAATTTATCTAATCTGGAAACCTCCCACTGTACCTCAAATTCTCCTCCAAACCTGAAAGAAGAATTAGTCGGGGTTACCCGAGGAGTAAACTAACTCATCAGTGGGAATCGGGATCCAACTATCATTGCAGGATATCGTGACGGAATCCGCTCACGCTATCACACTCCAGAAGGTATGCGCATATCTGGCAAGTTTCAGTTCTTTTGAAACTCCTGATGTGATTTCTGCCCCATGCTCTTATGACCTTGACTTTGGCCAACATATCATAAGTCACATGTCAAGTTCTACCCGTCATTCTCCAGGTTAATTTGAATCCACCCGTACATACCCTTGACTTTGGCCAACATGGCAGTACGACTGTTCCAAACCAACGCATCTATCTATGCTGCATATGAATACCCAATAGCTACCAATCACTGTGCCTTGACTTTGGCCAACATACACAGCTTGAATACTATTGACCACCCATATGAAACGACGGAGGGCTACGAATGGTTTCTGGCGAAAACCTTTAACGTAATGAACTTGATATCATTGAAGGAACGGATAGCTTTTTGAAAATATAGTGACGAAAACTTCCGCTAAAGAGGTCACTCCCGGTGAAGGGATCTCGGCTCTTTCCCCGTAGAATGGGGTGCAGGATATTCCAACTGAATACCACGGTGCAAAGCAAAAGTAATCGGCTATAGTGAAGTTAATGCCCTGACGCAAACTTCTGTCCAAGGGGTCACTCCCGGTGAAGGGATCTCGGCCCTTGCCTCGTCGACTGAGGAGCAGGATATTCCAAATGAATACCGCGATGCAAAACAAAAGTGAACGTCCTTGCAATAACAACTTTTTGAAAAATGTTCCAACAACATCAGATTAGATTTGTTTTAACTTGCATTGATCCGAATCAATGCAGTCCCATCAATTGATCACACCACAAAGAACGAAAATATACTGATGTACGTATATGCCATCCGCATTCGCCACTGGGTCCCGTCATTACCCGTTAGGTTAGCTAACTAACGACAGAGCGGGGACTGGACTAGCGCGGATGTAAAACATATACAACATCTACTAATATATATACCAATATATTCTATTGGCTCAAGGCGTGAATAGAATGCAACATCACAGAGAAGTGTACAGCATCACAGAAACAATACAGATATCTGGGATCCCCGGGTTTCACAGAGCCGCTGAAACCCGACGTTCCCCTGGTCGTGTGGATAGCCTGTGCAATGAAAACCTAGACCCCTACGGGTGCGGCAAGTCACCCGCCAAAACCTGAAGCGAGGCAGCCCCCTTCAACGCCGTGAATGGACCACCCAGCACTTCACGGAATCCGGTAACTTGGGCATCCCTCCTGGGTCAACCTGTACCCCCTACGAGTGCGGCGAATAGCCCGCCAATCCTAGAGTGAAGCCCCCTCCGTCCCAATGCCATGAGATGCGGGCTTGTTGCCCTCTAGAACCCGGCTATCCGTGCACCCCTCCGCGGGGCAATCCTAGTACAGAAAGTAAAATATACATGCACCGGGTACATCGACCGCAACCAGGTCGTGCCCCAAAAAAAATAATACAATCAGGCAGTGACGGCAGTCCACATGTCGGACGCTCGCCCCGCAATATCAAATGTACATAATACAACCACAACTGTACTAGCATTGCATCCAGGCTATCCCCCACGACCGATCCGCAACATCACAGCAAAAACAGAACATCAACGTGAAAGTCACGTTCGCAAATCCGTCTAACCGGGCTATAGCAGTTAGAATGGATTTACCGATCAAGTGACATTCACGGTCGCAGATATAATGTAAATACTGCGAAATAATGTGTTTAAAAATATCCGATCGATCAAACAATTAACAAGTGGGCCCCCAAGGAATACTGTAGCACTCACAGAAATAATTGGCCCAATTTTAATATTCCAAAACCCACAAAATAAGCCCAGAAGACCACTGTACAAATTGGACACACTGAAGAGACCAATGTGCGGCGGAACCGCGGCCCAAGGGGGGGTTTGGCCGCGGTTCCGCGCTACAGTCAACGACTGAGTGTGTCGAATTTTTACAGATGTCTTAGAATGTCTTGTACAGCAGTTTTCTACAACCTGAAAAAAATTTTGACACCAAAAAATTCCAACAGAAAACTGATGCAAAGGAAAATGTGGTTTTTGGGATTTTGGTCGATCGGAAATGCAAAACACATTAGAACAAGCTAGGCTAAGTTAATGGCGAGTCTCTGATACCACTATAAGTGCACGGCGGCGCCCCGGCCGTCAATCCGACGGCCAAATGCGGAAGCGGTGATAAACTTTAAATTTTCTTGAACTGGCAAACCGCCGCGCACTAATACCCGGATCGAACCACTAACTAGTCCTAGCTACCAATAAGATGGGAAAGAGATATACCGACGATCCAAGTCCTCCGGTCTTCTCGTCATCGTCCCGATTTCTTACGGAATGTCCCGTCTCCTCCTCGTCGCCGGAAGTGCACCACATCGCCTACTTCTTTTACGGGCTCCCACCTCAATGCCGAGGCAACTCGGGCACGAAGCCGGCTACTCGACGTGCCCAAGATTTGCTGTAGAATGTAGTGTGGATCTATATGTCTCATTTGGGGTTTGTGGAGTTGCCATTTTGGTAGAGGGATGATACAAGAAGTATATGGAGGAGCTTGGAGAATTTTGGTGCATGAAATGAACAACATTTTCCCCACTTCCAATTTTGGACAGCCCCCCTCAAAAAGAATGGCCGGCCAATGCTAGGTGAAGGGAGAGAATGAGAGAGAGAGTCAAGGAATGAGTGGTGCAACCATAACAATAATGCAAAAAGGGAATCATGAAAGAATATGATCATAAGCAAAACCACACACAACTCCACCATCATAACCTCACAAAGTCCAACACTCAAACCTACCATCAACAACATCCATCATGAAAACAAAAGTCAAGTCATGATGAAGACAAGAAGTCAAGGTCAAAGAATGGCTATCATGATGCAACAAAAAGCAAAAGCCCCCTCCACAAATACTTATTTGCAACAATGCAAATAAGCCCTCCTCCACCAATCTTCGGCCAATGAACGGAACAATGGAAATTGGCCGAAACGGAAAGCAAACTGGCAACTCCAGAAAACAGGTCCCGTAATAAATTACAGGAAAACCCCGATACTGTGCATACACACCTGCATCTGTATTTCGACCGAAATACATATGCAATGAGACAAAATCTACACTGTACTATACTAGGATCCGGCTTATACCAAAACCGGCTAGTAATATCCGTTCAATCCTGATCCGTGCAATACCGCACGTATCTGATCGAACCCTGCCATATTACCATACGGCCTATAGTACAGACTGTCCGATCCTGATCCGTGCAATACCGCACGTATCTGATCGGACCTTGTCATATCTCCATATGGCCTCTACAACCTTTCGCCCGAAAGCTGAGTAACTGAATGTGGGGGACTCTAAAGACTCATCAACACCTTGGTTGTGGATTTAACCACTAGCACGTCAGAGGTATAAGCCAATACGTAACGGGCTACCAGGTACTGACTAAAAGGGATGTCTGTGAGCGAACTCAGCCTGACAACCCTACTGAGCCTGTCAGTGACAATATCCGTACAGTCCGGTCCGTTCGTCTATGAGCATCGCATGGCGGGCCTAGGGGGTTGGTAAAAGTCAGACCCCCAAAAGCGGTACAAGTCGTGTCGGAGTGTAGCCCAGAACACCCTGAGATACTACTGGAATACCTACCAGTAAATCTCCTTGGCTCGGCCGAGGGCTTTGTGTAATGGCTCTCCTAGACACAGCACGACCTCACCCCCAATACCGGGAGAGACGAACCCCTGAAGATACGCTCACTGCCTCCATGTGGCTCGGGACTGTACCCAACTAAAACCTGTTTGCACGACTCCTTTGAGCCGTGGTAGGGTAGTAATCAAAGTACAGTAGGAACTCACACGAGACAAATGACGATCCCCAGGTCGATGAACTAACCTGCACACATGTCACCAGGGAACTGCCATCTGACGTCTGGTATATGACCAACTAGCATGTTCCCGGCGAGTCCTGTCCGGTGTACTCATAACCCAATGAGCACCTGTATACATCTTAGGTGATCCAACTGACACCAGTGGCTTGTGAGACCGGCCACCGCCCCTCGTCGGGGTCTCGACTGTATACACTAGTCTACTAATGGAGTATCGATGCCCAGTCTCGAAACTCCCACGACTAGGGATCTTTTAAGGATAAGCTTATAGACCCCAGCTCCCACTTATATGATCGCCCTTATACTGCTGGTGGTCAAGCAAGAATCCTAGGGGCTCTATCAACGTGTAATAGCGACGTGTCAGGTCACCTAAAGCAGTACACGATGATAAAGGTAAACCAGATAGCATACTATCATCTCGAGTAAGACTGTCCTACCGGGATAGGTCCTCCCTCAATCATTACAATCACGTACCTGTGACCTAATAATTGACTCTGAGGGCACTATCTCCAACAGGATCCTCTTGCTTCAAGAGTTTTACCTTGTCATCAAGGACGAAAGAGGATGTGAAAACGTAGTCGCCGACCATCTCTCATGACTTCCTTCTTCGCCTTCGCTTCAAATTCAGATCAACGCCGTTTTTCCGGATGAACAACTCTTAACAGTATCTTGCGAACCCTGGTTCGCAGATATTATGAACTATTTGGCCACAGGATTACTACCAACTGAATGGTCACGTCAGGACAGACTTCGCTTCTTATCCCATGTAAAATACTTTTACTGGGACGAACCCTATCTGTTCAAGTACTGTCCCGACCAGATTATTCGTCGGTGTGTCCCTAACGAGGAATTCAAGAGTGTGCTGTCATTTTGCCACGATCAAGCATGTGGCGGGCAATTTGGCCCTAGAAAGACAGCTGAGAAGATCTTGCAATGTGGTTTCTATTGGCCACAACTCTTCAAAGACGCTCATGACTATTGTAAGACTTGCTCCCGGTGCCAACACTTGGGCCGGATATCCCGGAGGAACGAGATGCCTCTCCAACCAATCTTGGTTATGGAGATTTTTGACGTTTGGGGGTTAGATTTCATGTGGCCGTTTTCCAGCTCTTTCGGGAACTTGTACATCCTTCTCACTGTTGATTACGTCTCTAAGTGGGTCGAAGCTGTGCCCAGCCGGACTAACGACAACAAGGTTGTCCTTAGGTTTCTTAAAGAAAACATTTTCTCCCGTTTTGGGCACCCCCGAGCGATCATTAGCGACAATGGAACTCATTTCTGCAACAAGACTTTCGAGGCCTTGATGCGGAAATATTCCATTAATCATAAGCTATCTACGCCCTACCACCCCCAAACCTGTAGGTAGGCCAAAGTTTCCAATCGGCAAATCAAGCAGATACTGGAGAAGACGGTTTCCAAGAACCGTAAAGATTGGTCGCTGAAACTCACTAATGCCCTTTGGGCATTTCAAACCGCTTATAAGATGGATCTTGGCATGTCTCCCTATTGGCTTGTGTACGGAAAGGCTTGCCACCTCCCTGTCGAAATAGAGCATCGCGCATTTTAGGCGATAAAGGAGCTGGATCTGTCTCTCGAAGATGCGGGCAGCCATCGGAAGCTGCAATTGAACGAATTAAGCGAGCTTAGGGATGAGGCTTACGATAACGCGGTTGTCGTTAAGAACCGAACGAAGGTGTTTCACGATAAACACCTTTTGTGCAAGACATTCGTACCTGGTCAACAGGTACTGCTTTACGACACCCGGCTACACTTCCATCCAGGAAAGCTCAGATCTCGCTGGAAAGGGCCGTATTTTGTGCGGAATGTGTATCCGCATGGCGCTGTGGATTTGGAAAATCCAAAGGACGGTTCATTTTTCAAAGTGAACGGAAACCGACTAAAACCGTACCTTAGCGCCGAACCAACAGAGGAGCTCCTGGTATTACAGGAGTTGGTTTACCCTGCATAATCTTCCTCTGCCTACCACCAAACTTCGGTTATCCAGCCAAAAACAGTGGACAATGTTCTAAATAAGTTTGGGGGTATGTATATACCATTTTGTATTTATTTGTGGATATTCTTCTCCGTTTTTACTCTTTAAAAAACATTAAAAAAATTTGCGTATTTCTAACCGACAATTTTGACCCTTCAAAAGATTTCTTCATGCAATGACAGTGAGGACACTGTCCAGTTCAAGTTTGGGGGTTCGCTCGGTACGCATTTCTAACCTTCGCATTCATATGTATATTTTGCATCTGCATATTAAAATCCATAAAACCCATAAAAATCAGAAAATTTTCTTAAAATATAAAAACTTTTTCGTCAAGTTAGCTAGTGGGAAAACTCAGATTCATCATTTCGACGGTTTTGTTTGATAAGATAAGAATAACTAAATCTTATTTTTTGATTTTGAAAACCTGAAAGATAACTCTCCTTTGAAGTTAACTATAGCTGATATACGTCTTTACATCACAGTACACGTGTCGTGAGTTTTGGAAATTAGATGACAAGTCTTTTGTATCTAAAAACTTTTAAAGGGATAAATGATTTTCTGAGGATCAAATAGGTTTGTTCGGAAATAAGTAATATCAAGAATAGTTTATGAAGTAGTGAATATGAAGGAATGTTATTGATGCCTTAATTGGAACTAAGTCTGAAAAATAACCCATCTGGAACTTGATTGGAATGATTACACACCAAAACCCACTAAACACGTCTTTTATCCAATAAATAATTGAACTGCCGGTAATATCTCCGTTCGCATTGAATCATCATGACTTTCACGCCAAATTGTCTTTTGTTTTTGGACCTAGGTAACTTGAGTAATTAAGTCCGTTGGGGTGTTTCTACACCTAATGCCCTAAAGCCAACTGGTTTGGGTGTATTGGCCCAAAGCTCGCTAAGAAACCTAGAAAGTCCAGATGAAAACGAAGTTAAGCAAATGTTCTCTCCGAGTTAAAATTCCTAACGGTTCTTTGTGTGAGAATAATCTTGATAAAAGACAGGCTTTTATAAAAAAAAAATTAGTTGAGATATGAAGGTTTTATTCTATGATAAAGACTATTGCACGTTCACAGAGGTGTGTATGAAATGAAGACAAGAAAAAGGTGGAGTGAAAAATAAGACCTAGTTTCCTGTTAAGGAAGATAGAAATTCTGAAGTTCAAACCTTACTAGAAAACGAAACTTGAAAAATGCTTATCTCTTTATAAAACTTATGTGATCCTTTTAAAATTTTTATCCGGGCTTTTATTGTGTGATGACTTTAATCGATCCTTCTGGAACTTAACGACACTAATTGCACTGCACGTAAAGACATATAAAATCTGTAGTTAAATAAAAAGCGAGATGTGAAAAATAAAGGTTCGATAGTCTAGACTTAGGATTATAGAATTGTTATTTTCTGACACAAAACTATAGGGTTTGAATCTTAGTTATTTTGCAAAACTAGTTTGATCGGATTTTATGGGTAGTATCAGCTGAAAACCCTCACGAGACAACACTCCTCCTATTAGGGACACCTAGAGGTTTAACGGCTTGTTGCACATGCTCAGTGCAATCGCGTTCCCTGCGAAAGTGAGGTTAGGAAATTTTTTGTGAATAAATTGGCTTTGCTCGGGATGAGCAAATGATAAGTTTGGGGGTATTTGTTCATATCAGATTTTTGCATTTTTATACCGCCCAATTTTTATCATATTGCTTATCGGTAAGTACTCTTGAGCCGTGTTTGCTAGTCAATTGCAGGATACAGGTTCTCGGCTCTAAACGATGAAATTCATTGAAAAGCACGACAAAATCCGGATTCCTGCCAACCACAGATAAAACACGGGCCTCCGCTCTCTATCCGTATGTTCCCACACACCAGTTTGAGAGACAAAATGTCAAATCGATTGTCATCTTCATGCACAAAGCACAATGGCAACACCAAGTTCAAGAAATTTACGCGGAGCTTAAGAAAATCATTACAAAAAGATCCATATCCAATCACCTTTTGATCAACAGAAATTCTAGAAAAATCGTGAAGAAAATTCTGAGAAAAAACATATACCAGACTCATGGGCACAGCATACCAGGGAAGTACCAAAAAACTCATGCCCCAATTCCACCATATGGCCGCGGATCCGCGGCCAATAGGGGTCTAGGCCGCGGATCCGCGGCCGTACTGGCGTATCACATGATGAAATTTCAGGGGTAGTTGGGTAATTTTATAAGGGGACAGATTGTAGCCCTAGATTTCCAGTTCCCTGCCTATAAATAGTCCAGAACTTGCCAAAGCCAAGGGTGCTTAATCTTGTATTTTAGGTTTTAGAATACTTGTTGTTCTTCTTCCTCCTCTCATCTCTTCTCCATTAAAAACTTGTAGTGAGCTTTTGTGAGTGAAGAATGATGAATAAAGAAGTTCTTTTTGTTATTATACTTGTCTTGCTCTTGTTATGTTAATTGCTTGTAATCTTCAATTGATAATTAGTTGTTGTTATTTATTATTGTTTCTTTCTTATTCTCTTTTCCTTTATCCTTAAACAACCATGATGCTTACGTTTGATCCTTGCCAAGGTGAGGTCGCAAATAGCTAGTTGTTATCTTCTAATCTCTTTCTTTCTATCTTCCTCCTTTGTTTTATTTTTCGTTTTTCTTGTAATGGGTGAGTAGTTTCCACACTTGTTAGGGTAGGATAAGGGAAGTTTAAGAGAAGGAAATCTCTCTCACTCTTTCCTTTCCCAACAGCTTAAATCGAACTCCCGTTAATTGAACCACAATCCGCTCCCTACGGCACCCTATCCTATATGATAGCGGTGATTCCGTAGTGAGACCGGTTGTGGTTGAATTAACCGGAGGTTAAGGCAAAAGAGCCAAGAACGGATGGATAAGCACCAAAAGGAAGAACTTATGCTTTGGAAAGCCTAGCTTATACTCGCAAGTTCCTTCCTAGTCGTGCTAATCCCCGTCGTTGCCGATTACCGTAACACCGATATTAAGAGTGGCAACGAAAGAAGTGAGCGACTCCTAACTCAAACTAACCTAATCCTAACCCTAACAATCTCTCTTTACAAATCATTTTAACACTTAGTTAATCACAAACAAATCTGGACTTTTGGACTTAACTCGTTAAAGCACATAGAAAAAGTTTCCCATCTCCCTGCGGACGACCCGTACTCAACCGGCTAGCTACAAGCGAAACCGTCTTGATTGCGGTAATTAACTAAACTTGAATACGCAGAAACTCTAACAATCAGGGTGCGGTTCCTCCGTTCTGATACACCGTTGTGCTGTGGTGTATATGGAGGAATCAGCTGAGAGAGAATCCCATTCTCTTTTAGAAAGTCCAGGAATTCATTGCTCAAGTATTCACCTCCTCGATCGGATCGAAGGATTTTAATACTTTTCCCGGTTTGGTTCTCGACTTCTTGTTTATATTCTCTAAATTCCTCAAAAGCTTCTGATTTGTGTTTCATCAGGAACACATATCCGAATCTAGAGAGATCGTCAGTGAATGTAATGAAGTACGCAGAACCATTCCTGGCTAGTGTAGACATGGGGCCGCATACATCACTATGTACCAGTCCCAAGAGTTTCGTAACTCTCTCTCCGTATCCCGTAAACGGAGTTTTGGTCATCTTTCCTTTGAGACATGACTGGCAAGTGTCATAAGATAAAAATTCAAACGGATTTAAATATCCATCCTTATGCAACTTAGCTAGTCGTCTCGCATTGATGTGACCCAGTCTACAATGCCACAAGAAGGATTCGTTCAGTTCTGAACTCTTCCTCTTGTGTGTGTTTGTTATGCTCAGAACTGTTGATTGATTTAGAACATAAATGCCATTGCACATCGTGCCTGATCCAACCAACTTTTGGTTTAGGAAAATGTTCATAACATTATCCTGTAATAAAAAATTATATTCCTCTTTACTCAACAAAGAAACCGATATAATGTTGCATATCAGGTTCGGCATGTAATAGCATTCATTCAGAATCAATGTATTACCAGTTGGCAATACAAGGTGATATTCCCCGACGGTTCTAGCTGCAACAATTGCACCATTTCCAACCCTTATGTCTTTATCACCTTCTCCAAGTTCTCTACCTTTCCTAAGCCCATGTAACTGATTACATATATGGGATCCTGACCCGGTATCTAATACCCAGGACGTAGAGGAAATGGAGAAACAATTCTCTTTAACGAACACACCCGAAGAAAACGCATCAACATGTACTTTCTTCATTCGGGTGGCATGGGAATCCTGGTATTCCCCTATATCCTGTTCAGTCTTATAACTTTTATAAGAAAGAACGGAACCAACGTTCCCCAGCACAGTATAACATGCGGGTTCGGTCAATACATCCATATTATTATCTTTATTAAGGCATGATATGGTCGCTACCTGGAGAGAGAGAAGAAAACACTTTAGCGCATGCTCTTGTAAGATCAGATTGGTTATTATTTTATCTAATCAGGATGGCTCCCACTGTTTTTATCAAATCTTCCTTCAAACCCTAAAAGGAAAGACTAGCCGGGATTAATTACACCCTACAACTTCGCCAATCATTCAGCCAGGCCAGTGTCGGTACTTTGAGGGAGGTTCCCCGTGCTCTCGCACGGACCTAATTAAAGTAAACCTCGTTTTCCCAGAGGCGTAACCCCGTTGACACCTTTCTAGACACCTACTTGATCGGCTAATTGTCCTGTGTAAAACTCTCCTAGGAGTAACAATTACTCGCAGTGGGTATCGGGATCCAACTATCTCATAGAAGGTATGCAATCTCATTGCAAATTTCAACACTTGAAATTCTATAATATTTTGCCCCAAACGATCTATGACCTTGACAAGGTCAACAAATCATAGACCGTAAGTCAAGTTCAACCCGTCATTTCTTGATTGAATTAAACCAACCCGCACGACCCTTGACAAGGTCAACAAGGCCGTACGACTTCCCTAATCCAATCTGCATCATATGCATAAACAGATAAATACTGGTCAGCTACCGCACACTACGCCTTGACAAGGTCAACAAACGCAGCACGAATACTAAGCAGGACTTATCTGAAATGACGGAGGGCTACGACAAGTTTTTCTGAAAACCTATTGCGTAATGAACTTGATATCGTTGTAGAATCATGTGAATGTTGAAATGGAGTGATTTTGAGGCTTTTATTAGTTTTGCTAAAGAGGTAACTCCCGGTGAAGGGATCTCGGCTCTTTCCTTATGGAATAAGGGGCAGGATATATCATATATATCGCTATGCAAAGCAAAAACTCCAAAAGCAATCAAAAGACAAACCGAGTGTTGTAGCATCTGCCAGTTTTGCTAAAGAGGTCACTCTTGGTGATGGGATCTCGGCTCTTTCCTCATCGAATAAGGTGCAGGATATATCATATATATCGCTATGCAAAGCAAAACTGTAGCTACCCTTTTTGAAAAATTTGATTCTACAACATCTTTTAGGTTTCTTTTCTTTCATTAATCACATTAATGAAGATCCATCATTTAAGTCACCTAAACATCACAGATAAATACGACGTACACTTATGCCATCCGCATTCGCCTCGATGTCCCCTCGTGCACCGTTAGGTTAGGTAACTAACGGCAGAGCGGGGCAGGGCTAGCGTGGGTGTAAAACATAAGTAACGTCTATATAATATATCATATATACTATATACAGTATTTATCAGAACATATCAAACGATCACATCACAGATATCGCAGCAGAAGAAACATATGAAACATTGGATATACTAGGTCGTCCGTGTTTTATTTTAAGCCTCTATAAAACACGGATTCTACGGTCGTGATGAATAGCCAAACCCACACCCTTAGACCCCTACGAGAGCGGCAAGTAACCCTTCCAATTTTAGAGTTCGGAGACTCGGACTCGACTCCTCGAGTTGGTCTCCCACTGGACTCTAGAACCCGGTTACTTGTACTCTCCTCCTTGGGTCTATCCTAGTGCGGAAAAGTAAATAATATACAAATGGTGACATCGACCTCAACTCGGAAGTGCCCCAATAAAAGAATATTACATACAATTAATTTTACATGAATGAAAATAAAAACTCTCATCTCACATAAAACCCCCGGCTATTCATAACGCGACGATCCAATATAACATATCCAGCAACACATAACAACATATGTCATCAACATAAGTAAATCTACGCATCCCAATTGTCGTTGACATATAGCAACGAAACCGGCGATATCACATATTACACTTACGGTCGTAGAAAAGAAAGTGTAAAACTACAACATTTGGAATCCACAATCTCTTTAGACATCGTAAATCCGAAATATCACATATTTCGCATTTCATGCCTAACTACATGAATTCCACATATTGTATCACATTCCAGATAAATAGACAGTATTAAACTTTCCGATCGAATAATCAAATACCCAAGATTTCCTTAATAGCATAACACTTGAGCGGAGTTCAAAAATTTCAGAATACGTCACAGTAGCAACGGTCCAGCCGTAGAAGGGTCAAGCCAACGCCTCACATGTGGCACGCCGTACTGCCCTAAACCCTAAGGTTCAAAAGGCAGTTCAAGATGGCCACATAATCGAGTTAAGGTTTATTGTCTTCTAGAAGGTCCATCGCGTTACATGCACGTTTTTCCGAATGATTTAAACTCAAGAAAAATTCAACACTTGAAAGTTTTTCGTGCCGGGAAAAATTGAGTTAATGATATCCGTTCGAACATTTTAATACTTTCTAAATTATCCGGAATAACAAAACAAAATTAAATTCTCCGATCGAATCGACGATTACAAAATAAACCCTAAAATACTCAACACTTGAGTCAGAATAAAAATACCCAGAAAGATGCAGGAATGGTATTGGATATTACTGCATAAAGAACCGTCCCCAATACTCCTTTTCTGCCGCGGAACCGCCGTGAAAGGTGGCTTAGTGCTGTGGTTCCGCGGCCATGTGGAGGATTTGAGGGCTCGTTTTTCATGGTAACCCTTAGAATTACCTGCTGATTTTTTTAGGTATTTTTAATTCAGAAAAAACCCATTTTTTAAAAAATGTACAGTGAGGGGGTTAAATTGTCGTTTCCGTGTTCGATCGGGGTTTTAACTTCGTAAACACATCGCCTAATGCTCTAGCTAGGCTCTGATACCACTGTAGGGTTACTAGGCACTCTAACAAGGGTTAAGAAAGCATCAAACATGCCCGATTAAAATTTTATCCGTGCCTAACAACGCTAAACAAGATCTTTGCTAGAAAATTAGGGTTTCACATGCTAAAAAAACACATTTACCACTAAGTGAATACGAAATACAACCTTTGTAGATCGGACCTTCACTTCATTAGCTCCTTGTTGAAGTCCCTTCGCTGCGATCATGAATCTCCCGGACTCTTGCATGGCTTCACGAGGCGAAAGAAGCGTCCTTGCTTGAAGTCTTCGAGGCTGAAGATGATCTACTTCGAGGGAATATCAACTCAAGCTACTACTTCACTAACTAGAGAATTAATGAAGCAAACACCCTATACTAAAGTTCTAGTCTAGTAGAGGATGGAGAAATAGGAAGTGGGTTCTCTTTAGAATTTTATTTCTCACAGTCTTTCTCACTTTGGATCAAACCCTAGCAAGCTTTTCTTTTGAACAAAGAAGAAGAAGATGAACAAAAGAAAAAGATAAGGATAATGATCAAGTGAGTGAGCTACCCATGGTGAGTGAGTATCATATACTAACTCATGTAGAGACATTATCATAGCTAAGTGTGATGGTTAGGTTAAAAATCCAAAGTAAAAACAAATTTAGTGGACTTTAGTCAATGCATCCACAAGCTTCCACAAGCTTCATGCATTTTCTAATTTTCCACTAATTTTGTAATTACTTTAAATATATTAAACCCAACATAACAAATAGCTTGGTGTAAGTCTCATACACCCATGAATGTTGTATCATCAACCATGATACAAAAAGAAAACACGTTTTAATATATATCACATATATATATTAAAGTTGTGTACATGTGAGAAAAAACCTAAAGTGAACAAGTGTTAGTTAATATAAACTAGTATATCAAATATACAATTATACAATAAATTATTAAATCAACACTTGACTTAATAATCCGGTCAAATCACATATAACCGACTAACATCCAATGTATCGACTTATCGAATCAACACTTGATTCGATAACCCGGCTATATCACATATAACCGATCGATACAAGAAGTCGCGAGAATAGAATACGGTATCACATACATGCATCATTCTCGGTCTCGCACATATCACATACGCATTCCTATTTCGTTTTTCCTGAGCCAGTAAAACCTCTATATAAGACTCTAAAGACTCGTCAATACGCCGGCAGTAGGTGATGATCACATCAAGCACCCACAAGCCGTCAGCGGTACTAGCTAGACGTAACGGCTACCCGGATATTGAGCGATCAGAAGATCAGTAAGCAAGCCCGCTCCAACTCCTGTAAAAGCCTGCCGGTAACACTTCCCGTACAGTCCGGTCTCCTCGTCTGATATGTCGTATATCAAGTCTAGGGGTGGTAAACGTCAGACCCCAACAACCGATAAGTCGTGCCGATGTGAGGCTCATAACGGGTCGGGAAACTACTAGTAACACTTACCAGTAAATCTATAAATCATCCCTGGCCAGGGACTTCCCTGTTACAGCCAATCGAGCACAGCGCAACATCAACCCCCAATACCGGGAGAGACGAAACCGCTCTTATCGCTCATTGCCTCCATGTGACTCGGGACTGTACCCAAAAACCACCGTTTTGCACGCCCTCTTGGATGTGGTAAGGTGGAAATCAAAGCACAGTGGGAATCGCACAAGACTCTATGACGATCTCGGGTCTACAGACTAACCTGCACAAGTGTCACCAGAGAACTGCCATCTGACGTGAGGTATAATACCATCTGGGAGTTCTCGGCGAGTCCGTCCAGTGTACCCAGTCATCACTGAGCACCCGTATACCATCTCTGATATCAAACACCAATGGATATGGGATCATCCATCGCCCATCTCATGGGTCGAGAAGCGTATACGCTAGTCTACACTGGTATATCGATGCCCCGTCTCGATACACCCAAGACTAGGGACGTTAAAGGATGTACTTATGGACTACCATGTCCCCACTAATATGATCCACATCATAGTCTAGGTAGTCAAGTACACATCCTAAGGGCTTTACCAACATGTAACTATAAGACAGTATAAAGAGATAAGTATACATGTTAAGATAAAGAGCAACCAGATAGCATACTATCATGTCGAGCAAGAAAGTCCTCTCTATATATGTCCAAGCATCCAATATAATATATATCATCTGTACAATACTGGTCTCTAGGGCATACATACAACTAACAACGTTTAATATCGTCTTGATATATGTGAAAGTAATGATTCCAAGTATTGTTGTTTTTCACTTTCTTTTCTACGACCGTAAGTGTAGTATGTGATGTATCGCCGGTTTTGTTGATATACATCAACGACAATTGGGATATGCATACTTGATTACGTTGATGACATGTGATGTTATGTGTTGCTGAGATATGTTCTACAAGATCGTCGTGAATGAATGGCCGGGTTTTTTATGTGAGATGGGAGTTTTTATTTTCATTCAAGTAAAATTCATTGTATGTAATATTCTTTTATTTGGGGCACATCCTGGTTGAGGATGATGTCACCTTTGTTGTATATTATTTATTTTTCCGCATTAGGAATGACCCAAGGAGGGGAGCACAAGTGACCGGGTTCTAGGGTTCAATAGGAGGCAATCTCGAGGAGTCGAGACCGGGTCTTCTAAACTTTAGAATTGGTAGGGTCACTTGCCGCTCTCGTAGGGGTCTAGGGGTATGGGCTTGGCCATTCATCGCGACCGTGGAATCCGTATTTTCTATTGTTGGTTAAATACTAAATACGGATCTCCTAGATATCCTATATTTTCATATGAGCTTCTGCTGTGGATGCTCTGTGATGTGATCACTTTACATGATGAGACGAATGGTATTATATATATGATATATAATAAACGTTGCTTATGTTTTGCATCCGTGCTAGTCCCGCCCTACTATGCCGTTAGTTAAGTAACCTAACAGTGCATAACGGGACATTGTGGCGAATGCGAATGACATAAGCGTACGTTCTATTTTCGTTTCTTTTCTGTGATGGCTTAAGGACTTAAAAGATGGGATTACATTAATGAGATTAATATAAAGAAAAATGAACCTAAAAGATGTTGTAGAATAGAATTTGAAACCCACTCGGCTTTTTATGAAAAAGCAAGTTTTCAAAGTGCGGAGCTTAAGCCACTCCTTTTAAAACCATTGGATTCTACGACGATATCAAGTTCAAAGTGTTAAAGGTTTTCTAAAAAACTATCCGAAGCCCTCTGTCATTTTAGGAAGTAGGGTACTTAGTATTCGTGCTACGTATTTTGACTATAGTTAAGGCGTAGTGTACGGTAGCTAAGTGATGTCTTCCTACACCGCATATGATGCGATTAGTTAGGACATTCATATGATTATGTTGACTATAGTTAAGGGTCATATGGGTGGGTCTAGTTAATCACGAAATGACGGGAAGAACTTGACTAGTACTTATGATATGTTGACTATAGTTAAGGTCATGAGTGCTAGGGGTAAAAACCATATCGGGAGTTTCAAGAGTTGAAATTTGCAATGAGATTGCATACCTTCTATGTGATTGTAGGATACTGATCCCACTGTGAGCAAGAGTTTCTCCCAGAAGAGTTTTGCACTTTACAATTAGCTAACCTATTAGGTGTTTAGAAAGGTGTCAACAGGGCTACGCCTCTGGGAAAATGTGGTTTACTTTAATTAGGTCAGTGGGAGAGCACAGGGAACCTCCCTCAAAGTACCGGCACTGGCCTGGCTGAACGGTTAGCGAAGTTGTAGAATGTAATTAATCCTGGCAAGTTTTCTTTTTAAGGTTTGAAAGGAAATTTGATAAAAGCAATGGGAGACATCGATTAGACAAGATAATAATCAATCTCATCTTTGAAAGAGCTTTCGCTAAGTGTATTATGTTCTCTCTCTTAATGGCAGATACCAATGACATGCCTTAAGCTTTTACTAGATAAAAACAAGCTGACCGGACCGAACTATAAAGCCTGGTTGAGGAACATTAATATTGCTCTCATATATGATAAGGTATCATATGTCCTCACTTCCAAATCTCCGCCCACCCCAGGACCTGAATCTTTTGTTGGGGATAAGGAAATCCGCAAAACGTGGGATATTGAGTGTGCTACTTCCATATTCCTCGTGCTTGCATTGATGGACACTACACATCAAAAGTAACACGAGCAGATGGATATTCAATCCATCTTTCTCCATACAAAAGAGTTGTATGGGGAGCAATTTCGGACCCTGATATACGAAGCATCTCGAAAGTTATTTCAGACGCGGATGGATCCTGGCACATCAGTAGGCGATCACGTTTTGAAAATGATAGCTCTTATTGAAGATATTGAGGACCTCGGATGGACAATGGATAACGAACAGTATACTGATATTGTTCTTCAGTTCCTTCCTCCTGCCTTTGCTCAATTCATAGTCAACTTCAACATGCACAACATGGAGAAGTCACTACCCGAACATCTCAATATGTTGAGATGTGCGGAGAGCACGCTTAAAGCGAAGTCCTCCACTCTGATTGTTGGAAAATCTTCCTCTTCCGTCCCAAAAGGCAAGGTCAAGGGAAAGAATAAGAAGAAATCCACCAAACCGAGAGGTGGAATCAAGAAGGCAAAGGGAAAGGACAAATCCAAAGTTGTAGAGTCGGGGAAAGGAGAATGTTTCTACAACAAGAAGACGGGGCACTAGAAGCGGAACTGTACTGAGTACCTTGATCTCAAGAAAAAGAAGCATGGTGATACCTCAGCTTCAGGTGTGTTCGTAACTGAAAACTGTTCTTCTATAAACTCTTCTTCCTGGGTATTGGATACCGGTTCGCGTTCTCATATTTGGAATTCTGTGTGGGCGTTGAGAAATAGCAGAGTTTTGAAGACCGGTGATCATACTCTCCGAGTTGGAAATGGTTCCAATGTACATGCAGTTTCAGTGGGAGAGTATCACCTAGGGTTGCCGTCGGGTTATATATTGGTTTTGAACCCATGTTATTTTGTACCAAGCATACTTTGTAATATTATATCTATTTCTTTGTTAGACAATGAAGGATATCATTTTATATTGCAGCATAATGTTATGAACATTAAACATAATCAAGAATTGATTGGTTGTGGTACACTTACTAACAAGATATACGTTCTTAATCAACACACAGTTTTCAACATACAACATACAAATAAAAGAAAATTTTCAGATATAAATGAAGCTTTTCTTTGGCATTGTAGACTTGGTCATATTAATGAAACAAGACTAAACAAGCTTCATAAAGATTGATATTTAATGTAACACCTTAGAATGCGATTAGTGGTTAGTTAAGCGATAATGCAGTTTTTAGTAAAAAGTTTACCAAAACGGTTTTCAAATATTTTATAAAAATTAATATATATTTTATTAGTATTTAATTTAGACTTGCACACACATGTGCATGTTAACCTAGGGCTAATTTAGGGTTAAACCATGCTTAAGTAGTCATGGTGTATTAACCCATTCCATTAGGGTAATATGTAGTTAATTAAGTATATTAGTTTTCAAATTCAAAAAAATAAATGATTTTCTTTTGGGTTGACCTGAGAGAGAGAGGAAGAGAGAGAGAGAATGATGAAGTTTGGGCATGGGGGACATGCATGCTTAGCATTAAATGAGGAGAGAGGGAGAGCCATGCTTACTCCTATACCCCCTCCCACTCTCTCTATTATTTTTCCACCTTATTTTCTTTCTCTCATTTCTCCTCCACTCTCTCTCTCTCCCAAACTGAAACCTCTCTTGCTCCTCACCAAACAAATTAAATCCCTCACAAAATTCCCCCTACACTTCACAAAACTCACCACTTCCTTCATTAAACTTGATCCCAAACCCCAATTGGTCACTTGGAGCTAGGAAAGTTTAGATTTTGGAGCAAGTTTGTGTAGGTATGAATCCCTAACTGTTGATTAGGTAGTTAATATGTGGTGTTACCTTGAAGTTTTTGTTTAAACCATAAAGCTACAGTTTTGCGCATAATATCGAATTTTTTAGTTCAGTTTTGGTGTTCCGATTGAATCTGCTATCACCTAGGGTGTTGGTTTTAAAAGTTGCCGTTACAGTGAGATGTATGTGATACCTAGAACCCACCACGAGAACCTGAGCCCATCCCCAAAACCCTAGGCCGCAAATTTATTCATTCTGGCCGCAATTAGCGGCCAGACTTGGGAGAGTGGGGTCGTGTCTTTGTCGGGGGGACTTTATCACGACCCAATAATTGGCCCGTAACCGGCACTTAAACTACGTAACGTCTACAGGCGTACGCAACTTAAGTAAGCCGAAACCCAGAAATCTAAACCACCCAAAACTGGATCAACGGAGAAAACAAAGTTTTAAACATTCGGAAATTTTCAAGTAAAAATATTTAAGTTCAGTTTTCGTTCTTAAAAATTTCGGCAGCACCTCCTTTGTAAAAACTAACCGTGAAAACGGGTACAACATAGATAATAATAAAAGCATCCTAGATGGGAGCAAATCACGCCCAACGGCGGAGACAACCAACACAAACATATATACGACGCCGAAGCGAAGAAATATAAAAGAAAACTCCATATAGAAGTAAAACTTTTCAACAAAACCGGCTCCCACGAGCACGGCACCCAAAGTCACCACAAAATATAACACTGAATCCTTACAAGTCGTCTCTAAGTCATATACAACATAGTGGTAGATGGAGAATACTAGATCCAACAAAAGATATACAAGGTATAAACAGTTAACCGCAAACCCACCTAAAAGCAAGGCCTCACAGCCAACCGTAGCGGTATCCGCAAAAGTAGAGATGATAAGAAGCCCTGCCGCGACTACTCAGAGGGTAAGTCCTGCAAAACACTGTGGCACAACGGGGGTGAGTTGCCAACTCGTGAATAGTAAATAACGTCATACTTTAATCGCAAGTATGCACGAACAGCGATCTATCTATCACATGTAATCCGATAGCTTAAATATGATAAGTGAATATGCAACAATCATGTAAAGGTACATCATCAGGGTACTACAACTACATGAAGCAATACATATCAATATAATCCTGAATGTTGGATGATATAACATAAAATCTCATGCAAAATCATCAGCATGGGAAAACACCAGTGTCCCTCACTGATACATCAAATTCCGAATCCTCAGGCACCGCATCCTCAAATCGGCCCCCACATCCTGTAAGTCTCACAGAACCTGAGTGTCTATCATCGAAACCCGAAACATCATGAAAACATGTACCTATAAGTATATCTATTAGGCCAAAATGCGTACTTTGAGAATTTAGCATACAGCTGGTGCTCTCTCAATATATGCAAAGTAATTCGCAAGTGCTGCTCATGCTCCTCACGACTCCTAGAGTAAACCAGTATATCATCAATAAACACTATAATGAACTGGTCGAGGAACGGCCTGAAAATCCGGGTCATCAGATCCATGAATGCTACTGGCGCTTTATTAGTTATATGTATGCCCTAGAGGCCATTACTGTACATACGATGTATATTGTAATGGATGCTTGGACATATATAGGGAGGACTTTCTTGCTCACATGATAGTATGCTATCTGGTTGTACTTTATCTTAACATGTACGTTGATTGTCTCTATGTTACATGTTGATAAAGCCCTTAGGATATGTACTCAACTACTGGGACTATGATGAGATCATACTTGTAGGGCCACGGTAGTCGACGAGTACATCCTATAACTGTTCCTAGTCGAGGGTGTATAGAGACAAGGCATCGATACACCAGAGTAGACTAGCATATACGCATCTTGACCCATATGATGGGCGATGGATGATCCCATATCCATCGGTGTTTGACATCAAGGATGGTGTACGGGTGCTCAGTAGAGACTGTGTACACTGGACGGACTCGCCGAGAACTCCCAGATACATCACGTCAGATGGCAGTTCTCTGGTGACACTGGTACAGAGTAGTCTGTAGCCCCGAGATTGTCATAGAGTCTTGTGTGATTCCCACCGTGCTTTGATTTCCATCATACGACGTCCAAGAGGGTGTGCAAAAAGGTGGCTTTTGGGTACAGTCCCGAATCACATGGAGGCAATCAGCGATAGGAGGGGATTCGTCTCTCCCGGTATAGAGAGTTGATGTTGCGCTGTGTTCGATTGGCTATAACTGAAATCCCTGGCCAGGGTTGCTGAGATTTACTGGTAAGTGTTATCAGTAGTTTCTCGAACTGTTATAGACCTCATATCGACACGACTTATCAAGCTACTGGGGTCTGACGTTTACCACCCCTAGACGAGATATGCGACATATCAGACGAAGAGACCGGACTGTACGGGAGTGTTACTGATTGTATTTGCAGGAGAATGTACAGGCTTGCTTGTTGATCTTCTGATCGCTCAATACCTGGATGGCTGTTACGTTTAGCTGACCGCTTGCAGCTTGTGGGTGTTTGATAAGATCATCACCTACTGCCGGCGTATTGACGATTGTTTAGAGTCCTACACAGAGATTTATTGGCTCAGGTAAAACGGAGTAGGAGCACATATGTGATATGTGCGGGACCGAGAACAATACGTGTATGTGATACCGTACTAGATTCTCGCGATGTGAGATATCGGCCGGGTATGTGTGATATAGCCGGGTCATCGGATCAAGTGTTGATTCGATGAATTGATACAGATTATATTAGTTGGTTATTTGTGAAATAACCGGATTATCGGATCAAATGTTGATTCGATAATTTAATGTATAATTATATATTTGATATATTAGTTTACATTAACTAATATAAGCTCACTAAAAGATTCTTTTTCTCACTCGGGTAATACATTGATATATATGCGATATATGTTAATTGTATTATTTTATTTTGTTACAATAAAATTATATATGTGATATATAATATTGTAACATGATATGGTTATTAATGCAACATATTTTCTAGAGTTTAATTGAGGTTAGGGTTTGGATTAGGGTTAAGTCTTCATGAAGCTTTCAAGAAGCTTCTTGAAGCTTTGACTTTGACTTGGATATTTTGTGATATTTTGTGATATTTGCTTAACCCAACCCAACCCTTTAACCCTAGTTATGTCTATACAATGGTTAGCCTTCTCATTATCTACCATGGTTGCATTTCTAACCACACACAAGATTTTTCATTATTCATGACAAAAGGATTCTTCTTCTTCTTCCTTGAGTTCTTGATGGAAAAGCTTACTAGCTTTTTCATTAGTGATGAAAATGAGTGAGTTAATGAAAACAAATGAGAGCTAAAATCCTACTTCATCATCTTAATCTATCCTAGCCATTTAGATTAGGGTGTTCACTTCATTTAGTGAGTAAGAGCTTGGGTTAATGAAACTTCAAGGTAATTCATCTTTGTTCTCGAAGATCGGAAACAAGCTTGCATCTTTCTCTTCGTCGAGCCTCTCGAGAGTCTGGAACTTGATGATCGCAGCGAAGGGACCACAACACGGAGCTTATGAAGTGAAGGGCCGGACTACAAAGGTTGTAATCCCAAACTCTTAGATGTTAAAGTGTTTAACATGCTCTGTTTCGCTTAATCTCTAGTCTAAGATCTTGGTTTAGGGTTGTTCGGCACAGCTAATTTTTAAATCGGGCATGGTTGAATCCTTATAGACCCTTGTGCGTGTGCCTAGTAACCCTACACGCATTGGTGGGTCCGAACGACATCACCAAAAACTCATAATGCCCATAGCGCGTAAGAAAAGCTGTCTTCGGAATGTCATCATTCCGAACCCGCAACTGATGATAACCCGAACGCAATCAATCTTTGAAAAATGTTTCGCACCTTGGAGCTGATCAAATAAATCGTCAATGCGAGGTAAAGGATACCTAGTTCGCACCGTAACTCGGTTCAACTGACGATAATCCACACATAGCCTCAAACTGCCATCCTTCTTCTTGACAAACAGAACAGGAGCTCCCCACGGCGAAACACTCGGACGCACAAGTCCCAAATCGAGCAACTCTTGCAATTGATCTTTAAGCTCCTTAAGCTCTGCCGGAGCCATCCGATAAGGCTGTATGGAAATAGGCTCCGTGCCAGGAATCAGATCAATGTAGAACTCAATATCGCGCTCTGGCGGCAACCCAGGTAACTTATCTGGAAAGACTTCGGGGAACTCTCGCACGGTAGAAACCTGGTCAAACGACTCCACTGTGGCTCCAGTATCATGAATGAAAGCCAAGAATCCCCGATATCCCCGATATCCCCTCCTCAAAAGCCGACTAGCGTACAGGACAGAAATCAAACTGTGAGGGACGGCACCACGGTCCCCATGCACAACAAACACTGACTCGCCGGGAAAACAAAATCTAACTGTCTTCTCACGGCAGTCCACGGATGCATAGCAAGTAGCTAGCCAGTCCATGCCCAACAGAACGTCGAAGTCCAACAGCTCGAGAAGGATCAAGTCGACGGACAGATCTTTGTCTCCTAAACGGACAACACACGATCGGAACACGTGTCGCGCAACAAACGACTCTCCCACAGGAGTAGTCACGATAAGTGGCTGATCCAGCAAACACGACTGTCGGCCTAACCTCGGCACGAAGTACGTAGAAACATACGAATGCGTGGATCCCGGATCGAAAAGAACATGTGCATCAAAAGAACATACATAAAGGGTACCTGAAACTACAGCATTGGACGCCTGAGCGTCCTGATGAGTCAAGGCAAAAACCCGTGCCTGCCCTCTATCGGCTACTGGCTGTCCTCTGCCTCCGCCACCTCAGCCTTTCGGCGCAAAACCCCCGCGACCACGACCTCTCTGAACATGAGTCTGACGCGGCACAACAACAGGAACAAGAGGCAACGCTCTATGAGGCAGAGAAGGTGGTAAGGTAACCTTGGGTACTGCTGGCCCTCTTTGATGCACCACGATACAATCCTTCACAAGGTGCTGTAAACCGCGACATCCAAAACACCCACGTGTCGACGGCTGACCCTCCTGGGAGAAAGTACTGAACAACTGGCCACTTCCCATGTCTCTGCTACTCCCAGTTTCTGATCGAGCTCTGTCTCAGAATCTAAACCTCTGCCTCCTGGCTGCTATACCGGTACGAGCCCTATTCGGTTCCGGAATAACCGATGACTCAGCTAGACGCTCCTCCACCAAAAGGGCTGCATCCACAGCTGCCGCATATGTGTCTTAATGCTGAATGCTGATGGCTAGGAACAACTGGGTAAGCAGGCCTTGAACAAACATCTTCACCCTCATCTCCTCAGTCTCCACCAAGTACGGAGCATACACAGACGGCTCGGTAAACAGTACATCATACCCAGACACCGTCATCCCCGGAGTCTGACGTAACGACTCAAATTTGCACGCTCGCGCATCCCTGACGCTCGGTGGAAGAAAACGGGCGAGAAATACTGTCACAAAGTCTGCCCAGGTCATAGGAGCAAGACCAACGGCTCTACCCCTCTCCAAGGACTCACACCACTTCTGGGCCAGACCCTCCAGCCAGAAACTCGCAAACTCTACCCATCTCTCGTCCGAGCATCGGAGTGAGCAACAAATCCTGGCTATCCGGTCGATGAACGGCTGCGGTTCCTCAGTAACATCTGTGCCAGTAAACACAGGAGGCCTCAGCCTCATGAACTCCGTCAGTGACACGGTAATAACCTCTGGGGCTGCAACTGCGACTGCCGGAACAGTAGGTACCATCATGATCCCTGCAATGGGTGGAACAACAGCCTGCCCTTGTGCTCGAATAGCCTCTACTAAAGTCCCCACAATCTGGCGCAGGTCCTGCATACCAGCCCCAATTATAGCAATGTGCTCCGGTATCACAGGCATATCGCCCTGGTCAGTCCTCGCCTCAGACGAGCCGACTCTGACCTCGGCCCTCACGGCCGCTCTCTGTGCCCTAGTAGTCTTCGGCGGCATATAGGATGGAAATTGAAACAAGATTCGATAAGGAAATGGAAATCGAATCACAAAGATGTATATCAATCACGGAAGGAATTTCAATCAATAAGTCCTAAGGTCACTTAGGCGGCGTACCGTGTCGTATGTATGCCGCGGAACATACACACGCTACGTCACTCTGCATAAGCTACCTACTCCATCATACCAAGGTCATTCTACACTCCGAAAGGCAAAACCTAGCGCTCTGATACCAACTTTGTCACGACCCAATAATTGGCCAGTAACCGGCACTTAAACTACGTAACGTCTACAGGAGTACGCAACTTAAGTAAGCCGAAACCCAAAAATCTAAACCACCCAAAACTGGATCAACGGAGAAAACATAGTTTTAAACATTCGGAAATTTTCAAGTAAAAATCATTAAGTTTAGTTTTCGTTCTTAAAAATTTCGGCAGCACCTCCTTTGTAAAAACTAACCCCGAAAACGGGTACAATAAAGATAATAATAAAAGCATTCCAAACGGGAGCAAATCACGCCCAACGGCAGAGACAACCACCACAAACATATATATGACGCGGAAGCGAAGAAATATAAAAGAAAACTGCATAAAGAAGTCAAACTCTTCAACAAAACAGGCTCCCTCGAGCACGGCAACCAAAGTCACCACAAAATATAACACTGAATCCTCAAAAGTCGTCTCTAAGTCATATACAACATAATGGTAGATGGAGAATACTAGATCCAACAAAAGATATACAAGGTATAAATAGATAACCGCAAACCCACTAAAAGCAAGGCCTCACAGCCAACCGTAGCGGTATCCGCAAAAGTAGAGATGATAAGACGCCCTGCCGTGACTACTCAGAGGGTAAGTCCTGCAAAAAACTGTGGCACAACGTGGGTGAGTTGCCACCTCGTGAATAGTAAATAACATCATACTGTTATCGCAAGTATGCATGAACAGCGATCTATCTATCACATGTAATCCGATAGCATAAGTATGTTAAGTGAATATGCAACAATCATATAAAGGTTCATCATCAGGGTACTATAACTACATGAAGCAATGCATATCAAAATAATCCTAAATGTGGGATGATATAATATAAAATCTCATGCAAAATCATCAGCATGGAAAAACACCAGTGTCCCTCACTGACACATCAAATCCCAAATCCTCAGGCACCGCATCCTCAGATCGGCCCTCACATCCTGTAAGTCTCATGGAACCTGAGTGTCTATCATCGACACCCGAAACATCATGAAAACATGTACCTATAAATATATATATATGAGGATATCAACCCCGTATTTCCACCGTCTATACGTAAAAATCATGGAAACCTGAGTGTCTAACACCGACACTCGAAACATCATGAAACCCGTGTCTAGCATCAACACGTAAATCCTCATAACTCAGGTGTTGCCACCATGACTGGCCCTGATAATATGTCGTACATCACTCCGATCGGTATCCCCATGATAACCGCCGAGTCCAAATACAATCACCGGTAGGTACATGCCCGCCTTCCAGGCTCATCGTCTATACCACGAACATCTTGCTGAGGGGAACCGTACCGGGCCCCACCATGTACCCGCATACGGCCCACTCACTCCTCACATCGGGTATATATCACAATTCTCAGAACCGAGAAATCTCATGGTGGACGCATCAAATATCATATCAAGAGAAACCGGGTTTTCAAATAATACATAGTTTCTTGAAAATACCCCCACGGTTCTCAAATCCATAAATCATATGAAATCCATATCTCAGTACGTAAAATCCATATAAAACTAATATATGCAATATAAAACATCAATATGAGCATATAAAGGGAAAACCGCTTTTTAAATTGAATCTAGTTTTAAAACATATCATGCGGTTCCCAAATCTTTCGAAAAAAATGCAGTATCATATAAAGTGTACATGTAAGTGTAGGAAGGTTTAAGTATGTAAATGTAAGCAAGTATGTATGATTCATTTCATAAGCGCAATGATCAACAACTCAATATTACATATCAAAACAATACCAGTTTGGATACATACAACTATAGCGAAAGTATGCGGGTGTATATGTCAATATGTGTGCATGATGTACATGTAACTGTAATATACTATGTGGGTGTACATGTCAATATGTATGCAAGATGTACAAGTAGCTATAGTATGGTATACGTCAATTGGATTAAGAGTTACTATCTTAACTATCCATGTCAAACACAATAACACGTATGTAGGTGGTTTGTGTGTGTCATGGCAATTACTGACGATGTGGGTGTAGCATACAATTTAGTGCTCGTGCAGCATGAACCGTCAGTAATGTGTTATATCTAAAGTAAAACAGATAATGCTATGCAATGACATTCATATGAAAATAACTAATATGCAAATACATGCACCTATCATATCATATTCGCCCCGACGCATAACGCCATACGGGCGATTTCCCCGTAGATGTTAAATCTACTCACCGATGGTCTCGAGCTATGAAAATCCGACCACCTGCTTCCCCTTGTCCGCAGCACCCGAAGTCCCTTCTCACGAACCTAAAATTTCATAAATACAACACATAAGCTAAATATCCTATAATGACGAAAAGACAACGAAATGCGATGAAAACGCCCGGAAAATTACACTTTGCGCTTAGCGCATCTATCGTGCACGACATCGGCCAAAACCCTAATTGGGGTCGCTAAACTACAAAACACAAATTCTAGACCCCGATCTTCCCGATCGCGCAAAACAACACAAAAATTATGAGAAATACAATAGATATAACCTCGCAACGACCAATCGAACCCACGTCGGAAAAACCCCGAAACCTAGTAAGCAACCTATCGCAATATTTCGCACTAGTTTCAAGCTAACGTATATCTAGCGATTAAAAACACCTTATAATAGCTTAACTAAGCTATCTAAACCATTCCTATATTTTTAACACTTGCTAATTAAGTTTTAGCAAAAACCTAGTAAGCAAATTGCATAATTAAACAAAATGTTCATTAGCAAAAATTAACATTTTCTACTAGGTTAATCTACTCCAAAACACAAATTAACACTTTAAATGAACACTAATCACTTGAACAAATTTTAACCCTAACATGAAATTTTTAAAACAAATATAAATGAATTAATCATGATTTAAAAGCTAAACTAAACACATAATTAGCTAACTAAAATAGCTAGATTAAGATTAAAACAAATATATAAGGATTATGGTAAGAATTATACCTCCCCAAGAGCACCAAAATGAAACTTAATCCCTCCTCATAGCATAAAAAAAAAACCATGCTTTGTTGAAGATCCAAGAAGGATTAGTGAAGGAAAAGATGGTTTTATTTTTATTTAGGATTTTTGTGGATTATTTTAGAAATTTTTCTTGAAATTTTTTGAAGAAATAATGAAGAAATGAGCTTGGGAAATGTTTTGGACAGAAATTTGAGGAGGGCTCGGCCAAGGAGAGGTTGAGGGTATTTTTGTGAATTTTGGGTGAAGAAATTGCTAGGAAAATGAGTAATAAATGCTAATAAATGCACTTTGCCACCATTACACCTTTTATTTTCTTTCTAAAATAATTCCTTTTGCACTCCAAAAATATCTAGATATTTAAAAAAGAAGTTTCCAAAATTTTCTAGTGACAAAAATTAATTTATTCCCAAGAGAAGAAATTTCCCGATTTACGTGCACAAAATACCGCTTAAAATAATATTTTATTTGGGAAAAATTCTATCTGAACCAAAACCTCCCAAATACTTCCAAAGTTCGCGCACAAGCTTTATTTTAGCTAAACTAGGTGCCGGCAAGCTTATATGGACGTTTGATCGAAATCGGGTTAAAACGAGAAATACCGACAATTTTGCCCTAAAATGGGAAAATTCGCAAAATGATTAGTAAAACGTTACAGACTCTGGGGTTATTTTGAGTCTCATAGAAATTGCAATTTTCACCAATTCTTCGTGTAGCAAAATCTGTGACCTTTTAGCTAAAATTTGAGCGTTTCGGCAATTTGGGTTGCGGATTATCCGTTACTAGTTTGGGTGTTTTGTTCGCTGTGTAGCGGTAGGGTTGGGCTAGGTGTATGCTGCACGCGTTTAGCCGCTATGGGGGAAACACTCGGGAGTGCTTGAGAGTTGGGTTATTGTTGCCGTTGTGTGCGTGGGTTATCGAAAGGTTTCTATTGTGCACTTATTATATTATGATTGTAGGATCGCAGGCGGGGACTTCGGACGCCGCGAAGAAGGGAAAGCAGGTGGTCGGACACACTTAGCTCGAGATCACCGGTGAGTAGATTTAACATCTACGGGAAAATCGCCCATATGGCGTTATGCGTCAGGGCTTGATAGGATATTGTATCCGCATATTCATATTCGTATATGTTGATTTTTTATAAGCATCATTACATGCCATTATATTGTTATGCTCGATTTATTACCTAATGGACACTGCACTGTTACTGACGGATCATGTGCACGAGCACTAATTTGCATGCTACACCCACACTGTCGGTAATTGCCATGACACGCCTATACACATATACAGTATTTTATTGTTATCGACATTGGCGCATGAATTATTGTTCTGTTGTACATCGTTACTTGCGTATATACATATTGTACATCCATACTTGCATACATACACCTTTGCACATCCATACTTGCGTACATACACTCTTGTACATCCATACTTGCGTACCTACATATTTGCACATACAGAGATGAAGCTGGCTTTGATTTTGGGGAACTGGGGACCGCATGATATAGTTTTAAACTGAATTCATTTTAAAGAGCAATTTCCCTTTTTGCTCATAGTACAATTTTATGATGCATACGTCACATTGCATGGATTTACGCATTGAGTTTGGATTTCATGTGATTTCTGGATTTGAGAACTGTGGTATTATTTCAAGAAAGTATGCATTGTTTTGAAAACCCGGTTTCTCTTGATATGATATTTCGGAGCGTCCACCATGCGTTTTCTCAGTTCTGATATGTGTGCTGGAAACCCGATTCGAGGAGTTGGATGATCCATTTGCCGGTTCATGGTGGACCCGGTAAGGTACCCCGGGGCAAGAAAGGGATGTCGCGCAGTAGACGATGAGCCTGGCAGAGGGACTACTACCTACCGGTGATTGGTTGGACCTGGCGGTTATCCGGAGGATACTGACTAGAGTCGAGAGATGGACATGGGCCGACCGGTACTGCTGGGGCCCGAGGGCCGATTCCACAGACGGAGCCCGTAGGCCGATCCGGACTTACGGAGCCTGATATATGAGGATTTGTGTGTCGATGCTGGACACGAGTATTTCATGATATTTTTGAGTGCCGATATTGGGCACTCAGGTTCTATGAGATTTACAGGATATATGGGCCGATTAGAGTGACGGCGCCTGAGTTATTGGGGATTTGGGGTGTATTGATGGTCACCGGATTTTCCACGATGAGGATTCGTGTTGATGTTATGTTTTCCCATGCTTAGCACTCATTTATATGCATTGAAGAGGGGTATAATTCCATTTATAGTTCAGATCGTGCCCTCTTTCGAAATGAAATTCGATACTCCCCATTGTTCTATAGTGGTTCCCCGTGTGTATCCGTATCGGTTACATCCCCACCTCGATACCGAATAACACCTCACTTCTTCACGGGGTAGGTGGTATTCAGCCCCAACTCCACCTGGGGCATTACATTCCCCCCCACTTAGATCAATGGTTCGTCCTCGAACCAAAGACCTACTTTTGAGGGACCGGCTCTGGTACCATTCTGTCACGACCCGCCCCCAATACAGAGAGTATTGTCCGCTCTGGCCGAAGCCGCACGGTTTTGTCCTTCGGAGTGAATCGGACCCGACCAGGGGCCACTCCCCAGGAGGTCACCCATCCCAGGACTTCCCTGGCCCTAGCATGCTTAACTACGGAGTTCTTCAAACTCCGGAGTTCCGATTCATCCAAAAGGCGCCTCTGTATTGAAGAGGGGTATAATTCCATTTATAGTTCAGATCGTGCCCTCTTTCGAAACGAAATTCGATACTTCCCATTGTTCTATAGTGGTCCCCCGTGTGTATCCGTATCGGTTACATCCCCACCTCGATACCGAATAACACCTCACTTCTTCACGGGGTAGGTGGTATTCAGCCCTAACTCCACCTGTGGCATTACACATAATGTATTTTTTTAGTACCTGATAGGGTACCTCCCATGATTATTGCATTCCCAGATAACTATATTGATGTTATCAGTTGCACATGTTATAGTATCGCAGTATGTGCATACTTGCGATTACCTGTATATTTTATTTACTATTAACGAGTTGGCAACTCACCCCTGTTGTGCTACAGTGTTTTGCAGGTAGACCTTTAGAGTAGTCACGGCAGGGCTACATCATTATATCTTTTTGCTACGGATACCGCTACAGTTGGTGTGTGAGCCATTTTGCTTATAGGTAGGTTTTGCGGTTATCCGTTTATATTTCATTGCACACATTGTTGTATCTAGTACTCTCTATCTACCATTTCATGTATTGACTTAGAGACGAGTTGTGAGGACGATGTTGTATATTATTTTATACTCTGGATGTCGAGCTCGTATGAGCCGACTTTATTTATGCAGTTTTATCTTTTATGCTGTTTTTCACTTATATTGTTCATTTCTTCGCTACAGCGTCGTATATTATTCTCGTGGTTCTTGTTTCCGCCATTGGGCGTGATTGCTGCCGTTTGGGGATACTTTATTTATATTATATGTCGTTTTACTTATATCATGTGTTGTACCGTTTCGGGGCTAGTTTTTACAAAGGAGGTGCTGCTGAAATTTTCAAGAAAACAATTTCAACTTTAAAGATTTTTTTACTTGGGGTTTCCAAATGTTTTTAACAAATGTTTTCATCACCTATTGCTTCTGCTGGTTTAGGTTTCTGGGTTTTCGGTTTACTTAAATTGCGTTACGCCTGTAGACATTACATGGTTTAAGTTCCGGTCACGAGCCGAATTTAGGTCATGACAATTATGGTATCAGAGCGTAGGTCTTACCTTTCGGAGTGTAGGATGACCTTGGTATGATGGAGTAGGTAGCTTAAGCAGAATGGCGTAGCATGTGTATGTTCCGCGGCATACTCACGACACGGTACTCCGCCTAAGTGACCTTAGGACTTAGTGGTTGGAATTCCTTCGTGATTATATACATTCTTGTGATTCGATTTCCATATTCTTATTGAATCATGTTTTCATTTCCAGCCACTATGCCGCCGAAGACTACGAGGGCGCAGAGAGCGGCCGCGAGAGCCGAGGAAAGAGTAGGCTCGTCTGTGATGAGGACTGATCATGGCGGTACGCCCGTTGTTCCGGAGCATATTGATCCACCCCCGCTTGATCGTATTGCTAGTCTAGAGGCCGGTATGCAGGATTTACGCCAGATGGTGGAATCACTAGTTGAGGCCAGTAGAGTGCAGTGACAGGAGGTTGCCCTACCTGCTGTGGGGACCGCGATGGTACCTACGGTTCCGGCAGTTGCAACTGCAGCTATGGAGGTTATCACGGTATCGTTATCTGAGTTCATGAGGCTGAAGCCTCCGGTCTTCACAGGAACAGACGCAGCCGAAGATCCACAGTCCTTTATCGATCAGATGGCCAGGATATGTTGTTTGCTGAGATACTCCGACGCCAGATGGGTGGAGTTCGCGAGCTTTCGTTTGGAAGGTCTTGTGCAGAAGTGGTGCGAGTCTGTAGAGAAGGGCAGAGCCGCAGGTCTTTCTCCTATGACCTGGGCTGAGTTCGTGACAGTGTTTCGTTGCGCCAGACTCCAGAGATGATGGTGGCTGAGTACGACGTACAGTTTACCGAGCTATCTACGTATGCACCGTATTTGGTAGCTACTGAGGAGATGCGGATCAAGAGCTTTGTTCGAGGCTTGTTTACCCAGTTGTTCCATGCCATCTATGCACAACATTTTGATACTTATGCAGCATCAGTAGATGCAGCCCTATTAGTCGAGGAGCGTCTTGACGAGACTTCGGTAGTTCCGGAACTGAAGAGGGTTCGCGCCGGTTTATTAGCACAGAGAAAGCCGTTTAGACGCCGCGACAGTTGGCTATAGTGCCCTCAAGGCAATTATTATAGTCGCATGTAGGCGATTGTGTTCATTGAGGGATGACCTAAACCGATAGAACAGTCTTACTCGAGATGATAGTATGTTATCTGGTTTGTCTTTATCATCATGTATGTATTGATAGAGCCCATAAGATTCTTGCTTGACTACCAGCATTATGATGGCGATCATATACATAGGAGCTGGGGGTCTATAAGCACATCCTTAAATGTCCCTAGTCGTGGGAGTATCGAGACTGGGTATCGATACTCCAGTGTAGACTGGTGTATACTTATCTGGACCCTGATGAGGGGCGGTGGCCGGTCTCATAAGCCATTAGTGTCAGTTGCTTACCTAAGATAGTATACAGGTGCTCATTTGATTATGAATACACTAGACGGACACGCCGGGAACATGCTGGTTGGTATTATACCTATTGTCAGATAGCAGTTCCCTGGTAACATGTGTACAGGTTAGTCTGTCGACCTGAGATCGTCATTTGTCTCGTGTGAGTTCCCACTGTGCTTTGATTACTACCCTACCATGACTCAAAGGAGTCATGCAAACAGGTTTTAGTTGGGTACAGTCCCGAGCCACATGGATGCAGTGAGCGGATCGTCTGGGATTCTTCTCTCCCGATATTGGGGGTTGATGTCGCGCAGTACATGGGTGGCCATCACCAGAAATCCTCGGCCCGGGTATACGAGAATTACCGATCCAGGATCGATAGTTTCTCAGGTGGTGATGGGTTTCATACCGACATGAATTATCGCGTTGTTAGGGATCTGACTTTATCCACCCCCTAGACCTGATATGCGATACTCATAGACGAACGGACCGGACTGTATCGATATTGTCACTGTCAGGCTCAGTAGGGTTTCAGGATGAGTTCGCTCGTAGGCTTCCCTTTTCGCTCAATACATAGGCAGCCGTTACGTACAACTAGTACCACTGACGTGCTTATGGTTAAACACACTACCAGCGTATTGATGTGTCATTAGAGTCCCCTACAGAAAGTTGTAGGGTTTCTAGGCACACTAGTGGAGTCTCACAAGGCATCAAACATGCACAAATCAAATTTTACGGGTGCCTACAAACCCTAATACGGATCGTTTACTAGATATCTAGGCGAAGTAAGCAAGTAATCGAATTAAATGCTAAGGGAAAGTAACTACAACCTTTGTAGATCCGGTCCACCACCTCCTAGGCTCCATGATGAAGTCCCTCCGCTGTCCAAAACGAACCCATGACTCTAGCATCGGTATCATCGAAGAATGGGCGGGCTTGATCGTCGGTTCGATGCCGAAGATGATCTACGTCGAGGTATCGCAAGAACAAGCTCCACCTTCACCAAGCCATGAAAACTTGTGAAGGAAACACCCTATACTACTTGGCAAGAGGTAGAGGATGAAGAAATAGGAAGTGGGTAGACTTTAGTTTTGGATTTCTCACTAGTTTTCATCACTTGCCATTGGAGTAGCAAGCTTTTTTTCATGTTGAAGAAGATGAAGAAGAAGAAGAAGATATATTAAGTTAATTTTTAAAATAGAAAAGAAAATACAATACTTATCATATCTTCAACCATGGTTTAGTGTAGAGACTTAACTTAGGTTAGATGAGTGGTTAGGGTTAGAGAAGAGACAAGAATGGTGGACTTACTCAAGGTTTCAAGAAGTTTCAACTAAAAACAAAATAAGTCCACCATTTATCTTTCTCTTTATCTTTTCTAAATGAAATAAATAAAAAGATAAATGAATAATCTAATGAAAAGATACCCTAACCACTAACTAACCATGGTTCAATACTTTACACAAAACCAAGAAATAATGTATCATCAAACATGATACAATGATGTGCACAAAAATATATCACATATACAATGTGCAATACAAGTGAGTAAATCCATTTAAAGTGAACCAATACTAGTTCATGCAAAGTAATATATCAAATATATAATTATACATTAAATCATTAAATCAACACTTGATTCAATGATCCGGTCATATCACATATAACCGGCTAGTATCCAACGTATCGGCTTATCGAATCAATCCTTGATTCGATAACTAGGTTATATCGCATATAACCAATCGATACATTGATCGCGAGAATGGAATACGGTATCACATACTCGAATTATTCTCGGTCCCGCACATATCTCATATGCGCTCCTATTTCGTTTCGCTTGAGCCAGGAAACCTCTGTGTAGGACTCTAAAGACTCGTCAATACGCCGGCAGCAGATGATGATCATATCAAGCATCCACAAGCCGCAAGCGGTCTGCTAAACGTAACGGCCACCCGGGTATTGAGCGATCAGAAGATCGACGAGCAAGCCCGCTCACACTCCTGCGAATCCAACCAGTAACACTTAATGTATAGTCCGGTCTGTTTGTCTGATATGTCGCATATCTCGCCTAGGGATGGTAAACGTCAGACCCCAATAGCTCGATAAGTCATGCCGACGTAAGGTCCATAACATTCGTGAAACTACTGATAACTCTTACCAGTATATCACTGCAACCCTGGCCAGGGATTTCCTGTTATGGCCAGTCGAGCATAGCACAACATCAACCCCCAATACCGGGAGAGACGAATCCCCTCCTATCGCTCATTGCCTCCATGTGAATCGGGACTGTACCCAAAAACCACCTGTTTGCACGACTCAGTAGAGCCGTGGTAGGGTGGAAATCAAAGCACAGTGGGAGAAACACAAGACTCTATGACGATCTCGGGTCAACAGACTAAGCTGTACCAGTGTCACCAGAGAACTGCCATCTGACGTGAGGTATAATACCATCTGGGAGTTCTCGGCGAGTCCGTTCAGTGTACCCAGTCTCCACTGAGCACCCGCATACCATCTCCGATGTCAAACACCAATGTATATGGGATCATCCATCGCCCATCGCATGGGTCGAGAAGATATACGCTAGTCTACTCTGGAATATCGATGCCCCGTCTCGATATTCCCACGACTAGGAACATTTCAAGGATGTACTCATGGACTACCGAGGCCCCACTAGTATGATCTACATCATAGTCCTGGAAGTCGAGTACACATCCTATGGGCTTTATCAACATGTAATCAGAGAGACAGAAAGTATACATGTTAAGATAAAGTGCAACCAGATAGCGTACTATCATGTCGAGCAAGAAAGTCCTTCCTATATATGTCCCAGCATCCACTACAATATACATCCAATGTACAGTAATGGCCTCTAGGGCATACATATAACTAACAATCTCCCACTTGCACTAGGGCCATCTGTAGCAGTGGTTGCAGTATCACATACTCAACCATCCCCTAAAAGTCTCTCTTTGGGAAAAAGGCTTTCGTGAGTGGATCCGCCGTGTTGTCCTCTGAGTCTACTCTTCTAACCTCGATCACCCCGGAGATCAACTATCTCCATGATCAGGTGACGCGTCCTCAGAATATGTCTGGGTCACTGATGGGACCATGGTTCTAGGGCCGAAGCCATACTTCCATTGTCATACAATGGCAGGAACCAAGTTCATCTTATGAACCAATATACACCCAAACTTCCTCTTTGGTAGTATCTTCAATAGCGATGTTACCAGCCTTTATCGTCTAGTTTGCCACGGTATCTAGCTTGGAACTCTTCCAACATACCGTCCCTTTACTGAGGGTAAAGACAATGCCTGTGACTGACATTCAGTCGTCTTTATCACTCTGGAACCCTTCCAGTGATTCTCCCCAGGATCGATTGATACCATCTCACTTACTTAGTGAGAACCCTAATATCCCTTTAGATCTATCTCATAGGTCCAAATCTCAGGATTTAGGAGGTATCATCTTTATCCTATTTGGAGAATCCTTGTGATAATAGGAGATTGATCGATCGTAGTATAGGAAACTCTTTTCCTATCAAGAGTATGTTGTCTACGTACAATACGAAGATGACCACCTTACTCTCTACTACCCTTTTGTATATACAAGGTTCGTCTACCATTTTGATGAAGTCAAACACTTTGACTATCACATCAAAACAGACGTTCCAACTCCGCGATGCCTGCTTCATTATGTAAAGCAACTTACACACGTTTCCGCTGCTCCGACTGTTTACGAAGACCTCTGGCTGTGTTCTTATGGACGTTCTCTTCTAAATCAGTATTTAGAAAAGCAGTCATGGCACCCAACCGCCAGATATCGTAGTCATGGTATGTAGCCGTGGTAAGTAGGATCTGGACAGACTTAAGCATAGCTACTGGAAAAAGGTTTCATCATTATCCACGCCTGGTCGATGACGAAAACCTTTAACAAGTCTAGCTTTGAAAGTCTCAACTTTTCCATCTACACCAAGTAATCTTCTCAAAATATACTTGCTTCTGATGGGGATTTAACCCTTCAGATATAGCAGCTAAAGTCCATAATTTGCTGGTGTACATGGATTCCATCTCAGATCGCTAAGCATCCAGCCATTCTTACAGAGTCCCTACTCTCGATGGCCTGCTCGAAACTAGTTGGGTCATCATCTCATGATGCATTCCTTGCTCCCACTGTCATCGAGAAACCGAGGTATCTCTCAGGCGGATGAGGAACCCTACTAGATCGGCGGAGAGGCTGAGGTTCGTCGGGAAGTATAGAATCTTATGGTTCTGTCAAATCATCAACTGCAGTTTTGTATAGCTGGAACCTTTCCAGTTCTACAGAACTGATCCTGCCTCGATCTTGTCCGGATTTTGCTTTAAACATAGGCCGGACAACCCCAAATCTTAACTCGCTTAAGAGATGGGTTCTTCCCATACTATATCTTATATGGAGTGGTAGGCAGTGATTTGATTCAAACCTAATTCAATAGGTATGCAGCTTCTCAAGTTCATAACCCCAAAAGGAAATAGGTAACTCAGTAATACTCATCATAGAGCACACCATATCTAATATTGTGCGATTGCTCCGCCCTGATACACCGTTGTGCTGTGGTGTATTCAGAGGAGTAATACGGAGAGAGAATCTCATTCTCCTTTAGAATGGTCCAGAAATGCCATGCACAAGTATTCTCCTCCCTGATCTTATCATAGGACATAATACTTATACCCATATTTTGGTTCTCTACTTCTAACTTATATTCTGTGAATATCTCAAAAGGTTCGGACTTTTGTTTCAACAGGAACATATGACTGAATCTTGAGAGATTATCAGAGAATATAATGAAGCATGAAGAACTAGTCCTGGCATGTGTAGACAAGAGACTTTACATACATCATCATGCATCAGTCCCAAGAGTTTACTAACTCTTTCTCTGTTTCCAGTAAACGGAGCTATGGTCATCTAATCTTTGTGACATGACTGGCAAGTTTCATAAGATGTAAATTCAAACTGATTTAAATATGCATCTAAAATGTAACTTCAGCCAGTCGGGTCGCATTGATGTGACCTTGTCTACAATGCCTCAAGAAGGATTCGTTCATTTCTGAACTCTTCTTCTTGTGTGTGTTCTGTATACTAGGAACTGTATTTTGATTTAGAACTTCAATGCTTTTAGATAACGTGCCTGAACCGATCAACTTTTGATATAGGAAATGTTCAAAACATTATCCAACAATACAAAATTATATCCTTCTTTACTAATAAAGAGACTGATATGATTTTGTATATCAGGTTCGGTATCTAATAGCATTTGTTCAGAATCAATGTACTGGTAATACAGGGTGACAGTGACCAACAGACTTGGCTGCAACACTTGCCCCGTTTTCTGCCTCATGAAACTTATCACCCGTTCTCAGTCTTTCTACCTTTTTGTAGCCCTATGTAACAGCTTACATATCTGGGATCCTGATCCGGTATCATATACCCAGGATTCAGAGGATACTGAGAAACAGTTCTGTTTAACGAACACACCCGAAGGAGATGCATCATATGCACTTTCTTCGTTTGGGCGGCATAGGAAATCTGGTATTCCCCTATTTCCTGCTCGGTTTTATAACAATTATAAGTCGAAGCGGGACCAACGTTCCCCAGCTCAGTATAACAAGCGGGTTCGGTCAATACATCCATATTATTATCTTGATTAAGGCGTGATATGGTCGCTACCTGGAGAGAGAGAGAAGAAAACACTCTGCGTGCGCTCTTGCAAGATCAGATTGGATATATATTTTATCTAATCAGGATGGCTCCCACTGTTTTTATCAAATCTTCCTTCAAACCCTAAAAGGAAAGACTAGCTGTGATTAATTACACTCTATAACTTCGCCAATCTTTCAGCCAGGCCAGTGTCAGTACTTTGAGGGAGGTTCCCCGTGCTTTCGCACGGACCTAATTACTGTAAACCTCGTTTTCCCAGAGGCGTAACCCCGTTGACACCTTTCTAGACACCTACTTGATCGGCTAATTGCAAAGTGCAAAACTCTCCCAGGAGTAACAATTACTCGCAGTGGGTATTGGGATCCAACTATCATATAGAAGGTATGTAATCTCATTGCAAGTTTCAACACTTGAAACTCCCGACAATAGTTTTTACCCCTAGCACCTATGACCTTGGCTAAGGTCAACAAATCATAGGTACTAGTCAAGTTCTACCCGTCATTTCGTGATTAATTAGACCCACCCACATGACCCTTGGCTAAGGTCAACAAAGCCACATGACTGTCCTAACTAATCGCATCATATGCTGTGTAGGAAGACATCACTTAGCTACCGTACACTGTGCCTTGACTATGGTCAACAAACACAGCACGAATACTAAGTACTCTACTTCCTAAAATGACGGAGGGTTGCGAATGGTTTTTGTGAAAACCTTTAACGCTTTGAACTTGATCTCGTTGCGGAATCAAATGGTTTTAAATGGAATGTTTTCGAGGCTTTTCTAGTTTTGCTAAAGGGGTCACTCCCGGTGAAGGGATCGTCGGCCCTTTCCTCGTCGAATGAGGTGCGGGATATATCATATATATCACTGTGCAAAGAGGAAACTATAGAAGCGATCAAAGACAAACCGAGGGTTGTAGCATCTGCCAGTTATTGCTAAAGGAGTCACTCCCGGTGAAGGGATCTCGGTCCTTTCCCTATCGAATAAGGTGCAGGATGTTCTATAATGAACACCGCGATGCAAAGCAAGAACTGTAGCTACCTGTTTTATTTTGAAATTCGATTCCACAACATCAATTAGGTTTATTTTCTTTCATTAATCTCATTAATGAATATCCCATCATTTAAGTCCACCTAACCATCACAGATAAATATAACGTACGCTTATGCCATCCGCATTCGCCTCGATGTCCCGTCTGCACCGTTAGGTTAGGTAACTAACGCCAGAGCGGGGCAGGGCTAGCGCGGGTGTAAAACATAAGTAACTTCTATTTAATATATCATATATACTATATATAATACCTGTCACAGAACATCACATGATCACAGATAAAACACAGCAGAAGAAACATATGAAATATTGGATATACTAGGACGTCCGTGTTTTCAATACGAGCCAGTATAAAACACGGATTCCACGGTCGTGATGAATAGCCAAACCCACACCCCAAGACCCCTACGAGAGCGGCAAGCAACCCTACCAATTCTAGAGTTAGGAGACCCGGACTCGACTCCTCGAGTTGGTCTCCCACTGGACTCCAGAACCCGGTTACTTGTGCCCTCCTCCTTGGGTCTATCCTAGTGCAGAAAATAAATAATATACATCAACGGTGACGACTTCCGCAACCTGGAAGTGCCCCAATAAAAGAATATTACATACAAGTTTTTACATGAATAAAAATGAAAAAACACTCATCTCACATAAAAACCCCCGGCTATTCAAACACGACGATCCAATATAACATATCCAGCAACACATAACATCACATGTCATCAACGTAAGTAAATATGTCCATCCCAATTGTCGTTGACATATAGCAACGAAACCGGCGACATCACATATTACACTTACGGTCACAGAAAAGAAAGTGTAAAACTACAACAGTTGGAATCCGCAACCACCTCAGACATCGCATGCCTGACCAAATGAATTCTTTAGACATCGCATGCCTAACAATCATAAACCCCGCATTTTAGTCTCATTATCGAAAACTCTTTTCAATATCAAGTCGGGCAATTCAACAGGATTCCCGACATTCTGATCGAATGCTCGTCGCAAACTTCAGTAGACGGCCGCACCCCTAATACCGTCGACGAAGTGCACCAAGGCGGAACACCGCTGCCGCGAGTACCCGAACGGATGCTTTCGGTGACGGGGTTCTCCTACAGTCACTTGGTCGGGGCTATGGAGTGAGGCTGTCTATTAAGTTTACCCGGCGAGTATCCGCGTGCGCTACGTGATTGCGACGGACTTTTGATCATATCAAAATTCCGTGGCAACCGATCAAGTGAGACTAAAGTGCTATGTTTATAACATTCATTCAGTTATCACATAACTTTTGTGAATTCCAATTGTTGTATCACATTCCGGATAAACAGAAAATGCTAAACTTTTCGATCGAACAATCGAACACCCATGTTTTCCCGATACAGCTCAACACATGAAATAAGTCTAACAGCATTCAGTTCATGCCTCAGTACCAACGGTCCAGCCGTAGAAGGGTCAAGCCAACGCCTCACATGTGGCACGCCGTACTGCCCCAAACCCGAAGGTTCAAAGGGCAGTTCAAGACGGTCACATAATCGAGTTAAGGTTTGTTGTCTTCTAGAGGGTCCATCGCGTTACTTGCACTACTTAGAACATCGTTAAACTACGGAAAAATCCAACAATTGAAAATTTCTCGGCAGGGGAAAAAGTGGGTATTTATATCCGGTCGAACTTTTTAACATATTCTAAAAATACCCGGAAAAGCACACCGACAAAATTAGACAGTCCGATCGAATAGACCGAGTCCCCAATACAACTCGGAAAATACAACTCTGGAATAAATTATTAAAAATCCCCAGGAAAACCAGCACTGCCAAATATGAGTTACTGTGCCAAATTCTCTGCAAGATACGACAAAATAGCCACGGAACCGCCGCACGAGCCATGCTCGTGCCGCGGAACCGCGGCAGTTTAATGGAGTTAGGGTTACGAATTGCACAGTTACCCTTATATTTTCCTGCTGATATTTCTGGATATTTTTAATTCCAAAAAATCCACATTTTACAGAAAAGTCCAGAGAGCAATTTCAAAGTCGGGTTTTGGGTCGATCGGACTTCTAACTCCGTCGGGACTTCGCCTAAGGCTCTAGCTTGGCTCTGATACCACTGTAGGGTTTCTAGGCACACTAGTGGAGTCTCACAAGGCATCAAACATGCACAAATCAAATTTTACGGGTGCCTACAAACCCTAATACGGATCGTTTACTAGATATCTAGGCGAAGTAAGCAAGTAATCGAATTAAATGCTAAGGGAAAGTAACTACAACCTTTGTAGATCCGGTCCGCCACCTTCTAGGCTCCGTGATGAAGTCCCTCCGCTGTCCAAAACAAACCCATGAATCTAGCATCGGTATCATCGAAGAATGGGCGGGCTTGATCGTCGGTTCGATGCCGAAGATGATCTACGTCGAGGTATCGCAAGAACAAGCTCCACCTTCACCAAGCCATGAAAACTTGTGAAGGAAACACCCTATACTACTTGGCAAGAGGTAGAGGATGAAGAAATAGGAAGTGGGTAGACTTTAGTTTTGGATTTCTCACTAGTTTTCATCACTTGCCATTGGAGTAGCAAGCTTTTTTTCATGTTGAAGAAGATGAAGAAGAAGAAGAAGATATATTAAGTTAATTTTTAAAATAGAAAAGAAAATACAATACTTATCATATCTTCAACCATGGTTTAGTGTAGAGACTTAACTTAGGTTAGATGAGTGGTTAGGGTTAGAGAAGAGACAAGAATGGTGGACTTAGTCAAGGTTTCAAGAAGTTTCAACTAAAAACAAAATAAGTCCACCATTTATCTTTCTCTTTATCTTTTCTAAATGAAATAAATAAAAAGATAAATGAATAATCAAATGAAAAGATACCCTAACCACTAACTAACCATGGTTCAATACTTTACACAAAACCAAGAAATAATGTATCATCAAACATGATACAATGATGTGCACAAAAATATATCACATATACAATGTGCAATACAAGTGAGTAAATCCATTTAAAGTGAACCAATACTAGTTCATGCAAAGTAATATATCAAATATATAATTATACATTAAATCATTAAATCAACACTTGATTCAATGATCCGGTCATATCGCATATAACCGGCTAGTATCCAACGTATCGGCTTATCGAATCAATCCTTGATTCGATAACTAGGTTATATCGCATATAACCAATCGATACATTGATCGCGAGAATGGAATACGGTATCACATACTCGAATTATTCTCTGTCCCGCACATATCTCATATGCGCTCCTATTTCGTTTCGCTTGAGCCAGGAAACCTCTGTGTAGGACTCTAAAGACTCGTCAATACGCCGGCAGCAGATGATGATCATATCAAGCATCCACAAGCCGCAAGCGGTCTGCTAAACGTAACGGCCACCCGGGTATTGAGCGATCAGAAGATCGACGAGCAAGCCCGCTCACACTCCTGCGAATCCAACCAGTAACACTTAATGTATAGTCCGGTCTGTTCGTCTGATATGTCGCATATCTCGCCTAGGGGTGGTAAACGTCAGACCCCAATAGCTCGATAAGTCATGCCGACGTAAGGTCCATAACATTCGTGAAACTACTGATAACTCTTACCAGTATATCACTGCAACCCTGGCCAGGGATTTCCTGTTATGGCCAGTCGAGCATAGCACAACATCAACCCCCAATACCGGGAGAGATGAATCCCCTCCTATCGCTCATTGCCTCCATCTGAATCGGGACTGTACCCAAAAACCACCTGTTTGCATGACTCAGTAGAGCCGTGGTAGGGTGGAAATCAAAGCACAGTGGGAGACACACAAGACTCTATGACGATTTCGGGTCAACAGACTAAGCTGTACCAGTGTCACCAGAGAACTGCCATCTGACGTGAGGTATAATACCATCTGGGAGTTCTCGGCGAGTCCGTTCAGTGTACCCAGTCTCCACTGAGCACCCGCATACCATCTCCGATGTTAAACACCAATGGATATGGGATCATCCATTGCCCATCGCATGGGTCGAGAAGATATATGCTAGTCTACTCTGGAATATCGATGCCCCGTCTCGATATTCCCATGACTAGGAACATTTCAAGGATGTACTCATGGACTATCGAGGCCCCACTAGTATGATCTACATCATAGTCCTGGAAGTCGAGTACACATCCTATGGGCTTTATCAACATGTAATCAGAGAGACAGAAAGTATACATGTTAAGATAAAGTGCAACCAGATAACGTACTATCATGTCGAGCAAGAAAGTCCTTCCTATATATGTCCCAGCATCCACTACAATATACATCCAATGTATAGTAATGGCCTCTAGGGCATACATATAACTAACAAAAGTTTCTCAAGTTTGGGCGAAGCGTTGTAGAGGTCGTATGGTATTATGTCAGGGTTTAATCATATACAAGCACTTGTGCACGGATCATAATCGGACGGATCATACTAGTTTGCTTTGGTTTAAGCTGGATCCTAGTATTAGATTTGTTGGATTACTTTCATCTCATTGCATTCGCATTCTTTCGGAATGCGGATGCAGGTATGTATATACAGGTGAGGGGTATTCTTGTGATCCGTCACGAGTTTACTTTAGTTGATGCCATATCTTTTTTTTTTGGATTAAACATTTTGGTTTAAATGTTTAATTAGGTGGAAATGGTGAGCTCAAGTCATCATGAAGAGCATTAAATGTGGCATGTGCATGGGTGATGACTCATGGTCTTATTTTTTGGGCTATGTCACAATTTTTGATTGATTATTGTGTTGAAATGATATGAGGAGAGAGAGAGAGTGGGTAGCCGTTAGGCTTGGGGTTTACTCTTGAAATTTCATTCTAGTGCTATCACTTTTTTCATACAACACATATAGCAAGCTCTTCTTCTTCTTCTTTCTTCTCTTGAGCTCACCTCTCTTCATCAATGGCTTCATCATCAACCTCCATCCATACAATCTCTTGTGTTGAGAATCATTGGATGTTTGGAGACAAAGTTATTACACACACTCTCTACTTCACCTTGGACATGTCGGCTAGCAAACTTCATGTCCGAGTTGCATCGTTTTGAAGCGGGAGCCCGTAAAAAGACTTCTTGACCTGGTGCCCTTTCAACGAGGAGACCGGAGATCGAGCGAGATCGGAGATGCTGCGAGGAGCTAGGGATAGTGGCTAAAGACCGAAGGACACGGATTGATCGGTATAGCCATTCTAACTTCTTATAGATAGCTAGTTTAGTGTTAATGGTACGATACGGATAAAAGTTTACGTGAGCGCCAGTTTCATAAAAGTTTTTGTTTCCGTGTTTGGCCTCAGGTTGATTAACGGGGTGCTCTCGTAGACTTACATGGTATCAGAGCCATGTCATTAACACATACTAGCTTGTTCTAACTTGTTTAAAACATCGATCGAACAGAATTTCCAAAACCGCAATTCCAAATTTCAAGTTTCTGCCGAATTTTTAAACTGGTCTAAAAATTATTTTGGGTTTGTCAGAAAATCGTGCAGGCTTTTTTAAGAATCCCGAAGAAATATGTGAGCACGTTCTCACCATTGGACCGCGAAACCGCGGCGGAAACATCATGTTTCCAGCGGTTGCGCGGCGGAATAGTGGCAACAGTGCACTATTTTTCTTCTGGGTGTCTTTCATTTGGAATTATGGTTTCTGGAATATTTAGTTTAGGACCAGATTTGTTTGAGTGCTGGGTTTTTGCACTTGGTGCCATTTTGGGAAATTTTGACGATCGAAATTTTAAATATGTTAGTTCACAGTACTTACATTACTTCTACGACCATGAATGTCATTCGAGCGGTACAATTCGTCTAACTGCTATATGTTCTTTTAGACGGGTTTGCGAACGTGACATTCATGTTGATGTTCTGTGTTGTGGTTGGACCGTCGTGGTGGATAGCTTGGGTGTAATGATAGTGCTGTTTAGATTCATTTGTACATTTGACATTGCGGGGCGAGCGTCCGACATGTGGACTACCGTCACTGCCAGTTTGTTTATTATTTGTTTGGGGAACGACCGGGTTGAGGTCGATGTTACCCATGTATATTATTTTCTTTTCTGTACTAGGATTGCCCCACGGTGGAGTGCACGAATAGCTGGGTTCTAGATGGCAACGGGTCCCCATCTCATGGCGTGGAGACGGAGGGGACCTTACTCTAGAATTGGCGGGCTATTCGCTGCACTCGTAGGGGGTAAAGGTTGATCCACGGAGGGGTGCTCAAGTTACCGGATTCCGTGAAGTGCTGGGTGGCCCATTCACGTTGTTGAAGGGGGTTGCCTCGCTTCTGGTTTAGGCAGGTAACTTTCCGCTCTCGTAGGGGTCTAGGTTTCATTGCACAGGCTATCTACATGAAAAGGAACGTCGGGTCTCATTTGCGGCTCAAGTGAAACCCGGGGCTCCAAAATTATTCACCATTCTGTGTTGCTTCTATGATGTTTCTGTGATGTTGCTTATATCAAGCTTGGGACGAATGATATATATATATATATATATATATATATTTATATAGACCAGTAGATGTTGTATATGTTTTGCACCGGCGCTAGTCTTGTCCCCGCTCTGTCGTTAGTTAAGTAACCTAACAGGTGATGACGGGACCCAGTGGCGAATGCGGATGGCATATACGTACATTATATTTTCGTTCTTTTCTGGTGTGATTAATTGATGGGACTGCATTGATTCTTATCAATGCAAGGATAAAACAAACCTATATTTGATGTTGTTGGAACCAATTTTAAAAAAACTGACATTACAGACGTACGCTTTTGCTTTGCACAGTGGTATTCGGTTATGAATATCCAGCACCTCATTCGACGAGGCAAGGGCCGAGATCCCTTCATCGGGAGTGACCCCTTGAGTAAAAGTTTACGTCAACGTAATAACTTTACTATAGTCGATTATTTTTTCTTTGCATCGTGGTATTCATTTTGGAATATCCTGCACCTCATTCGATGAGGAAAGAGCCGAGATCCCTTCATCAGGAGTGACCTCTTTAGCAAAGGTATTCGCATCTATATATTTATAAAATCCATCCGGTTCCTTCAACGATATCAAGTTCATTACGTTAAAGATTTTTCGCCAAAAACCATTCGTAGTCCTCCGTCATTTCAGACGAGTAGCACTTAGTATTCGCTATGTTTGTTGGCCTACGTCAAGGCATAGTGTATGGTAGCTACTTGTTATTTTTCTTTTGCATAGATAGATGCGTTGGTTTAGGACAGTCGTACTACCTTGTTGGCCTACGTCAAGGGTATGTACGGGTGGGTTCAAATTAACCTGGACAATGACGGGTAGAACTTAACATGTGACTTATGATTTGTTGGCCTACGTCAAGGTCAAAAGAGCATGGGATTAAAATCATATCGGGAGTTTCTAAAGAAACTAAAACTTTCCAGGCATGCGCATACCTTCTGGAGCGTGATAACATAAGTGGATTTCATCATGTTATCTTGCGATGATAGTTGGATCCCGATTCCCACTGATGAGTTGGCTTACTCCTCGGGTGATCCCGACTAATTCTTCTTTCAGGTTTGGAGGAGAATTTGAAGTTACAGTGGGAGACATCCTGATTAGATAAACTGATTAACCATTCTGATCTAGGTTAGAGTGCACGCAGAGTGTTTCTTTTCTCTCTCTCTCTTTGACTGCGACCATGACTCGACCCTAGACTATAACATAGCAACCAAGTTAACCGAACTTGCTTATACACCGGCTTTTGGATTGTCTGAGTTGCATACATCATTGCCACTCCTTCTTCTACCTTTTGAGTTTCTCCAGAATACCCCGTATTATTACGAACATCCACTTCCATTGGATAAATTCATCGTATGGTTATATACAAACTCGAAGGAACTTGTTCCAGATTCATGGATGGATTCTAGTTCTGGAGAGATTGAACAGGACTATTCAGTTGTCTTTTCCTTTTACCTTCTCTCAGGTTGTGAGGGCTCTTAGGATTAGGAGAGGGTACACCTATTATGCTTATTAGATAGTCTTCTTCCAAACCATAGGCAGGTGCCAAAAGGTAGCGAATGAAGAAAACCAATTTGCCTAAGTGTGGTGTGCAGAAGGCAATAAGTAAGGACAAATAAAGGGATTAGAAAGAGGGCAAAGTAAATTGCGACTGCTATCATTTGTTAGTGTATATGCCCTAGAGGCCATTACTGTATCATACTAGTTTGTATATTACTTGGTGGAAGCTTGGGATATTCACAGTTGTATAGACAATCTTGCTCGAAATGGTAGAATGCTCCTTGGTTTGTTTCTATTTTAATGTGTGCATGTGTTTCTTTTAGAATATCGCCTATACACATTACTGGAGCCCTTAGGATCTTTGCTTGATTACCAGCGTTGTGATGGCAGTCACACTAGTGGGGGCTAGGTAATCTACAAGCACATCCTTATACAGGTCCATAGTCATAGGATAATCGAGACAGGGCATCGATACTCCGGAGTAGACTAGCGTATGCGCTTCTCATTCTAGCAGGTGAGATGGTCTGTCCCACAGCCATCAATACGTCGTACTTGAGATAGTATGAGGGTGCTCGTTAGGTTACGAGTACACTGGACAGGACTCGTCGGGAACTGTTGGTTGGTACTATACCTATCGTCAGTTATATGTTCCCAGGTGACATAAGTACTGCTTAGTCCGCTGACTTGACACTATCACTTCGCCTCGAGTGTGTTCCCACTATTCTTAGATTGCTACCCTACCACGGCTCAAATGAGTCACGCAAACAGGTAGCAGTTGGGTGCAGTCCCGAAGCACTTGGAGGCAGTGATGGTCAGACAGGATTCGTCTCTCCCAGTATTGGGGGTTGATATCGCGCTATGTCTAGGAGAGCCATTACACATAGTCGTCCCTGGCCAGGGCAAGCAAGATATACTGGTAGGTTATCATGTGTTATCTCAGGGTGTTCTGGGCTACACTCCGACATGACTTGTACCGCTATTAGGGGACTGACGTTTACCACCCCTAGGCCCGACATGCGATATTCTCAGACGAACAGACCGGACTGTACGGAGATTGTCACATTCAGGCTCAGTAGGAGTTCGGATGGGTTCACCTCATCAGTCTTCTTATCGGCATCTACCTGGGGACCGTTATGTACAGCTAGTACCGCTTGCGGCCTGTGGTTAAACACACTGCCAGCGTAGTGTCGAGTCTTTAGAGTCCCACACAGAAGGCTATTCGCCTTTGGGCAAAACACAGTAGAGGTCGCATGGTTTTGCGACTGGGTTCGTTCACATCCGCGCACATGTGCAAGTTTGGTGTCCGGGCAGTCATTACTAGCGAGCTTTGGTCTAAGCCAGATCCTAGTATATGTTTTGGGATTGGTTTTATCTCGTTGTATTCGTGTTCCTCGGAACACAGATGCGGGTGTGTATGCACAGTTTACAGAGGCAGAGGCTGAGGATTCTCATTAGGGTTGTTGATCGTTGACTTTTTCTAAACCCTAATAAGAATGAGGATTATGATTAATAATATTAATTAAGGATTATTGTGCCATGGTTTAGTTGAACTTTTGACTTCTGTTGACTTGTTGACTTTGTTGACCGGTTGACCAAAGTGGACTTGTTGACCATCAACTTTTGTTTTCAAAGATACTTCTTGTTCTTTGCAAGATGCATTTAATGAATGAAATGATAATGGTCATTCATAACTAACCATCAAACCTTTTCTTAATTATTATTATTATTATCATAATTCCTAATATGAGAGATATGGTTGTAAAAATTGTATCATGCTCACTTTCTCATTCTCTCTCATCCAAAGCTCACCCTCTTCCTCTCTCCCAAAGTTCTCATGTCTCATGTGTTGAGAAGCATGAGCTATTGAGATAAAACCCTCAAAACTCTTCTCTACTCACTCTAGAGTTCTAGGTCTAGTAAGCCAAGCACTTTAGTTGCCTCTCGGTTGAGGTAGGAGCTCAAGGTAGAGGCTTTTGGGTGGATCCTTCGTCGACAACAAGGAGACTAGAAGGTGGAGCCGTTCCAACCACTCCAAGGAGCAAGAAGAGAAGGAGTTCAAGACCTAGGTATAACCCTCTAACATAGTAGTTAAACTTCTAGTTAGTTTGCTAGGTTTTTGTTTAGCAAAGATCCTATTTTCTAGTCCATGTTACCTTGCCATAAAAAATAGTTTTTTACCGTTTCCGCCTTCTCGTAAGAACCGGGACGGGTAACGTAGACTTACATTGGTATCAGAGCCTAGCTGAACAACAACTAGCATGTTAGCAAAGTATTTAGAATTTCGATCGGAGAAAAAATCGCAAAACAAGTCCGAAAACATATTTTTCTGCCGATTTTTAAAAATGCTCAAAAATTAATTCCAAGCATCTTAAAAATCGTCTCAGGGTTTTGTAGGAACACACAGCAAAAACGAGCCACTGACTCGGTCAACGCGCTGCGGAACCGCGGCGAGACCATGCGTCTCGCGGCGGATCCGCGGTCGAGTTGACTCGGCAGCGACTCGTCTTTGCTGCAGTTTACTTAGTGTTCTGTTTTGGGATTTTTAGCATATTTTGTTTCTGCCCAGAATTTTCAGTGAACAAAGTTGTGTTTGGGGTAGTTACAAATCCGTATTTTGATCGAAGTTCTGTAGATTTTAGCTAATGGTTTATATCTGTGATGTGTTATATGCACTAAACGTCAACTAATCGATATACGTCGATTAGTGGGGGTTGTGCATATCTGTGATCAGTAATGTTGATAGTTTGTGTATATGAACTCGTTGGATTGTCGCGGATGAATAGCCGGGGGTTGTGAGGTGAGAGTTTTCTTTATCTTTCGTTTGATGTAATATGTAAATTGATGTAATATTATTTTTATGGCCGCACATCCGGGATGAGGTTGTATCCGCCCTTGTATATTATTTCTTTTACTGTTTTTGCTCCTTGGATAGACCCAAGGTGGGGTGCACAAACTACCGGGTACCTCGAAGTGCCGAGTAGCCTACTCACGTTGTTGAGGGAGGTTGGTTCACTTCGGGTACTTGGCGGGTAGTTTGCCGCACCCGTTGGGGTCAAGGGTGGGGTTTTGGCTATTCATCGCGACCGTGTAATCCGTTTTTCGTTGCAGGCTCGAACGAAACGCGGAATCCTAGTATATCCAATGTGTTCATCTGTGATCTGGAATGGCTATCATTGCATCTGACGAATGTATATATCTATATATGATATCTAGTGGGTGTTGCTTATGTTTTGCATCCGTGCTAGTCCAGCCCCCGCTCTGTCGTTACTTAAGTAACCTAACGGGTGATGACGGGGCCCCGTGGCGAATGCGGATGGCATAAGCGTACGTCATATTTTCGTTGTTTTCTGCAATGGTAGGATTAAATGATGGGACGCATTAAATTAATGCAAGAAAAATAAACCAAAGTTAAAGTCGTTGGAACAATTTCAAAACCACTCGGTTTCTTTTCAAAAACAACTTTTAAACGCGGAGCTTAAACCACTCCTTTTAAAAGCTATCAGGTTCCTTCGATTATATCAAGTTCACTGCGTTCACGATTTAGCCAAAACCATTCGTAGCCCTCCATCATTTCAGTTAAATATTTGGTAGTATTCAAGCTATGTATTTTGACTTACGCCAAGGCATAGTGATTGGTAGCTGCCGGATATTTATCTGTTGCATAGATAGATGCGTTGGTTTGAGACAGTCATACTACCATTTTGGCCTACGTCAAGGGTATGTACGGGTGGGTTCAAATTAACCTGGTAAATGATTGGTAGAACTTTACATGTGACTTATGATATTTTGGCCTACGTCAAGGTCATAAGAGCATGGGGCAAAAATCCACATCAGGAGTTTCTAAAGAAACTAAAACTTGCCAGTGCTGCATACCATCTGGAGTATGATGATTCTGGTAGGATATCTTCAGTTTTATCATATGATGATATTTGGATCCCAATCCTACTGTCAGTATATGTTACTCTTTGGGAACTTTCTCACTTAAAGATCAATGTTATAAACCAAGTAGGTGTTTAGAAAGGTGTTAGCGGGGCTACGCCCACAAGGAAAAGAGGTTACTTAATTAAGGAACTTCGTGAAAGCGTTGGAAAACCACCCTCGAAGTACCAACACTGGCCTGGCTGAACGGTTAAGCAATTATTGTACGGTGAGATTTATCCCGACTAATTCTTCCTTTTTGGTTTGAGGAAGGATCGAGAAACAGTGGGAGCCTTCCTGTTTAGACAAACTAAAAACCACTCTAAACTTGCAAGAGCATCATGCTAAAGTGTTTCTTCTCTCTCTCCTAATTGCAGCGACCAAATATCATGAACGGACTTAAGTTACTACTAGATAAAAATATACTGACAACGCCAAACTACAAAGATTGCCTCAGGAATGTCAAAATGGCAATCACTTATGACAAGTTGGGGTATCTCCTTACCACCAAAGCTCCCCCTGTCCCAGGTCCCACCTCCAGTGTCGCGGATAAGGAAATTCGTATGACCTGGGAGATCGACTGCGCGAAGGCCAAGTGCCTCGTTCTTGCCTCTATGGACAATGAACATCAGAGGAGGCACGAGAATATGGACCTAGAATCCATATTTCTCCATACTAAAAAACTATATGGAGAGCAATCCCGTATCGTCAGATACGAAGTCTCAAAAAAGTTGTTTTCGGCGAGACTGGCCGTCGGATCATCGGTAGCGGAACACGTGCTTAAGATGATTTGCATTATTAAAGAGCTCGCGGACCTTGGGACCACGTCAGAGACGAGCTCTATACTGACTTGATTCTCCTGTCCTTCCCTTCCACTTATGCCCAGTTTATCCTGAACTTCAACATGCATGGAAAAGAAGTTGAACTTCTGGAGCTCCTCAACATGTTGAGGAGTGCAGAGGGCACCTTACAGAAAGTAAGGGAAACACCCGCTTTGTCTGTTGGAGGACTTTCTTCTTCTAGGTCCAAGGCGAAATCCAAAGGAAAGAAGAAGAAGCCCCCACCAAACTAAGGGGCGGTGTTAGTAAAGCGGAAGCAAAGGGAAAGGCAAAGGCAACAAAGGTCGCGGGACAGCTTGTGGGAAAGGAAGAGTGCTTTTATTTTCATAAGAAAGGACACTGGAAAAAGGATTGCAGGGCTTGGAAGGCCAAGAAACAGGACCCGAAGCAAATTATGGCTTCGGCTTCAGGTGTGTATGTTATCGAAAACTGTCTATCAGTAAACTCTACTTCCTGGGTATTGGATACCGGATCAGGATCTCATATCTGTAATTCTTTACAGGCACTGAGAAAGCGTAGGGTTTTGAAGGCAGGTGACATGACCCTCAAAGTTGCAAATAGAGCTGGCATGGATGCTGAGTCCGTCGGGGACTATCACTTGGGATTGTCTGATGGACACGTTTTGGTTTTGCGTGATTGTTATTTTGTATCCAGTGCGACTTGTAATCTCATATCTGTATCTTTAATGTCTAAAGAAGGTTATGATTTTGCATTTGTAAGCGATGTTGTAAACATTCACCTTAATCATGTTCTGATTGGGTCGGGTACATTAAGCAACGGTATATACGTATTAAACCAACCATAGATTTTCAATGTCCAGAATACACACAAAAGAAAGTCTCCAAAAATAAATCATGCTTTCTTATGGCATTGTAGACTGGGTCACATCAATGAGAGAAGGTTGACGAAGTTACATGAAGAAGGATATTTGGATCCATTTGAATATTAATCATATGCAACTTGTAAATCCTGTCTTAAAGGAAAGATGACAAAGACTCTATTTACTGGACATGGAGTAAGAGCAAGCAAGCTCTTGGGACTCGTACACAGCGATGTCTGCGATCCAATGTCTATACAAGCGCGAAGTGGTTATTCTTACTTCATTACTTTTACGGATGATTTTTTAAGGTTCGGGCATGTCTTCTTAATGAAGCATAAATCTGAAGCCTTTGAAAAATTCTAGGAATACAAGAATGAAGTAGAAAAACAAACAGGCAAAAGTATCAATACAATGAGATCTGATCGAGGTGGTAAATACTTGAGTGCCGAGTTCCTGGATTACCTAAAAGAGAATGGAATTCTCTCTCAGCTTACTCCTCCATACACTCCACAACATAACGGTGTATCGGAGAGATGGAACCCAACCCTATTGGATATGGTATGTTCCATGATGAGTAACGCTGAGTTGCCGCGATCATTCTAGGGATATGCACTAGAATCAGCTGCATATCTTTTGAACCGAGTTCCAACTAAGACTGTGCCTACCACACCATATCAGATATGGAGTGGGAAGAAACCCTATTTTCAATATCTGAAGATTTGGGGATGTCCAGCTTTTGTCAAAAAGCAGCATGCGGACAAACTCGAGGCACGCTCAGTACAGTGCAAGTTTGTTGGATACCCAAAGAAATCCAGGGGGTATCTTTTCTATTACGCAGAAGAACAAAAGGTTTTTGTCTCTCGTAATGCCCACTTTCTGGAACATCAGTTCTTAGAAAAAGAAATAAGTGGGAGCGCAATAGAACTGGAAGAAATTCCAGAACCACAAACTATTACTGAAAGCTTAGTAGAACGAGAGGGTTCGGAAGAACAGGACATTCCTGCGCCGCTCCGCCGGAGTAGTAGGCAGTCTCATCCGCCCGAGAGATACTACAGTTTTCTCATAGACAGGGATAGAGAGGATTGCATCATTGATAATGATGAGCCGACTAGCTTCCAGCACGCCATTCAGAGCGTTGACTCGGTAAAATGGCTGGATGCAATGCGGACTGAAATGGAGTCCATGTACACCAACAAAGTATGGACTTTGGACGTTGCTCCAGAAGGGGTAAAACCCATAGGCTGCAAATCGATCTTCAAAAGGAAGATTGGTGTAGATGGACAGGTTGAGACCTATAAGGCTAAACTTGTTGCAAAGGGTTTTCGTCAAAGACCTGGTTTGGACTATGACGAAACCTTTTCTCCAGTGGCTATGCTCAAATCCATTCGGATCCTTCTTGCCATAGTTGCCTTCTACGATTATGAGATTTGGCAGATGGACGTAAAGACCGCTTTTCTAAATGGAAATTTAGAGGAGTGTTTCTATATGGACCAGCTAGAGGGTTTCATTCAGAGTGGGAGCAGCGGGAAGGTGTGCAAGTTGCTTAAGTCCATTTATTGACTGAAGCAGGCATCGCGGAGTTGGAACATCTGTTTTGATGAGACGGTCAAAGAATTTGGGTTTATCAAAAATCCAGATGAACCATGCATCTATAGTAAAATTGTAGCACGAACTGTCGTATTCCTCGTTTTATACGTGGATGACATTCTTTTGATAGGAAATGACATTCCTAAGCTACAATCTGCCAAAGGGTTCTTGTCACACAGGTTCTCCATGAAAGACCTGGGTGATGCCTCTTACATTCTGGGGATCCGGATCCATCGTGATTGGTCCTAGAGGATATTAGGACTTTCACAGTCCAGGTACATCGATACCATACTGAAAAGATTCAGTATGGAAGAGTCCAAGCGCGGTAATCTACCGGCTTGTCACGGGATCACCCTCTCCAAAGAGATGTCTCCCAAGACGGATTTGGAAAGGGATCGCATGTCTATTATACCCTACGCTTCTGCGGTAGGTTCTATAATATATGCGATGTTGTGTACAAGACCAGATGTAGCTTATGCACCGAGTGTGGTAAGACGGTATCAGTCAAACCCTGTGGAGAAGCACTGGATAGCGGTAAAGAACATTCTGAAGTACATGAGAAGGAATAAGGACATGTTTTTGGTTTATGGCGGAAAAGACCTCCAGATGGAGCCCTTTGCTGACTCCAGCTTCCAGAGTGACAAGGATGACTCCAAGTCCATGTCGGATTATGTCTTTACCCTCAATGGAGGGGCAGTGTGTCGGAAGAGTTCCAAACAGGAAACCGTTGCTGATTCGACGATGGAAGCGGAATATATCGCTGCATCTGATGCCGCAAAAGAAGCCGTTGGGATGAGGAAGTTCTTGACAGAACTTTAGGTGGTTCTGTCCATTGTTGATCCAATACCTTTGTATTGTGACAACAATGGGGCTATAGCTTTAGCGAAGGAACCCAGGTCCCATCAGAAGTCCAGACATATCTTGAGGCGGTATCACCAGATCAGGGAGACTGTGGATCGCCGGGAGATCGAGGTTCGGAGGGTTGCTATAGAAGATAACACTGCAGATCCATTCACGAAGGCCTTACCCTAGACTCAGTTCGAGCGGCTGATCGAGATAATAGGTCTTCGATATGCTAATACATGGCCTTAGTGCAAGTGGGAGATTGTTAGTGTATATGCCCTAGAGCCCATTACTGTATCATACTAGTTTGTATATTACTTGATGGTAGCTTGGGATATTCACAGTTGTATAGATAATCTTGCTCGAAATGGTAGTATGCTACTTGGTTTGTTTCTACTTTAATGTGTGCATGTGTTTCTTTTAGCATATCGCCTATACACATTAGTGGAGCCCTTAGGATCTTTGCTTGATTACCAGTGTTGTGATGGCAGTCACACTAGTGGGGGCTGGGTAATCTACAAGCACATCCTTATACAGGTCCCTAGTCGTAGGATTATCGAGACAGGGCATCGATACTCCGGAGTAGACTAGCGTATGCGCTTCTCATCCCAACAGGGGAGATGGTCTGTCCCACAGCCGTCAGTATGCCGTACTTGAGATAGTATGCGGGTGCTCGTTAGGTTACGAGTACACTGGACAGGACTCGTCGGGAACTGTTGGTTGGTACTATACCTATCGTCAGTTATCAGTTCCCAGGTGACATGAGTAAAGCTTAGTCCGCTGACTAGACACTGTCACTTCGCCTCGAGTGTGTTCCCACTGTTCTTAGATTGCTACCCTACCACGGCTCAAATGAGTCGTGCAAACAGGTAGCAGTTGGGTGCAGTCCCGAAGCACTTGGAGGCAGTGACGGTTAGACAGGATTCGTCTCTCCCGGTATTGGGGGTTGATATCACACTGTGTCAAGGAGAGCCATTACACATAGTCGTCCCTGGCCAGGGCAAGCGAGATATACTGGTAGGTTATCCAGTGTTATCTCAGGGTGTTCTGGGCTACACTCCAACACGATTTGTACCGCTATTAGGGGACTGACATTTACCACCCCCTAGGTCGGACATGCGATATTCTCAGACGAACAGACCAGACTGTACGGAGATTGTCACATTCAGGCTCAGTAGGAGTTCGGATGGGTTCACTTCATCAGTCTTCTTATCGGCATCTACCTGGGGACCGTTACGTACAGCTAGTACCGCTTGTGGCCTGTGGTTAAACCACTGTCAGTGTAGTGTCGAGTCTTTAGAGTCCCACACAGAAGGCTATTCTCCTTTGGGCAAAACAGAGTAGAGGTTGCATGGTTTTGCGACAGGGTTCGTTCACGTCCGCGCACTTGTTCACGTTTGGTGTCCGAGCAGTCATTACTAGCGGGCATTGGTTTAAGCCAGATCCTAGTATATGTTTTGGGATTGGTTTTATCTCATTGTATTCGTGTTCCTCAGAACACGGATGCGGGTGTGTATGCACAGTTGACGGAGGCAGAGGCAGAGGATTCTCATTAGGGTTGTTGACAGTTAACTATTTCTAAACCCTAATGAGAATGCGGATTATGATTAATAATATTAATTAAGGATTATTGTGCCATGGTTTAGTTGAACTTTTGACTTTTGTTGACATGTTGACTTTGTTGACCGGTTGACCAAAGTGGACTTGTTGACCATCATCATTTGTTTTCAAAGATGCTTCTTGTTCTTTGCAAAATGCATTTAATGAATGAAATGATAATGGTCATTCATAACTAACCATCACACCTTTTCTTAATTATTATTATTATTATCATAATTGCTAATATGAGAGATATGGTTGTAAAAATTGTATCACGCTCACTTTCTTATTCTCTCTCATCCAAAGCTCACCATCTTCCTCTCTCTCAAAGCTCTCATGTCACATGTGTTGAGAAGTATGAGCTATTGAGATAAACCCCTCAAAACTCTTCTCTACTCACTCTAGAGTTCTAGGTCTAGCAAGCCAAGCACTTTAGTTGCCTCTCGGTTGAGGTAGGAGCTAGGTATAACCCTCTAACAAAGTAGTTAAACTTCTAGTTAGTTTGCTAGGTTTTTGTTTAGCAAAGATACTCTTTTCTAGTCCATGTTACCTTGCCATAAAAAATCGTTTTTTACCGTTTCCGCCTTCGCGTAAGAACCGGGACGGGTAACATGGACTTACATCATTCACGACCAAACCACATATTTTTGTCGCCACTCCTACTTCACCTTTGTATTTTTCCAGAACACCCCGTATCACTACGAACATCCACTTCCATTGGATAAATCCATCGTATGGTTATATACGAACTCGAAGGAACTTGTCCCAGTTCGAGGATGGATTCTAGTTCTTGAGAAATAGGAATAAGGTTCATTCAGTTGTCTTTTATCATTACCTTCTCTCAGGTTGCGAGTACTCCTAGGATTAGGAGAGTACACCTATTACGCTTATTGGATAGTCTTCTTCCAAACCATAGGCTGGTGCCGAATGGTAGGGAAAGAAGAAAACCATTTAGCCTAAGGGGGTGCATAGAAGGTAATGAGTAAACACAAATAAAGGGATTTGGAGAGATGGCAAAGAGATATACGGTTACAGTCATGAATCTGGATAGTGGAAGAGGCATTACTAGGAATACACGGATACCCCTTCTAAACATGTTCATGTTTCAGTTTCTGTAGGCTTACTAGGCACTCACACAATGGTCTATAAGGCATCAACCATGCTCGATGAAAAAATTAGACGTGCCGAACAACCCTAACCAAGATCTTTAAACTAGAGATTAGGCAAAAACAAGCATGTTAAACACTTTAACACTAAGTGAGAGGGATTACAACCTTTGTAGATCCTGTCCTTCACTTCTAAAGCTCCGTGATGAGGTCCCTTCGGTGCGATCATCGTGCAACTGGACTCTAGAGAGTCTCCACAAAGAGAAAGATGCAAGCTTGCTTCCGATCTTCGATAACAAAGATGATCTACCTTGAAGTTTCATTAACACAAGCTCTCACTCACAAAATGAAGTGAACACCCTCATCTAAATGGCAAGGGTAGATGAGGATGATGAAGTAGGATTTTAGCTCTCATTTATTATCAAATTCTCACTCATTTTCATCACAAAGATCAAAGCTAGAAAGCTTTGCAAAAGGGAGAAGAAGAAGTAGAATGAATAAATAATCCTTTTGTGATGAATAATCAAAGTTATGATAAGGTTAGAAATGCAACCATGGTTCAAGTAACCTTTGTAGAGATTTAACTAAGGTTAAAGGGTTGGGTTGGGTTGGGTTGGGTTAATCAAATATCACCAAATATCACAAAATATCCAAGTCAAAGTCAAGGTTCAAGAAGCTTCTTGAAAGCTTCATGAAGACATAACCCTAATCCAAACCCTAACCTCAATTAAACTCAACAAAACATGTTGCATTAATAACCATATCAAGTTATAATATTATATATCATATATATAATATTTATTGCAACAAAATAAAATAATACAATTAACATATATGGCATATATATCAATGTATTTCCCGAGTGAGAAAAAGAATCTTTTAGTAAGCTTATATCAGTTAATGTAATTTAATATATCAAATATATAATTATACAATAAATTATCGAATCAACACTTGATCCGATAATTCGGCTATTTCACAAATAACCGACTAATATAATCTGAATCAGTTCATCGAATCAACACTTGATCCGATGACCCGGCTATATCACATATACCCGGCCGATATCTCATATCATGAGAATCTAATACGGTATCGCATACACGTATTGTTCTCGGTCCCGCACATATCACATTTTTGCTCCTACTCCGTTTTCCCTGAGCGAAGAAACCCCAGTGTAGGACTCTAAAGAATCGTCAATACGCCGGCAGTAGGTGATGATCATATCAAACACCCACAAGCTGCAAGTGGTCAGCTAAACGTAATAGCCTCCCAGGTATTGAGCACTCAGAAGATCAACAAGCAAGCCTGTACATTCTCATGTGAATCCATTCAGTAACACTCCCGTACAGTGCGGTCACTTCGTCTGATATGTCGCATATCTTGCTTAGGGGTGGTAAAACGTCAGACCCCAGCAGCTTGATAAGTCATGTCAATATGAGCTTTATAACAGTTCGATAAACTACTGATAACACTTACAGTATATATCAGCAACCCTGGCACGGGATTTCCAGTTATAGCCAATCGAACACAGCGCAACATCAACCCCCTATACCGGGAGAGACGAATCCCCTCCTATCGCTCATTGCCTCCATGTGACTCGGGACTGTACCCAAAAGCCACCTTTTTGCACGCCCTCTTGGACGTGGTATGATAGAAATGAAAGCACAGTGGGAATCACACAAGACTCAATGACGATCTCGGGTCTACAGACTACTCTGTACCAGTGTCACCAGAGAACTGCCATGTGACGTGAGGTATAATACCATCTGAGAGTTCTCGGCGAGTCCGTCCAGTGTACCCAGTCTCCACTGAGCACCCGTACACCATCCTTGATGTCAAACACCGATGGATATGGGATCATCTATCGCCCATCATATGGGTCAAGATGCGTATACGCTAGTCTACTCTGGTGTATCGATGCCCTGTCTCGACACACCCTCGACTAGGAACAGTTATAGGATGTACTCGTCGACTACCGTGGCCCCACTAGTATGATCTTATCATAGTCCCAGTAGTCGAGTACATATCCTAAGGCCTTTATCGACATGTAACATAGAGACAATCAGAGTACATGTTAAGATAAAGTACAGCCAGATAGCATACTATCATGTCAAGCAAGAAACTCCTCCCGATATATGTCTAAGCATCGACTACAAAGTACATCGTATGTACAGTAATGGCCTCTAGGGCATACATATAACTAACAATCTCTCACTTGCACTAGGGCCATATGTTATGGTATCGCATACCCAACAATTAGCTGTGGTTGAAGTATCTCATACTCAACCATCCCATAAAAGTCTCTACTGGGAAAAAGGCCTTTGTGAGTGGATCCGCGCTGTTGTCCTCTGTGTCTGCTCTCCTAACCTCAATCTCCCTAGAGATCAACCATCTCCATGATCAGGTGATACTGGCTAAGAATTATATCTAGATTTCTGATGGGACGGCGGGTTCCTTGGCAAAAGCCACAACTCCATTGTCACACAATGGTAAGAACGAAGTTCATCTCATGAACTAAAATATATCCAGACTGCCTCTTTGGTAGCATCCTTGGTAACGATGTATCTTGCATTTAATCGTCTAGTAAGTCACAGTATCTAGCTTGGAACTCTTCCAACATACCGTCCCTCCACTGAGGGTAAAAACAATGCATGCGACTGACATTCAGTCGTCCTTATCACCATAGAACCTTTCGAGTGATTCTCCCCAGGATCTATTGATACCACCTCACTATAACTAGTGAGAATTCTAACATCCAATTAGATCTATCTCATAGATCAAAAACCAAGGATTTAGGAGGTATCACTTTGATCCTAGACAGAGAATCCTTGTGATAAGCGGAGATTGACCGAGCATAGCATAGGATACTCCTTCCCTATCAAGAGTATGTCATCCACGTACTCTATGAGGATCATCACCATACTCCACACTACCTTGTTCTATATAAAAGGTTCATCTACCATTTTGATGAAGTCAAACTCTTTGACTACTATATCAAAACAGACGTTCCAACTCCACGATGCCTGATTTATCACATAAAACATCTTGCTCTCGTTTCCGCTGCTCCCACTGTTTACGAAGCTCTTTGGCTGTGTACTTATAGACGTTCTCTTCCAAATCATCATTTAGAAAAGCAGTCTTGACACCCAACCACCAGATATCGTAGTCATGGTATGTAGCCGTGGCAAGTAGGATCTGGATGGACTTAAGTATAGCTTTGAAAGTCACAACTTTTCTATGTACACCAAGTAATCTTCTCAAGATATACTTGCTCCTGATGGGGATTTAACCCTTTAGATAAAATAACCAAAGTCCATAATTTGTTGGTGTATAAGGATTCTATCTCAGATCGCTAAGCATTCAACCATTCTTATAGATTTCCACTCCTGATGGCCTGCTCGAAACTAGTTGGGTCATCATCTCATGATGCAATCCTCGCTCCCACTGTCATAGAGAAATGGAAGTATCTATCAGGTTGTTGAGGAACCCTACTAGATCGGCGGAGAGGCTGAGTTTTGTTGGAAACTATTGAATCCTTTGGTTCTACCAAATCATCAGCTGCAGTTTGTATAGCTGGAACTCTTTCCAGTTCTACCTCATGTCCAATAATTTCTTCACAAGAAATTCCCTTTCACAAAGGTGGCATGCTGAGAAACAAAACATCTTTTGTTCCTCGACTTGGTAGAAGATACTCCCTTGCGAATGCTTGGGATATCCAACAAACTTCCACAGAACTGACTTTGCCTCGAGCTTGTCCGGATTATGCTTTTAGACATAGGCTGGACAACCCCAAATCTTAACTTACATAAGATATGGGCTCTTCCCATTCCATATCATATATGAGGTGGTTGGCAACTGATTTGATTGGAACCCTATTCAATAGGTATGGAGCATCACAAGTGCATAACTCCCAACAGAAAATAGGAAATTCAGTAATACTCATCATAGAGCGCACCATATCACATAGGGTGTGATTGCTCCGCCCCGATACACCGACGTGCTGTGGTGTATTCGGAGGAGTAATGCTGAGAGAAAATCTCATTCTCCTTTAGAATAGTCCAGGTATCCCGTGCTCAAGTATTTTCCTCCTTGATCTCATCAAAGGACATAATACTTATACCCGTTTTTGGTTCTCTACTTCTATCTCATATTCATTGAATTTCTAAAAAGGTTCAGACTTGTGTTTCAACAGGAACACATGTACGAATCTTGAGAGACCATCAGTGAATATAATGAAGTATTAAGAACCGGTCTTGGCATGTGTAGACAGGGGACTTTCATACATCAGCATGTATCAATCCCAAGAGTTCACTAACTCTTTCTCTGTTTCCAATAAACGGAGCTGTGGTCATCTTATCTCTGTGACATGACCGGCGAGTTTCACAAGATGTAAATTCAAACTAATTTAAATATGCATCTATATGTAACTTCGCTAGTCTGGTCGCATTGAAATGACCTAGTCTACAATACCTCAAGAAGGATTCGTTCATTTCTGAACTCTTCCACTTATGTGTGTTCTGTATATTAATAACTGTGGTTTGATTTAAAACGCCTATGCTTTTAGATAACGTGCTTGAACCGATCAACTCTTGATATAGGAAATGTTCAAAACATTATCCAACAATACAAAATTATATCCTTTCTTTACTTATAAAGAGACTGATATGATGTTGTATATCAGGTTCGGTATCTAATAACATTCGTTCAGAATTAATGTATTCTGGTAATATAGGGTGATAACTACCAACAGACTTGGCTACAACACTTGCACCATTTCTATCTCATGAAACTTATCACTCATTCTCAGTTCTCTACCTATCTGTAGCCCATGTAACAAATTACATTTGCGGGATCCTGATCTGGTATCTCATACCCAGGACGAAAATGATACTGAGAAATTGTTCTCTGTAATGAACACACACGAAGATGATGCATCAACGTGCACTTTCTTCGTTTGGACGGCACGGGAAATCTGGTATTCCCCAATTTCCTGCTCTGTCTTATAACAATTATAAGTTGGAGCGGGACCAACGTTCTCTAGCGCAGTATAACAAACGGGTTCGGTCAAATACATCCGTATTATTATCTTGATTAAGGCGTGACATAGCCGTAACCAGGAGAGAGAGAAGAAAACACTCAGCATGCGCTTTTACAATATTAGCTTGGTTATCAATTTATCTAATCAGGATGTCTCCCACTGATTTAGTCAAATCTTCCTTCAAACCCTAAAAGGAAAGACTAGCCGGGATTAATTACACTCTACAAGTTCGCTAATCTTTCAGCCAGGCCAGTGCCGGTACTTTGAGAGAGGTTCCCCGTGCTTTCGCACGGACCTAATTAAAATAAACCTCGTTTTCCTAGGGGCGTAACCCCGTTAACACCTTTCTAGACACCTACTTGATCGGCTAATTGTAATGTGTAAAACTCTCTCAGGAGTAATTCTTACTCGCAGCGGGTATCGGGATCCAACTATCTCATAAAAGGTATGCAATCTCATTGCAAATTTTAACACCTGAAATTCCTAATAATATTTTACCCCTAGCGTCCTATGACCTTGACGGAGGTCAACAAACCATAGGCTGCTACTCAAGGTCTACCCGTCATTTCCTGATTGAATTAAACCCACCCGCACGACCCTTGACGGAGGTCAACAAGGCCGCAGGACTTCCCTAAAACAATCTGCATCATATGCATGAAAAGATAAATACTAGTTAGCTACCACACACTACGTCTTGACGGAGGTCAACAAACGTAGCACGAATACTAAGTAGGACTTATCTGAAATGACGGAGGGTTACGACAGGTTTTTAAGAAAACCCTTTGCGTAATGAACTTGATATCATTGTAGAATCGAGTGATTTTTAAAAGGAATGTTTTTTAGGCCTTTTCTAGTTTTGCTAAAGAGGTCACTCCCGGTGAAGGGATCGTCGGCTCTTTCCTCATTGAATAAGGTGCAAGATATTTCACATATATCACTATGCAAAGCAAAAACTATAGAAACAATCAAAAGACAAACCGAGTTTGTAGCATCTGCTAGTTTCGCTAAAGAGGTCACTCCCGGTGATGGGATCTCGGCACTTTCCTTATCGAATAAGGTGCTGGATGTTCTACAAGGAACACCGCTATGCAAAACAAGAACTAGAGCTACCAGTTTTTAAACAAGTTTCTATAACATCTTTAGGTTTCTTTTAGTTTCATTAATCTCATTAATGAAGTCCCATTTTATTATGCTTCACAAGCATTTCATTTGAAACGAAATCTGCAATATAACATATATCTCATATATATAATATAAACATTCGTCTCAGGCAGTAATATGATCTCATCACAGAACATTGCAGCAGAAGAAACATATATAAAATATTGGATATACTAGGAGGTCTGTGTTTTAGTACGAGCCTGTATAAAACACGGATTCCACGGTCGCGATGAATAGCCAAACCCACATCCCTAGACCCTTACGAGAGCGGCAAGCAACAATGCCAATTCTAGGGTTAGGAGACCCGGTCGCGACTCTTCGAGATGGTCTCCCACTGGACCCTAGAACCCGGTTACTTGTGCTCCCCGCCTTGGGTCTACCTAATGCGAAAAAGTAAATAATTTACAATGGTGACATCATCCTCAGCCCGGAAGTGCCCCAATAAAAGAATATTACATACAAATGAATTTTACATGAATGAAAAAAGAAAAACTCTCATCTCACATAAAACCCCCGGCTATTCAGCACACGACGATCCAATATAACATATCACCAACACATAATATCTCATATCATCAACGTAAGCAAATATGCGTATCCCGATTGTCGTTGATGTATAGCAACGAAGCCGGCGATACACCACATACTACGTTTACGGTCACAGAAAAGAAAGTGTAAAACTACAACAATTGGAATCCGCAACCTTCTTAGACATCGCATACCTAACCAAATGAATTCCTTGGACATCGCATGCCTAACAATTATAAATCCCGCATTTTAGTCTCATTATCGAAAACTCTTTTCAATATCAAGTCGGGCAGTTCAACAAGATTCCCGACATCCTGATCGAATTCTCGTTGCAAACTTTAGTAGACGGCCGCACCCCCAGATGCCGTCGACGAAGTGCACTAAGGCGGAACACCGCTACCGCGAACACCCGAACGGATGCTTTTGGCGACGGGGTTCTCGTACAGTCACTTGGTCGGGGCTATAGGGCATGGCTGTCTGTTAAGTTTACCCGGCGAGTATCCGCGTATGCTACGTGATTGCGACGAACTTTTGATCACATCAAAATCCCGTGGCAACCGATCATTTGAGACTGAACTGCTAGATTTATAACATTCAAATTAGTTATCTCATAACTACCTGTGGATTCCAAATATTGTATCACATTCCAGATAAAAAGATAGTGTTAAACTTTCCGATCGAATAATCAAACACCCAAGGTTTCCCAAATAGCTCAACACTTGAGAGGAGTTCAAAAAAATATCCATCACATGCCACAGTACCAATGGTCCAGCCGTAGAAGGGTCAAGCCAACGCCTCACATGTGGCAACGCCGTACTGCCCCAAACCCCATGGTTCAGAGGCGGTTCAGACGGTCACATAATCGAGTTAAGGTTTGTGTTCTTCTAGAGGGTCCAGCGCGTTACTTGCATGATTTTCCTGAAGTTTCAAACTCGAGAAAAAAATCCAACTTTTAAAAATTTTCCGACAGGGGAAAAAGTGAGTTATTGATATCCGTTCGAACTTTTTAACACGATCTAAAAATTGTTTGGAAAAACTTAAACGAATTTATGTTATCCGATCGAATCAACGAGCTCCAAATACAACCCAGAAAACTCAACACTTGAGTAAGAATTAAAAATTCCCAGAAGAATCAGGAAACACCTACGGACATTACTGTAGAGAAATGAGTCCCTAATCTCCATATACGGCCGCGGAACCGCCGCTAAAAGCAGGGTATTGACGCGGTTCCGCGGCGCGACAGTGGAATTAGGTAGTCGTTTTCTACAGTTATCCTTAGATTTCCCTGCTTATTTTTCTTAGCATTTTTAATATGCAAAATCAACTTTTTGAAAAATTTCCAGAGAAGGGGATCGTATCGGGGTTCCGGGGTTCGATCGGACTTTAAATTTCGTCTAGACTTCGCCTAAAGCTCTAGCTTGGCTCTGATACCACTGTAAGGTTACTAGGCACTCGCACAAGGGTCTATAAGGCATAAACCATGCCCGATTAAAAAATTAGACGAGCCGAACAACCCTAACCAAGATCTTTAAATTAGAGATTAAGCGAAAACAAGCATGTTAAACACTTTAACACTAAGTGAGAGGGATTACAACCTTTGTAGATCCTGTCCTTCACTTCTAAAGCTCTGTGTTGAGGTCCCTTCGCTGCGATCATTGTGCATCCGGACTCTAGAGAGGCTCCACGAAGAGAAAGATTCAAGCTTGCTTCCGATTTTCGATAACAAAGATGATCTACCTTGAAGTTTCATTAATACAAGCTCTCACTCACAAAATGAAGTGAACACCCTCATCTAAATAGCAAGGGTAGATGAGCATGATGAAGTAGGATTTTAGCTCTTATTTATTATCAAATTATCACTCATCTTTATCATAAAGATCAAAGCTAGAAAGCTTTGCAAAAGGAAGAAGAAGAATGAATAAATAATCCTTTTGTGATGAATAATAAAAGTTATGATAAGGTTAGAAATGCAACCATGGTTCAAGTAACCTTTGTAGAGATTTAACTAGGGTTAAAGGGTTGGGTTGGGTTAAGCAAATATCACAAAATATCCAAGTCAAAATCAAAGCTTCAAGAAGCTTCTTGAAAGCTTCATGAAGACTTAACCCTAATCAAAACCCTAACTTCAATTAAACTCCACAAAACATGTTGCATTAATAACCATATCATGTTACAATATTATATATCACATATATAATATTTATTGTAACAAAATAAAACAATACAATTAACATATATGGCATATATATCAATGTATTACCCGAGTGAGAAAAAGAATCTTTTAGTGAGCTTATATCTGTTAATGTAATTTAATTTATCAAATATATAATTATACATTAAATTATCGAATCAACACTTGATCCGATAATCCGGCTATTTCATAAATAACCGACTAATATAATCTGAATCAGTTCATCGAATCAACACTTGATCCGATGACCCGGCTATATCACATATACCCGGCCGATATCTCATATAGGGAGAATCTAATACGGTATCACATACACGTATTATTCTCGGTCCCGCACATATCACATATGTGCTCCTACTCCGTTTTGCCTGAGCCAAGAAAGCTCTGTGTAGGACTCTAAAGAATCGTCAATACGCCGGCAGTAGGTGATGATCATATCAAACACCCACAAGCTGCAAGTGGTCATCTAAACGTAACAGCCACCCAGGTATTGAGCTCTCAGAAGATCAACAAGCAAGCTTGTAGATTCTCCTGTGAATCCATTCAGTAACACTCCCGTATAGTCCGGTCTCTTTGTCTGATATGTCGCATATCTCGCCTAGGGGTGGTAAAACGTCAGACCCCAGTAGCTTGATAAGTCGTGTCGATATGAGGTTTATAACAGTTCGAGAAACTACTGATAACACTTACCAGTAAATCTCTGCAACCCTGGCCAGGGATTTCCAGTTATAGCCAGTCAAATACAGCGCAACATCAACTCCCTATACCGGGAGAGACGAATCCCCTCCTATCGCTCATTGCCTCCATGTGATTCGGGACTTTACCAAAAATCCACCTTTTTGCACGCCTTCTTGAATGTGGTTTGATGGAAATCAAAGCACAGTGGGAATCACACAAGACTTTATGACGATCTCGGGTCTACAGACTACTCTGTACCAGTGTCACCAGAGAACTGCCATCTGACGTGAGGTATAATACCATCTGGGAGTTCTTAGCGAGTCCGTACAGTGTACCCAGAGTCAACTGAGCACCCGTACACCATCCTTGATGTCAAACACCGATGGATATGGGATCATCCATCGCCCATCATATGGGTCATGATGCGTATACGCCAATCTACTCTGGTGTATCGATACCCTGTCTCGATACACCATCGACTAGGAACAGTTATAGGATGTACTCGTCGACTACGGTGGCCCCACTAGTATGATCTCATCATAGTCCGAGTAGTCGAGTACATATCCTAAGGGCTTTATCAACATTTAACATAGAGACAATCAGAGTACATGTTATGATAAAGTACAACCAGATAGCATACTATCATGTCGAGCAAGAAAGTACTCCCTATATATGTCCAAGCATCCACTACAATATACATCGTATGTACAATAATGGCCTCTAGGGCATACATATAATTAACAATTTCACTGTGCGTTGTTAATTGAAAACTGATTTCCCAATTAGTCCCTTGCTCCAGGGAATGTATTTACCAGTTTTGATTCTCACATCTGTATGGTGTTGGGGTAAAAACTTACACCCCGGTTGACCAAGTCAAAATCAAAGTCAACCCCAAGCCAAGTGGGCCCAAGCCCAGATCCAGTAGGCCCATGCCCGGGTCGAGCCCGATCATGAAGCGGCCGGCCTCCCCCCATGCCAAGATAAAATTTTGTAATAAACAATTTTGTTGTATTTCTTTTGTTTTATTTTATGGACGAATGTAAGAAAAATAGGAATAAAGCCAAATTTTTGTAAAGCCCATGGCTTATGTGCAAAAAGAAATGGCACATGAGCCATGGGATAGGCAAAATGCCATTTTGTGAAGCCTAAGGGGCTATGTGTAAAGTGTATGGCCTATAAAGGCAAAGATAATGAAATATCTAAATAACTTTTTCTCTCTCCAAAAAAAAAAGTTTCAGATCTGAGATCTTTCTTCCTTCTTCAAGGTTCCAAAACCTTCTTCTTTCTTTTGAATTAAATCAAGAGTTCTACTCTCCTTTTTATAAAATAAATTAGTTTTTCACCATAAAACCCATCAAGGGGAACTCAGATCTTCCATTAGATCTCAAAAAGGAGTGATTTTTAAAATTCCATATCTCTTGATCTTCAAGATCCAGCCAACAGAGGAGGAAGAAGAAGAACCCATTTCCCCAACTAAAACATTTTTCTTTTTTCAGGAGTTCAACTCCACTAATTTCTCTTTCGAGAGTTTTTGGGGCTAAAAGCCCTCTTTTCCTCCAGCGCGCAGCGCTCGTGCGCAAAGCGCCCACGTGCCGACACGTAGCGCGCGCGCTTGCGCACCAGCGCGATGCGCAAAGCGCCCACGTGCCGACACGTGGCGCGCGCGCTTGCGCACCAGCACGCTTGCGCTCCCGCGCGCAGCACTCGTGCCGACACGTGGCGCGCGCGCTTGCGCACCAGCGCGATGCGCAAAGCGCCCACGTGCCGACACGTGGCGCGCGCGCTTGCGCACCAGCACGCTTGCGCTCCAGTGCGCAGCGCTCATGCGCAAAGCGCCCACGTGCCGACACGTGGCGCGCGCGCGCTTGCGCTCCAGCGTGCAGCGCCTACGTGCCGACACGTGGCGGGCGCGCTTGCGCGCAGCGCTCATGCGCAAAGCGCCCACGTGCCTACACGTGGCGCGCGCGCTTGCGCTCCTGCGCGCAGCGCTCATGCGCAAAGCGCCCACGTGCCGACACGTGGCGCGCTTGCGCCTGAGTGCACAGCACCTAAGCGCACAGCGCCCAAAGTGCTGCCCCACGCATCCTTTGGATGCCTTTTCCCCTTTATTCATATATATATGTATATATATACATTTGTATACAAATGTACACATACACATACTCCGCAACATTCTCCCCCTTCAAAAATTTTTCGGGTCGGGGCGCTGCCCCGAACCCCGCAAGGAGGCTGCTAGCCCCCTTGACCCCCAGCCCGCTATCCGGGTAGCGGGACCCCCGTAAAAACTCTGCGTGGCTCCCCATATATCCAAAACCCTCCCTTTCAAAACAGAACACACGCACACCGCACATTGGGTTCGCATGACTAGTTTAACCCGTTAATCGGAGGTTCCCTCGCCCCAAAGGCGAGGGGTAATTAACGGCAGCTTAGTCCGCGGCTGCCGGAGATTCGGATCCCCACAATCACTAAACCCCGGCCTACCCTAGGCAGGAGGAATCTGTAGTACGCCTGACAAGCGCGCGCGTATTCCCATCTCACAGGGGTGACGAAAAACACCCTACATATGGTTTTACAGAAGATGAGTGGGAGTAAGTTATTGGGAATTAAATGATCATCCTCATTATATCGGAATTCGTTGTAATTGGTGATATTTGACAAAATCGCCTGGGTTTTTGCCTGACGGAAAATATTTGGTTTTGAATATTCGTTGTTATGCACCAGTTTCAAACTAATATATCTGTACGTTTATTTTATAAAGTGAGATATAACTTTTTTATATCATGTCTATGACATTTACCTATATAAGTGGATGATTAGGTAAGGCGCATTCAACAGCGGTGTAATTCTTCTTAATCATAGTTCCGTTTTCAACCTACGACACACAGGGTCTGAGTTATCGAACTCAGGGGACTTGTACAAAGTATTGTATGTTATCCAGTGTTCATTAGGACAAAGGGGTTGGTACTCGTACTATATTCTGTTTACTTGTGACTTCTCTAGTTCTGGACAAGTATTTCGTTGAAATGCAAGATCCAGATATTGAGAAGTTATAGGTATAAGAATAAAGTAGAGAACCATTTGTTAGAAGTATCAGGATTCTTCGAAGTAGTCGAAGATGAAGATACTTGTGTTTGGTATTCCGTTGACAGTAATGTTTTTCAGAACTTGCTTCTTTTTCGGGTTACACATATATGGATGTACTCCTAGTTGAGTAATACTGATTGGCCTTATTCCATTTGGTTGATATGAACTGGAGACAGCTGCATGATTTTGAATCTGGTTCCAATAAAATTAGTGCCTTTGTTTCTATATGGTATATAGAATCAATTTGTGTCTTAATGATGTTAAGATATAAGTAGTTGTCCGGCTGATGATTAAACACAGAATCTGGACAAACTCAAAGCACATTTCAGTAATGGTCGTTTCTTGGTTTTCCCGGGCTTTGACAAGGGTTAACTTTCTACCATCAGGAAGATCAATAGTTATATTGTTCTTGACTCGCCACAGTTTTAATAAAATGAATTTTTCCAGAAAACAGAAGTGGGAGTATGGTAGAACTGGAAGTGATTCCAGAACCGAAAACGATTACTGAAAATTTAATGGAACCAAAGTATTCAATTGAATTTAACATTCCATTAGCCACTCCGCAGATTTGGTGGGTAACCTCAGGCACCTGAAAGGTACTTCGGTCTTCTCAAAGACGGTGACAGTGAGGTTCTTGTTTACCCAGAATTTCTATTGATGCTGTTTCAGATTATAAGAACTGGCAGGAGGATGAATATAGCGTTGTTCTAAACTAGCTTTAGAAGTGCACATGTATATGACTCTGCCAAAGGGTTGTTGTAGTCAATGGGAGCAGTGGAAGCATAGAGGGCAAGTAGCTTATGTCCATTTGTAGGCTAAAGCAGGTATAGCAGAAATAGATCATCTATATTTGATATGACAGTCATGAGCTTTGACTTCATCAGAATAGGAGATGGATCTGATAAGAAGGTAGTAGGGTGTGATGTCCTGGCATTTGGGATGACATGCACTTTATAGGAAGTGAAATTCCTATACTACGATCGGTTATACTGTGGTTGTCATACAGTTGTTTCTCTACATAGGACATGGATATAATATCAAGGTTTCTGGTTACTAGATCTATGGTTTTAGATCAAGATTTAGGAAGTGTACCAATTTTGGTACTTAACACTATTCTAAAGTGTTTTGGAATGGACGACTCCTGGCATGGTGATGTACCTGCAGGTGATGGACTCACCCTCTCTAAAGGTGTCTTACAGACTAAAGGGGAGAGGGATTTGCATGATTAGCGTATCACTTGCTTAGGCAATTGAGTTAATCATGAAATGTCAAGTACCACACCAGATGTTGTTTTTACACTAGCTGCAATAAACATATATTAATACAATCCTCGAGAAATGTAGGGAAGCAATTTATGAACAGAAATGGATGTTCTAGGAATATGGTAACGGCAGCTTCCTTCAGGAGACGGTTATCATTTCAAGCTTCTAAGGTGACCTGGATGACAGAATGGCTGTCGGAGTTATAGATTTTCCCTCTTCTGAGGGACAGTGTGTTGGACAGGTGGTCCAAGTGGATACTGAGGAAGGCATGGCACAGTATAACGATTGAGTTCAATGGACGATAAAGTCTAAGAAGATTGCTGGATTTGGAGTTCATTTGTGAACTGGGTCCCATCAGATATCCAGACAAATTCCAAGACAGGTATCGCTCATTTCGGAAGATAGCCTTTCTCCACGAAGTTGAGATATAAAGAGATATAGAAAGAAACATTGGACCGGATCCACTCACTGAGGCTATTTCTCGAGCACACTAGTTTCATAAACAGGCTTTGTAAGACTTATTAGTAGAGAAGTTGAGTGTTCGGTATCACACAGGCTGTGAGTATGCGACATCGCAATAATTGGACATAAGTTCAAGTGGGAGATTGTTGGCTATAATGCCCTCAAGGCAATTATTATAGTCGTATGTAGGCGATTGTGATGATTGAGGGAGGACCTATACCGATAGAACAGTCTTACTCGAGATGATAGTATAATATCTGGTTTTTCTTTATCATCATGTACGTGTTGATAGAGCCCGTAGGATTCTTTCTTAACTACCAGCATTATGATGGCGATCATATACGTGGGAGCTGGGGCTCTATAAGCACATCCTTAAATGTCCCTAGTCATGGGAGTATCGAGACTGGGCATCGATACTCCAGTGTAGACAGGTGTATACTTATCTGTACCCTGACGAGGGGCGTTTGCCGGTCTCACAAGCCATTGGTGTTAGTTGTTCACCTAAGATAGTATACAGGTGCTCGTTTGATTATGAGTACACTGGACAGACTCGCCGGGAACATGCTGGTTGGTATTATACCTATTGTCAGATAGCAATTCCCTGGTGACTTGTGTACAGGTTAGTCTGTCGACCTGAGATCGTCATTTGTCTCGTGTGAGTTCCCTCTGTGCTTTGATTACTACCCTACCATGGCTCAAAGGAGTCGTGCAAACAGGTTTTAGTTGGGTACAGTCTCGAGCCACATGGAAGCAGTGAGCGGATCTTCAGGGATTCATCTCTCCCGATATTGGGGGTTGATGTCGCGCAGTGCACGGGTGGCCATCACCAGAAATCCTCGGTCGGGGTATACGAGAATTATCGATCCAGGATCGATAGTTTCTAAGGTGGTGATGGGTTTCATACCGACACGAATTATCGCGTTGTTATGGGTCTGACTTTATCCACCCCGCTAGACACGATATGCGATACTCATAGACGAACGGACCAGACTGTACGCATATTGTCACTGTCATGCTCAGTAGGGTTTCAGGATGAGTTCACTCGTCAGCTTCCCTTTTCGCTCAATACATTGGCTGCCGTTACGTACAGCTAGTACCACTGACGTGCTTGTGGTTAAACCCACTGCCAGCGTATTGATGAGTCATTAGAGTACCCCCACAGAAATTTTCTCAAGTTCAGACGAAACGTTATAGAGATAGTATGGTATTATGGCAGGGTTCGATCATATACGTGCACTTGTGCACGGATCATGATCGGATAGATCATACTAGTGGGCTTTGGTTTAAGCTGGATCCTAGTATTAGATTTGTTCGATTACTTTCGTCTCATTACATTCTCGTTTAGTCGGAATGATGATGCAGGTATGTATATACAGGTGAGGGTAATTCTTGTGATCCGTCACGAATTTACTTTAGTTGATGCCATATCTTTTTTGTTGGATTAAACATTTTGGTTTAAATGTTTAATTAGGTAGGAATGGTAAGCTAAAGTCATCATGAAGAGCATTAAATATGGCATGTGCATGGGTGATGACTCATGGTCTTATTTTTTGTGCTATGCCACCTTTTTGATTGATTATTGTGTTGATATGATATGAGGGGAGAGAGTGAGAGAGGGCAGCCAGTAGGCTTGGGGTTTGCTCTTAAGATTTCATTCTAGTGCTCTCACTTTTTTCATAAAACACATATAGCAAGCTCTTCTTCTTCTTCTTTCTTCTCCTGAGCTGACCATCTCCTCATCAATGGCTTCATCTTCAACCTCCATCCATACAATCTCATGTGTTGAGAATCAATGGATGTTCAGAGACAAAGTTATTACACACATTCTCTACTTCACCTTGGACATGTTGGCTAGCAAACTTCGTGTCCGAGTTGCTTCGTTTCGAAGCGGGAGCCCGTAAAAAGACTTCTTGACGTGGTGCCCTTTCGACGAAGGGACCGGAGATCGAGCGAGATCGGAGATGCCGTGAGGATCTAGAGATGGTGGCTAAAGACCGAAGGACACGGATCGATCGATATAGCCATTTTAACTTCTTGTAGATAGCTAGTTTAGTGTTTTGGTACGATCCGGATAAAAGTCTGCGTTAGCACCAGTTTCATAAAAGTTTTTGTTTCCGCGTTTGGCCTTGGATTGATCTCCGGGGCGCTCCCGTAAACTTACAGCGACAGGTTTCGTTCAGGTACAGGAGGTAGCAGAGGCTCGGGACGAGGTCAGTTATTCAGCACTTATCCCAGGGAGGGCCAACAGTCATCATCTAGATGTTTCCGGTGCGAGAGTATTTATCATCGTGTGCGAGATTTCCCTGAGCCACGTGAGGGCGAGACAGCCGTACCACATGTTACCTTACCACCTTCTCCACCTCAGAGAGCGTTGCCTCTTGCACCTTTTGTTGCTCTGTGTCAGACCTATGCACAGAGAGGTCATGGTCGCGGAGGGTTTGTTCAGCGAGGACGGGGTAACCGAGGTAGAGAGTAGCCATTTCCTGGTAGAGGACAGCCAGTCGCAGGTAGGGGGCAGGCACGGCTATTTGGTTTGACTCATCAAGATGCACAGGCGTCCAATACAGTGGTTTCAGGCACACTTTCAGTATGTTCTTTTGACGCACACGTGTTGTTTGATCCAGGATCTACGCACTCATATGTTTCCACACACTTCATGCCGAGATTGGGCAGAGAGTCGTGTTTTCTAGATCGGTCTCTTGTTTTGACCACTCCCGTTAGCTAGTCGTTTATTGCGAGACATGTATTTCGGTCGTGTGTTGTCCGTATTGGTGAGAGAGAGTTGTCCGTCGACTTGATCCTTCTTAAGAAGTTGGACTTCGACGTTCTCCTGGACATGAACTGGTTAGCTACGTGCTATGCATCTGTGGACTGCCGTGAGAAGACAGTTAGGTTTTGTTTTCCCGGCGAGTCGGTTTTTGTTGTGCGGGGGGCCTTGGTGCCGCCCCTCACAGCTTGATTTCGGCCTTTCGCGCTATTCGTCTTTTGAGGAGGGGATGTCAGGGATTCTTGGCTTCTATTCGTGATACCAAAGCCACAGTAGATTCGTTGGACCGGGTTCCTATCGTACGAGATTTTTCTGACGTTTTTCTCGATGAGTTTCCTGGATTGCCGCCAAAGCAAGAGATAGAGTTTTGCATTGATCTGATTCCCAGCACGGGGCCGATATCTTTACCGCCTTACCGAATGGCCCCGGCAAATCTTAGGGAGCTTAAGGATCAGTTGCAGGATTTGCTAGATAGGGAACTTGTACGTCCGAGTGTTTCTCCTTAGGGAGCTACTGTTCTGTTCGTCAAGAAGAAGGACGACAGTATGAGGTTGTGCATCGATTATCGTCAATTGAACCGAGTTACGGTGCAGAATATGTATCCTTTGGCTCGCATTGATGATTTATTTTACCAGCTCCAGGGTGCGGAACATTTTTCGAAGATTGATTTGAGATCAGGTTATCATTAGTTGCGGGTTCGGAATGATGACGTTCCGAAAACTGCTTTTCACACGCGCTACGGGCATTACGAGTTTTTGGTGATGTCGTTCGGACTCACCAATGCCCCAGCGGCGTTCATGGATTTCATGAACCGGATTTTTAGGCTATATCTTGATCAGTTCATTATCGTATCTATTGATGACATCTTAGTGTATTCCCGGAGCGGAGAGGAGCACGAGCAGCACTTGCGTATTACGTTGCAGACCTTGAGTGAGCACCAGCTGTTCGCTAAATTCTCCAAGTGCGCATTCTGGCTCGACAGTGTTGACTTCTTGGGTCACGTGGTGACGAGCGATGGCATATGTGTGGACCCAAAGAAGATCGAGGCCGTGTAGCGTTGGCCTATACCGGTATCAGTTACAGAGGTTCGCAGCTTTCTAGGTCTGGCTGACTACTACCTACGTTTCGTCCAGGACTTCTCCCGTATCGCTGCACCGTTGACCGGGTTGAACCAGAAGGGGGCTCCTTTTGATTGGACTGAGGCTTGCGAGCATAGTTTCCAGCAGTTGAAGAGTCGTCTGACTACTGCACCGGTGTTATAATTGCTTTCAGGATCGGTCGGTTTTGTGGTATATTGTGATACTTCTCGGGTGGGGCTAGGCTGTGTATTGTTGCAGCACGGCTGGGTTATCGCGTATGCTTCACGGAAGCTGAAGAAGCATGAGCATAACTACCCCACTCATGATTTAGAGATGGCTACAGTGGTGTTTGCACTCAAGATCTAGAGACATTACCTATACGGCGAGTCATGCCAGATATTCACAGACCACAAGAGCTTAAAGTGTATATTACAGCAGCGAGACCTGAATCTGAGACAGCGTCGTTTGATGGACCTAGCGAAGGACTACGATTGCGAGATTTTGTATCATCCCGGAAAAGCGAACGTAGTGGCAGATGCTTTGAGTCGGAGTCCCAGAGATAGTTTATCCTATTTGAGCACAGTTCCGAGGCAGTCGTCAGCAGATTGGTAGATTTTATGCGACAGACGAGTGCAGTTTGAGTTTACTCCAACCGGGAGACAGCTTACGCATATCCGTGCACGTCCACAGTTGCTTGACCGTATCCGTGAGACGCAGCCCAGTGATGATCGTCTTTCAGAGATCATGGAGCAGGTTAGACAGGGCAGAGATTCCGAGTTCATGATCGATGATCAGGGGGTATTACGATTTAGGACTTGACTGTGCCTACCAGATTCAGAGGGGCTGAGGCGTGAGATTCTCGAGGAGGCGCATCGATCGGTCTAAAGTGTTCATACGGGTTCCACCAAGATATATCATAATTTGAGGGACATTTACTGGTGGGAAGGGATGAAGAGAGACGTCGCAGACTTCGTTTCGAGATGCCTGACTTGTCAGCAAGTCAAGGCCGAGCACCAGAGGCCCGTGGGAGAGTTGCAGCCGTTGCCCATTCCGGAGTGGAAGTGGGAGCTGATTTCTATGGACTTCATTGTGGGTCTACCCAGGACCAGTCGAGGGTATGACTCCATTTGGGTGATCGTGGATCGATTGACAAAAGAGGCTCACTTTCTGCCAGTGAAGACCACTTTTGGATTTGTTCTGTATGCCCAGATATACATTGATGAGATCGTGCGATTGCATAGCGTCCCGACTTGTATCGTGTCCGACCGAGGCACCCAGTTCACCATCCGACTATGGCAAAGACTTCAGGAGGCTTTGGGCACCCGATTGAGTTTCAGCACAGCATTCCATCTGCAGGCCGACAATCAGTCAGAGCGAACTATTCAGACTCTTGAGGACATGCTTCGATCTTGTATTCTAGACTTTGGTGGCAGCTGGGATCGTCATTTTCCTTTCGTAGAGTTCTCCTACAATAATAGCTTCCAGGATACGATTCGGATGGCACCTTTCGAGGCTTTATATGGGAGGAGATGTGGATCGCTCGTCTGTTGGACAGAGCTCAGCGAGAGCAGTATTTTGGGCCCGCATATCGTACAGGAGACGACCGAGAAGATACAGTTGATTCGAGATAGGATGAGGACAGCTCAGATCAGGCAGAAATCGTATGCTGACAGACGCCGTCGCAGATTATAGTTCGCCGTTGGCGATCATATTTTTCTGAGGGTATCTCCGATGAAGGGCATGATGAGATTTGGGAGAAAAGGGAAGCTTAGTCCCAGATTTGTGGGTCCCTTCGAGATCCTCAAGCGTGTCGGCGCGGTTGCATATCGTTTGGCTCTTCCACCCAGCTTTCCGGATGTTCACCTCTTATTCCATGTATCGATACTTCGCAGATATCTTCATGACTCTTCTTACATGATTCGGCATCAGACCATTCAGCTTGAGCGCAATCATTCGTTCACCGAGAAGCCAGTAGTGATATTGGATCGCCAGGTGAAGAAACTTCGATCAAATGTCTTGCCATCTGTGAAGGTTCTTTGGCGCAGCCCGAATGGTGAAGAGATCACTTGGGAGGTCGAGGGCGAGATGCGGAAGAAATTCCCTCATCTCTTTGAAGGTACGCCTAGTAAATTTTTTAATTCGGGGACGAATTTCTATAAGGGGGAAGATTGTAACACCTTAAAATGCGATTAGTGGTTAGTTAAGCGATAATGCGGTTTTTAGTAAAAAGTTTACCAAAACGGTTTTCAAATATTTTATAAAAATTAATAAATATTTTATTAGTATTTAATTTGGGCTTGCAAACATATGTGCATGTTAACCTAGGGCTAATTTGGGGTTAAACCATGCTTAAGTAGCCATGGTGTATTAACTGTTAGTTATGTATATGCCCTAGAGGCCATTGTTGTACATATGATGTATATTATAATGGATACTTGGATATATATAGAGAGGACTTTCTTGCTCGTCATGGTAGTATGCTATTTGGTTTCACTTTATCTTAACATGTTGACTTGTATATGTTTACTATCTTACTCTCACATGTTGATAAAGCCCTTAGGATCTGTACTCGACTACTAGGACTATGATGAGATCATACTAGTGGGGCCACGGTAGTCGATGAGTACATCCTATAACTGTTCCTAGTCGAGGGTGTGTCGAGACAGGGCATCGATACACCAGAGTGGACTAGCGTATACGCATCTTGACCCATATGATGGGCGATGGATGATCCCATATCCATCGGTGTTTTGACATCAGAGATGGTGTACGGGTGCTCAGTGGAGACTGGGTACACTGGACGGACTCGCCGAGAACTCCCAGATGGTGATATACCACACGTCAGATTGCAGTTCTCCGGTGACACTGGTACAGGGTAGTCTGTAGACCAGAGATCGTTATAGAGTCTTTTGTGATTCCCACTGTGCATTGATTTCCACCTTACCACATCCAAGAGGGCGTGCAAAACGGTGGCTTTTGGGTGCAGTCCCGAATCACATGGAGGCAATGAGCGATAGGAGGGGATTTGTCTCTCCCGGTATAGGGAGTTGATGTTGTGCTGTGTTCAATTGGCTATAACTGGAAGTCCCATGCCAGGGCTGATATAGAGATTTACTGGTAAGTGTTACCAGTAGTTTCTCGATCTGTTATGAGCCTCACATCGACATGACTTGTCGGTTACTGGGGTCTGACGTATACATACTTGCCATTCATGTCTCAAAGAAAAAATGACCAAAACTCCGTTTAGTGGACACGGAGAAAGAGTTATCGAACTCTTAGGACTGATACATAGTGATGTCTACGCATGCCAGGAACGGTTCTTCCAACTTTATTACATTCACTGACGATCTCTCTAGATACGGACATGTGTTCCTGATGAAACAAAAGTCTGAAGCTTTTGAGAAATTCAGAGAATATAAGCACGAAGTAGAGAACCAAACGGGCAAAAGTATTAAGATCCTTCGATCTGATCGAGGAGGAGAATACTTGAGCAATGATTTTCTGGATTATCTAAAAGAGAATGGGATTCTCTCTCAGCTTACTCCTCCTTATACACCACAGCACAACGGTGTATCGGAACGGAGGAATTGCACCCTATTAGATATGGTGCGCTCTATGATGAGCACTGCTGAGTTACCTATTTCCTTTTGGGGACATGCACTGGAAACAACTGCATACCTGTTGAATAGAGTTCCAACCAAATCAGTGCCTACCACTCCATATGAGATATGGAAAAGTAAGAGACCATGTCTTAGTTTTATTCAGATATGGGGTTTTCCGGCCTACGTAAAAACACAAAATCCGGACAAGCTCGAGGCAAGGTCTGTTCTGTGCAAGTTTATAGGATATCCCAAACATTCACGATTGTATATCTTCTACCACTCCGCGGAACAAAAAGTGTTTGTTTCTCGACATGCCACCTTCTTAAAAAAGAGTTTTCTTATGAAACAAGTTAGTGGCAATGAGGTAGAACTGGAAGAAGTTCCAGCAACACAAACTGTAACAGAAGATTTGGTAGAACCAGAGGATTCCGTAGTACCCAACGAACCCCAGCCTCTCCGCCGATCTACTAGGGTTTCTTATCCACCTGAGAAATACTATGGTTTTCTCATTGATCGTGGAAGAGAGGATTGCATCATGGAAGATGATGACCCGACTAGTTTCGAGCAGGCCATCACGAGTGGTGACTCTGTGAAATGGCTGGATGCAATGCGATCTGAGATGGAATCCATGTACACGAACAAAGTATGGACTTTGGAAATTGCCCCTGAAGGGGTAAAATCCATTGGGAGCAAGTGGATCTTTAAAAAGAAAATTGGTGTAGATGGAAAAGTTGAGACTTTCAAAGCTAGACTTGTTACAAAGGGTTTTCGTCAATGACTAGGTGTGAATTATGACGAAACCTTTTCTCCAGTGGCTATGCTTAAGTCCATCCGGATCTTACTTGCCATTGCTGCATACCATGACTACGAAATCTGAAAAATGGATGTTAAGACCGCCTTTCTAAACGGTGATTTAGAGGAGTGCGTGTACATGACTCAGCCAGAGGGCTTCGTAGAAAGTAGGAGCAGCGGAAAGGTATGCAAACTGCTTAAATCCATCTATAGATTGAAGCAAGCGTCGCGGAGTTGGAACATCTGCTTTGATGTTGTGGTCAAAGAGTTTGACTTCATCAAAAACGTAGATGAACCTTGTATTTATAAGAAGGTTGCAGAGAGTAAAATTGTCTTCCTTATATTGTACGTCGATGACATACTCTTGATAGGAAATGATGTTCCTATGCTGCAATCAGTCAAGCTCTTCTAATCACAAAGATTCTCAATGAAAGATCTAGGTGATGCCTCCTGCATACTGGGAATTATGATCTATAGAGATAGATCTAAACGGATATTGGGATTGTCCCAATCCAGGTACATTAACACCATACTAAAGAGGTTTAGTATGGAAGAATCCAAGCGTGGGAACCTACCCACGATCTCTGAACTCACTCTTTCCAAAGAGATGTCTCCTAAGACTGATTTGGAAAGAGCTCGCATGTAAGGGATACCCTATGCTTCGGCAGTAGGCTCTATCATGTATGCGATGCTATGTACGAGACCCGATGTAGCATACTCACTAAATGTAGTGAGTCGGTATCAAGAAGATCCTGGAGAGAGTTACTGGATAGCTGTGAAGAAGATTCTTTAGTACTTGAGAAGGACTAAAGAGATGTTCTTGGTGTATGGTAACGGAGAACTCCAGGTGGAGTCCTTTACCGATTCCAGCTTCCAGAGTGATAAGGACGACTCTAAGTCACACTCGGGATTTGTCTTTACCCTCAATGGAGGGATGGTATGTTTGAAAAGTTCCAAACAGGATACCGTTGCAGACTCGACGATGGAGGCTGAATACATTGCTGCCAACGATGCTGCCAAAGAGGCTGTCTGGATTAAGAAGTTCATTACTGAATTTGGTGTGGTTCCAACCATTGAACATCCAATACCTCTGTATTGTGATAACAATAGAGCTGTGGCTTTGGCCAAGGAATTCCCCTTTGGGGTTGGCACGCGAGGAAACCAGACAAGGAATTCTATCCCCTTCACCCGGTCTCAAACCTGCTACTCAGGTCCCATCAAAAGTCCAGACATATTCTGAGGCAGTATCACCTGATCAGGGAGATAGTTGATCGCCGGGAGATCGAGGTCCAGAGAGTAGATACGAAGGACAACACTGCGGATCCACTCACGAAGGCCATTCCCCAGATACAGTTTGAGAGATTATTCGGGATGCTAGGTATGAGATAATACAGCAGCTGGCCTTAGTGCAAGTGGGAGATTGTTAATTATGTATATGCCTTAGAGGCCATTGTAGTACATATGATGTATATTATAATGGATGCTTGGATATATATAGAGAGGACTTTTGTAGCGTCTTGAAAAGTCGTTTTGGTGTTTTCCTGAAATTCGGTGAAAATTCGGTATTTTTCCGAAAACCGTCTTTCTTGTTATTTTGCAGCTTAGGGCTAATTATACCTAAAATGGATAGGTAATTGCTTGTTTTTAGTAGCTAATGAGTTAATTATGAAATTCTGGTCGTTTAAAAATTTTCCCTAATTTTTCAATTTTTTTAATATTATTTTAAGCCGGTAAGAAAATACATTAAATTAGCGATAAATACAAATTTTTCCGAGCAAATTTTAATCTCTAAAATTATGATAATTAAAATCTAGTGGTAACATAAATTTTTAGTAATTTATTTTGATTTTTAACAAATTTTTATGATATGAAACGAATTTATTGAATTTTGAGCTAAAACTTGCAATTTTTGACTTGTAGGGGGCCTTTTTGCATAAAATTTCTCTTGTAAAACCCCTCTCTCTTTTCCCTCAGCCCTAGGACAGCCCCACCTTGTGAAAGTCCAGAAATTTCTGGCCTCTCTTTCTTGTTTGCTTTCTTGAGTTGAATTAGTGGTTTATTGATTTATTTTAAATATAGTTGATAAGGTATGGTGCTTTGACTTTTGGAGACTTGACCATTGACTTTCCCACTCACCCACACCCCTCCCCCATGCTCTCCTCTGGCCGAAACCTGCACACCCCTCCTCTTCATCTCTTTTCTTCTCATTTCTTCAAAATTCTTCAAGTTTAATTCATCAAAATTGCAAATTAAAGCTTACAAATTAAACCCATCCTTCATCCTTCTTTTCCTTCACCTCCCTAGCTTGGATCTTGATGCTTGAGGCCATCATTTGGAGCAAGATTTATTCTTGCTAGATCTCAATTGAGGTATAATTTTCATCAAGTTACTTTCTTTTTGCTAAATTCCTTTAATTATATGGTATTAGTGTTAAAAGTTAGCTAATTTCTAATCTTGTTTTTTTAAAAGAATAGTTTGTATTAAACTAGGGTTTTTGAAGCCAAGATAGTTAATTGAATTGTTTTGTAGTTAATCTAGTTGTTAATTAACTAATCTATATGGTTACCTTGTTTATGTGGTCTTCAAATTATGCTAATTTAGTTAATTTTAGAAGTGTGATTTGGTTGTAAATTGTTGTTTTAGAAAATCTAGAAAGGGGTTAGTGTATGGAAATGGGTTGTGATGGTTGATTAATGAGTTGAATTAAGGTTTAGAAACCATTATTTAGTTGATTAAACCTAATTTGTTATCTAGTTGTTTTGCTAACCTAATCTAGAAGGTTAACTTGCTAATTGGGTTTGAAATTAGTGTTAGTTAAGTTTTTCTAGTATGGATTTTGATTTGCAATTGCTTTTGAGAAAAATCAAGAAAGGGTTGGTTGTGGAATTTAGGTTTTGGAGCATGGTTAATGTGTTGAAATTTTGTGTAGTGGTTATCTAATGGTGTGACTTGGGTGATTATGCTAGATTGTAGTCGTTCTGTCGCAAATCGGCGATTTTTGCACTGATTTTGGAATGCAAATGCTTACTAGTTTTGTTATAAATTTATGTGATGATTATTTTCGACATCTTGATGATTGTGTTGGCTTATCCTATGACGTTTAGGATGCGTGTGTGCGGATTTTTGGGTAGTCGGGTTTTAGTTTTGCCGGGCGACCAAATCGGCGTTTTTTGGCAGTTTTTGCGATTTTCGCGTGTGTTCCGCGCACTTTGTGCACGTTGTACCTAGCTAGCGAACTTTAGTAGTTTCGTTGGGGTTTTCCGTCGTTCTTGATATGTAACCTTATGTTTGGTATTGATGTAAATTCCAGGTTCGGTCGCGGAGACGTCAGACGCGGCGCGAAAGGGAAAGGCGATGATTGGACACAGCTAGCCAGGGATTCCGGTGAGTAGATGTAACATCTACGGGTGACTATCGTTGGATGGCGTAAGCCGCCCGATAGTTTTAGTAACTTACAAGATCCTTATTAATGTTAGTAATTAGGGGTGAAATACTTAATTGACTATTTGCTGCATCCATGCATTATATTGACATACCTATACGAAACCATTTTATAGGACACCTGCACCATTGCCAGGGTTTTTATATGCAGCACGAGCACTATTCATGCTTACACACACACCCTGGTAATTGCCATGCCACCACACTAGATAACCTTTAATTTAAACCTTTTACTAATTGATACTTAAACTTGTGCTATTGCCTTTAATTCCTTAAAATGAAACCGTAGAATTGCTATTCATGTGCATGTACTTCATCATATTAATTGTTCATGCTTAACCCATTAGTCACACATCGCAACTTGATTATTGATACCATATGCATTCATTATCACTGATATATGCACTTATGAGGATTTCTTGAGATTTTATGATATTGCTGGATTTCGGGGGAAAGCCGCAAGATTTCTAAACTTATTATATTTTTAAAATATGTAAATTGCGGTTTTCTAGTGATGTAAGTGTCATCAACCATGAGTTTGCTGTGGTTTTGGAAATCCGTGTCGAGGAGTGGAAGAACCGGCACGGGTACATGGTGGGCCCGGTAAGGTACCCCGGGGCAAGAGGAATGTGGTGTTGACGTTGAGCCTGGCAGGGGACGGATTACCTACCGGTGACTGTTTGGGACGGCGGATATCCAGAGGATACCGACCGTGGCCGCTAGATGATGAGATATTGATATTTGAGATGGGTCAGCCGGACGGCTGAGGCCAGACATACATTTATGAGATTTGAGACAGCTTTTGGGTGTCGTTGCTGGACACCGGTTCTCGTCGATTCTTTGAGTATTATGCTGGCATTCTAAAAGAGTTTCAAAAACAAAAAGAGATAAATGTTTCTTATATATACCCATTGAGACCTCAGATATTCATGTTGCATACATATTAGTACACTGATGTTGTATACACACCTGCTAGTGCATCCCGTCATACCTGTATTATAGATGCTAGGATGCTTGTGTGCATGCATACGATAGCCTTTGTAGATGTTATTTATTACTCACGAGTTGGCAACTCACCCCCGTTGTGCCACAGTCTTTTGCAGGTCCGCTCCGTTAGTTCAGTAGCGGCGGGCGCACTTGTTCTTTTGCCTCTTTTGCCTGAGCTCGAGATTTTGCTCATAGGTGGGTTATGTTATTATTTTTGTACCACCTTGTATATTCTTTGTATCTAGTGTACACCATCTACTGTTTCTACCAGATTTATTGTATATTGACCTAGAGATGAGACTGTGAGGTTTGTGGACTTTTATGCTGTATTTTGGGGTCGAACTCACTTGAGTCGACATGATGTTTTCTTATGCTTCATTATGATTATTTGCTTGTTGTCATTTTATATTGCGTGGGATTTGTGACCGCCTTGTGGCGAAGAGCTAGCTCCCGCTTGGGGATGCCCTATTTTGTTGGATTCATGTATATTTTTGTTGTACCCATTTTGGGGGCCAGTATTTACAAAGGAGACTCTGCCGAAATTTTCGGAAAAATTGGTATTGTTTTTAAAAGGGGTTTTACATGACTTATTTGATAAACTCGCTTTCAACTGTTTGGGTTTTCTTCACTCTTTTGCTTAATTGGTTTTGTTTTCTAGGCTTTGGCTTACTTACTTTACGGATGTCTTTAGACGTTTCGTAAACTTAAGTGCCAGTCACGTTCCGTACCCTGCGGGTCGTGACAAAGTTGGTATCAGAGCGATAGGTTTTACCTTTGTGAGTGTAGGATGACCCTTGGTAGATGGAGTAAGTGACTTAAGTAGGGTAACGTAGCGTGCGTATGTCCGCGGCATACTTGCGATACGGTACTCCGCCTAAGTGTCTTTAGGATATACTTGCTTGAAAAAAATTCCTTCTTCGATTCCGTGTATCCTATGATCCTATTGCACTGTTCTTACTGTCCTGTTTCCTGTACCAGTCACTATGCCGTCGAAGGCTACGAGGGCACAGAGGGCTGCTGCCAGAGACGAGATTTGAGCTGGCTCGTCCGAGACTAGGACTGAGCAGGGTGGTATGCCTACGCCGCAGGGCCAGACCGATCCACCTTCCCCAGGCCGTATGGATAGGCTCGAGACTGGTATGGAGGAGTTGCGACAGATGATGGGAGGCATGCAGGAGCTACGTCAGATGGTAGGATCCCTAGTTGCAGCCAGTCGTACACCGAGGCCGGATGACGTACCTACTACATCACAGACGACCATGATACCTGCTCCTACTACTACCACCGTGGCCATTCCGGTTTCACTACAGGATTTCATGAGGCTGAGACCTCCAGTATTCACCGGCACCGAGGCAGCGGAGGACCCACAGACGTTCCTTGACAGTTTAGCCAGGATCTGCCGCTCGCTGAGATGTTCGGATGATCGATGGGTAGAGCTTGCGAGTTTCCGACTAGAGGGTCTCGCGCAGACATGGTGGGAGTCAGTCTTGAGAGGTCGAGCTGCAGGTCTACCGCCTATGACTTGGGCCGAGTTTACAGCGGTCTTTCTAGCCCGTTTCCTTCCAGAGAGCGTTCGTGACGCCAGAGCTCGTAGCTTCGAGGGCTTAGTCAAGACACCTGGGATGACGGTGTCTGAGTATGACATCCAGTTTATACAGTTATCCCGATATGCTCAGTATTTGGTGGATACCGAGGAGAAGATGGTGAAGAGGTTCGTACAGGGACTTGATGCCCAGCTATATCTTGCCATTGGCGCCCAGCACTACGACACTTATTCAGCGGTTATGGATACGACATTGCGGATGGAGGCACGCATATCACGGACTTCGGCCGTTTCTGGGCCGAAGAGGATGCGCACCGATGTACCGTCTCAGAGGCAGCGCGCCAGATTCTTTCCGAGAGATAGGCCTGGCAGAGGATTTGGGCGGGGACAGTTATATGGTTCTTATCCCCAGGGGCAGCAGCCGTCGCCAGGATGTTTTGGGTGCGGGAGTCTGCACCATCTTGTCAGAGACTGTCCGGCGAGACGACAGGGAGCACCGACAGTTCCGCATGTGACCCTACCACCATCACCACCCCCTCCTCAGAGAGCCCTACTTCCTACCCCAGGCGATGCTCCACGCCAGTTAGGTGCACCGAGAGGCCGTGGACGCGGCGGTCCTGTTCAGAGAGGACGAGGAGGCAGAGGACGAGGTCGAGGTCAGCCCGCTATCGGTGGAGGACAGGCCCGAGTATTTGCTTTGACACCGCAGGATGCGCAGGCATCCAATGCCGTTGTGACAGGTACCTTGCCAGTTTGTTCTTTCGACGCACGGGTATTATTCGACCCAGGTTCCACACATTCGTACGTCTCTACACACTTTGCACCGATGTTGGGCCGTGAGTCGTCGTCGTTAGATCAGCCGCTTGTTGTTGTTACTCCGGTAGGCGAGTCGTTTGTCGCTCGTTTTGTTTTTCGTTTGTGTTCCGTTCGTATCGGGGAGAGGGATTCATCAGTTGATTTGATACTCCTCGATATGTTGGACTTTGATGTGCTTCTGGGCATGGATTGGCTAGCCACTTGTTATGCTTCGGTGGACTGCCGTGAGAAGGCAGTCAGATTTAGCTTTCCGGGAGAGCCAGTCCTTGTTATTCAGGGAGACCGCAGTGTCACCCTTCCCAGCTTAATTTCGTCTCTTTGCGCTGGTCAGCTCTTGCGGAAGGGATGTCAGGGATTCTTAGCGTTTGTTTGTGATACTCGAGCTGCAGAGGTTCCGTTGGACCGGGTCCCGGTAGTTTGTGAGTTCCCTGATGTTTTCCCTGATGAGCTACCTGGGCTACCGCCTGAGCACGATGTTGAGTTCTGCATTGATTTGATTCCCGGCTCGGGGCCTATTTCTATACCGCCTTATCGGATGGCCCCGGCAGAGCTTCGAGAGCTGAAGGATCAGTTGCAGGATTTGTTAGATAAGGGGCTTATTCGACCGAGTGTTTCTCCGTGGGGTGCTCCGGTCCTGTTTGTCAAGAAGAAGGATGGAAGTTTGCGCTTATGTATCGACTACCGCCAGCTGAACAAAGTTACCGTTCGGAACAGATATCCATTGCCGCGCATTGATGATTTGTTCGACCAGCTTCAGGGTGCGGGGTATTTTTCGAGGATCGACTTGCGATCAGGATACCATCAGCTGCGAGTTCGACAGGAGGATATACCGAGGACAGCTTTCCGCACGCGCTACGGCCACTACGAGTTTTTGGTGATGTCGTTCGGACTCACCAACGCCCCAACAGCATTCATGGATTTGATGAACCGTACATTCAGGCCGTATCTTGACTTGTTCATCATCGTGTTTATCGACGATATCTTGGTGTACTCCCGGAGCAGAGAGGAGCACGAGCAGCACTTGCGGATTACGTTACAGACTCTGAGGGAGCACCAGCTGTTCGCGAAATTCTCCAAGTGTGCATTCTGGCTGGACAGCGTCGGATTCTTGGGTCACGTGGTTACGAGATATGGCATTTGTGTGGACCCGAAGAAGATTGAGGCTATTCAGCAGTGGCCCCGACCTACATCGGTTACTGAGATCCGTAGTTTTCTAGGCCTGGCGGGCTACTACAGGCGTTTTGTTCAGGACTTCTCCCGTATAGCTGCACCGTTGACCGGTTTGACCCGGAAGGGAGTTCCTTTCGTCTGGACAGAGGAGTGCGAGCGCAGTTTTCAGCAGCTATGGACTTGTTTGACTACGGCGCCGGTATTATCTTTGCCTTCGGGATCAGGCGGGTTTGTTGTCTACTGTGATGCTTCGCGAGTGGGATTAGGATGCGTATTGATGCAGCATGGCCGGGTGATCGCTTATGCTTCTCGGCAGTTGAAGAAGCATGAACAGAACTACCCCACTCATGATTTGGAGATGGCTGCAGTGGTCTTTGCACTGAAGATTTGGCGACATTACCTTTACGGCGAGTCGTGTCAGATATTCACCGATCACAAGAGCTTAAAGTACATATTTCAGCAGCGAGACCTGAACCTCAGACAGCGTCGTTGGATGGAGTTGGTGAAAGACTACGACTGCGAGATCTTATATCACCCCGGCAAGGCAAATGTGGTGGCAGATGCGTTGAGTAGGAGGCCCGGGGGTAGTCTATCCTTTTTGCACGCAGTGCAGAGGCAGTCGTTAGCAGATTGGCAGATGTTATGCGACAGCCGAGTTGAGTTCGAGTTCACTCAGACAGGGGGACAGCTCGGGCATGTTCGTGCACGCCCACAGTTGCTTGACCGTATATGTGAGGCACAGCGCAGTGACGACCGTTGCTCAGAGATCATGGCACAGATGGGACAGGGCAGATTTTCCGAGTTCGTGGTTGACGATCAGGGGATTTTACGATATGGATCTAGACTGTGCGTACCAGATGCTGATGGATTGCGGCGCGACATTCTTGAGGAGGCACACTGATCAATGTATAGTGTCCACCCCGGTTCCACCAAGATGTACCATGATATGAGAGAGACCTACTGGTGGGACGGGATGAAGAGGGACATTGCGGAGTTCGTTTCGAGATGCCTGACTTGTCAGCAAGTCAAGGCCGAGCACCAGAGGCCCGCAGGAGAGCTACAGCCGTTACCCATTCCAGAGTGGAAATGGGAACAGATTTCGATGGACTTCGTTGTGGCTCTACCCAGGACCAGTCGAGGGTACGACTCCATATGGGTGATCGTGGATAGATTGACGAAAGCGGCTCACTTCCTGCCAGTGAAGACGACTTTCAGCTTCGCTCAGTATGCTCAGCTCTATATTGACGAGATCGTGCGACTACATGGCGTACCGACTTGTATCGTGTCAGATCGAGGCACTCAGTTCACCAGCCGACTTTGGCAGAGACTTCAGGAGGCTTTGGGCACTCGTTTGAGCTTCAGCACAGCATTTCATCCACAGACCGACGGACAGTCAGAGCGGACCATTCAGACTCTCGAGGACATGCTCAGAGCGTGCGATTTAGACTTTGGTGGTAGCTGGGATCATCATTTACCTCTAGTGGAGTTCTCCTACAACAACAGCTTCCATGATACTATTCAGATGGCACCTTTCGAGGCATTGTATGGGAGGAGATGCAGATCGCCCGTTTGTTGGACAGAGCTCAGCGAGAGCAGCATTTTGGGGCCGCAGCTTGTTGAGGAGACGACAGCGAAGATACAGTTGATCCGAGACCGGATGAGGGCAGCTCAGAGCAGACAAAAATCGTATGCAGACAGGCGCCGTCGCAGATTAGAGTTCGCAGTTGGCGACCATGTTTTTCTGAAAGTCTCTCCGATGAAGGGCGTGATGCGTTTTGGGCGAAAGGGGAAGCTTAGCCCTAGATTCGTAGGTCCCTTCGAGATCCTCGAGCGGGTTGGCGCTGTTGCATATCGTTTGGCTCTTCCTCCCAGCTTTCCCGATGTTCACCCCGTCTTCCATGTTTCGATGCTCCGCAAGTACCTTCACGACCCTTCGCATGCGATTCAGCACCCGACAGTCCAGCTAGAGCGCGACCTTTCTTTTGCAGAGCAGCCGGTGGCCATCCTGGATCGGCAGGTGAAGAAGTTGAGGTCGAAGATTATACCAACCGTCAAGGTCCTTTGGCGTAGCCCGAGCAGCGAGGAGGTTACCTGGGAGACCGAGGGCGAGATGAGGAAGAAATATCCCCATCTCTTCGAAGGTACGCGTAGCTATATTTTTAAATTCGGGGACCGAATTTCATTAAGGGGGGAAGATTGTAGCGTCTTGAAAAGTCGTTTTGGTGTTTTCCTGAAATTCGGTGAAAATTCGGTATTTTTCCGAAAACCGTCTTTCTTGTTATTTTGCAGCTTAGGGCTAATTATACCTAAAATGGATAGGTAATTGCTTGTTTTTAGTAGCTAATGAGTTAATTATGAAATTCTGGTCGTTTAAAAATTTTCCCTAATTTTTCAATTTTTTTAATATTATTTTAAGCCGGTAAGAAAATACATTAAATTAGCGATAAATACAAATTTTTCCGGGCAAATTTTAATCTCTAAAATTATGATAATTAAAATCTAGTGGTAAAATAAATTTTTAGTAATTTATTTTGATTTTTAACAAATTTTTATGATATGAAACGAATTTATTGAATTTTGAGCTAAAACTTGCAATTTTTGACTTGTAGGGGGCCTTTTTGCATAAAATTTCTCTTGTAAAACCCCTCTCTCTTTTCCCTCAGCCCTAGGACTGCCCCACCTTGTGAAAGTCCAGAAATTTCTGGCCTCTCTTTCTTGTTTGCTTTCTTGAGTTGAATTAGTGGTTTATTGATTTATTTTAAATATAGTTGATAAGGTATGGTGCTTTGACTTTTGGAGACTTGACCATTGACTTTCCCACTCACCCACACCCCTCCCCCATGCTCTCCTCTGGCCGAAACCTGCACACCCCTCCTCTTCATCTCTTTTCTTCTCATTTCTTCAAAATTCTTCATGTTTAATTCATCAAAATTGCAAATTAAAGCTTACAAATTAAACCCATCCTTCATCCTTCTTTTCCTTCACCTCCCTAGCTTGGATCTTGATGCTTGAGGCCATCATTTGGAGCAAGATTTATTCTTGCTAGATCTCAATTGAGGTATAATTTTCATCAAGTTACTTTCTTTTTGCTAAATTCCTTTAATTATATGGTATTAGTGTTAAAAGTTAGCTAATTTCTAATCTTGTTTTTTTAAAAGAATAGTTTGTATTAAACTAGGGTTTTTGAAGCCATGATAGTTAATTGAATTGTTTTGTAGTTAATCTAGTTGTTAATTAACTAATCTATATGGTTACCTTGTTTATGTGGTCTTCAAATTATGCTAATTTAGTTAATTTTAGAAGTGTGATTTGGTTGTAAATTGTTGTTTTAGAAAATCTAGAAAGGGGTTAGTGTATGGAAATGGGTTGTGATGGTTGATTAATGAGTTGAATTAAGGTTTAGAAACCATTATTTAGTTGATTAAACCTAATTTGTTATCTAGTTGTTTTGCTAACCTAATCTAGAAGGTTAACTTGCTAATTGGGTTTGAAATTAGTGTTAGTTAAGTTTTTCTAGTATGGATTTTGATTTGCAATTGCTTTTGAGAAAAATCAAGAAAGGGTTGGTTGTGGAATTTAGGTTTTGGAGCATGGTTAATGTGTTGAAATTTTGTGTAGTGGTTATCTAATGGTGTGACTTGGGTGATTATGCTAGATTGTAGTCGTTCTGTCGCAAATCGGCGATTTTTGCACTGATTTTGGAATGCAAATGCTTACTAGTTTTGTTATAAATTTATGTGATGATTATTTTCGACATCTTGATGATTGTGTTGGCTTATCCTATGACGTTTAGGATGCGTGTGTGCGGATTTTTGGGTAGTCGGGTTTTAGTTTTGCCGGGCGACCAAATCGGCGTTTTTTGGCAGTTTTTGCGATTTTCGCGTGTGTTCCGCGCACTTTGTGCACGTTGTACCTAGCTAGCGAACTTTAGTAGTTTCGTTGGGGTTTTCCGTCGTTCTTGATATGTAACCTTATGTTTGGTATTGATGTAAATTCCAGGTTCGGTCGCGGAGACGTCAGACGCGGCGCGAAAGGGAAAGGCGGTGATTGGACACAGCTAGCCAGGGATTCCGGTGAGTAGATGTAACATCTACGGGTGACTATCGTTGGATGGCGTAAGCCGCCCGATAGTTTTAGTAACTTACAAGATCCTTATTAATGTTAGTAATTAGGGGTGAAATACTTAACTGACTATTTGCTGCATCCATGCATTATATTGACATACCTATACGAAACCATTTTATAGGACACCTGCACCATTGCCAGGGTTTTTATATGCAGCACGAGCACTATTCATGCTTACACACACACCCTGGTAATTGCCATGCCACCACACTAGATAACCTTTAATTTAAACCTTTTACTAATTGATACTTAAACTTGTGCTATTGCCTTTAATTCCTTAAAATGAAACCGTAGAATTGCTATTCATGTGCATGTACTTCATCATATTAATTGTTCATGCTTAACCCATTAGTCACACATCGCAACTTGATTATTGATACCATATGCATTCATTATCACTGATATATGCACTTATGAGGATTTCTTGAGATTTTATGATATTGCTGGATTTCGGGGGAAAGCCGCAAGATTTCTAAACTTATTATATTTTTAAAATATGTAAATTGCGGTTTTCTAGTGATGTAAGTGTCGTCCACCATGAGTTTGCTGTGGTTTTGGAAATCCGTGTCGAGAAGTGGAGGAACCGGCACGGGTACATGGTGGGCCCGGTAAGGTACCCCGGGGCAAGAGGAATGTGGTGTTGACGTTGAGCCTAGCAGGGGACGGATTACCTACCGGTGACTGTTTGGGACGGCGGATATCCAGAGGATACCGACCGTGGCCGCTAGATGATGAGATATTGATATTTGAGATGGGTCAGCCGGACGGCTGAGGCCAGACATACATTTATGAGATTTGAGACAGCTTTTGGGTGTCGTTGCTGGACACCAGTTTTCGTCGATTCTTTGAGTATTATGCTGGCATTCTAAAAGAGTTTCAAAAACAAAAAGAGATAAATGTTTCTTATATATACCCATTGAGACCTCAGATATTCATGTTGCATACATATTAGTACACTGATGTTGTATACACACCTGCTAGTGCATCCTGTCATACCTGTATTATAGATGCTAGGATGCTTGTGTGCATGCATACGATAGCCTTTGTAGATGTTATTTATTACTCACGAGTTGGCAACTCACCCCGTTGTGCCACAGTCTTTTGCAGGTCCGCTCCGTTAGTTCAGTAGCGGCGGGCGCACTTGTTCTTTTGTCTCTTTTGCCTGAGCTCGAGATTTTGCTCATAGGTGGGTTATGTTATTATTTTTGTACCACCTTGTATATTCTTTGTATCTAGTGTACTCCATCTACTGTTTCTACCAGATTTATTATATATTGACCTCGAGATGAGACTGTGAGGTTTGTGGACTTTTATGCTGTATTTTGGGGTCGAACTCACTTGAGTCGACATGATGTTTTCTTATGCTTCATTATGATTATTTGCTTGTTGTCATTTTATATTGCGTGGGATTTGTGACCGCCTTGTGGCAAAGAGCTAGCTCCCGCTTGGGGATGCCCTATTTTGTTGGATTCATGTATATTTTTGTTGTACCCATTTTGGGGGCCAGTATTTACAAAGGAGACTCTGCCGAAATTTTCGGAAAAATTGGTATTGTTTTTAAAAGGGGTTTTACATGACTTATTTGATAATCTCGCTTTCAACTGTTTGGGTTTTCTTCACACTTTTGCTTAATTGGTTTTGTTTTCTGGGCTTTGGCTTACTTACTTTACGGATGTCTTTAGACGTTTCGTAAACTTAAGTGCCAGTCACGTTCCGTACCCTGCGGGTCGTGACAACTTTCTTGATCGTCATGATAGTATGCTATTTGGTTTCACTTTATCTTAACATGTTGACTTGTATATGTTTACTGTCTTACTCTCACATGTTGATAAAGCCCTTAGGATCTGTACTCGAATACTGGGACTATGATGAGATCATACTAGTGGGGTCACGGTAGTCGATGAGTACATCCTATAATTGTTCCTAGTCGAGGGTGTGTCGAGAAGGGCATCGATACACCAGAGTAGACTAGCGTAATAGCATCTTGACCCATATGATGGGCAATGGATGATCCCATATCCATCGTTATTTTGACATCAGAGATGGTGTATAGGTGCTCAGTGGAGACTGGGTACACTGGACGGACTCACCGAGAACTCCCAGATGGTGATATACCACACGTCAGATGGCAGTTCTCCGGTGACACTGGTACAGGGTAGTCTGTAGACCCGAGATCGTCATAGAGTCTTGTGTGATTTCCACTGTGCTTTGATTTCCACCTTACCACGTCGAAGAGGGCGTGCAAAACGGTGGCTTTTGGGTGTAGTCCCGAATCACATGGAGGCAATGAGCGATAGGAGGGGATTCGTCTCTCCCGGCATAAGGAGTTGATGTTGTGGATTGGCTATAACTGGAAGTCCCTGGCCAGGACTGATATAGAGATTTACTGGTAAGTGTTACCAGTAGTTTCTCCACCCGTTATGAGCCTCACATCGACACGACTTATCGGTTACTGGGGTCTGACGTATACCACCCCTAGACTAGATATGCAACATATCAGACGAAGAGACCGGACTGTACGGGAGTGTTACTGATTGGATTAACAGGAGAATGTACAGGCTAGCTTGTTGATCTTCTGATCGCTCAATACCTGGGTGGCTGTTACGTTTAGCTGACCGCTTGCAGCTTGTGAGTGTTTGATATGGTCATCACCTGCTACCGGCGTATTGACGATTCTTTAGAGTCCTACACAGAGGTTTCTTGACTCAGGCAACACGGAGTAGGGGCACATATGTGATATGTGCAGGACCGAGAATAATACGATATGAGATACCGTATTATATTCTCGCGATATTTAGATATGAGCCGGGTCATCGGATCAAGTGTTCATTCGATGAATCGATACATGATATATTAGTCGGTTATATTCGATATAGCCGGATTGTTGGATCAAGTGTTGATTCAATAATTTAATGTATAATAATATATATAATATATTGCATTACATTATCTAATATTGGCTCGCTTTATTATTTTATTTTCTCACCAGATAATACATTGATATATATGCGATATATGTTAATTGTATTATTTTCTTTTGTTACAAATATACAATATATATATGTGATATATATTATTGTAACATGATATGATTACTAATGCAACTTGTTTAGTGGAGATTAAACAAGGTTAGGATTTGAATTGGATTAGTTTCTTCTTGCACCTTCTAGAAGGATTTCTTTTGTCATGAGTTAGATATTATGGTTGATATTTTCTTATGACACATTGTTTAACTCAACCCAAACCCTAGCCCTAGTTAATTCTCTACAGGAGTTATCCTTGTCATCCTTGACCATAGTTGCATTATTAATCATATATCATTTCTTTATTCATCAAAAAAGGATTAATGCATTATTTCTTCTTCTTCTTCTTCAACCTTGAGCTTTGAGAAAGCTTTTTAGGTTTCATTTTGTGATGGATTAAAAGTAAGAATTTGATATAAAAAGAAAGCATAAATACTACTCCATCATCCTCATCTAATCTAGCCAATTAGATTAGGGTGTTCACCTCATTAGAGAGAGAGAGAGCTTGAATTATAGAAACTTCGAGGTAGATCATCGGAGAAAAGGAAGACTACAAGCTAGCATGGATCGTTCGAGTTGTGGAGCCTCTCTTGAGTCCGGGAGATCATGGATCGTGGTGAAGGGACTTCTACTCGGAGCTTATGAAGCGAAGGAGCGGACTACAAAGCTTGTAATCCCTCACTCTTAGTTGTAAAGATGTTTACTTGCTTGTTAAACCCTAATAATCTAGCAAAGATCCCGGCTTTAGGTTGTTTCGGCACGTCTAAAATTTTATTCGGGCATGGTTGATGCCTTATATACCTTCACAAGAGTGTCTAGGAACCCTACATTAACCCATTCCATTAGGGTAATATGTAGTTAATTAAGTATATTAGTTTTCAAATTCAAAAAAATAAATGATTTTCTGTTGGGTTGACATGAGAGAGAGCGGAAGAGAGAGAGGGAATGATGAGGTTTAGGCATGGGGGACATGCATGCTTAGCATTTAATGAGGAGAGTGGGAGAGTCATGCTTACTCCCATACCCCCTCTCACTCTCTCTATTATTTTTCCACCTTATTTTCTTTCTCTCATTTCTCCTTCACTCTCTCTCCCCCAAACTAAAACCTCTCTTGCTCCTCACAAAACAAATTAAATCCCTCACAAATTCCCTCTACACTTCACAAAACTCACCACTTCCTTCATTAAACTTGATCCCAAAACCCAATTGGTCACTTGGAGCTAGGAAAGTTTGGATTTTGGGGCAAGTTTGTGTAGGTATGAATCCCTAACTGTTAATTAGGTAGTTAAAATGTGGTGTTACCTTGAAGTTTCTGTTTAAGCCATAAAGCTACAGTTTTGCGCATAATATCGTATTTTTTAGTTCAGTTTAGGTGTCCCGATTGATTCTGCTATCACCTAGGGTGTTGGTTTTAAAAGTTGTCGTTACAGAGAGATGTATGTGATACCTAGAACCCACCACGAGAACATGAGCCCATCCCAAAAACCCTAGGCCGCAAATTTATTAATTCTGCCCGTAATTTGCTGCCATACTTGGGAGAGTGGGGTCGTGTCTTTGTTGCAGGGTCTCTAGGGTTATTTTGAGTCTCGTAGAACTTGCAATTTTTACCAATTCTTCGTGTAGAAAAATCTGGGACCTTTTAGCTAAAATTTGAGCGTTTCGGCAATTTACGTTGCGGATTATCCGTTACTAGTTTGGGTGTTTTGTTCGCTGTGTAGCCGTAGGGTTGGGCTAGGAGTATGCTGCACGCGTTTAGCCGCTACGGAGGAAACACTCGGGAGTGCTTGAGAGTCGGGTTATTGTTGCCGTTGTGTGCGTGCGTTATCGAAAGGTTTATAATGTGCACTTGTTATATTATGATTGTAGGATCGCAGGCGGGGACTTCGGACGCCGCGAAGAAGGGAAAACAGGTTGTCGGATACACTTAGCTCGAGATCACCGATGAGTAGATTTAACATCTGCGGGGAAATCGCCCGTATGGCGTTCTGCGTCAGGGCTTGATAGGATATTGTAGTCGCATATTCATATTCGTATTTGTTGATTTTTCATAAGCATCATTACATGCCATTATATTGTTATGCTCGATTTATTACCTAGTGGACACCGCACTATTACTGACGGTTCATGTGCACGAGCACTAATTTGCATGCTATACCCACACCGTCGGTAATTGCCATGACACGCCTATACACATATACAGTATTTTATTGTTATCGACATTGGCGAATGAATTATTGTTCTGCTGTACATCGTTACTTGCGTACATACACATTGTACATCCATAGTTGCGTACATCCATATTTGCATACATATACACTTGTACATCCATACTTGCGTACCTATATATTTGCACATACAGAGATGAAGCTGGCTTTGATTTTGGGGAACTGGGGACCGCATGATCTATTTTTAAACTGAATTAATTTTAAAGAGCGGTTTCCCTTTTTGCTCATAGTACGATTTTATGATGCATACATCACATTGCATGGATTTACGTATTGAGTTTGGATTTCATGTGATTTCTGGATTTGAGAACCGTGGTATTATTTCAAGAAAGTATGCATTGTTTTGAAAACCCGGTTCTCTTGATATGATATTTCGTTATGTCCACCATACGTTTTCTCGGTTCTGAGACGTGTGCTAGAAAACCGTTTCGAGTAGTTAGATGATCCGTTTGCGGGTTCATGGTGGACCCGGTAAGGTACCCCGGGGCAAGAAAGGGATGTTGCGCAGTAGACGATGAGCCTGGAAGAGGGACTACTACCTATTGGTGATTGGTTGGACCTGGCGGTTATCCGGAGGATACTGACCAGAGTCGAGAGATGGATATGGGCCGACCCGTACTGCTGGGGCCCGAGGGCCGATTCCGCAGACGGAGCCCATGGGCCGATCCGGACTAACGGAGCCTGATATATGAGGATTTGCGTGTCGATGCTGGACATGAGTATTTCATGATATTTTCGAGTGCCGATGTTGGGAACTCAGGTTCCATGAGATTTACAGGATATGTGGGCCGATTAGAGTGACGGCGCCTGAGTTATTGGGGATTTGGGGTGTATTGATGGTCACCAGATTTTCCTTGATGATGATTCGTTTCAATGTTATGTTTTCCCATGCTCAGCACTTATTTATATGCATTGCATAAAGTATTTTTTTAGTACCTGATAGGGTACCTCGCATTATTATTGCATACCCAGATTACAATATTGATGTTATCAGTTGCACATGTTAGAGTATCGCAGTAAGTGCATACTTGCGATTACCTGTATTGTAGGGTTACTAGGCACTCTCACAAGGGTCTATAAGGCATCATCCATGCTCGATTTAAAATTTAGACGTGCCGAACAACCCTAACCAAGATCTTTAAACTAGAGATTAGGCGAAAACAAGCATTTTAAACACTTTAACACTAAGTGAGAGGGATTACAACCTTTGTAGATCTTGTCCTTCACTTCTAAAGCTATGTGTTGAGGTCCCTTCGCTGCGATCATCATACATCCAGACTCTAGAGAGGCTCCACGAAGAGAAAGATGCAAGCTTGTTTCCGATCTTCGATAACAAAGATGATCTACCTTGAAGTTTCATTAACACAAGTTCTCACTCACAAAATGAAGTGAACTCCCTCGTCTAATTGGCAAGGGTAGATGAGGATGATGAAGTACGATTTTAGCTCTCATTTATTATCAAATTCTCACTCATTTTCATCACAAAGATCAAAGCTAGAAAGCTTTTCAAAAGGAAGAAGAAGAAGAATAATAAATCATAATCCTTTTGTGATGAATAATGAAAGTCAAGTAAGGTTAGAAAATGCAACCATGGTTCAAGTAACCCTTGTAGAGATTTAACCAAGGTTAAAGGGTTGGGTTGGGTTAAGGAAATATCTTGCAAAATATCATAACAAATATCTTTGCAAGAAACAAAACAAACCTTCTAGAAGGTTCTAGAAAAAACTAACACAAATCAAACCCTAACATAGTTTAATCTCCACTAAACATGTTGCATTAATAACCCGAACATTTTGCAATATTATATATCACATATACAATATTTATTGTAACAAAAGAAAATAATACAATTAACATATATCGCATATATATCAATGTATTAGCCGGTGAGAAAATGAATCAATAAAGCGAGCCAATATTAGATAATGTAATTCAATATATCAGATATATTATTATACATTAAATTATCGAATCAACACTTGATCCGACAATCCGGCTATATCGAATATAACCGACTAATATATCATGTATCAGTTCAACGAATCAACACTTGATCCGATGACCCGGCTATATCACATATACCCGGCCGATATCTCATATCGTGATAATCTAGTACGGTATCACATACACGTATTGTTCTCAGTCCCGCACATATCATATATGTGCTCCTACTCCGTTTTGCCTGAGCCAAGAAACCTCTGTATAGGACTCTAAAGAATCGTCAATACGCCGGCAGCAGGTGATGATCATATCAAACACCCACAAGCTGCAAGCGGTCGACTAAACGTAACAGCCATCCAGGTATTGAGCGCTCAGAAGATCAACAAGCAAGCCTGTACATTCTCCTGTGAATCCAGTCAGTAACACTCCCGTACAGTCCGGTCTCGTCGTCTGATATGTCGCATATCTCGCCTAGGGGTGGTATACGTTAGACCCCAGTAGCTTGATAAGTCGTGTCGATATGAGGTCTATAACAGTTCGAGAAACTACTGATAAGACTTACCAGTAAATCTCAGCAACCCTGGCCAGGGATTTCCAGTTATAGCCGATCGAACACAGCGCAACATTAACTCCTTATATCGGGAGAGACGAATCCCCTCCTATCGCTCATTGCCTCCATGTGATTCGGGACTGTACCCAAAAGCCACCTTTTTGCACGCCCTCTTGGACGTGGTATGATGGAAATCAAAGCACAGTAGGAAGCACACAAGACTCTATGACGATCTCGGGTCTACAGACTACTCTGTACCAGTGTCACCAGAGAACTGCCATCTGACGTGAGGTATAATACCATCCGGGAGTTCTCGGCGAGTCCGTCCAGTGTACCCAGTCTCTACTGAGCACCCATACACCATCCTTGATGTCAAACACCGATTGATATGGGATCATCAATCGCCCATCATATAGGTCAAGATGCGTATACGCTAGTTTACTCTGGTGCATCGATGCCCTGTCTCTATACACCCTCGACTAGGAACAGTTAGAGGATGTACTCGTCGACTACCATGGCCACACTAGTATGATCTCATCAGAGTCCCAGTAGTCGAGTACATATCCTAAGGGATTTATCAACATGTAACATAGAGACAATTAGAGTACATGTTAATATAAAGTACAACCAGATAGCATACTATCATGTCGAGCAAAAAAGTCCTCCCTATATATATCCAAGCATCCATTATAATATACATCGTATGTACAGTAATGGCCTCTAGGGCATACATATAACTAACAATCTCCCAATTGCACTAGGGCCATCTGTTGTGGTATCACATACCCAACAATTAGCTATGCTTGAAGTATCTCATACTCAACCATCCCATAAAAGTCTCTACTGGGAAAAAAGGCCTTTGTGAGTGGATTCGCTCTGTTGTCCTCTGTGTCTACTTTCCTAACCTCGATCTCCCTGGAGATCAACCATCTCCATGATCAGGTGATACTGCCTAAGAATTATATCTGGATTTCTGATGGGACGAGGGTTCCTTGGCATAAGCCACAACTCCATTGTCACGCAATGGTAGGAATGAAGTTCATCTCATGAACTAAAATATATCCAGACTGCCTCATTGGTAGCATCCTTCGTAACGATGTATCTTGCATTTAATCGTCTAGTAAGTCACGATATCTAGCTTGGAACTCTTCCAACATACCGTCCCTCCACTAAGGGTAAAGACAATGCCTGCGACCGACATTCAGTCGTCCTTATCACCCTGGAACTTTTCCAGTGATTCTCCCCTGGATCGATTGATACGTTCTCACTACAACTAGTGAGAATCCTAACATCCAATTAGATCTATCTCATAGTTCTAAAACCCAGGATTTAGGAGGTATCACCTTGATCCTATACGGAGAATCCATGTGATAAGCGGAGATTGACTGGGCGTAGCATAGGAAACTCCTTCCCTATCAAGAGTATGTCATCCACGTACTCTACGAGGATCACCACCATACTCCCTACTACCTTTTTGTATATACAAGGTTCATCTACCATTTTGATGAAGTCAAACTCTTTGACTACCACATCAAAACAGATGTTCCAACTCTGCGATACCTGATTTATCACATAAAACATCTTGCTCATGTTTCCGCTGCTCCCACTGTCTACGAAGCCCTCTGGCTGTGTACTTATAGAGGCTCTCTTCCAAATCATCATTTAAAAAAGCAGTCATGACACCCAACCGCCAGATATTGTAGTCATGGTATGTAGCCGTGGCAAGTAGGATCTGGATGGACTTAAGAATAGCTTTGAAAGTCTCAACTTTTCCATGTACACCAAGTAATCTTCTCAAGATATACTTTCTCCTGATGGGTATTTAACCCTTCAGATAAAGCAACTAAAGTCTATACTTTGTTGGTGTATAAGGATTCCATCTCAGATCGGTAAGCATCCAGCCATTCTCACAGCGTCCCCACTCCTGAAGGCCAGCTCGAAACTAGTTGGGTCATCATCTCATGATGCAATCCTCGCTCCCACTGTCATAGAGAAAACCGAAGTATCTCTCAGGTGGGTGAGAAAACCTACTAGATCGGCGGAGAGGCTGAGGTTCGTTGGAAACTATTGAATCCTTTGGTTCTACCAAATCATCAGCTGCAGTTTGTATAGCTGTAACTCTTTCCAGTTCTACCTCATGACCAATAATTTCTCCATAAGAAATTCCCTTTCACAAAGGTGGCATGCTGAGAAACAAAACAACGTTTGTTCCTCGGTTAGGTAGAAGATATTCCCTTGCGTATGCTTAGGATATCAAACAAACTTCCACAGATCTGACTTTGTCTCGAGCTTGCCCGGATTTTGCTTTTAGACATAGGCCGGACAACCCAAATCTTAACTTACTTAAGATATGGGCTCTTCCCATACCATATCACATATGAAGTTGTAGGCAACTGATTTCATTTGAACCCTATTCAATAGGTATGCAGCTTCTCAAGTGCATAACTCCAAAAAGGAAATAGGAAACACAGTAGTACTCATCATAGAGCGCATCATATCACATAGGGTGTGATTGCTCCGCCCTGATACACCGACGTGCTGTGGTGTATTCGGAGGAGTAATGCTGAGAGAGAATCTCATTCTCCTTTACAATAGTCCAGGAATCCCGTGCTCAAGTATTCTCCTCCTTGATCTCATCAGAAGGACATAATACTTATACCCGTTTTTGGTTCTCTACTTCTAACTTATATTCTGCGATTATCTCAAAAGTTTCGGACTTATGTTTAACCAGGAACATATGTCTGAATCTTGAGAGATCATCAGTGAATGTAATGAAGTACAAAGAACCGGTCCTGCCATGTGTAGATAGGGGACCTTCATACATCAGCATGTATCAATGCCAAGAGTTCACTAACTCTTTCTCTGTTTCCAATAAACGGAGCTGTGGTCATCTTATCTCTGTGACATGACCGGCAAGTTTCATAGGATGTAAATTCAAACTAATTTATGTATGCATTTATATGTAAGTTCAGCTAGTCGGGTCGCATTGATATGACCTAGTCTACAATGCCTCAAGAAGGATTCGTTCATTTCTGAACTCTTCCTCTTGTGTGTGTTATGTATACTAAGAACTGTAGTTTGATTTAGAACGTCTATGCTTTTAGATAACGTACCTGAACCGATCAACTCTTGATATAGGAAATGTTCAAAACATTATCCAACAATACAAAATTATATCCTTTCTTTACTAATAAAGAGACTGATATGATGTTGTATATCAGGTTCGGTATCTAATAACATTCGTTCAGAATCAATGTATTCTGGTAATATAGGGTGATAGTGACCAACAGACTTGGCTGCAACACTTGCACCGTTTCTATCTCATGAAACTTATCACCCGTTCTCAGTTCTCTACTTATCTGTAGCCCATGTAACAAATTACATATATGGGGTCATGATCCGGTATCTCATACCCAGGACGTGAAGGATACTGAGAAACAGTTCTTTGTAATGAACATACCCGAAGAAGATGCCTCAGCATGCACTTTCTTCGTTTGGGCGGCAAGGGAATTCTAGTAATCCCCTATTTCCTTCTCTGTCTTATAACAATTATAAGTTGGAGCGGGACCAACGTTCCTTAGCGCAGTATAACAAGCGGGTTCAGTCAATACATCCGTATTATTATCTTGATTAAGGCGTGACATGATCGCTACCTGGAGAGAGAAAGAAGAAAACACTCAGTGTGCGCTTTTACAAGATTAGATTGGTTATCAATTTATCTAATCAGGATGTCTCCCACTGTTTTAGTAAAATCTTCCTTCAAGCCCAAAAAGGAAAGACATGCCAGGATTAATTACACTCTACAAGTTCGCCAATCTTTCAGCCAGGCCAGTGCCGGTACTTTGAGGGAGGTTCCCCGTGCTTTCACACGGACCTAATTAAAGTAAACCTCATTTTCCCAGAGGCGTAACCCCGTTAACACCTTTCTAGACACCTACTTGATCAGCTAATTGTAATGTGTAAGACTTTCCCAGGTGTAACTCTTACTTGCAGCGGGTATCGGGATCTAACTATCTCATAGAAGGTATGCAATCTCATTGCAAATTTCAACACTTGAAATTCCCAATAATATTTTACCCCTAGCGTCCTATGACCTTGACGAATGCCAAACCACCCATAGTCCGCTAGTCAAGTTCAACCCGTACATTTCCTGATTAAATTAAACCCACCCGCATGACCCTTGACGAATGCCAAACAACGCCGCACGAGTATCCTAATCCAATCGCATCGTATGCTAGCAGATAAGCACTAGTTTGCTACCGTACACTATGCCTTGACGAATGCCAAACTACCGCAGCACGAATACTAAGTAGTACTTATCTGAAATGACGGAGGGCTACGACAGGTTTTTAAGAAAACCCTTTGCGTAATAAACTTGATATCGTTGTAGAATCGAGTGATTTTGAATGGAATGTTTTTGAGGCCTTTTCTAGTTTTGCTAAAGACGTCACTCCCGGTGAAGGGATCGTCGGCTCTTTCCTCATCGAATAAGGTGCAGGATATTTCATAAATATCACTATGCAAAATAAAAACTGTAAAAACAATCAAAAGACAAACCAAGTTTGTAGTATCTGCTAGTTTCGCTAAAGAGGTCACTCCCGGTGAAGGGATCTCGGCTATTTCCTTATCGAATAAGGTGCTGGATGTTCTACAAGGAACACCGCTATGCAAAGCAAAAACTAGAGCTACCTATTTTTGAGACAAGTTTCTACAACATCTTTAGGTTTCTTTTTAATTTCATTAATCTCATTAATGAAGTCCCATTTTATTATACTTCACAAGCATCTCATTTGAAACGAAATCTACAATATAACATATATCTTATATATATAATATAAACATTCGTCTCAGGCAGTAATATGATCTCATCACAGAACATTGCAGCAGAAGAAACATATATGAAATATTGGATATACTAGGACGTCCGTGTTTTAATACGAGCCTGTATAAAACACTGATTTCACGGTCGCGATGAATAGCCAAACCCACATCCCTAGACCCCTACGAGAGCGGCAAGCAACACTGCCAATTCTAGGGTTAGGAGACCCGGTCTCGACTCCTCAAAATGGTCTCCCACTGGACCCCAGAGCCCGGTTACTTGTGCTCTCCGCCTTGGGTCTACCTAATGCGGAAAAGTAAATAATATACAATGATGACATCATCCTCAGCCCGGAAGTGCCCCAATAAAAAAATATTACATACAAATGAATTTTACATGAATGAAAAATAAAAAACTCTCATCTCACATAAAATCCCCGGCTATTCAGAACACGACGATCCAATATAACATATCACAGGAATACATAATATCTCATATCATCAACGTAAGCAAGTATACGTATCCTGATTGTCATTGATGTATAGCAACGAAGCCGGCGATACACAACATACTACGCTTACGGTCACAGAAAAGAAAGTGTAAAACTACAACAGTTGGAATCCACAACCTCCTAAGATATCGCATGCCTAACCAAATGAATTCCTTAGACATCGTATGCCTAACAATTATAAACCCCGCATTTTAGTCTCATTATCGAAAACTCTTTTCAATATCAAGTCGGGCAATTCAACAAGATTCCCGACATCCTGATCGAATACTCGTCGCAAACTTTAGTAGACGGCCGCACCTCCGGATGCCGTTGACGAAGTGAACTAAGGCGGAACACCGCTGCCGCGAGCACCCGAACGGATGCTTTTGGCGACGGGGTCTCATACAGTCACTTGGTCGGGGCTTTGGGGCGTGGCTGTCTATTAAGTTTGCCCGGCGAGTATCCGCGCACGCTACGTGATTGCAACGGACTTTTGATCGCATCAAAATCCCGTAGCAACCGATCATCTAAGACTAAACTGCTAGATTTATAACATTCAAATTAGTTATCTCATAACTACATATGGATTCCAAATATTGTATCACATTCCAGATAAAGAGACAGTGTTAAACTTTCCGATCGAATAATCAAACACCCAAGTTTTCCCAAATAGTTCTCAACACTTGAAATTAGTTTAAAAACATCCATCACATGCCACATTACCAATGGTCCAGCCGTAGAAGGGTCAAGCCAACGCCTCACATGTAGCACGCCGTACTGCCCCAAACCCAAAGGTTTATAGGCGGTTCAGACAGTCACATAATCGAGTTAAGGTTTTTTGTCTTCTAGAGGGTCTACCGCGTTACTTGCACGACTTAAAATGTTCTCAAACTACGGAAAAATCCAACACTTGGATATTTTCCGGCAGGGGAAAAAGTGAGTTATTGTTATCCGTTCGAACATTTTAACACGTTCTAATAATTACCCGGACTAAATAAATGAAGTTGAACTTTCCGATCGAATCAACGAGCTCCCAATACAACCCAGAAAACTCAACACTTGAGTAAGAATTAAAAATTCCCAGAAGAATCAGGAAACACATACGGATGTTACTGTGGAAACAGTGAAACATGAATCTACTGTTTGGCCGCGGACCGCCGCCAAATCCTTGGTACGACCGTGGTTTCGCGGCGCTTCAGTGGTATTGGTGGCACGTGTTTCACAGTAACTCTTGTATTTCCCTGTTGATTTTTTTGAGCATTTTTAAAACAGAAAAAATCACAATTTTAGAAAATTTCCAGAAACTAGTGTTTTATGGGTATTCGGAGTTCGATCGGACTTTAAACTTCGCCTAGACTTCGCCTAAAGCTCTAGCTTGGCTCTGATACCACTGTAGGGTTACTAGGCACTCTCACAAAGGTCTATAAGGTATCAACCATGCCCGATTTAAAATTTAGACGTGCCGAACAACCCTAACCAAGATCTTTAAACTAGAGATTAGGCGAAAACAAGCATGTTAAACACTTTAACACTAAGTGAGAGGGATTACAACCTTTATAGATCCTGTCCTTCATTTCTAAAGCTTCGTGTTGAGGTCCCTTCGCTGCGATCATCGTGCATCCAGACTCTAGAGAAGCTCCACGAAGAGAAAGATGCAAGCTTGCTTCCGATCTTCGATAACAAAGATGATCTACCTTGAAGTTTCATTAACACAAGCTCTCACTCACAAAATGAAGTGTACACCCTCATCTAAATGGCAAGGGTAGATGAGGATGATGAAGTAGGATTTTAGCTCTCATTTATTATCAAATTGTCACTCATTTTCATCACAAAGATCAAAACAAGAAAGCTTTTCAAAAGGAAGAAGAAGAAGAAGAATAAATCATAATCCTTTTGTGATGAATAATGAAAGTCAAGTAAGGTTAGAAAATGCAACCATGGTTCAAGTAACCCTTGTAGAGATTTAACCAAGCTTAAAGGGTTGGGTTGGGTTAAGGAAATATCTTGCAAAATATCTTTGCAAGAAACAAAACAAAACCTTCTAGAAAGTTCTAGAAAAGATTAACCCAAAACAAACTTTAACCATGTTTAATCTCCACTAAACATGTTGCATTAATAACCCTAGCATGTTACAATATTATATATCACATATACAATATTTATTGTAACAAAAGAAAATAATACAATTAACATATATCGCATATATATCAATGTATTATCCGGTAAGAAAATGAATCAATAAAGCGAGCCAATATTAGATAATGTAATTCAATATATCATATATATTATCATAAATTAAATTATCGAATCAACACTTGATCCAAAAATCCGGCTATATCGAATACTACGGACTAATATATCATGTATCAGTTCATCGAATCAACACTTGATCCGATGACCCGGCTATATCACATATACCCGGCCGATATCTCATATCGTGATAATCTAGTACAGTATCACATACACGTATTGTTCTCGGTCCCGCACATATGACATATGTGCTCCAACTCCGTTTTGCTTGAGCCAAGAAAGCTCTGTGTAAGATTCTAAAGAATCGTCAATATGCCGGCAGTAGGTGATGATCATATCAAACACCCACAAGCTGCAAGCGATCAGCTAAACGTAACAGGCACTTAGTAATTGAGCGCTCAAAAGATCAACAAGCAATCCTGTACATTCTCCTGTGAATCCAGTAAGTAACACTCCCGTACGGTCCGGTCTCGTCGTCTGATATGTCGCATATCTCGCCTAGGGGTGGTATACGTCAGACCCCAGTAGCTTGATAAGTCGTGTCGATATGAGGTCTAGAACAGTTTGAGAAATTACTGATAACACTTACCAGTAAATCTCATCAACCCTGGCCAGGGATTTCCAGTTATAGCCAATCGAACACAGCGCAACATCAACTCACTATACCAGGAGAGACGAATCCTCTCCTATCGCTCATTGCCTCCATGTGATTCGGGACTGTACCCAAAAGCCACCTTTTTGCACGCCCTCTTGGACGTGGTATGATGGAAATCAAAGCACAGCGGGAAGCACACAAGAAACTATGACGATCTCGGGTCTACAGACTACTCTATACCAGTGTCACAAGAGAACTGCCATCTGATGTGTGGTATAATACCATCTGGGAGTTCTCGGCGAGTCCGTCCAGTGTACCCGGTCTCTACTGAGCACCCATATACCATCCTTGATGTCAAACACCGATGGATATGGGATCATCCATCGCCCATCATATGGGTCAAGATGCGTATACGCTAGTCTACTCTGGTGCATCGATACCCTGTCTCGATACACCCTCGATTACGAACAGTTATAGGATGTACTCATCGACTACCGTGGCCCCACTAGTATGATCTCATCATAGTCCCAGTAGTTGATTACATATCCTAAGGGCTTTATCAACATGTAACATAGAGACAATTAGAGTACATGTTAAGATAAAGTACAACCAGATAGCATACTATCATGTCGAGCAAGAAAGTGTCCCTATATATGTCCAAGCATCCATTACAATATACATCGTATGTACAGTAATGGCCTCTAGGGCATACATATAACTAACATATATATGTTATTTACTATTCATGAGTTGGAAACTCACTCCCGTTGTACCACAGTGTTTTGCAGGTAGACCCTCAGTGTAGTCGCGGCAGGGCTACATCATTGTATCTTTTTGCTATGGATACCGCTACAGTTGGTGTATGAGCCGTTTTGTTTATAGGTGGGTTTTGCAGTTATCCGTTTATATTTTGTTGTACACCTTGTTGTATCTAGTACTCTCCATTTACCATTTCATGTATTGACTTAGAGACCAGTTGTGAGGATGATGTTGTATATTATTTTGTACTTTGGATGTCGAGCTCGTGTGAGCCGACTTTATTTATGCAGTTTTATCTTTTATGCTGTATTTCACTTATATTGTTCATTTCTTCGCTACGGCATCGTAAATTATTCTTGTGGTGATTGTTTCCGCCGTTGGGCGTGATTGCTCCCGTTTGGTGATGCTTTATTTATATTATATGTCATTTTACTTATATCATATGTTGTACCGTTTCGGGGCTAGTTTTTACAAAGGACGTGCTGCCGAAATTTTGAAGAAAATAATTTCAACTTTAAAGATTTTTTACTTGGGGTTTCCAAATGTTTTTAACAAATGTTTTCATCACTTATTGCTTTTGCTGGTTTAGATTTCTGGGGTTTTGGTTTACTTAAATTGCGTTACGCCTGTAGACGTTACATGGTTTAAGTTCTAGTCACGGGCCGAATTTGGGTCGTGACATTTAAATCCTTTTGAGTATAAATCTTATGCGACTTGTCAGTCTTGTATCAAAGGGAAAATGACCAAAACTTTGTTTACTAGACACAGAGAAAGAGCTACCGAGCTCTTGGGCCTCATACATAGTAATGTATGTGGGCCAATGTCTACACATGCAAGAGGCAGTTTTTCTTACTTCATAACTTTTACTGATGATTTCTCAAGATTCGGTCATGTGTTTTTAATAAAGCATAAGTCTGAAGCTTTCGAGAAATTCAAGGACTACGAACTTGAAGTAGAAAAACAAGCAGGAATGAGCATCAAGATACTTTGATCAGATCGAGGTGTAGAGTACCTTAGTACCGAGTTCTTGAACTTCCTAAAAGAGAATGGGATTCTCTCTCAGCTCACTTTCTCTTACACACCACAGCACAATGGTGTGTCAGAGTGGCGGAATCGCACCTTATTAGATATGGTACGATCCATGATGAGTGATACTGAGTTACTTCTCTCCTTTTGGGGGCATGTATTGGAGACTGCAGCTTTTCTGTTGAACAAAGTTCCAACCAAGACCGTGTTTACCACTCAATATGAGATATGGTATGGGAAGAGACCATCTCTTAAACGAGTTAAGACTTCGGGTTGTCCGGATTTTGTCAAAAAGCAGAATCCAGACAAACTCGAGACACGATCGGTCAAATGTATATTTGAGGGATATCCGAAACATTCTTTGGGTATCTTTTCTACAACAGGGAGGAACAAAAGGTGTTTGTTTCTCAGTATGCCACATTTTTAGAAAATGAGATTTTTCTAAATGATACTGATGGTAATGTGATAGATCTATAAGAAGTTCTAAAGACACAAGTTACAAATGACGACTTGGTTGAACCTGAAGTTGCAACAGAATCTTATGAACCTCATCCACTCCATAGATCTGGTAGGACTTCTCGCCCACCGGAAAGATACTACGGTTTTCTTATTGATGGTGATAGAGAAGATTCCATCATGAATGATGATGACTCTGCCAGTTTTCAGCAAGCTATCACGAGTGGTGACTCTGTGAAGTCGCTGGATGCCATGAGATCCGAAATGCAGTCTATGTACACCAACAAAGTATGGACTTTGGAGGATGTACCTTCTGGGGGTAAAACCCATAGGGTGCAAATGGACCTTTAAAAGAAAGATCGGTATAGATGGGCAGGTGGAGACCTATAAGGCAAAGTTGGTAGAGAAAGTGTAACATTTCAAAAAAAATAAAATATTATTTTTGGGAATTTTCATAATTTAATATTAATTTTTAATGAATATTTTAATAGTCGGCATAATTAAATACCGATAAATGGTGAAAATTCCGGAGAAAATTTTGGAAATTCTAAAATAGGGTATTTTGAGGAAATATGTCATTTTTAAGTTTTTATGGTTAAGTATATGCTATTTTAGTGTTAATCGCGATTAAAAATCGCTAATTGGATTTTTGGATTTTGTGCAAAAATGTGCACATAACATTTTCCACACTTGTTTCATGTTTTAGTCATGGTAGCCTAGGGTTAACCATGTCTAATTGGGCTTGATGGTTTAAACCTTTTGGTTATGTTGTTTTGGTTTGACTAAGGGTTTTGGCCTTGTCTAAGGGTGATTAGGGTTAGTTGACCTTATGATGAGAAGAGAGAGCCATGATGGCTTTGTGTCTTGTGAGCAATGAGTTGGAGAGAGATAAAGGTGGCTATGGTAGTGTCATGTTAGCATTTGATGTTGAGTAAGGGTGATGGGAGTTAACTCATCTCATTTCAAACTTTTTTTTTTGCCTCTCAAACACTCACATCTCTCTCACCCTCACACATCACAACCCTTAACGAAAACCAGCAGCAGCAGCTGCTGAATCATTACTTCAGCCAACACTTCAGCCACCCAATTGACATCAGCACACACAACAGCCCCAATATCAACACTTCAGCCCCCATGTCAACACATCAGCAGCTACATCAGCCCACCATCAACACATTTCAACCCCCAATTGTTCAACTTCAGCCACCAAAACTGCTACAACAGCAGCTGATGTAACACATCAGCCACCATCAGCAGCAACAAATGCATCAGCAGACTTCAGCAGCATCAGCTGCTGCTCAACAGTAACATCAGCACAACCCCATCAACAAACTCATAACCCCACACAACACCACACCCTCCCACAGCCATAAAAACTCCTGCTGCTGCAACTTTAGCAACAAAACAAATTCCAAGCAGCAGCAGCAGCCAAGGCAATAGCAATAACACAGTCAAAAATATTCATCAGCAGCAACAACTTCACAAGAAACAACCCATCTGAGCTGCAACAGCAGCAAGAAACTGCCCCAGCACCATAGCACAACCATATTATACCACAACTTCACCACAAAACAACCTCACCAACAAATTTCAAACACCAGCCGAACCAAAGCATCAGCCACATCAACAAAACTACTGCTGAAAACAGCACCCGCAACTGCTGCACCAGCAACCTCAGTAGCAATAGAAGCAGTCCAGCAGCAGCACAACTCCCCTCCTTCCTTCATCTTCCCTTCTCCTTCATCCTAGGACCCTCTCGGGGTATAATCTCACAACCCAACTCTGTTCTTGCTCAGTTCGGGTTATAAATCTGAATTTAGTGTTATATTTGTGATCAAGTGCTAGTTTTAGTGATTTTGAGTGAGATTTGGCCAAGCGATGGTTTTGAATGTTAGTGTAACCTTATTAGGTGCAGTTAAGACCAGTGTAACCAAGATACCCCAGATTCCCAGTTGGTTACCTGATAGTTTCGACTTGGTGTATTTTAGTGATTTTGTCGATTTGGTGACCTTTCTGGTATCTGCTACAACCCGAGACCTCCTAAAATAATATTGACTTGTCAGTGAGGTATGCAGGCAGATAGAAACGAACACCCAAAACCCTAGCCCCAACCTCCATTTTCTAGCCGCAGATATATTCCATCTGGCCGCAATTTGCGGCCAGAGCTGTAGGAAACCCCCTCGTTTTGCGTGCACGACTCTTTTACCTGTAAACTTGACCCTGGGTATGTCTAGTTTTGTCTGGTTCCAACCAGGGTAGAATCTGGGTTGATTTTCTTAAGCTGGCGCATGATTTATGACATATTTTCGTATGGATTTTGGTATTCGAGGATTCGTTTCTGTCAGGTGGCATTTGGACGTCAACGGCAGAGGATTATTGGCCGCGTTTGCACGCAAGGCTATAGGTTTTTACTTATAGACGTAGCGTGCACCATTTTGGTTTCCGACATGGTTTTAATGTGTTTTAGCGTGTGATATCCTTGTAGGTACCCCACGTGACGTCGAGGCGTTGGAGATGCAAATGGCGACATCGGCACCGGCACGCACAAAACTCGGTGAGTAGATTTATATCTACGGGGAGAAGTCGGGTGGATGACGTATAGCACCCCCGCAGTTCGTAGTGATGTATATAGATGCGTATACACACTAAAAAATAATATAAGTTGTTGGGATTAATTAGTGATGTTAAGTTGGATATTGGTATGTTGGATTGGTGAAAGGTTACGAAACCCTAGGGTAGTGGGTGCACTACACATACATATACACACATAAATACTTGCATACATCCTTATTTCATATGTGGTTATGGGATTCTATATTGTTATATGGTCACATGGGTATAGGACTATGTGTTCACATAGGGATTGAGCATGATACATGGGATTGAGATGAGTCGATGAGTCTGATATGAGATTATGATATTGGTAATATGGTAAAATTCCTATTAGAGATACGTCTTGATGCTTTAGCGGATTTTGGATGATGATGACATATGAATAGTGATTTATATACATAAAATGATCGACATGTGATTACGTTACGAGATATGACATGATATGATATGACAAGATTAGTATGATAGGCCGCATTCGGGGATGTATACTCCTTGAGTTGATATGTGAAAATGATATCGATTTATAAGAGACTGTCGATCAATAGTCAGATCATAATTATAGGGATGATATTAGCTTTGTACTAGACATAGGTCAGTACCCAGTTTTTGATATCTGATAAAGAGAGTACCAGATGAATGATATAATATGATATTGACCCGTACCCAGATTTGGGGATGCCGTACGACGGATTTACGTACGAGCTATAATTTGATGTTTGATCCGCACTCTTGATTTGGGAATAACTGATTATAGAGATATGGTATCGGATGTGATATTATCAAGGCGGGATCACCGACTATATATGTGTATATATATATATATATCAACTCAGAGGTTAGGCGGTTTCCTTTACCTACTGTCAGCTTTAGCTTAGCCTTATAGTGATGTAGCTGTATGACTCTTATGACATTAGATGCAGTTTAGCTATCATTGTGCTTGGTATTCAACTCCCTTACATTATTATTGTTGCTCTGCATCGCATACTGTTGTGATTCATATTTAATTATTGATATTGTCACGTCCCGAAAGTACGGAACATGACCGACACTTAAACTACGAGACGTCCGTAATCTAAGTAAGCCGAAAACCCAGAAATCCAAACCAAGAAAAGTAGTAGAGTGAAGGAAAACCAATTTAAAACAAGTAGTTTTAATAGCATAAGCCGAATTATGCGGTTTTTAAAAACATCAAGTATTTTCTGAAAATTTCGGCAGAGTCTCCTTTGTAAATACTGCCCCCCCAAACGGGATACAATATGAATAGTATACGAAATCAAAAAAAAGGGCATCCCCAAGCGGGAGCTAGCTCTTCGTCAATCGATGGCCACAACCACACAAGCAATATAATATACAACGCCAAGGGCGAGGATCAAAACTCAAATAGAAACTCAAAACAACAAGAAATCCACAGAAATACAACGCGCGACTCTAAGGTCGAAAGAATAAACATCACTGGTCTCTATCTCAAATAAAAACATGTTTGGTTGATGGAACTTCTAGATACAACAGAAAAATGATATACAAGATATATAATGGGGGTACGATACAAGTAAACCCACCTACTAGCAAATCACCCGAAGGAAACTATGCCCGCAAAGCCGTAATGAAACCTGTACGGCAAACCTGCAAGAAACTGGGCACAACGGCAGTGAGTTGCCAACTCGTGAATAGAAAAACATCTACGAAAAGAAATCGCATAAATAACGCAATCCTAGGTCAATGATCATAATATATCCTCAAATATAAGAATAACATGCAACCTATAACAAGGTTAGGGTAGATATCTAACCCGAGTGTAATCACATGTGCCCGTGTCAGTGCCTCAGATAGCAATATATCATATGAATGAGGTATGAATGCATGAAAACAGAATACATGTAAATGAAGAACTGTTTTCATAATTTAGTGAGATTTCCTTTGTATTTTTAAAATGAGGTATCATAATGAAATCAGCATAAAACAGTGCCTAGCATCGGCACAAAACGTAACCCCAATATCTCGATATCTCTGTATCACAGTCTCTGTACCTCAATATCTCGAAATCTCAATATCACAGTCTCAATATCTACGGCACCGTCAGTCCAGACCGGCCCCTACCATACATCTCAAGACCACGACGGTATCCTCCGAATATCCGACGCGTTGGGTAAAATCACCGGTAGGTAGTGCTCCCCTGCCAGGCTCACATCGTCATCATCACGCGCTTCTTGCCCCGGGGTACCTTACCGGGTCCACCATGTACCCGAAACGGTTCATCCGCCTCCTCGAATCGAGTCTCGAAATCCATCAGCAAACTCATGGTGGACGACTCATACATCATGGGAAAAACCGCACGTTTTTTTATTTAAAAAGAGCGAAATCAGTTTATATAAGTTTTGCGGTTTTCCCCCCAAATCCAGAAAATTTCATGGAAATCCGAATCCAAATCATCAATAGCATGTAAAACCATGAATATAGGCATAACAATGAATAACAGTATGCATGAAGTGACAAGTAATAACTACAATGTTAAGCTGGCATATAAGGCAGGTACACTAATATCATGTCAAATTACTAACTAACAAGCTAAGTCAAGAAATAATATTTTCTAAGGTGTACGTGACATGGCAATTACCGATGAAGATGTGTGTGAGCCGGCAAGTAAGTGTACGTAGTACATACGCATCATCGGTAATGGTGCTGGTGTCCTAACAATATGATATCAACATTGCAATAAGAAATTATAACATAAGTATGCGATGCGAAGCGAACCACAATAAAGAGCGGGAGCTGAATACTAGACGCAACTATAACTAATCTGCATTAATCTAATATAAGTCCTACAAATAGTGCCTTTTTGAAATAACACGAATCATGGGGTTTTGAAAATAGGGGCTACGGTGTTTTTATGAAAAGATACGTCCTTTGAAATATCCGTAGGATCCCTTGGGCTGTCTTTTAAAATACCCACGATTCGTTAGTTTTTGAAATAGGTAAGAATCGAATCTAATCTAACAACTAAACTAAACTAAAGGGCTAAGCTAACCAGCTGGACTACAGTTAAGGAAACCGCCTAACATCTGAGTCGATACATATACATACCTGTATATTTATTAGTCGGTGATCCCGCTTCAATAATATCATATCCGATACCATATCTATAATCAGACATCCCAAGTCAAGAGTGCGGTTCAATCATCAAAATCTAGCTCGTACGTAAATCCGTCGTACGGCATCCCCAAATCTGGGTACGGGTTAATATCATATTCATCACACTATTCATCTGGTATCCTCTTTATCCAAGATCATAGTCCAGGGTACTGACCTATGTCTAGTACAATACTAATATCATCAATATAGTCATGATCTGACTACTGATCGACAGTCTCGTACAAACCGATATCACAACCACAAAACAAAACTCATCGACTCAGCTCAATCCTAAGTATCGTCCTCATATCCGTATATGAACACATAGTCCCATACCCATGTGAACACATAACTATAAAGAATCCCATGAGCACATATAAATAGGAAAGTATGCAAGTATGTATGTGTGTGTGTATGTGTGTATGTGTAGTGCAACACAACCCTAGGGTTCGCAACACTAAAGTAATCCAACACACCAATATCCATCCTAACATCGTTATTAATCCCAAATAACATATAATAATTGTTGGTGTGTATACGTATCCGTATACACCACCACGGACTGCGGGGGTGCTATACGCCATCCACCCGACTTCTCCCCGTAGATATAAATCTACTCACCTGGTCCTCGCTCGCCGGTGCCGACGTCGCCATGCGCTTGCTTGCCGTCTCGAAGTCCACATGGGGGTACCTACATATCATAAAGCACCGCATCGCAATAAAATCCGACTCATGACCAAAACGACACACGAATCCCACATAGGTCAAAACCTATGGTTGCTTCCACAAATCAACCCAAAAACCCTCGACATCGGCGTACAAACGCCAGACCATCGAGAAAAACCCAAATACACTCATTTGCACATTCACGAACACTAATTTTAATATAAAATAGGTTAAAACTCACAAAAACCCCAAATTCACTTTAAAAGCCGTTTTCCCGAAAAACTAGCAAGCAAAATTTCCCGTTTTAGTACAAAACTCGACGTTTAAACAATTCTAGCGGCCATAATACTTATTAAATAACTTAAATAAGTCATATAACCCATAACCACAATTTAATCTCATCAAACTATATACGTTCAAAAAAACTAGTTTGAAATTTTACCCAAATTTCAACCATTTTAGCAAAAATGCATAAACAACAATTTAGTTTGGATTTGCATGATCTAAAATATTAAAATACAATTTAAAATGTTAATAATACCATGGATATCCTAATTAGATTTTTATCCCAATTGATTAATTAAATTCCCAAAACCTAGTTAACCAAATTAACACAATTAGCAAAATTTTAGACTAACAAATAGCAACTAGTAACCAATTTGGGTTTTGCATTCAATTAACAAGCTAATCTACCCATTAAAACCATGATCAAACACTACAAACCCTAACTTGATCACAACCCACTCTCTTGAATTTTTCAAAATGAGCAATTCCAATCCAAACTATACATGAAAACACTAAATTAACACTAATACAACTCAATTAAAGAAATCTAACAATAAGAATTTAAATGGGTAGAAATTATACCTTAAAAATCTAGTGATCTAGCAAGAAGAATTTGCCTCCAATGATGGCTTCATAACACCATGATTCAAGTGATAAAAGCTAAGGAGAATGGGATGAAGAATGGAAATTAATTTGTGAGATTTAAATTGGATTTTGGAGCAATTTTTTGATTAAAATTGAAGGAAATGAAAAGAGGAAAGTGAAGGGGGAGGGGCTGCAGAATTTCGGCCAGGGGGTGATGGGGGGGATGGTGTGGGTGTTTGTGCAAAATTTTCCAAGTCAACCCCCCTCAAATCAAGGTACACTAAGCCTCCAAAACAATACATCTTAACATATACCTTTAAACTCTATTTCACACATACAAATGAGATGGAGAAAATTTTTGATGGGGGGAAGTGGGCTGTTGATGGTGGGCTCGGCCATGGAGGGGTGAGGGTGTGTGTGAGTGATTACAAAAAGAATTCCATGCAAAAAGACCCCCCACAATATCATATTTGCAAGTTTTAGTTCAAATAATTAAAATTTTAATTTTCCATCGATTATAACTAAATAGAACTTAAAATAAAATACTAAAAATCTATATTACAAACTAGATTTTAGTTGTCATGGTTCTATAGATTAAAATTAGCCCAAAGAAATTTGTATTTATAGCTAATTTAATGTATTTTTACCGGCTTAAAATAATATTGAAAAATTAGGGAAAAATTAGGGAAAAATTTTAAATGACCAGAATTTTATAAGTAACTCATTAGCTACTAAAAACTAGCAATTACCTATCCAAATTAGGTATAATTAGGCCTAAACTGCAAAATAACAAAAAGACGATTTACGGAAAAATACCAAATTTTCACCGATTTTCGGGAAAATACCAAAACGACTTTTCAAGGCATTACAATCTTCCCCCCTTAAAGAAATTCGGTCCCCAAATTTAAATTAAAACTCCCCCCAAATACTAAAACATCTAAGCAAAACCATCCAGTCGTTGGGGCTCCGAAATCATAAGTACATAAAATAAATCGTAGCGCAGCGCATGCGCATGAAAAATGAGCATATAACTCAAAATCACAACTCCGTCAAGTATCCTGCAATCATCGGTGTCAAGGTGAAGACACGAATGCCAAATACAAAGCAAAACCGATATGCTATAATTCGGAACTATACATGTAAATATCTGAAGGAATGTGTGCAAAACACACTCAGGTACTGTCCTCTGACTAGTCCTGCTCAGTACGAAACAAATCGCAATATCATGAAAATATACTGCTCCATAGGAATCAATCCCAAAAGTGCATATGAAAACCCTGTGCGTCCGGTGCGCACGGAAATCAAAATCAATGAATGTGCCATACCTGTGCACAGAAACAACATCAAGGTGCAACGGATGTGCACACAACATCGGTCATAGGCAACGTGTGTGCCTGACAGCAAAATCAGGTGCATAAAATGCACAAAACAAATATCGAGCATCACCCTCGAAATCGAAGTCCAATGCATCCAAGTGCATAAAATACGAATCACTGCACTGCAGCATACGTGAACTATACCGAGTGCAAAAACCATATCGTGTGCGTGCATACGCACGGAATCAACTCAACCGTATGAAACCCATAAAATCATAAATATGAGAAACCAAGGCACGAAAGCAATATCAAGTGAAATAACTATGCAAAATCATAAATACTCAATAGGCGCAACCATGGTCCATGAAAACAAATACCACGAAACTCAATCATCAAAATCAGTCCTGTGAATAGATCGCCCAAAACATCGAAATCAAGTATGGCGGAATAGTCCCGCTCAAGTACACCCTCTAAGAATCTCTGGCCAACTGTCGTGATCACTCATAAAGTATCTCGTCGGCGATCCTGAACTCTGGCCTGCTGGTGTGCGTAACACGATCACTCCTGGGTCCAAGTCTTCTCCGTGGATTACCAATCTCACGTTCCATCGGCTTATCGGCCCTGTCAAGGCAGCATATCAGTAGCGTCGGCCTCTGGCTCTCTGAATGCACGTGACACATCTGATCCTGGGTGCAAATATCATTGCATCAGTGGCCTGGAAGGATTCCTGCTCAAGGTCTCATCCAAGTCTCGTCTATGCCTAACTGCCCGGAACTCATCGCCCTTTACTACATCTGCTTCTTGCTCCGGAACGGCTGCATACTCATCACGACTGCTTCTGGAAGGTATATCCAAGTACAATGCCTCGGCATGTGCATCGCATCTCGGATGTTGGTGGAGTAGAACGTCATCATATCCAGATCTTGTACGAACCTCATACTCCACTTTTCTCTAATGTCGACTGCTTCGGACTCGTCTCATCGCGGCTGCATGAACTGAGCTCCAACGGCTATCCTCGTACCTGGAGTCTCCCAAGAAATGCATCTCACCACCTAGAATCCGAATTAAGTCGAGGCATCCGATCGAGTCGTCAAAACCTCATAATCCCCCAAGAGCTCAACATCTTGGGCACAGTTTAATAGTATCGAGTACATACCACAGCATCGGTGGTCCAGCCGTAGAAGGGCGAACCCAAGCCTCACTAATGGCGCCGTAGAACTGCCGCAAACCCGAAGGTTCAAAGGCTTTCACACGGTCATTAAGTCGAGTTAGGGTTTCATTCTTCTAGAGGGACCATAGAATTGCCTGCATGTCTTTCCGACTACTTTAAACTTGGAATAATAGGTTTCTGACATTCGATCGTCTCTGTCGACTCCCAACGTCTCCGCGTGAAGTCGTCTCTAGCTGGAATCAATCTATCTGATGACCTCGCATCGGGGTAGGCGAACGATCCACATGTCCTAGTCATTCATCCTCGATGACTAGCGACCTTCTATCATCTCTTAGTACAACTCATTCTGCACTAACTCCAGCATCTGGGGCAATACCTCGTCGTTCGCAGCAATAACTGGCTCGCTCGTCTCCACGCTGAACGGTGCCTCAATCATCAGGAGTAAGCAACACACCAACGGTCATCAAAATCTGGCTGGCCTCTATCATTGGCTCAATCCTCTAGTGCTGATCGGCCTGTCCAAGTAATCTCATACAGCGATCCATCCAACACTCGGGGTGCGAAATCACAATCAAAATACACATCTCTACAATCGTGTGTCGCCGGAATTATGTTCTGGTTAGTCCTCGTTCGTAACGAGCTCGTGCTGACCGCAACTCTAGCCGTAGCTCTCCCTGCCCGTAATCGTGGCAGAAAAACCATAACTGGTACTGATGAGGCTAGATCGGAATGAATATAATACTGAGCATAGAAATGTACATCCTAAGGCTCCTTAAGTGGAGTGGCGTGTCGTAAGTATGCCGCGGAACATACCCACGGTACGTCACTCTACTTTAGTCACCTATTCCATCAACCAAGAGTCATCCTACGTTCCGATGGTAAAACCTAACGCTCTGATACCAACTTTGTCACGTCCCGAAAGTACGGAACATGACCGGCACTTAAACTACGAGACGTCTTGAGACGTCCGTAATCTAAGTAAGCCGAAAACCCAGAAATCCAAACCAAGAAAAGTAGTAGAGTGAAGGAAAACCAATTTAAAACAAGTAGTTTTAATAGCATAAGCCGAATTATGCGGTTTTTAAAAACATCAAGTATTTTCTGAAAATTTCGGCAGAGTCTCCTTTGTAAATACTGCCCCCCAAACGGGATACAATATGTATAGTATACGAAATCAAAAAAAAGGGCATCCCCAAGCGGGAGCTAGCTCTTCGTTAATCGACGGCCACAACCACACAAGCAATATAATATACAACGCCAAGGGCGAGGATCAAAACTCAAATAGAAACTCAAAACAACAACAAATCCACAGAAATACAACGCGCGACTCTAAGGTCGAAAGAATAAACATCACTGGTCTCTATCTCAAATAAAAACGTGTTTGGTTGATGGAACTTCTAGATACAACAGAAAAATGATATACAAGATATATAATGGGGGTACGATACAAGTAAACCCACCTACTAGCAAATCACCCGAAGGAAACTATGCCCGCAAAGCCGTAATGAAACCTGTACGGCAAACCTGCAAGAAACTGGGGCACAACGGCGGTGAGTTGCCAACTCGTGAATAGAAAAACATCTACGAAAAGAAATCGCATAAATAACGCAATCCTAGGTCAATGATCATAATATATCCTAAAATATAAGAATAACATGCAACCTATAACAAGGCTAGGGTAGATATCTAACCCGAGTGTAATCACATGTGCCCGTGTCAGTGCCTCAGATAGCAATATATCATATGAATGAGGCATGAAAACAGAATACATGTAAATGAAGAACTGTTTTCATAATTTAGTGAGATTTCCTTTGTATTTTTAAAATGAGGTATCATAATGAAATCAGCATAAAACAGTGCCTAGCATCAGCACAAAACGTAACCCCAATATCTCGATATCTCTGTATCATAGTCTCTGTACCTCAATATCTCGAAATCTCAATATCACAGTCTCAATATCTACGGCACCGTCAGTCCAGACCGGCCCCTACCATCCATCTCAAGACCACGACGGTATCCTCCGGATATCCGACGCGTCGGGTAAAATCACCGGTAGGTAGTGCTCCCCTACCAGGCTCACATCGTCATCATCACGCGCTTTTTGCCCTGGGGTACCTTACCGGGTCCACCATGTACCCGAAACGGTTCATCCGCCTCCTCGAATCGGGTCTCGAAATCTATCAGCAAACTCATGGTGGACGACTCATACATCATGGGAAAAACCGCACGTTTTTTTTATTTAAAAAGAGCGAAATCAGTTTATATAAGTTTTGCGGTTTTCCCCCCAAATCCAGAAAATTTCATGGAAATCCGAATCCAAATCATCAATAGCATGTAAAACCATGAATATAGGCATAACAATGAATAACAGTATGCATGAAGTGATAAGTAATAACTACAATGTTAAGCTGGCATATAAGGCAGGTACACTAATATCATGTCAAATTACTAACTAACAAGCTAAGTCAAGCAATAATATTTTCTAAGGTGTACGTGACATGGCAATTACCGATGAAGATGTGTGTGAGCCGGCAAGTAAGTGTACGTGGTACATACGCATCATCGGTAATGGTGCTGGTGTCCTAACAATATGATATCAACATTGCAATAAGAAATTATAACATAAGTATGCGATGCGAAGCGAACCACAATAAAGAGCGGGAGCTGAATACTAGACACAACTATAACTAATCTGCATTAATCTAATATATGTCCTACAAATAGTGCCTTTTTGAAATAACACGAATCATGGGGTTTTGAAAATAGGGGCTACGGTGTTTTTATGAAAAGATACGTCCTTTGAAATATCCGTAGGATCCCTTGGGCTGTCTTTTAAAATACCCACGATTCGTTAGTTTTTGAAATAGGTAAGAATCGAATCTAATCTAACAACTAAACTAAACTAAAGGGCTAAGCTAACCAGCTGGACTACAGGTAAGGAAACCGCCTAACATCTGAGTCGATACATATACATACCTGTATATATATTAGTCGGTGATCCCGCCTCAATAATATCATATCCGATACCATATCTATAATCAGACATCCCAAGTCAAGAGTGCGGATCAATCATCAAAATCTAGCTCGTACGTAAATCCGTCGTACGGCATCCTCAAATCTGGGTACGGGTTAATATCATATTCATCACACTATTCATCTGGTATCCTCTTTATCCAAGATCATAGTCCAGGGTTCTGACCTATGTCTAGTACAATACTAATATCATCAATATAGTCATGATCTGACTACTGATCGACAGTCTCGTACAAACCGATATCACAACCACAAAACAAAACTCATCGACTCAGCTCAATCCTAAGTATCGTCCTCATATCCGTATATGAACACATAGTCCCATACCCATGTGAACACATAACTATAAAGAATCCCATGAGCACATATAAATAGGAAAGTATGCAAGTATGTATGTGTGTGTGTATGTGTGTATGTGTAGTGCAACACAACCCTAGGGTTCGCAACACTAAAGTAATCCAACACACCAATATCCATCCTAACATCGTTATTAATCCCAAATAACATATAATAATTGTTGGTGTGTATACGTATCCGTATACACCACCACGGACTGCGGGGGTGCTATACGCCATCCACCCGACTTCTCCCCGTAGATATAAATCTACTCACCTGGTCCTCGCTCGCCGGCGCCGACGTCGCCATGCGCTTGCTTGCCGTCTCGAAGTCCACATGGGGGTACCTACATATCATAACGCACCGCATCGCAATAAAATCCGACTCATGACCAAAACGACACACGAATCCCACATAGGTCAAAACCTATGGTTGCTTCCACAAATCAACCCAAAAACCCTCGACATCGGCGTACAAACGCCAAACCATCGAGAAAAACCCAAATACACTCATTTGCACATTCACGAACATTAATTTTAATATAAAATAGGTTAAAACTCACAAAAACCCCAAATTCACTTTAAAAGCCGTTTTCCCGAAAAACTAGCAAGCAAAATTTCCCCTTTTTGTACAAAACTCGACGTTTAAACGATTCTAGCGGCCATAATACTTATTAAATAACTTAAATAAGTCATATAACCCATAACCACAATTTAATCTCATCAAACTATATACGTTCAAAAAAACTAGTTTGAAATTTTACCCAAATTTCAACCATTTTAGCAAAAATGCATAAACAACAATTTAGTTTGGATTTGCATGATCTAAAATATTAAAATACAATTTAAAATGTTAATAATACCATGGATATCCTAATTAGATTTTTATCCCAATTGATTAATTAAATTCCCAAAACCTAGTTAACCAAATTAACACAATTAGCAAAATTTTAGACTAACAAATAGCAACTAGTAACCAATTTGGGTTTTGCATTCAATTAACAAGCTAATCTACCCATTAAAACCATGATCAAACACTACAAACCCTAACTTGATCACAACCCACTCTCTTGAATTTTTCAAAATGAGCAATTCCAATCCAAACTATACATGAAAACACTAAATTAACACTAATACAACTCACTTAAAGAAATCTAACAATAAGAATTTAAATGGGTAGAAATTATACCTTAAAAATCTAGTGATCTAGCAAGAAGAATTTGCCTCCAATGATGGCTTCATAACACCATGATTCAAGTGATAAAAGCTAAGGAGAATGGGATGAAGAATGGAAATTAATTTGTGAGATTTAAATTGGATTTTGGAGCAATTTTTTGATTAAAATTGAAGGAAATGAAAAGAGGAAAGTGAAGGGGGAGGGGCTACAGAATTTCGGCCAGAGGGTGATGGGGGGGGGGGAAGGTGTGGGTGTTTGTGCAAAATTTTCCAAGTCAACCCCCCTCAAATCAAGGTACACTAAGCCTCCAAAACAATACATCTTAACATATACCTTTAAACTCTATTTCACACATACAAATGAGATGGAGAAAATTTTTGATGGGGGGAAGTGGGCTGTTGATGGTGGGCTCGGACATGGAGGGGTGAGGGTGTGTGTGAGTGATTACAAAAAGAATTCCATGCAAAAAGACCCCCCACAATATCATATTTGCAAGTTTTAGTTCAAATAATTAAAATTTTAATTTTCCATCGATTATAACTAAATAGAACTTAAAATAAAATACTAAAAATCTATATTACAAACTAGATTTTAGTTGTCATGGTTCTATAGATTAAAATTAGCCCAAAGAAATTTGTATTTATAGCTAATTTAATGTATTTTTACCGGCTTAAAATAATATTAAAAAATTGAAAAATTAGGGAAAAATTTTAAATGACCAGAATTTTATAAGTAACTCATTAGCTACTAAAAACTAGCAATTACCTATCCAAATTAGGTATAATTAGGTCTAAACTGCAAAATAACAAAAAGACGATTTAGGGAAAAATACCAAATTTTCAAAGATTTTCGGGAAAATACCAAAACTACTTTTCAAGGCATTACAGATATCCTGCTGTTAGGACACCAGCACCATTACCGATGATGCGTATGTGCCACGTACACTTATTTGCCGGCGGACACACATCTTCATCGGTAATTGCCATGTCACGTACACTTAGAGAATATTATTGCTTGATTTAACTTATTAGCTAGTAGTGACATGATATTAGTATGCTTGCCTTATATGCAAGCTTGACATTATAGTTATTACTTGTCACATCATGCATACTGTTATTCATTATATGATGCATTCATGGATTCTCAAGCTTATATTCATGATTTCACATGCTATTGATGATTTGGATTCGGGTTTCCATAAGATTTTCTGGATTTGGAGGAAAACCGCAAAACATATATATAAACTGCTTTCTCTTTTTAATAAAAATGTGGTGTTCCTATGATGTATGAGTCGTCCACCATGAGTTTTGCTGATGGATTTTCGAGACCCGATTCGAGGAGGCGGATGAACTGTTTCGGGTACATGGTGGGCCCGGTGCGGTATCCCGGGGCAAGAAGATCGCAGGCGATGGCGTTCAGCCTGTACAGGGGAGCACGACCGACCGGTGATATTACCAGACGCGTCGGATATCCGGAGGATACCGTCGTGGTCATGAGATGGATGGTAGGGGCCGGTCTGGACTGACGGCGCCCTAGATATTGTGATTGAGATATTGAGATTCTGAGATATTGAGGTACAGAGATTGTGATACAGAGATATCGAGATATTGAGATTTATATTTTGTGCCGATGCTAGGCACAGTTTTATGCTGATTTCATTATGATACTTCATTTTAAAAATACAGAAATCTCACAAATTTATGAAAGAAGTTTTCTTCAGTACATGTATTTTGTTTCATGCATTCATACATCATCCATATGTTATATTGCTACCTGATGCACTGACACGGGCAGATGGGATTATACTTGGGTTACATGTTTACCCTAGCCATTGTTATAGGTTGCTGGTTATATATTTGAGGATTATATATTATGATCGTATGACCTAGGATTCCGTCATACATGCGATTTTCTGTTCGTAGATCTTTTTCTACTCACGAGTTGGCAACTCACCCCCGTTGTGCCCCAGTTTCTTGCAGGTGTTGCCGTACAGGTTTCATTACGGCTTTGCGGGCACTGTTCCTTTCGGGTGACTTGCTAGTAGGTGGGTTTATTGTATCGTACCCGTCACTGTACATTGTATATTATATTTCAGTTATATCTAGAAGTTCTATCAACCAAACATGTATTTATTTGAGATAGAGACCAGTGATGTTTATTCTCTCGACCATAGAATCGCACGTTATATTTCCATGGGTTTCATGTTGTTGAGTTCCCTTTTCTGTTATGATCCTCACCTTTAGGCGTTGTATATTATGTTGCAAACTGGTTGATTTACATATGGTTCTTCCTTCACTCCACTACTTTTCTTGGTTTGGATTTCTGGGCTCGGCTTATTTAGAGCACTTACGCCTTGAGACGTTCGTAGCCTAAGTGCCGGTCATGTTCCGTACTTTCGGGTCGTGACAAAGTTGGTATCAGAGCGTTAGGTTTTAGCTTCGGAGCATAGGATGACCCTTGGTTGATGGAATAGGTGACTAAAGTAGAGTGACGTACCGTTGGTATGTTCCACGGCATATTTACGACATGCCAATCCACTTAAGAAGCCTTAGGATGTATATTTCTTTGTTTAGTATCATATTCCTTCCTGATCTAGCCTCATCGGTACCCGTTATGTTTTACTGCCACGATTACGGGCAGGGAGAGCTACGGCTAGAGTTGCGGTCAGCATGAGCTCGTTGCGAACGAAGACTGACCGGGACGTGATTCTGGCGACAAACGATTGCTGAGATGTGTCTTTTTACTGTATTTTCGCGCCATGAGCGTTGGATGGATCGGTGTATGAGATTACTCGGACGTGCAGATTAGCACCAGAGGATTGAGCCACTGATAGAGGCCGGCAAGATTTTGATGGCCGTTGGTGTTTTGCTTACTCATGATGATTGAGGCACGGTTCGGCGTGCAGACGAGTGAGCCAGTTGTGCTACGAACGACGAGATATTGCCCCAGATGTTGGAGCTATTGCCGTACGAGATTGTACTAAGAAATGATAGAAGGTCGCTAGTCACCAAGGATGAAAGACTAGGACATGTGGATAGTTCGCTACCCCGATGCGAGGTCATCAGATAGATTGATTCCAGCTAGAGATGACTTCACGCGGAGGCGTTGAGAGTCGACAGAGACGTTCGAATGTCAGTAACCTACTATTCCAAGTTTAAAGTATTCGGAAAGACATGCAAGCAATTCTATGGTCCCTCTAGAAGAATGAAACCCTAACTCGACTTAATGACCGTGTGAAAGCCTTTGAACCTTAGGGTTTGCGGCGGTTCTGCGGTGCCATTAGTGAGGCTTGGGTTTGCCCTTCTACGGCTGGACCACTGATGCTGTGGTATGTACTCGATACTATTATACTGTACCCAAGATGTTGAGCTCTTGGGGGATTATGAGGTTTTGACGAATCGATCGAATGGCTCGACTTAATTCGGATGCTAGGTGGTGAGATGCATTTCTTGGGAGACTCCAGATACGAGGATAGCCGTTGGAGCTCAGTCCATGCAGCCACGACGAGACGAGTCCGAAGCAGTCTATAATAGAAAAATTGGAGTAAGAGGTTCGTACAAGATCTGGATATGATGACGTTCCACTTCCACCGACATTAGAGATGCGATGCGCATGCTGAGGCATAGTACTTGGATATACCTTCCAGAAGGAGTCGCGATGAGTATGCAGCTGCTCCGGAGCAAAAAACAGATATAGTATAGGACGATGATTTCCGGACATTTCGGCAGAGATGAGACTTGGAAGAAACCTTGAGCAGGATTCCTTCCAGGACACTGCTGCAATGATACTTACACCCAGGATCAGATGTGTCACGTACATTCAGAGAGCCAGAGGCCGATGCCGGTGACATGCTACATTACAAGTGGTCGCGATGGTTGACCGAGAGATGACCAGAGAAGTGCCAGAACGGAATCGTCCCCGTTAGCACACCTGACAGGGCCAATGAGCCGATGGATCATAAGATTAGTAATCCACAGAGAAGACTTGGACCCAGGAGTGGTCATGTTACGCACACCAGCAGGCCAGAGTTCAGGATCATCGACGAGACATGTTATGAGTAACCACGACAGTTGGCCAGAAGTTCTTGGAGGATGCGCTTGAGCGGGACTATTCCGCCATACTTGTTTTCAGTGTTGTTGGGCGATTTATTCGTGCGATTCGATTCGATGATTGAGTATTTACGATTTTTGCACAGCTATTGCACTTGATATTGTTTTCGCGCCTTGGTTTCACATGTTTGTGATTTATGGGGTTTAGAAAGTTGAGTTGATTTTTGTGAGTATGTACGCACACGATTTGGTTTTTGCACTCTGTATAGTTTACATATGCTTGTAGTGCAATGACATATATTTTTGTGCACTTTATGCACCTGATTGGATTTTGCGCGAGTTCGGCGCTTGATATTGGATTTCAAGATTTCGTGCATGATGGATGCACCGGATTTGGATTCTTAGCGCATGTTGGGAGCATGTTGTGAGATGAGATTTGGTGCACACCAGATGCACTAAATCGAAATTTTTCGTGCATGTCAGATGTACCTGATTTTGCTGTCAGGCACACACGTTGCCTATGACCGATGTTGTGTGCACACCCGTTGCACCTTGATGTCGTTTTGTGCACCTGCTTGGCACACGTATGGATTTTGATTTCTGTGCGCTCCGGACGCACAGGGTTTTCACATGCACTTTTGAATTGGTGTCTATGGAGCAGTACGTTTTATGATATTTGCTATGTGTTTTCGTACTGAGCAGGACTAGTCAGAGGACAGCGCTTAAATATATTTTGCATGCATTGATAGTTATTGAAGGGAATTCCAAAAGCGAGCTATAGTCTCATTATTTACATACGTGTCCGATATGACACGAAATGATTAAAACAGAGAACCCTTCTAAATTGTTTCAAAAAAAAAACGGCGGGTCGTGAATGTTAAACAAAAGATATATAAGTATATGGCTATTTTCTTATAGAGACGTCCGCCACTGTGCAGTGTTATGCATTGCACATTGACTTTAAGGAATTTGGCATGCTTTTCCATCAAGATATTTACATGTACAGATTTGATATTTACATGTATAGTTCCGATTTCTAGCATATCGGCTTTTCTGTGGATTTGGCATTCATGTTTTCTCCATGACTCCGATGATTGCGGGATGCTTGACGGAGTTTTGTTTTCAAGTTATCTGCCCGTTACGCATGCGCATGTATTGAGCTACGAAGCGTTCCATGGATTGATGATTTCGGAGCCCCGTTGACTTGGACATTTTATTGAAATGTTTTAGAAATTGGGGGTTTTAAATTTAAATTCGGGGACCGAATTTCTTCAGGGGGGAAGACAGTAACATTTCAAAAAAAATAAAATATTATTTTTCGTAATTTTCATAATTTAATATTAATTTTTAATGAATATTTTAATAGTCGGTATAATTAAATACCGATAAATTGGGAAAATTCCGTAGAAAATTTTGGAAAATCTAAAATAGGGTATTTTGAAGAAATATGTCATTTTTAAGTTTTTATGGTTAAGTATATGCTATTTTAGTGTTAATCGCGATTAAAATCGCTAATTGGATTTTTGGCTTTTGTGCAAAAATATGCACATAACATTTTCCACACTTGTTTAATGTTTTGGTCATGGTAGCCTAAGGTTAACCATGTCTAATTGGGTTTGATGGTTTAAACATTTTGGTTATGTTGTTTTGGTTTGACTAAGGGTTTGGGCCTTATCTAAGGGGGATTAGAGTTAGTTGACCTTGTGATGAGAAGAGAGAGCCATGATGGCTTTGTGTCTTGTGAGCATTGAGTTGGAGAGAGATAAAGGTGGCTATGGTAGTGTCATGTTAGCATTTGATGTTGAGTAAGGGTGATGGGAGTTACCTCATCTCATTTCGAACTTTTTTGTTTGCCTCTCAAACACTCACATCTCTTTCACCCTCACACATCACAACCCTTAAGGAAAACCAGCAGCAGCAGCTGCTGAATCATTACTTCAGCCAACACTTCAGCCACCCAATTGACATCAGCACACACAACAGCCCCAATATCAACACTTCAGCCCCCATGTCAACACATCGGCAGCTACATCGGCCCACCATCAACACATTTCAGCCCCCAATTGTTCAACTTCAGCCACCAAAACTGCTGCAACAGCAGCTGATGTAACACATCAGCCACCATCAGCAGCAGCAAATGCATCAGCAGACTTCAGCAGCATCAGCTGCTGCTCAACGGTAACATCAGCACAACCCCATCAACAAACTCTTAACCCCACACTATACCACACCCTCCCACAGCCATAAAAACTCCTGCAGCTGCAACTTCAGCAACAAAACAAATTCCAAGCAGCAGCAGCAGCCAAGGCAACAGCAACAACACACTCAAAAATATTCATCAGCAGCAACAACTTCACCAGAAACAGCCCATCTGAGCTGCAACAGCAGCAAGAAACTGCCCCAGCACCATAGCACAATCATACTATACCACAACTTCACCACAAAACAACCTCACCAACAAATTTCAAACACTAGCCCAACCAAAGAATCAGCCACATCAACAAAACTACTGCTGAAAACAGCACCCGCAACTGCTGCACCAGCAACCTCAGTAGCAACAGAAACAGTCCAGCAGCAGCACAACACCCCTCCTTCCTTCATCTACCCTTCTCCTTCATCCTAGGACCCTCTCGAGGTATAATCTCACAACCCAACTCTGTTCTTGCTCAGTTCTGGTAATAAAGCTGAATTTAGTGTTATATTTGTGATCTAGTGCTAGTTTTAGTGATTTTGAGTGAGATTTGGCCTAGCGATGGTTTTGAATGTTAGTGTAACCTTATTAGGTGCTGTTAAGACCAGTTTAACCAAGATACCCCAGATTCCCAGTTGGTTACCTGAAAGTTTCGACTCGGCGTATTTTAGCGATTTTGTCGATTTGGTGACCTTTCTGGTATCTGCTACAACCCGAGACCTCATAAAATAATATTGATTTGGTAGTGAGGTATGCAGGCAGATCGAAACCAACACCCAAAACCCTAGCCCCAAACTCCATTTTCTGGCCGCAGATATATTCCATCTGGCCGCAATTTGCGGCCAGAGCTGTAGGAAACCCCCTCGTTTTGCGTGCACGGCTCTTTTACCTGTAAACTTGACCCTGGGTATGTCTAGTTTTGTCTGGTTCCAACCAGGGTAGAATCTGGGTTGATTTTCTTGAGTTGGCGCATGATTTACGACTTGTTTTCGTATGGATTTTGGTATTCGAGGATTCGTTTCAGTCAGGTGGCATTTGGACGCCAACGACAGAGGATTATTGGCCGCGTTTGCATGCAAGGCTATAGGTTTTTACTTATAGTCGTAGCGTGCACCATTTTGGTTTCCGACATGGTTCTTATGTGTTTTAGCGTGTGATATCCTTGTAGATACCCCACGTAGCGTCAAGGCGTTGGAGATGCAAATGGCGACATCGGCACCGGCACGCACAAAACTAGGTGAGTAGATTTATATCTACGGGGAGAAGTCGGATGGATGGCGTATAGCACCCCCGCAGTTCGTAGTGATGTATACGGATGTGTATACACACTAACAAATAATATATGTTGTTGGGATTAATTAGTGATGTTAAGATGGATAATGGTATGTTGGATTGGTGAAAGGTTACGAAACCCTAGGGTAGTGGGTGCACTACACATACATATACACACATAAATACTTGCATACATCCTTATTTAATATGTGGTTATGGGATTCTATATTGTTATGTGGTCACATGGGTATGGGATTATGTGTTCACATACGGATTAAGGATGATACATGGGATTGAGATGAGTCGATGAGTCTGATCTGAGATTATGATATCGGTAATATGGTAAAATTCGTATTTGAGATACGTCTTGATGCTTTAGCGGATTTTGGATGATGGTGACATATGAATAGTGATTTATATATATAAAATGATCGACAAGTGATTACGTTATGGGATATGACATGATATGATATGACAAGATTAGTATGATAGGCCGCATTCGGCGATATATACTCCTTGAGTTGATATGTGATAATGATATCGATTTATACGAGACTGTCGATCAGAAGTCAGATCATAATTATAGTGATGATATTAGCTTTGTACTAGACATAGGTCAGTACCCAGATTATGATATCTGAGAAAGAGAGTACCAGATGAATGATATAATATGATATTGACCCGTACCCAGATTTGGGGATGTCGTACGACGGATTTACGTACGAGCTACAATTTGATGTTTGATCCGCACTCTTGATTTGGGAATAACTGATTATAGAGATATGATATCGGATGTGATATTATCGAGGCGGGATCACCGACTTTATATGTATATATATATGTATCGACTCAGAGGTTAGGCGGTTTCCCTTACCTACTGTCAGCTTTAGCTTAGCCTTATAGTGATGTAGCTGTATGACTCTTATGAGATTAGATGCAGTTTAGCTATCATTGTGCTTGGTATTCAGCTCCCTTACATTATTGTTGTTGCTCTGCATCGCATACTGTTGTGATTCATATTTCATTATTGATATCCTGCTGTTAGGATACCAGCACCATTACCGATGATGCATACGTACACTTATTTGCCGGCGCACACACATCTTCATCGATAATTGCCATGTCACGTACACTTAGAGAATATTATTGCTTGATTTATCTTGTTAGCTAGTAGTGACATGATATTAGTATGCTTTCCTTATATGCCAGCTTGACATTGTAGTTATTACTTGTCACATCATGCATACTGTTATTCATTATATGCTGCATTCATGGATTCTCATGCTTATATTCATGATTTCACATGCTATTGATGATTTGGATTCGGGTTTCTATGAGATTTTCTGGATTTGGAGGAAAACCGCAAAACATATATATAAACTGCTTTCTCTTTTTAATAAAAATGCGGTTTTCCTATGATGTATGAGTCGTCCACCATGAGTTTTGCTATTGGATTTTCGAGACCTGATTCGAGAAGGCGGATGAACCGTTTCGGGTACATGGTGGGCCCGGTGCGGTACCCCGGGGCAAGAATATCGCAAGAGATGGCGTTGAGCCTGTACAGGGGAGCACGACCGACCGGTGATATTACCAGACGCATCAGATATCCAGAGGATACCGTCGTGGTCATGAGATGGATGGTAGGGGCCGGTCTGGACTGATGGCGCCCTAGATATTGTGATTGAGACATTGAGATTCTGAGATATTGAGGTACAGAGATTGTGATACAGAGGTATCGAGATATTGAGATTTATGTTTTGTGCCGATGCTAGGCACTGTTTTATGCTGATTTCATTATGATACCTCATTTTAAAAATACAGAAATCTCACAAATTTATGAAAGCAGTTTTCTTCAATACATGTATTCTGTTTCATGCATTCATACATCATCCATATGTTATATTGCTACCTGATGCACTGACACGGGCACATGGGATTATACTTGTGTTAGATGTTTACCCTAGCCATTGTTATAGGTTGCTGGTTATATATTTGAGGATTATATATTATGATCGTATGACCTAGGATTGCGTCATACATGCGATTTTCTGTTCGTAGAACTTTTTCTACTAACGAGTTGGCAACTCACACCCGTTGTGCCCCAGTTTCTTGCAGGTGTTGCCGTACAGGTTTCATTACGGCTTTGCGAGCACTGTTCCTTTCGGGTGACTTGCTAGTAGGTGGGTTTATTGTATCGTACCCATCACTGTACATTGTATATTATATTTTAGTTGTATCTAGATGTTCCATCAACCAAACATGTATTTATTTGAGATAGAGACCAGTGATGTTTATTCTCTCGACCTTAGAGTCGCACGTTATATTTCCCTGGGTTTCATGCTGTTGAATTCCCTTTTCTGTTATGATCCTCGGCTTTAGGCGTTGTATATTATGTTGCAAACTGTTTGATTTACATATGGTTCTTCCTTCACTCCACTACTTTTCTTGGTTTGCATTTCTGGGCTCGGCTTATTTAGAGCACGTACGCCTTGAGACGTTCGTAGCCTAAGTGCCAGTCATGTTCCGTACTTTCGGGTCGTGACAGAAAGGTTTTTATCAAAGACCAGGACTGGACTATGATGAGACTTTCTCTCCGGTAGCCATACTTAAATCCATTCGGATCCTACTTGCTATTGTTGCTCACTACGGCTATGAAATATGGCAGATGGACGTTAAAACTGCATTTCTAAATGGCGATTTAGAAGAATGCGTTTATATGGATCATCCAGAGGGCTTCATCGACAGTGGGAGCAGCATGAAAGCATGTAGGTTGCTTAAATCCATTTATGGATTAAAGCAAGCATCATGGAGTTGGAACATTTGTTTTGATGATGTTATAAAAGAGTTTGATTTTGTCAAAAATCCAGATGAACCTTGTGTTTATAAAAAGAGTGTAGGGAGAACTATCGCATTCCTCGTATTATACGTGGATGACATTCTTCTGATAGGAAATTGCTCGGTTTCCTAGCACGGCAGCAAGTTTTCCGGAGGCATTGTCCATGCTAATTTTAAAAATTGCCGTTCTAGTAAACCCTAACCCTAGAATTGGTACTAGAAAATCCGACGCATAAACATGTAAACACTTTACATCTAAGTGAATAAGGGAACACAACCTTTGTAGACCGGTCCTTCACTTCTAAAGCTCCGTGTAGTAGTCCCTTCGCTGCGAATTGTGAAGAGCCGGACTCTTGTGAGGGTTCACATGAAGAAATGAACACACTTGCTTAATGTCTTCGAGGCCGAAGAAGATCTACGTTGAGGAGACTCAAGCTCATGCTACCTCTTCACTAATAGTTAGATTAGTGAAGCAAACACACTAAACTAAATGACTAATAGTAGAGGATGATGAAGTAGGAAATGGGCTCTCTTTAGTTTTCTTTTTCTCACAATATTTTCTCACCTTGGAAAAAGCTAGCAAGCTTTTCATAAGGAAGAAGAAGCTCAAGTGAAGAAAAATGAGAATGAACTCATGAGGTGAGAAAATAAACCATGATGAGTATATGACATACCTTAACCCTTGTAAAGAGTTAACCATGGCTAAATATAATTGTTGGGTTTATAAAATATCTTAAGCAAAATAAAACTAGTTGAATTAGTAAAAGGTTATCCAAGCTTCTCCAAGCATCTAGCCATGACCAATATGCAGCCATTTTGAATTAATTAATCAATTAATAAACCCTAATTTATATATAGAATAGTGTAAGCCACACACACACCCTTGTTGGATGTATCATCAAGCATGACACAAAACATGTACACAAATATATATCACATATATACTATGTGTACAATCAAGTGAGAAAACAAATCATAAGTGAGCAATTATTAGTTAATGTAATGTAATATATCAAATATATAATTATACATTAATTTATTAAATCAACACTTGATTTAATAATCCGGCTATATCCTGTATAACCGACTAATATCAGTAGTAACAACATATCGAATCACACTTGATCCGATAACTTGGCTATATCACATATAGCCGACCAATGTCACAAGTCGCGAGAATAGAAGGCGGTATCTCATACGCGCATTAATCTCGGTGCCACACATATCACATGTGTTCTCCTACTCTGTTTCACATGAACCAGGAAACCTCTGTGTAGGACTCTAAATACTCGTCAATGCACCGGCAGTAGGTGATGATCATATCAAACACCCACAAGCCGCAAACGGTCTGCTAAACGTAATGGCCACCCAGGTATTGAGCGATCAGAAAATCAACAAGCAAGCCTGCTCGTACTCCTGCGAATCCATTCAGTAACACTACCGTACATTCCGGTCTATTCGTCTGATATGTTGCATATCATAGCCTGGGGGTGGTATATCGTCAAACCCCAATAGCCTGATAAGTCATATCAATGCAAGGTCCATAACGGTTCGAGAAACTACTGGTAACACCTACTAGTAAATCTCAGCAACCCTGGCCAGGGATTTCCTGTTATGGCCAATCGAGCATAGCGCAACATCAACTCCCAATACCGGGAGAGACGAAACCCATCCTATCGCTCATTGCCTTCATGTGATTCGGGACTGTACCCAAAACCCACCTTTTTGCACGATCTTTTGACCGTGATATGGTGGAAATCAAAGCACGGTGGGAATCACACAAGAATCTATGACGATCTCGGGTCTACAGAATAACCTGTACTTGTGTCACCAGAGAACTGCTATCCGACGATAGGTATAATACAATCAAAGAGTTCTCAGCGAGTCCGTTCAGTGTACCCTGTCTCTACTGAGCACCCGTATACCTTCTCCGATGTCAAACACCAATGGATATCGGATCATCCATCGCCCATCATATGGATCGAGAAGCGTATACGCTAGTCTACTCTGGAGTATCGATGCCCTGTCTCGATACTCCCAAGTCTAGGAACGTTTGATGGATGTACTTACTGACTACCCTGTCCCCACTAATATGATCTGCATCATAATCCTGGTAGTCAAGTACTCATCCTAAGAGCTTTGTCAACATGTAATAGAGAGATAATAAGTGTACATGTTAAGATAAAGAGCAACCAAGTAGCATACTATCATATCGAGCAAGAAAGTCCACCCTATATATGTCCAAGCATCCACTACAATATACATCGCATGTACAGTAATAGCCTCTAGGGCATACATATAACTAACAGAAATGACATTCATATGCTACAGTCGGTCAAATCATTCTTATCACAAAGGTTCTCCATGAAGGACCTGGGTGATGCCATGTACATATTGGGCATACGGATCTATAAGGATATATCCAAACGGTTATTGGGATTATCCCAAACCAAGTACATCAACACCATCATAAAGAGGTTTAGTATGGAAAACTCCAAGCGGGGTGCCTTACCCGCTTGCCATGGAGTCACTTTCTCCAAGGACTTTTGCCTAAAGTCTGATGAAGAGAGAGCTCGCATGAGCATTATTCCCTACGCTTCAACTGTAGGATCAATAATGTATGTGATGTTGTGTACATGCCCTGATGTAGCTTATGCACTAGGTGTAGTAAGCAGGTATCAGTCAAACCCAGGGGAGAATCACTGGACTGCTGTGAAGAACATTCTTAAGTACTTGCGAAGGACTAAAGAACTGTTCTTGGTGTGTGGTAACGGGCATCTCCAAATGGAGGCCTTTAGCGATTCGAGCTTCCAGACTGATAAGAATGACAACAATTCTATCTAAGAATTTGCATTTACCCTCAAAGGAGGGACGGTAAGTTGGAAGAGTTCCAAACAGGATATCATTGCAGACTCTACGATGGAAGCTGAGTACATTGCTGCAAATGATGCTGCCAAGGAAGCCGTCTGGATGAGGAAGTTCATCTCGGAGCTAGGAGTACTTCCAACCATTATGGATCCAATACCATTGTATTGTGACAATAATGGGGCTATGACGTTGGCCAAAGAGCCCGGGTCCCATCAGAAGTCCAGACACATCCTGAGGCGATATCATTTGATCCAGGAGATAGTTTATCACCACGAGATCGAGATTAGGAGAGCAGATACAAAGGATAACACTGCGGAACCACTCACCAAGGCCGTCCCTCAGCTGCAGCATGAGCGACTTTTTGAGATGTTGAGTATGAGATACGCCAATAATTGGCCTTAGTCCAAACGGGAGATTGTTGGATATATGTATGCCTTAAAGGCCATTATATGATAGTGTATGTACCGGTATATATATATATATATATATATATATATATATATATATATATATATATTTAGAGGACAGTCTTGCTCGACATGGTAGTATGCTATCTGGTTACTCTTTATCTTGACTTGTTCACTTGGTCATGCTTTTACTCATTTGGTACATGTTGATAAAGCCCTTAGGATATTTTCTTGACTACTGGGATTGTGATGTGGATCATACTAGTAGGACATGTGTAGTTTATAAGCATATCCTTGAAATGTTCCTAGTCGAGGGTGTATCGAGACAGGGCATCGATATTCCAGAGTAGACTAGCGTATACAATTCTTGTCCCATATGATGGGCGATGGATGATCTCTTATCCATCTGGTGTGGTGACACCAAAGATTGTATATGGGTGCTCAGTGATACTGGGTACACTGAACGGACTCGCCGAGAACTCCTATGTGGTATTATATCTATCGTCGGATAGCAGTTCTCAAGTAACACTGGTAAGGGTTAGTCTGTAGACCCGAAATCGTCATGGAGTCTTGTATGTCCTCCCACTGTACTTTGATCCCCACCCTACCACGGGTTTACTGAGTCGTGCAAACAGGTGGATTTTGGGTACAGTCCTGAGGAACATGGAGGCGATGAGCAATAGGAGGGGTTTCATCTCTCCCGGTATTGGGGGTTGATGTTGCGCTATGTACGATTAGCTATAATAGGAAGTCCCTGGCCAGGGTTGCTGAGATTTACTGATAAGTGTTATCAGTAGTTTCTCGATCTGTTATAGACCAAATACCGGCATGACTTATTGAGTTATTGGGGTCGACGATACCATCCCTAGACTCGATATGCAACATATCTGATGAAGAGACCGGACTGTACGGTAAGTGTTTCCAGTTGGCTCGACGAGAGTTTTGACAGGTTTGCTTGTTCTTTTTTTGATCGCTCAATACCCAAGTGGACGTTACGTTTAGCTGACCACTTGCAACTTGTGGGTGTTTGATGTGATCATCACCTACTGCTGGCGTATTTACGAGTCTTAGAGCCCCAAACAGGAGTTTCCTAGCTTGGGCGAAACGGTGTGGTGTGCATATGAGATATGCGCGAGAGCTCGATTAAATACGTGTATATGATACCGTGTTTTAATCGGGGTTTTCTATTGGTCGGGTTGTATGAGATATGACCGGTTTATTAAATCAAGTATTGATTTAATATTGACTTTTATCTCATTTACATAAACCTTTTCTATTTGGATGTATGCATGTATGCATATACACATGTTGATGTGAATGGACACATACATGCATACATATGTGTCATGGTTGTTGATATATAGAAGATGGCAATGCAAGACTCACATAGTAGATAAATATGCATATATATACTTTCATTATTGAGAAAAAGATATGATTAAATCATGGTTGATTTTTCTTCATCACTATTCTTTACTTGACAAAAGTAAGACCATGGTTTAATTTCATTTGCTCTTTAACTCACATATGAAAATATCTAGATATTTATCAACCATGGTAACTTGAGAGGGTGTCTCTCATATATATTTTTTTTCTCATTTTATTTTGAGGATTATCCATCACAAATGAGCTCAAGCTAGCCATCTTCATCTTCTTCCTCTCTCATGCTCTCTTGAATTTTTCAATTGAGTGAAGAAAAGAAAAAGAAAGGGTTTTTAAGTGAGAACACAAACCACATTACCATTCTACACTTGTTTAGACCATTAGTGTAGATTGTTTGCTTCACCTTCATCTTGATCAAGTGGAGCAAGGAGCTAGGGCAAACGGACTCCGGGTGGATCGTCGTGGACTTGGAGGGATTCAAGCAAGCCAGTTCAAACTCTAGGAGATCCAAGGAGTCAAGGAGGGAAGTCTATAAAGGTTGTATTTCTTCTCACTTAGTGTTAGACACTACTTAGTATGTGATACTACAAGTTGTTACTCTAACTTTCTAGTTCGATTCCTAGGTTAGTTTGTTTAGCACATCCTAAAATTTTACTATGGCATGTGTGTTGCTTGCAAAACCCTAGGCAAGATGCTAAGGAAACCCTACACCTGACCCAATCAAATTTTGATTAAGATGGATGTGGACCACATCGCTTACAATTGTAAAATCATAACCTTCTTTAGAAAGTAAAGATATAGAAATGCTATTACAAGTCAGACTAGATACACACAAACAGATACGCAAAATCAAAATCTTTCCACTTTTCAACCCTAGGTGATATTCCCCTACGGATACAACATCCACGCTCATTCCGTTAGTACCCTTGAGAGTCATATCACCAGCCATGATAACTCTACGGTTTCTCAAACCCTGTAATGAATTAAAGATATGAGATCCTGATCCGGTATCTAGTACCCAGGAAGTAGAGTTAATTAACAGACAGTTTTGAATCATAAACACACCTGAAGCCGAAGCCGCAACTTTCTTCAAATCCTGGTTTCTGTCTTTCCAAGCCTTGCAGTTCTTCTGCCAATACCCTTTTCCGTGACAATAGAAACATTCCTCCTTCCCTACTGTTAGCCCCGAAACTTTTACCCTGCCCTTTCCTGTAACGTTTTAGAAATCGTTTTGCGAATTTTCCGTTTTTAGGGCAAAATTGACGGTGTTTTCTCTTTTAACTCGATTGTGATCAAACTTCAATATAGTCTTGCGGGCACCTAGTTTAGCTAAAATAAAGCTAGTGCGCGAGCTTTGGGGGTCAATAGAAAGTTTTGGTTCATATATAATTTTTCCCTAATAAAAAGATTATTTTAACGCTTTATTTGTGCACTTTATTAGTGGTAATTACTTTTTTTTGTAGGTTAATTAGTACTAATATGGTTTTATACTAATCTAATCACTAGATATTTTGTTAATCCTATCCATACAAATATCAAGATATTTTAGGTTTAAAATGAATTTTGAAAGAAAACAAAAGAAAAGAAAAGGTGGAAAAATGCATTAAATGAGCTTTTATTACATTTGCCTTTGAGTTGGTTTCGTAGTGTGGCTACGCGCGTGAGCCACTTGACGAATACTTGAGAGTATGTTTGGAGTTGGTGCGTCGGTCAATGTAGTTGTACGTATTTTTGGTCGATTGCTTATATACGCTTGCTTTAGTGTTATATGGGTTCAGGATCGCAGGAGAGGACTTCGGACGCTACGACAAAGGAAAAACAGGTGGTAGGCTTCACTTAGCCAGGAGCGTTGGTGAGTAGATTTAATATCTACAGAGGAATCGCCTGCATGGCCTTATGCGTCTGGGCTAGAAATGACTTGACTTGTCGCATATTCTATTTTATATTTAGAATTTGCGACTACACTTTATTGCTTAGATATTGTTGTGCTTGGACTAGTACCCTTAGGACAAGGCACATATTATTGACGATTCATATTGTACGAGCACTGATTGTATGCCGCGCACGCCATCAATAACTGCCTTGTCACGCACATCCCACTTATAGATATGATATTGTTTGGTTATGTACATTGAGACATTGATTCATATTTCTTTACGCATATGACATATAGCATACCTGTATACCCACATGCTTACACATATGCCTTGACATACTTACACGCTAGTTACCTGTATACCTATAGAGTATTGTACCATTAGCAATAGGTATATACACACATAATGACATATCTACAGGTATACTTTGCATACATACTTACACTTATATCTGGAGGGTAAATTACATCATTACTGATAAATAGATATCTATATCTTGCTATACCTTTATGTTTACACATATATCTGGTTATGGCTACATGTTTACCTTTACTTGATGTTATTTAGAATTGGAGAAAATAGGAACCGCATGATATTTTATATTAACTTGTTGTAGTTAGTTAGCGACTTTTCCTTTATATGCTTACATTACAGTTTTATGTTGCGTATATTTTATTCATGGATTTTCGCATTGTGATATGGATTTTTCATGACATTTTCTGGATTTGGGAACCGTGGTAGTTTCATGAAATTATGCATTATTTGAAAAACCCGGTTTCCCTTGATATGATATTTCCGCATCCACCATGAGATTTATCTGTTCTGATATATATACCCTATGCGAGGAGTCGGGAGCCGTATGAGGGTACATGGTGGGGCCCGGTACGGTTCCCCTCGGCAAGATGATCGACGGTCCATGGCGATTGAGCCTGGAAGGTAGGTAAGTACCTACCAGTGACATTACCAATGACTTGGCGGTTATCATGGGGATACCGACGGGAGTCATGTGCGTATAGATACGTCGAAAGGCGAGGGTCAGAGCTAGGCACTCGAGCTTTCGTTATAGAGTATGATATGTACCTATCTGGGTGCCAGTCTTGGTGACAGCACCTGATAGATCACTATTTTGTGTCGATACTTGACACTTGGTTTTCAAGATATTTTACTCCTAAGTATATATAACCGTGGAATGGGACGCTGTTATATATGCAAATACATATATATTAGTGGAATGAGACTCTAATATATATGTATACATATAAATTCATATACTTCATCTTAATTATTCATACAAATTATGTATAGAATATAAGAGATTTACTTGATATCGGATTTGGGATATAGGTGATTCATTTGATATAGGATACAGGATATTTATGAGATTGCCGATTTTGTACATTCAGGACATATGAGATTTATCCGATATTGTACATTCAGGATTTGTGAGACTTATATGATATGAGAGCCAATTTGGGGGCTGATTTGAGGAATTAGGATTTGGATTGTCTTGATGGATTTTGATCCCACCACGATGTCAGGATTCCGTGGAAATGACATGTTTCATTCCATACTCCACATTTATTGTTTATGCACTGCTTCATGTATTAGTAGTACCTGTTAGTGTACCTTTCATGACTGTTGCATATATACATTTTCATACCGATTGTCATATTATTATTGTTTCATGTATTAGTTGTACCTGCTGGTGTACCTTTCATGATTTTTGCATTCATATGACCTTTTATTGCTATTAATTGCATATATTAGATTCACGTTGTACGTGCATACTTGCGATTACCTGCATACGTTATTTACTATTCACGAGTTGGCAATTCACCCCCGTTGTGCCACAGTTTGTTTTGCAGGTTGTTCCCCAGAGTAGTCGAGGCAGGCTATTCATCTATCTTATCATCTTTTGCTGTGGATACCGCATCTGCACACAGTGTGCAGTTTGCTTAGATGGGTTTTGTGCTTATTCGTTGTTGTATTGTATATTAGTTGTATTCTTGTACTCTCCATCTACTATTTTCATGTTGACTTAGAGGCTTGGTGAGGACGATATTGTATATTATTTTGTCACTGGGTTGTCTTTTTTACAGTTTCCATTTTATCGTCTTATCTGTTGTGGTGGTTGTTTTCTGCCTTTTGGCGTGGATTTACTCCCGTTGGGGATGCTTTAGTTTATATTTATGTTGTACCCATTTTTGGGGTTGGTTTTTACAAAGGATGTGCTGTCGAAATTTTCAAGAAAGTAAATTGGACTTAAAGAATTTATACTTGAGATTTTCAAAAGTTTAAACAAAGTTTCTTATCTTTTCTTGTCTTTTAATGCTTTAGATTTCTGGGTTTTGGCTTTCTTTTACTACGTTACGCCTGTAGACGTTGCGTAGTATTAGGGCCGTCACGTGCCAATTTCGGGTCGTGACAAAGTTGGTATCAGAGCGCTAGGTTTTACCTTTCGGTGTGTAGGATGACCTTGGTATGGTGGAGTAGGTAGCTTAAAGCAGAGTAACGTAGTGTGCGTATGTCCGCGGCATACTCACGATGCGGTACTCCGCCTAAAGCGACCTAAGTACAAATTGCTTGAAATTCCTTCCTTGATGACATATCCTTGTGATTCGATTTCCGTGCTCATATCGAATCTTATTTCTATTTATAGCCTTTGCCGCCGATGACTAAGGGACTCAGAGTGATGCAGCGAGGGCCGAGGTCTGGATTGACTCGGGTAGGACGAGGACTGACCAGGATGGCACGCTCGTTGCACAGGAGCAGATGGATCCTCCTTCGACAGATAGTATCGCTAGGCTTGTGGCAGAGATGCAGAACATGCGCCAGACGATGAGTTCATTGGTTGAGGCCGTTCGAGCGCAGCGACAGGAGGTTGTCACCCCTATTACTCAGTTGTTCCTTGCAATCAGCATGCAGCATTCAGTCACCTACATAGCACCAGTGGATGCAGCCCCAGTTGACGAGACACGTATTTTAGAAACTTTGAGTGTTCCGGAACCGTGGAGGACTCGTACCGGTGTACCAGCCCAAAGACAGAAGCTTAGTCATCGAGACAGATTTCATGCCCGTCGCGGGAGTAGCAGAGGCTTGCGACGAGGACGGTCGTTCAGCTCTCATCCCCAGGAGGGTCAGCAGTCATCGTGTGGATGTTTTCGATGCGGGAGCCTTCATCACCTCATCAGGGATTGTTCCTTAGCACTGCGACAGGGTCGTTTTCAGAGAGGTCATGGATGCAGAAGGTTCGCTCAGAGGGGACAGGTTGGCAGAGGAGGATTTCATCCAATTGCGGGTAGAGGGCAGACATGAGAGTTTGCTTCTACTCATCGGGACTCGCGGGCGTCCAATGCAGAGTTTTCAGGTATTCTAAATTTGTATGTTCTGTTGATGCACTTGTTTGTTTTTCACACTTGGTGCCATGGTTGGGCCGAGGATCGTGTTAGCTAGATCGGCCGTTTGTTGTGTTAACTTCTGTCAGCGATTCTTTTGTTGAGCGACACGTATTTCACTTGTTTGCCAATCGGATAGGAGATTTAGATTCGTCCGTCATTTTGATCCTTCTACAGATGTTGGATTTGACGTTCTCCTGGGCACGGACTGGTTAGCTACGTGCTATGAGTCTGTGGACTGCCGCGAGAAAACTGTCAGGTTTTGTTTTCCCGGCGACTCAGTTCTTGTTGTGCAGGGGGACAGTGGTGCCGCCTCTCACAGCTTGAATTCAGCCTTTTTCTCTAGTCGGATTTTGAGGCGAGGATGACGAGGATTCTTGGTGTTCATTCGTGATACCGGAGCCACAGTGGGATTTTTGGACCGGCTTTCCAATCGTGCAAGAGTTTTCCGACGTTGTTCCAGACGAGCCAGCAGAGCTTAGGGAGCTTAAGGATCAGCTGCAGAGTTGTTTGTTGGGGGCTTATTCATCTAAGAGTTTTGCTTTGGGGAGCTCCTATTTCTGTTCGTCAAGGAGAAGGACGGCAGTTGAGGTTGTATATTGATTGATAGTCAATTGAACCGGCATACGGTGCGGATAGGTATCCTTTACCTCGCATTGACGATTTCTTCGATCAGCTCCAGAGTGAGACATTTTTCTAAGTTTGTTTGGGATCAGGTCATCATTGTTGCGGGTTCGGAGTGATGACATTTCGAAGACTGCTTTGTGCGTGCTACGGGCTTTGTGTGTTTTGGTGGTGTCGTTGGACTCACCAATGCCCTAGCAGCATACGTAGTTATGATGAACCGGATTTCTTCAGGCCGTTCCTCGACCAGTTATTGTTGTGTTAATGACGACTTTCTGGTCTATTCAATGTGTCGTGAGGGATAGGAGTAGCACTTTAGGATTTGTTTTGCAGACATTTGGAGAGCCCCAGCGGTTTGCTAGATTCTCAGAGTATTCCTCCAGGCTTGTTTGTGTTGACTCCTAGGTCTTGTAGTTACGGGAGACGTTTTTTGTGTGGTTCCGAGAAAGATCGAGGCCGTACAGCTTAGGCCCAGACTTATGTGCGGGACAGAGGTCCGCAGATTTTTGGGCTTAGCAGGTTTTTACCGCCATTTCGTGCAGGATTGCTAGTGTAGTGCTGCACCGTTGACTGGACTGACCAGAAAGGAGGTTCCTTCTCTTTGGACTGGGGTATGCGTGCAGAGTTTTCTTTAGTTGAAGACTCGGTTGACAACTGCATCAGTTCTTTCTTTGCTTTCTGGTTCGGGCGACCTTGTTGTTTAACTGTGATGTTTCGCGAGTGGGGCTCGACTGTGTACTGAGGTGACACTATAGAGTTATCGCTTTAACTTCCCGACAGTTGGAGGAAGTAGGAGCAGGATATCCTACACATGATCTGGAGATGGCCGCAGTGGTCGTGCGTTGAAGATCAGAGGACACTACTTGTTCGGAGAGCCGTGTCAGATTTTCACAGACCACCAGAGCTTAATGTACATCTTCCTGCAGCGGATTTTGATTGTTTAGATAGTCTTCTGCAGATTTACAGTTCTTATCCGATCATTGAGTACAGCTTAAGTTCGCCTCTACTTGGGGGACAGCTTGGTCATGTCCGCGCCTGACCACTTTCTCTTAATCGCTTTCGCGAGGCACTGCCCGCCGATACTTGTTCGTCAGAGATACCTGAGCATACTTGGCTGGGTAATGATTCGGAGTCCTTGATTTGTGACCAGATGTGCTACTTTTAGGGACGCGTTTGTGTGTACCTGTTTTTGATGGGCAGAGACGCGAAATCCTAGAGCAGGCACATCAGTCAGCTTTCGGTGTTCATTCAAGTTCCACCAATTTGTAGCGTGACTTATGAGATAGTTACGGGTGGGCAGGGATGAAGAGTGAAGTTTCGGATTTCGTTTCAAGGTGTCTGTCTTGTTGTGTGCTGGTTGAGCATCTGAGACCGGCTGGAGAGTTGCAACCTTTAACCATTCTGGAATGGGAATGGAAGCAGATCTCCACGAATTTCGTTATGGTGTCTACCCAGGTCTGTTTAGGGTATGACTCCATTTGGATGTTTGTTGTCCGGTTTGCTCAGTTTTCTCTGTTATTCTATGTTAAGTTTGTGCGTTTGTTCGGAGTTCCTTCATGTGTTGTATCCAATGGAGGCACCATGTTCGCTTGTCGTATTGGGCAGAAGCTTCAGGAAGCCTTGGGTACTGGTTGAGCTTTAGCTCCGCTTTCCATCCGTTGGCTGGTGGTTAGACAGAACGGACTATACAGACTCTGGAGGTTATGCTTGTGCGTACGTACTAATTGTTGTCAGCAGTTGGGATCGTCACTTGCTATTGTTAGGATTCTCCTTCGATAGCTGTTATCAGGAGGCACTCCAAATGGCAACCTTTAAGTTTTGTTTGTTAGGTGGTGTCGATCTCCAGTCTGTTTTTCTGACTCTGTGTAAGTAGGATTTTTGGACCCCAGCTAGTCTAGAGACTTCGGAAATGATCCAGGTTGTTTAGGTCAGGATGAGGTAAACTAGTGCAGACAGAGGTCTTATGCCGACCATGGTGGTCGCAGATTTAAGTTCGCAATGGGAGATCATGTATTCCTATGGATTTTCCGATGAATGACGTGTTGAGTTTTGGGAAGCTTATCCCAGGATTGTAAGTCCTTTTGAGATCCTCAAGCGAGTTAGTTTCATTGCCATTAATTTGACACTTCCGCCCAGATTATTTAGTATTCACCCCGTATTCCTTGTGTAGATACTTTGCAATTACCTTCATGACCTTTTTCACATGATTCAGCATCAGACCATTTAGCTTGGACGCAATCTTTCGCTCACCAGCAGCCGATAGTTATAGTGAATCGGCAGGTGGAGGATCTTCGGTCAAGGGTCTTGCCGTCTGTGAGGGTTCTTTGGCTTAGCTGTATAGTGAGTTGATCACAAGGGAAGCTGCCAGCGAGATTTGGGAGTTTTGTACTCATCTCTTTCAAGGTACGCTTAGTGAAAATTTTAAATTCGGGGACCGAATTTCTTTAAGGAGGAAGATTGTAACGTTTTAGAAAACGTTTTGCGAATTTCCGTTTTTAGGGCAAAATTGTCGGTGTTTTCCCTTTTAACCCGATTGTGATCAAACTTCAATATATACTTGCCGGCACCTAGTTTCGCTAAAATAAAGCTAGTGCGCGAGCTTTGGGGCTCAATGGGAAGTTTTGGTTCATATATAATTTTTCCCTAATAAAAATATTACTTTATTGCTTTATTTGTGCACTTTATTAGGGGTAATTATTTTTTTTTGTAGGTTAATTACTACTAATATGGTTTTATGCTAATCTAATCACTAGATATTTTGTTAATCCTGTCCATCCAAATATCTAGATATTTTAGGTTTAAAATGAATTTTTAAAGAAAAGAAAAGAAAAGAAAATGTGGCAAAATACATTAAATGAGCTTTTATTACATTTGTTTTGCTAGAATATTCTACAAAAATAACAAAACATCCCCCTCCCCCACTTCATTTTGGCCTGCCCCTCCCTCATTCCTTGCTGCCCTCATTTTTCCAACTCCATTTTCATCTCATTTTGCTTGAAAAATTCATGAAAAATCAAAATTAATTCATACAAACTCAAATATAATCCAAAACCTTCATTCTTCTTCACAAAATTAGCTTGGATCATCATTGTAGTGGGGATTTTGGAGGCAACACTTTGGTTTTATTCTTGTTTCAAGTGGTGTTCTTTAAGCTATAAAACCTTAACTCTAATCTCTTTTTGTTGCTTAATACCTTTAATTAGCTTAATTAGATATTTAATTTAAGCTTTTAAATTCTTATTTAGAAATTCAAGATAACATTTTGGTAATCAAGTTGGGATTTTGATTAGTGAAATGGTTAATTAATACGTTCAGCTTGATGAAAACTTAATCAAATTGCTAATTTGTTAAATGATATTTTCTTAATCGGATAATTAAGCTAATTAACAAACTAAACTTTTGCTAATCCTAATTAGTGAAAACTAAAATTTTAATAAAACTTTAAATGGTTTAACCTTGCTATTTGAAGATGTTTGTAAATTATAGTTTTGGTCAAACTTGTAGTTTTGTGCTAAAATGAGAAATACTGCTTACTAGATTTCGATAACTTTTACGCGTGGGTTTCTTTTGACGTTGCAATGATAATTATATTGATTGCACGTTTATTATTGTGTTTTGAATGCACGATCGGTACGATCAGGGTCATGGCTTGGTAGTTGTGTCGCTTTGCGTTCGTAGTTAGGGTCGTGCCGATGTCGCTCGTGTCTTTGTGTAGCTTTTGCTCTTGAGTTGGTTTCGTAGTGTCGCTACGCGCGTGAGCCACATGACGAATACTTAAGAGTATGTTTGGAGTTGGTGCGTCGATCAATGTAGTTGTACGTATTTTTGGTCGATTGCTTATATACGCTTGCTTTATTGTTATATGTGTTCAGGATCGCAGGCGGGACTTCGGACTCTACGACAATGGGAAAACAGGCGGTAGGCTTCACTTAGCCAGGAGCGTTGGTGAGTAGATTTAACATCTACAGGGGAATCGCCCACATGGCGTTATGCGAATAGGCTAGAAATGACTTGACTTATCACATATTCTATTTCATATTTAGAATTTGCGACTACACTTTATTGCTTAGATATTGTTGTGCTTGGACTAGTACCCTTAGGACAAGGCACATATTATTGACGATTCATATTGGACGAGCACTGATTGTATGCTGCGCACGCCATCAATAACTGCCATGTCACGCACATCCCACTAATAGATATGACATTGTTTGGTTAGGGACATTGAGACATTGATTCATATTTCTTTACGCATATGACATATAGCATACCTGTATACTCATATGCTTACACATATGCCTTGACATACTTACATGCTAGTTACCTGTATACCTATAGAGTATTGTACCATTAGCAATAGGTACATACACATATAATGACATAGCTACAGGTATACTTTGCATTACTTACACTTATACCTGGAGGGTATATTACATCATTACTGATAGGTAGATATCTATATCTTGCTATACCTTTATGTTTACACATATATCTGGTTATGGCTACATGTTTACCTTTACTTGATGTTATTTAGAATTGGAGAAAATAGGAACCGCATGATATTTTATATTAACTTGTTGCAGATAATTAGCGGTTTTTCCTTTATATGCTTACATTACAGTTTTATGTTGCGTATATTTTATTCATAGATTTTCGCATTGAGATATGGATTTTTTATGATGTTTTCTGGATTTGGGAACCGTGGTAGTTTCATGAAATTATGCATTATTTGAAAAACCCGGTTTCCCTTGATATGATATTTCAGCATACACCATGAGATTTATCGGTTCTAATATATATACCCCATGCGAGGAGTCGGAGGCCGTATGAGGGTATATGGTAGGGCCCGGTACGGTTCCCCTCGGCAAGATGATCGACGGTCCATGCCGATTGAGCCTGGAAGGTGGGCAAGTACCTACCGGTGACATTACCAATAACTCGGCGGTTATCATGGGGATACTGACGAGAGTCATGTGCGTATAGATATGTCAAGAGGCGAGGGTCAGAGCTAGGCACTCGAGCTTTCGGGATAACGTATGATACGTACCTATCAGGGTGCCAGTCTTGGTGGCAGCACCTGATAGATCACTATTTTGTGTCGATGCTTGACACTTGGTTTTCGTGATATTTTACTTCTAAGTATATATAACAGTGAAATGGGACGCTGTTATATATGCAAGTACATATATATTAGTGGAATGGGACGCTAAAATATATGTATACATATAAATTCTTGTACTTCATCTTAATTATTCATGCAAATTATATATAGGATATAAGAGATATACTTGATATTGGATTTGGGATATAGGTGATTCATTTGATATTGGATACAGGATATTTATGAGATTGCTGATTTTGTACATTCAGGATATATGAGATTTATTCGATATTGTACATTCAGGATTTGTGAGACTTATATGATATGAGAGCCAATTTGGGGGTTGATTTGAGAAATTGGGATTTGGATTGTCATGATGGATTTTGATCCCACCACGTTGTCAGGATTCCGTGGAAATGACATGTTTCATTCAATACTCCACATTTATTGTTTATGCACTGCTTCATGTATTAGTAGTACCTGTTAGTGTACCATTCATGACTGTTGCATATATACATTTTCATATCATTATTGCATGATTATTGCATACCGATTGTCATATTATTATTGCTTCGTGTATTAGTTGTACCTGCTAGTGTACCTTTCATGATTTTTGCATTCATATGACTTTTTATTGCTATTAATTGCATATGTTAGATTCACGCTGTACGTGAATACTTGCGATTACCTGCATATGTTATTTACTATTCATGAGTTGGCAACTCACCCCCGTTGTGCTACATTTTGTTTTGCAGGTTGTTCTCCAGAATAGTCGAGGCAAGCTATTCATCTATCTTATCATCTTTTGCTGTGGATACCGCATCAGCTCACAGTTTGCAGTTTGTTTAGGTGGGTTTTGTGGTTATTCGTTGTTATATTGTATATTCGTTGTTTCCTTGTACTCTCCATCTACTATTTTCATGTTGATTTAGAGACTTGGTGAGGACGATATTGTATATTATTTTGTGACTGGGTTGTCTTTTATACAGTTTCCATTTTATCGTCTTTTATTTCTTCGCTACGGCGTCGTATATCTGTTGTGGTGGTTGTTTTCCGCCTTTTGGTGTGGATTTGCTCCTGTTGGGGATGCTTTACTTTATATTTATTTTGTACCCATTTTTGGGGTTGGTTTTTACAAAGGAAGTGCTGTCGAAATTTTCAAGAAAATAAATTGGACTTAAAGAATTTATACTTGAGATTTTCGAAAGTTTAAACAATGTTTCTTATCTTTTCTTGTCTTTTAATGGTTTAGATTTCTGGGTTTTGACTTTCTTTTACTACGTTATTCCTGTAGACGTTGTGTAGTATTAGGGCCGTCACGTGCCAATTTCGGGTCGTGTCATTTCCCTCTACCTTACTAACACCGCCTATCGGCTTGGTGGAGGCCTTCTTATTCTCTCCCTTGGTTTTCACCTTAGATCTAGAAGAAGAAGATTCCTCAATAAGCAGAGCGGGTGTCTCCCTGCATTTCTGCAGGGTGCCCTCAGCGCTCCAAAACATGTTGAGGAGTGTTGGAAGTGAAACTTCCTTACCCTGAATATTGAAATTCAAGATAAACTGGGCGTAGGTAGAAGGGAGGGATTGTAGAATCACGTCAGTATATAACTCGTTCTTCAACATGGCCCCAAGGTCCGCGAGCTTTTCAATATAGCTAATCATCGTAAGGATGCAGTCCCTTACAGATGACCCGACAGCCAACCTCGCCTGAAACAATATCTTCGAGATCTCATATCTTGCTATACAAATTGCTCTCTATATAAATCTTTGGTATGGTGGAAGATAGAAACTAAGTGCATCTTCTCATGCTCCCTCTGGTGTTCATAATCATTGAGGCTAAGACAAGCCACTTGACTCTCACACTGTCTTTTTCCTATGTCTTTCTGTCACGACCCGAAATTTAGCCTGTAACCGGCACTTGTCTACTTAACGTCTACAGGCGTACGCAACTTAAGTAAGCGGAAAACCCAGAAATCTAAACCACCTAAAACTGGATCAACGGAGAAAACATAGTTTAAAACATTTAGAAAATCACAAGTAAAATCACTAACTCTAATTTTCTTTCTTAAAAATTTTGGCAGCACCTTCTTTTGTATAAACCAGCCCCGAAAACGGGTACAACACAGATAAAATATAAAGCATCCCAAATGGGAGCAAAATCACGCCCAACGGCGGAGACAAACACCACAACAAGTATACGACGCCGAAGCGAAGAAATAACAAAGGAAAGACTGCAATAAGAAGTAAACTTTCCAACATATCCGGCTCCCACGAGCACGGCACCCAAGTCACCAAAATAATACAACACTGAATTCTCACAAGTCGTCTCTCAGTCATATATAAACAGTGGTAGATGGAGAATACTAGATCCAACAAAAAGATATACAATGTACAAATAGATAACCGCAAACCCACCTAAAAGCAATGGCCTCACTGCCTAATATAGCGGTATCCGCAAATGTAGAGATGATAAGACACCCTGCCGCGACTACTCAAAGGGTAAGCCTTGCAAAACACCGTGGCACAACGCGGGTGAGTTGCCAACTTGTGAATAGTAAACAACATCATACTGTAATCACAGGTATGCACGAACAGCGATCTATCTATCACATGAAATATGATAGCATAAGTATGATAAGTGAATATTGAACAATCATGTAAAGGTACATCATCAGGGTACTACAACTACATGAATCAAAGCATAACAACATAATCCTGAGTGTGGGATAATATAATTTAAAATCTCATGCAAAATCATCAGCATGGAAAAACACCAGTGTCCCTCACCGACACATCAAATACCAAATCCTTAGGCACCGCATCCTCCGATCGGCCCTCACATCCTGTAAGTCTTATAGAATCTGAGTGTCTATCATTGACACCCGAAACATCATGAAAACATATCACTGTATGTGTATGTATATAAATATAAGTATGAGGATATCAACTCTGTATGTCCACCGACTATACGTAAAAATCATGGAAACCTGAGTGTCTAACACCGACACTCGAAACATCATGAAACCGGTGTCTAGCATCGACACGGAAATCCTCATAACTCAGGTGCTGTCACCATGACTGGCCTTGATGATATGTTATACATCACTCCGGTCAGTATCCTCCTGATAACCGCCGAGTCCAAATAAAATCACTGGTAGGTACTTGCCCACCTTCCAGGCTCATCGTCTTTACCACGAACATCTTGCCGAGGGGAACCGTACTGGGCGCCACCATGTACCCACACACGACCCACTCACTCCTTGCATCAGGTATATATCACAAATCTCAGAACCGAGAAATCTCATGGTGGACGCATCAAATATCATATCAATAGAAACCGGGTTTTCAAACAATACATAGTTTCTTGAAAATACCCCCCACGGTTCTCAAATCCATAAATCATATGAAATCCATATCTCAATGTGTAAAATCCATATAAAACTGATATATACAATATAAAACATCAATATGAGCATATAAAGGGAAAACCGCTCTTTAAATGAATCCAGCTTTTAAAATATATCTTGCGGTTCCCAAAATCCTCCGAAAACAAATGCAGCATCATATGAAGTGTACATGTAAGTGTAGCAAGGTTTAAGTATCTACATGTAAGCAAGTGGGTATGATGCATTTCATAAGTGCAATGATCAACAACTCAATACCACATATCAAAACAATACCGCTTGGGGTACATACAACTATAGCGAAAATATGCGGGTGTACATGTCAATATGAATGCATGATATACATGTAACTGTAATAGACTATGGGCGTGTACATGTCAATATGTATGCAAGATGTACAAGTAGCTATAGTAAGGTATACGTGAAATGGAATAAGGATTACTACCTAAACTATTCCTTCCCAATGCAATGTCACGTATGTAAGTGTCAACAATATCTCATATGCACAATGGGATAAGGGCTACTACCACAACTATCCCTATCCACTACCGTATCACGTATTTAGGTGGTTTGTGCGTGTCATGGAGATTACAGATGGTGTCGGTGTAGCATACAATTTAGTGCTCGTGCAACATGAACCGTCAGTAATGTGTTTTATCTAAAGATACGAGTCAAGTACAACAGAGAAAGTTATGCAATGGCATTCATATGAAATTAACTAATATGAAAATACATGCGGCTATCATATCATATTCGCCCCGACGTATAACGCCATACGGGCGATTTTCTCGTAGATGTTAAATCTACTCACCAATGGTCTCCAGCTATGAAAATCCGACCACCTGCTTCCCCTTGTTCGCAGCGTCCGAAGTCGCCGCTTGCGACGCTATATTTCTACAGACACAATAAATAATGCAAACAATTCAGAAATCGACCAAAATAACGTAAAACTACGTATTAAATAACACACCAATACAAAACTAACTCGCGAGTGTACGTCTAGTGGCTAACGTGCGCTATGACACTACTAAACCAAACTGAGCACAGCAGCAGCACAAGATAACGATTCGTGTCGCAACACGTAACACGCAGATTCAAAACACTAGATTATAGGTAAACGATCACAAATTTTGCATACTGCAATTACTAAAAAAGTAAACAGTATCAAACACTCACAACCAATAGCAGACAACTACCCACAAATAACAAACCCCAATCCTTTCCTACCAAGCCGGCGTCGCCGGAGTTCGCTAAAGGGGTCGCCGGCCCCGGCCAGTAGGGTGGTCTTCGTCGCTTAGGTGGTGTATCAGGTTCACTAGTACATCTATAAATTTTTTTGGTCACTAACTAAATTTTCTATGTCACAGCAAAAAAAAAAGCTCTAAAAAGACACTAAAAAACCGATATTGCACTAATCGATATACAAAGGGTTCTACGCTACAACCTACGAGCTAAATAACATAAAAACTTCTAATTATCAGTGTAAGGATTTTACCAATCAATTTTAGCTCACAAGATCCAAGCTTTCCTAGTTTCCAAGTGATCAAGAGCAAGAACCAATACTTGAAGTGTATATTTGGGATTTATTTTGGAATTTTGGAGAATTTTTGAGTTTGGATTGATGAAATATGAAAGGGAAATGATTAAGAGCAGTAGAGAGAGAGGGATTCGGCCAAGGGAAAGAGGTGAGGGTTTTGTGAGGAATTACCTAGCAATTACCAACATTAAATGCAATTAAATGCATTCATACACACATATGCACACATACATGCACCTCTTTCTTTTCTTTTTCTTTACTCCAATAAAACCTAACCTCCACACAAATATCTAGATACCAAGTGAAGGGTTTTGGTTTTACCCAAACTTAATTGTTGTAAAGATACAAAAGAGAAGTTTTCCCAAAATGTGAATACCGCATTAAAATAATATTAAAATTTGGAAAAAAACAAATTGAACCAAAACATCCCATATACCCCCAAAGCTTGCGCACTAGTTTTATTTTAGCTAAACTAGGTGCTGGCAAGTCTATATGGTCATTTGATTACAGTCGGGTTAAGACAGGAAAAACCGACAATTTTACCCAAAAACGGAAAAATTCGCAAAACGATTTCTAAAACGTTACAATCTCCCCCCTTATAGAAATTCAGTCCCCGAATTAAAATTTTCGACTAAGCGTACCTTCAAAGAGATGAGGGAATTTCTTCTGCATCATGCTCTCGGCCTCCCAAGTGATCTCCTCACTAGTAGGGCTACGCCAAAGAAACTTCACCGATGGCAAGACCTTTGACCGAAATTTCTTCACATGCTGATCCAAAATAACTACCGGCTGCTCGGTGAATGAAAGATCGCGCTCAAGCTGAACGGTCTCGTGCTGAATCATGTGAGAAGGATCATGAAGGTATCTACGAAGTATCGACTCATGGAAAACAGGGTGAACATCCAGAAAACTGGGTGGGAGCGCCAAATGATAAGCAACAGAACCCACTAGCTCAAGGATCTCGAAAGGACCTACAAATCTGGGACTGAGCTTCGCACTCTTCCCAAATCGCATAATGCTCTTCATCGGAGAAATCCTAAGGAATACATGATCCCCCACTGCGAACTCAAGTCTGCGACGACGACGGTCGGCATAAGACTTCTGCCTGCACTGGGCTGCTCTCATCCTGTCCTGAATCAGCTGGATCTTCTCGGTAGTCTCCTGAACTAGCTGGGGTCCCAAAACCAGACTCTCACTAAGCTTGGTCTCACAGACTGGCGATCGACACTTCCTACCATATAAAGCCTCAAAAGGTGTCATCTGAATAATCTCATGAAAGCTGTTGTTATAGGAGAACTCAATCAACGGCAGGTGACGATCCCAACTGCTACCAAAATCAAGCACACATGCACAGAGCATATTCTCAAGAGTCTGAATAGTCCGCTCCGACTGACCATCGATCTGTGGATGAAAAGCGGTGCTAAAACTCAACCGGGTACCCAAAGCTTCCTGAAGCTTCTGCCAAAGACGGTTAGTAAACTGGGTGCCTCTGTTGGATACTATGCATGTGGGAACACCATGCAAACTCACAATCTCATCTATGTACAACTGAGCGTACTGAGCATAACCGAAATTGGTCTTCACTGGAAGGAAGTGAGACGCATTCGTCAACCGGTCAACAATCACCCAAATAGAGTCATACCCCCTACTGGTCCTGGGTAGACCCACAATAAAGTCCATGGAAATCTTCTCACATTTCCACTCCGGAATGGGTAAAGGCTGCAACTCTCTAGCCGGTCTCTGATGCTCAGCCTTGACTTGCTGACAAGTCAGGAACCTCGAAACGAAGTCCGAAATATCGCATTTCTTCCCTTCCCACCAGTAAAAGTCTCTCAAGTCACGGTACATCTTGGTGGAACCTGGATGAACGCTAAAGGCTGACTGATGTGCCTACTCTAGGATCTTGCGTCTCAACCCATCAGCATCTGGTACACACAAGCGAGTCCCGCATCGTAGCACACCCTGGTCATCAATCATGAACTCCGAAACTGTACCCTGTCGAACAAGCTCAAGAATCTCGGAAAAACGGGCATCACTGGGTTGCGCCTCACGGATACGATCAAATAGTAGTGGATGGGCACGGACATGAGCAAGCTGTCCTCCAGTGGAATTAAACTCGAACTGCACTCTACTATCACACAAGAGCTGCCAATCTGCAGAAGACTGATGCTGAACTGCGCTCAACTGGAACAAGCTACCCCCGGGCCTACGACTCAAAGTATCAGCTACCACATTCGCCTTGCCCGGGTGATAAAGGATCTCACAATCATAATCCTTCACTAGCTCCATCCATCGGCGCTGTCTCGGGTTCAGATCCCGCTGCTGGAAGATATACTTCAAACTCTTGTGATCCGTGAAGATCTGACACGACTCTCCATACAAGTAGTGTCTCCAAATCTTCAACGCAAAGACTACCGCAGCCATCTCAAGATCGTGAGTGGGGTAATTCTGCTCGTGCTACTTCAGCTGCCTAGAAGTATACGCAATCACCCTATCATGCTGCATCAAAAACACAGCCGAGCCCCACTCGAGAAGCTTCACAATAAACAATATAGCCGCCCGATCCAGAAGGTAAAGAAAGCACTGGTGCTGTCGTCAACCGAGTCTTCAACTGCTGAAAACTCTGCTCGCATGCATTAGTCCAAAGAAAAGGAACTCCCTTCCGGGTCAGTCCATTCAGCGGTGTAGCGATACTCGAGAAATCCTGCACAAAACGGCGATAATAACCACCTAAGCCCAAAAAGCTGCGGACCTCAGTCACCGATACAGGTCTGGGCCAAATCTGTACAGCCTCGATCTTCCTCGGGTCCACAAGAATACCATCACCAGTCACTACATGACCCAGGAAGTCAACTCTATCAAGCCAAAACGCGCACTTTGAGAATTTAGCATACAGCCGGTGCTCTCTCAATATCTGCAAAGTAGTCCTCAATTGCTACTCATGCTCTTCACGACTTCTAGAGTAGACCAGTATGTCATCAATAAACACTATAATGAACTGGTCGAGGAACGGCCTGAAAATCCAGTTCATCAGATCCATGAACGCTGCTGGCGCATTAGTGAGTCCGAACGACATCACCAAAAACTCATAATGCCCATACCGCGTACGAAAAGCAGTCTTCGGAATGTCATCATTCCGAACCCGCAACTGATGATAACCCGATCGCAAATCAATCTTTGAAAAATGTTTCGCGCCCTAGTGCTGATCAAATAAATCGTCAATGCGAGATAAAAGATACCTGTTCCGCACCGTAACTCGGTTCAACTGACGATAATCCACACATAGCCTCAAACTGCCGTCCTTCTTCTTGACGAACAGAACAGGAGCTCCCCACGGCGAAACACTTGGACGCACAAGTCCCAGATCAAGCAACTCTTGCAATTGATCTTTAAGCTCTCTAAGCTCTGCCGGAGCCATCCGATAAGGCGGTATAGAAATAGGCTCCGTGCCAGGAATCAGAACAATGCAAAACTCAATATCGCACTGTGGTGGTAACCCAGGTAACTCATCAGGAAAGACATCGGGAAACTCTCGCACGGTTGAAACCTGGTCCAACGACTCCACTGTGGCTCCAGTATCATGAATGAAAGCCAAGAATCCCCGACATCCCCTCCTCAAAAGCCGACTAGCGCACAGGACAGAAATCAAACTGTGAGGGGCGGCACCACGGTCCCCCTGCACAACAAACACTGACTCGTCGGGAAAACAAAATCTAACTGTCTTCTCGCGGCAGTCCACGGACGCATAGCAAGTAGCTAGCCAGTCCATGCCCAACATAACGTCGAATTCCAATATCTTAAGAAGGATCAAGTCGACGGACAGATCTCTGTCTCCTAAACGGACAACACACGATCGGAACACGTGTCGCGCAACAAACGACTCTCCCACAGGAGTAGTCACGACAAGTGGCTGATCTAGCAAACTCGACTCTCGGCCTAACTTTGGCACGAAGTGCGTAGAAACATATGAATGCGTAGATCCTGGAGCAAAAAGAATATGTGCATCAAAAGAACATACAGAAAGGATACCTGAAACCACAGCATTGGACGCCTACGCGTCCTGGTGAGTCAAGGAGAAAACCCGTGCCTGCCCTCTACCGGCTACTAGCTGTCCTCTACCTCTGCCACCTCGACCTCTCGGTACAAAACCCCCGCGACCATGACCTCTCTGAACAGGAGTCTGACACGTCGCAACAATAGGAATAAGAGGCAATGCTCTCGGAGGCGGAAAAGGTAGTAAGGTAACCTGGGGTACTGCTAGCCCTCTCTGACGCACCACGGTACATTCTCTCACTAAGTGCTGTAAGCTGCCACACCCAAAACACCCACGTGTCCACGACTGACCCTCCTGGGGAAAAGTATTGAACAACTGGCCACGTTCCATTTCTCCGCTACCCCCAGTGCCTGATCGAACTCTGTCTCGGAATCTAAACATCAGCCTCCTGGCTGCTATACTAGTACGTGCCCTCTTCGGTTCCGGAACAACCGGTGACTCAGATAGACGCTCCTCCACCAAAAGGACTGCATCCACAGCTGCTGCATATGTGTCGCAATGCTGAATGTTGATGGCTAGGAACAACTGGGTAAGTAGGCCTCGAACAAACCTCTTCACCCTCATCTTCTCCGTCGCCACCAGGTACGGAGCATACACCGACAGCTCGGTAAACAGCACATCATACTCAGACACCGTCAACCCCGGAGTCTGATGTAATGACTCAAATTTGCGCGCTAGCGAATCCCAGACACTCGGTGGAAGAAAACAGGCAAGAAACGACGTCACAAACTCCGCCCAGGTCATAGGAGCAAGACCCATGGCTCTGCCCTTCTCTAAGGACTCACACCACTTCTGGGCCAGACCCTCCAGACGAAAACTGGCAAACTCCACCCATCTCTCATTGGAGCATCAGAGTGAACAACAAATCCTGGCCATCCGGTCGATGAATGACTGCGAATCCTCAGTAACATCTGTGCCAGTAAACACCGGAGGCCTCAGCCTCATAAAATCTGTCAGTGACACGGTAATAACCTCCGGAGCTGCAACTGCGACTGCCGGAACAGTAGGTACCATCATGGTCCCTGCAACGGGTGGAACAACTTCTTGCCCCTGAGCTCGAATGGCCTCTACTAAAGTCCTCATCATCTGGCGCAGGTCCTACATACCAGCCCCAAACATAGCAATGTGCTCCGGTACGACAGGTGTACAACCCTGGTCAGTCCTCGCCTCAGACGAGTCAACTCTGACCTCAGCCCTCACGGCCACTCTCTGTGCCCTCGTAGTCTTCGGCGGCATATAGGCTGGAAATTGAAAAATGATTCGATAAGGAAACGGAAATTGAATCACAAAGATGTATATCAATCACGGAAAAAATATCAATCATAACTCCTAAGGTCACTTAGGCGGAGTACCGTGTCGTAAGTATGCCGCGGAACATACACACGCTATGTCATACTACTTAAGTTACCTACTCCATCATACCTAGGTCATCCTACACTCCGAAAGGTAAAACCTAACGCTCTGATACCAACTTTGTCACGACCCGAAATTTGGCCCGTAACCGGCACTTAAACTACGTAACGTCTATAGGCGTACGCAATTCAAGTAAGCCGAAAACCCAGAAATCTAAACCACCCAAAACTGAATCAACGGAGAAAACATAGTTTAAAACATTTAGAAAATCACAAGTAAAATCTCAAACTCTAATTTTCTTTCTTAAAAATTTTGCCAGCACCTCCTTTGTAAAAACCAGCCCCGAAAACGGGTAAAACACAGATAAAATATAAAGCATCCCAAATAGTAGCAAAATCACACCCAACGGCGGAGACAAACACCACAACAACTATACGAAGCCGAAGCGAAGAAATAACAAAGGAAAGACTGCAATAAGAAGTAAACTTTCCAACATAACCGGCTCCTACGAGCACGGCACCCAGGTCACCAAAATAATACAACACTGAATCCTCACAAGTCGTCTCTAAGTCATACACAAACAGTGGTAGATGGAGAATACTAGATCCAACAAAAGATATACAATATACAAACAGATAACCGCAAACCCACCTAAAAGCAAAGGCCACACTGCCTAATGTAGCGGTATCCGCAAAAATAGAGATGATAAGACACCCTGCCGCGACTACTCAAAGGGTAAGCCTTGCAAAACATCATGGCACAACGGGGGTGAGTTGCCAACTCGTGAATAGTAAACAACATCATATTGTAATCGCAGGTATGCACGAACAGCGATCTATCTATCACATGTAATATGAGCATAAGTATGATAAGTGAATATGCAACAATCATGTAAAGGTACATCATCAGGGTACTACTGTAAGTCCGCGGCGGCGCCCCGGCCGTCGATCCGACGCCGGAAACGCGGAAACAAAAACTTTGCAAACTAGCAAACCGGCACCACCGCGCACTTTTAACCTGGATCGGGCCATTAACCTAGCAACTAGCAAACTAAAATACGGGTAGAGAGTTATACCAAGCGATCCGTGTCCTTCGGTCTTCATCTCCACTCCGATCTCCTCGCGGAATCTCCGTCCGTCTCCTCCTCGTCGAAACGGGCACCACATCGCCAAAGTCTTTTACGGGCTCCTACCTCTGGACCGAGGCAACTCGGGTGCGAAGTTGGCTAGCCGACGCGTCCAAGATTTGCTGTAGACTAGAGTAGTAGGTTGTCTCTTTGGGGTATGTGAAGTTGCCATGGAAGGATGGAGGTAGGAATGAGGTTAAGGAAAAATGGTGCTTTCATTTTTCCTTACAAGAAAATGAGATGAAGCATCATGCTACCACTCCAAAAAGAAACTTTCTCATATCCCTCTCAAATTGTGGCCGGCCCCCTTAAAAGAATGGTGGGGAAAAAAGAAAATCCCCCTCCAAGAGAAGAAAAAGAATAATCTAATATAAAATGGTCACACCCATTTCATATCCAAATCAACTTCATCATCCAACTCAATCCTATCATAATAAAAGCAAGTGAAGAGATGAAAATGGAATCTCATGATTATGAAGGAACAAATGCAATAAACCTCTCCACAAAAGGTAATTTGCACAATTGCAAATTACCCCCTCCATCGAAAGTCCGGCCGTGAAGGAACAAAGCAAAACCGGCCGGAACGGAATGCAAACTGGCAACTTCAGAAAACTGATCCCGTAATAAATTACAGGAAAAACCCCGCTACTGCAAATACATGCCCGCATTTGTATTCCCACTGAACACAAATGCAAAGAGACAAAACTACACTATCTAATACTAGGATCCGGCTTAAGCCAAAGCCGGCTAGTAAAATCCGTCCGACCACGATCCGTGCAATAACGCACGTATCTGATCGAACCCTGCCATATCTCCATATGTCCTCTACAGCGTTTCGCCCGAAACTTGAGTAACTGTGTGTGTGGTGGACTCTAAAGACTCGTCAATACAATGGCTGTGGATTTAACCATTAGCACGTCAGAGGTATAAGCCAATACGTGACGGGCTACCAGGTATTGACCAAAAGGGACGTTGATGTGCGAACTCATCCTGACACCCTACTGAGCCTGTCAGTGACAATATCCGTACAGTCTGGTCCGTTCGTCTATGAGTATCGCATGGCGGGCCTAGGGGGTTGGTAAAAGTCAGACCCCCAAAAGCGGTACAAGTCGTGTCGGAGTGCAGCCCAGAACACCCTGAGATACTACTGGAATACCTACCAGCAAATCTCCTTCCTTGTCCAAGGACTTTTCATGTTCTGGCTCTCCTAGACACAGCGTGACCTCACCCCCAATACCGGGAGAGACGAACCCCTGCAGATCCTCTCACTGCCTCCATGTGGCTTGGGACTGTACCCAACTAAAACCTGTTTGCACGACTCCTTTGAGCCGTGGTAGGGTAGTAATCAAAGCAAAGTGTGAACTCACACGAGACAAATGACGATCTCAGGTCGATGAACTAACCTGTACACATGTCACCAGGGAACTGCTATCTGACGTCTGGTATAATCTCAACTAGCAGGTTCCCGGCGAGTCCTGTCCAGTGTACTCATAACCCAATGAGCACCTGTATACATCTTAGGTGAACCAACTGACACCAGTGGCTTGTGAGACCAGCCACCGCCCCTCGTCAGGGTCTCGACTGTATACACTAGTCTACTCTGGAGAATCGATGCCCTGTCTCGAAACTCCCACGACTAGGGACCTTTTAAGGATGTGCTTATAGACTCCAGCTCTCACTTATATGATCGCCCTCATACTGCTGGTAGTCAAGAAAGAATCCTAGGGGTTCTATCAATGTGCAATAGCGACTCGTAAGGTCACCTAAAGCAGTACACGATGATAAAGGTAAACCAGATAGCATACTATCATCTTGAGTAAGACTGTCCTACCGGGATAGGTCCTCCCTCAATAATCGCAATCACGTGCCTGTGATCCAATAATTGACTCTAAGGGCACTATCTCCAACAATCTCCTACTTGCACTTAAGGCTAATTATTGCGATGTCGCATACTTACAGCCCGTGTGATACCGAACACCCAACTCCTCTACTAGTCAGTCTCACAAAGCTCGTTTGTGAAACTATTGCGTTCGAGGAATAGCCTCAGTGAGTGGATCCGCTCTGGTGTTTCTTTCTATGTCTCTCTTTATCTCAAGTTCACGGAGAAAGCCATCTCCCGAAATGAGCAATACCTGTCCTAGAATGTCTGGATGTCTGATGGGACCTAGCTCATAAGTGAACTCCAAATCCAAACTTCTTAGACTGTATCGTCAACTGAACTTAATCAGTATCCTGCGCCATGTCTTCCCTCAGTATCCACCTGGACCACCTGTCCAAAATACTGCCCCTCGTCAGATTTAAAACTATAACTCTGATGGCCACTCTGCCGTCCAGGTCACCTTGGAAGCCTGAAATGATAAACGTCTCCTAAAGGAGGCTGTCGTTATCATATCCCTAGAACATCCACTTATGTTCTAAAACTGCTTCCGACTGTTTCCCCAGGATTGGATCAATATCAACTTATTGCACCTACTGCAAGAACAACATCTGGTGTGGTACTTGACATCTCATGATTAACTCAATTGCCTAAGCAAGTGATCTGCCAATCATGCACATCCCTTTCCCCTTTAGTCTGTAAGACACCTTTAGAGAGGGTGACTCCATCATCTGCAGGTACACTACCATGCCAGGAGTCGTCCATTCTAAATACTCATAGAATGCTGTCTAAGTACCCAGATTGGGAAACCACCCAAATCTAGATCTAGTAACCAGAATGTACGATATAAGATCCAATTCCTATGTGGAGAAACCACTGTGTGACGACCAAAGTATAACCGATCGTAGTATAGGAATATCACTTCCTACTCTGTGTATGTCATCCAAATACCAGGACATCACACCCAACTACCTTCTTAACAGATCCATCCCCTATTCTGATGAAGTCAAACCTATGACTGTTGTTAGGTTTGCCTAGCACCCTATAATGAGTTTGGAAGCATCACATGTCACAAAGTTCAAATTTTTATGGTGCTAAACAAACACGCAAAGGAATCGATCCTAGAAAATTAAGGTTACTAAACTTTAAGCTAATAAAAATTAGGGTTTAGAGACTACAACCTTTGTAGCTCCCTTTTTGCTTGACTCCTTAGACTCTTAGGTGTTGGAGGAAGGTCCACTTGTAGTCCTCTCACGTCCACGACGATCCACCCGGAGTTTCCCGTCCAAGCTTGCAACTTTGGAAGAACAAAGAGAACACTCTAATCAAGTTGGCTAAACTTGAGCAGAATGATGTTGTGGCTAATGATCTCACTTCAAAATCCTATTTTTATGAGTATTTTGCTCTCTTGAAAGAAGTAGAGAGCAAAGCATCAAGGTTGATGATGATGGTGGTCTTTTTGTGAAGAAGAGAATAATGGAACCCTTGAAAGAGAAAAGAAAAATAAGCATATATATTTTCTCTTTCTTATATCCAACCATGGTTAACTCTAAAGATATTATTGAATTAAAGTTAAAAGCACAAAAAGAAAATAAACCATGGGTTAAAAGGTAGGTGAGCATGGTAAGGTTAGGAAGAGTGTAGAAACCTTTTAAGATTTAACCCATTTTCATTTTCTTTTGCTTTAATTTAAAAACAATAATAATCCATAAAAATAACCATGGTGTGATTCTTAAATTGCCACCATTCTCATTGTATAAGCAACCATGATAAAATGATGTATGTATGCATATGTGCGTGCACATCCATATGTGCATGAACAAGAATGAATGCATACATGCATGCATACATCCAAAATAAACAAGATAGGATTTGTAGTGAGAAGCTAATGATAAATCAACACTTGATTCACTAATCCGGTCATATCACATACGACCCGACCATTAGCAAGCCGCCCAATTAATATACGGTATCCCATACACGTATTTTAATCGGGTCCAAGCGCATATCGCATACGCGCACCACAACGTTTCGCCTGGACTAGGTAACTCCTATGTGGGACTCTAAGACTCGTCAATACGCCGGCAGTGGGTGATGATCATATCAAGCACCCCAAGCCGCAAGCGGTCAGCTAAACGTAATGGCCACCCAGGTATTGAGCGATCAGAAGACAACAAGCGAACCTGCTACAACTCCCGTCGAGCCAACTGGCAACACTATCGTACAGTCCGGTCTCTTCGTCAGATATGCTGCATATCGAGCCTAGGGATGGTCACGTCGACCCCAATAACTCAATAAGTCGTGCCGGTGAATGGTCTATAACAGATCGAGAAACTACTGATAACACTTATCAGCAAATCTCAGCAGCCCTGGCCAGGGACTTGCTGTTATAACCAGTCGGGCACAGCACAGCATCAACTCCCAATACCGGGAGAGACGAAACCCCTCCTATCGCTCATCGTCTTCGTGTGTCTCGGGACTGTACCCAACGGCCACCTGTTTGCACGACTCAGTAGAGCCGTGGTAGGGTGGCAATCAAAGTACAGTGGGAGAACACACAAGACTCCATGACGATCTCGGGTCTACAGACTAACCTGTACCAGTGTCACCTAAAAACTGCTATCCGACGATAGATATAATTCCATATAGGAGTTCTCGGTGAGTCCGTCCAGTGTACCCAGTCAGGACCGAGCACCCGTATATGATCTTGATGTTAAACATCGATGAATGTGGGAACATCCATCGCCCATCGTATGGGTCTAGTATCATATACGCTAGTCTACTCTGGTATATCAATGCCCCGTCTCGATATACCTACGACTAGGGACTTTCCAGGATATGCTTATAGACTACAAATGTCCCACTAGTATGATCTCTATCATAATCAGAGTAGTCAAGCCGATATCCTCAGGGCTTTATCAGCATGTATGAATGAACAAAAGCATGATCAAATCAACATGTCAGATAAAGAAGAACCAGATAGCATACTATCATGTCGAGCAAGAATGCAAACTGAATATATATATACATGTATAGATACATCCACTATCACATAATGGCCTCTAGGGCATACATATATCCAACAATCTCCCATTTGCACTAAGGCCAGTTATTGGCGTATCTCATACCCAACATCTCAAAAAGTCGCTCATGCTGCGGCTGAGGGAGGGCCTTGGTGAATGGATCCGCGGCGTTATTCTTTGTGTCTAACCTCCTAATCTCGATCTCGCGGCGATCTACAATCTCCCGGATCAAATGAAAACGCCTCAGGATGTGTCTGGACCGCTGATGGGATCTGGGCTCCTTGGCTAACGCCATAGCCCCATTATTGTCACAATACAAAGGTATTGGATCAATGATGGCTGGAACTACTCCTAGCTCCGAGACGAACTTCTTCATCCAGACGGCTTCCTTGGCGGCATCATTTGCAGCAATGTACTCAGCTTCCATCGTAGAGTCTGCAACGGTATCCTGTTTGGAACTCTTCCAACTTACCGCCCCTCCATTGGGGGTAAATACAAACTCAGAGATAGATTTGCTGTCGTCCTTATCGCTCTGGAAGCTCGAATCGGTAAAGGCCTCCATTCGGAGATCTCCATTACCATACACCAAGAACAATTCTTTAGTCCTTCGTAAGTACTTAAGAATGTTCTTCACAGCTGTCCAGTGATTCTCCCCTGGGTTAGATTGATACCTACTTACAACACTAAGTGCGTAAGCTACATCTGGGCGTGTACATAACATCGCATACATTATATATCCTACTGCCGAAGCATAGGGTATAATACTCATGCGAGCTCTCTCTTCATCGGTCTTTGGACAAGAATCCTTGGAGAGAGTGACCCCATGGCAAGCGGGTAAGGCACCCCGCTTGGAGTCTTCCATACTAAACCTTTTTAGGATGGTGTCAATGTACCTGGTTTGGGACAATCCCAACAACCTTTTAGATCTATCCCTATAGATCCTTATGCCCGGAATGTATGTGGCATCACCCAGGTCCTTCATGGAGAACCTCCGTGATAAGATAGATTTGACCGACTGTAGCATAGGAATATCATTTCCTATCAGAAGAATGTCGTCCACGTACAATACGAGGAATGTGACAGCTCTCCCTACAGCCTTCTTATAAACACAAGGTTCATCTGGATTTTTAATGAAATCAAACTCTTTGATGACATCATCGAAACAGATGATCCAACTCCGAGATGCCTGCTTTAACCCATATATGGATTTAAGCAATTTACATGCTTTCCCGCTGCTCCTACTGTCAATGAAGCCCTCTGGCTGATCCATATAAACGCATTCTTCTAAATCTCCATTTAGAAATGCTGTTTTAACGTCCATCTGCCAGATTTCATAGTCGTAGTGAGCAGCAATAGCAAGTAGGATCCGAATGGATTTAAGCATGGCTACGGGCGAAAAAGTTTCGTCATAGTCCAAACCTGGTCTTTGACGAAAGCCTTTCGCCACAAGTCTTGCCTTATAGGTCTCTACCTGCCCATCTACACCAATCTTTCTTTTAAAGATCCATTTGCACCCTACAGGTTTTACCCCAGGGGGTACAGCGTCCAAAGTCCATACTTTGTTGGTGTACATAGATTCCATTTCGGATCTCATGGCACCCAGCCACTTCACAGAGTCTCTACTCGTGACAGCTTGCTGAAAACTGGTAGGATCATCATCATCCATGATACAGTCTTCTCTGTCACCATCAATGAGGAAACCGTAGTACCTCTCCGGTAGGCGACAAGTCCTACCAGACCTACGGAGTGGCCGAGGTTCTCCAGTTTCTGTTGTAACAGCCGGTTCAACCAAATCGTCATTTGTAGTTTGTGTCTCTAGAACCTCTTCTAGATCCACCAATTTGCCATCATCTTTATATGTGAAAAACACTTTTTCCAAGAATGTGGCATGTTGAGAAACAAACACTTTTTGTTCCTCTTTGTGGTAGAATAGATATCCATAAGAATTCTTTGGATATCCTACAAAGTTACACATGACTGACCGTGTCTCGAGTTTGTCCGGATTCTGCTTTTTAACATAGGCCGGGCAACCCCAAATCTTAATTCTCTTAAGAGATGGTCTCTTCCCATGCCATATCTCATATGGCGTGGTAGACACGGCTTTGGTTGGAACCCTGTTTAGCAGAAACGCTGCAGTCTCCAATGCATGCCCCCAAAACGAGACTGGTAACTCAGCGTCACTCATCATGGACCGGACCATATCTAATAGGGTCCTATTCCATCGTTCTGACACACCATTGTGCTGTGGTGTATAAGGAGGAGTAAGCTGAGAGAGAATCCCATTCTCTTTTAAGAAGTTTGTAAATTCTGCACTGAGATACTTACCACCTCGATCTGATCGAAGCATCTTGATACTCAAGCCGGTTTGTTTTTCTACCTCTTGTTTATATTCAATGAATTTCTCGAAAGCTTCGGACTTGTGTTTTAATAAAAATACATGACCGAATCTTGAGAAATCGTCAGTGAATTAATGAAGTATGAAAAACCGCCTCTAGCCTGTGTAGACATTGGCCCACATACATCACTATGTATGAGGCCCAGGAGCTGAGTAGCTCTTTCTCCGTATCCGGTAAACGGAGTTTTGGTCATTTTACCCTTGATACAAGACTGGTAAGTCGCATAAGATTTATATTCAAAAGAATTTAAATATCCATCTTTGTGTAACTTGTTTAGTCTTGTTTCGTTAATATGACCAAGTCTACAGTGCCTAAGAAAAGCTTCATTTAACTCTGAAAGTTTTCTTTTATTAGTGTGTTGTATACTGAAAACTGTGTGTTGATTTAGGACATATATTCCGTGGTTAAGCGTACCATACCCAATCAACATTTGATTCAGGTTAATGTTCATAACATTGTTCTGTAATAAAAAATTATACCCTTCATTGTCCAACAAAGAAACGGATATTATATTACATAGCATACTTGGTACAAAATAACATGGATTTAAAACCAAAATATATCCAGATGGCAACCCCAAGTGATACTCTCCCACTGCGACTGTATGTACATTGGAACCATTTCCAACGCGGAGAGTATGGTCACCTGTCCTCAAAACCTTGCTATTTCTCAGCCCCTGCATAGAGTTGCAAATGTGAGAACCTGAACCGGTATCCAATACCCAGGAAGCAGAGTTTATAGAAAAACAGTTTTCAGTCACAAACGCACCTGAAGCAGAAGCATCACCATGCTTCTTCTTGGGACTTAAGTACTCCGTGCAATTGCGCTTCCAATGTCCTGTCTTGTGGCAGTGGAAACATTCGCCCTTCCCCGAGTCTCCAGCCTTGGACTTTCCCTTTCCCTTCACCTTTTTAACTCCGCCCTTAGGATTAGTGGGTTTCTTCTTTTTCTTTCCCTTGGCCTTGGCTTTCGGGCGAGAAGAGGAAGACTGTCCAATAGTCATAACGGGAGTTTTTGCTAACTTCATAATGCTCTCTGCACTCCTTAACATATTAAGGAGTTCAGGGAGGTCCTTCTCCATGCCATGTATGTTGAAGTTCACTATGAACTGAGCAAAGGTGGAGGGGAGGGACTGCAGAATAATATCTATATATTGTTCATTGTCCATCGTCCATCCAAGGTCTTAAAGCTCTTCAATAAGAGCTATCATCTTCAAAACGTGGTCTCCTACTGGTGTGCCAGGGGCCATTCGCATCTGAAACAATTTCTTTGATGCTTCGTATCGTAATACGCGGGATTGCTCCCCATACAACTCCTTTGTATGGAGCAATATACCGTGAATGTCCATGTCCTCGTGCTGCTTTTGATATGTGTTATCCATCGATGCAAGCGCGAGGCATGTGGCCGTGGCACAGTCAGCGTCCCATGTCTTGCGGACTTCAATGTCCGCAACTGAGGATTTTGGACCAGGGACGGGCGGGGCTGAAGCCGTGAGGACATATGATACTTTATCATAAGTCAAGGCGATTTTCAGATTCCTCAGCCAGTCTTTATAGTTGGTCCTATTCAGTTTGTTTTTATCTAGTAAAAGCTTGAGTCCAGTCATGGGTATCTGCCATTAAGAGAGAGAAAAGAATACACTCAGCGAAAGCTCTTGCACAGATTAGATTGGTTTATTATCTTGTCTAATCGATGTTTCCCACTGCTTTTTATCAAGTTTTTCTTTCAAACCTTAAAAAGAAAAACTAGCCAGGATTAATTACAGTCTACAACTTCGCTAACCGTTCAGCCAGGCCAGTGTCGGTACTTTGAGGGAGGTTCCCCGTGCTTTCGCACGGACCTAATTAGAGTAAACCTCGTTTTCCCAGAGGCGGAGCCCCGTTAACACCATTCTAGACACCTAATGAGTTAGCTAATTGTAAACTGTAAAACTCTCCTAGGAGCAACTATTGCCCACAGTGGGATCGGGATCCAACCATCATATGGAAGGTATGCAATCTCATTGCAAATTTCAACACTTGAAATTCCCGATGTGGTTTTTACCCCTAATACTTGTGACCTTGGCTAAGGTCAACAAATCACGAGCACTAGTCAAGCTCAACCCGTCATTTCTTGATTAATTAGACCCGTTCACATGACCCTTGGCTAAGGTCAACAAAGTCATATGCCCGTCCTAATTAATCTGCATCATATGCGTTTGTAGGAAGACATCACTTAGCTACCGTACACTACGCCTTGGCTAAGGTCAACAAACGTAGCACGAATACTAAGTACTCTACTTCCTAAAATGACGGAGGGTTGCGGATGATTTTTAAGAAAATCTTTAACGCTTTGAGCTTGATATCGTTGTAGAATCAAATGGTTTTCAAAAGGAGTGGCTTAAGCTCCGCAGTTTTGAAATATAGCTTTTTCATAAATAGCCGAGTAGTTTTCAAATCCGATTCTACAACATCTTTTTAGGTTTATTTTCTTTATATTAATCACATTAATGTAATCCCATCATTTAAGTCCTTAAGCCAATCACAGAAAAGAAACGAAAATAACACGTACGCTTATGCCATCCGCATTCGCCGCAATGTTCCGTTATGCACCGTTAAGTTACTTAACTAACGGCATACCGGGACGGGACTAGCGCGGGTGTAAAACATAAGCAACGTCTACTATATATCATATATATAATATGTCATTCGTCTCAGATATCACAGAACACAGGCAGCAGAAACATAGATATAACGTGGGATATCCTAGGACGTCCGTATTTAGTATTTAGCCAGAATAGAAAATACGGATTCCACAGTCGCGATGAATAGCCAAGCCCACACCCTGGACCCCTACGAGAGCGGCAAGTGACCCTACCAATTCTGGAGTTTAGGAGACCCGGTCTCGACTCCTCGAGATGGCCTCCCACTGAACCCCAGAACCCGGTCACCTGTGCTCCCCTCCTTGGGTCAATCCTAATGCGGAAAAGTAAATAATATACAACATTGGTGACACAACCTCAACCCGGAAGTGCCCCAAATAAAAGAATATTACATTACATTTGAATTTACATGAATGAAAATATTAAACTCTCATCTCACATAAAACCCCCCGGCTATTCAATCGCGACAATCCTGCACATCATATCTCAGCAACATATAATATCACATATCATCAACGTAAGTAAGTATGCGTACCCCGATTGTCGTTGATGTATAGCAACGAAACCGGCGATATCGAACATACTACACTTACGGTCACAGAAAAGAAAGTGTAAAACTACATTATTTGGAATCCAGATTCTCTTTAGACATCATAAATGCGAAATATCACATATTTCGTATTTCATGCCTAAACTATATGAATTCCACATATTGTATCACATTCCAGATAAACAGACAGTATTTAAAGTCTTCGAACAATCGATCAAATACTCAAGATTCACTGAAGCTCAACACTTGAGCAGAGTTCAAAAAAAAAACGGAGTGTGACACAGTAGTAGCGGTCCAGCCGTAGAAGGGTCAAGCCAACGCCTCACATGTGGCACGCCGTACTGCCCCAAACCCTAAGGTTCAAAGGGCAGTTCAAGACGGTCACATAATCGAGCTAAGGTTTGTTGTCTTCTAGAGGGACCACCATAAAACTTGCATGTATCTCCAATATTTTCAAACCCCGTGAAAAGTGAGTAAATGATAGTTGTTCGAACACTTCAATACTTTCTAGTTTACCCGGAAAAGGAAACGAAATGAAAATTCCGATCGAAACGACGAGTCCAAAACCATCTCCAGAATTTTTCAACAGCAGATTCAGATTAAACATACTCAAAATATACTATAGCAGGTAAGGAAAAACACTGTGCAAAATGGAGTAAAAGATCCTCTTTTATGGCCGCGGATCCGCAGCCTAAGCCTGCTTGGGCCGCGGTTCCACGGTCAAAAGTACTGTTCACTGGCTCGAATTTTCCAGTTTGTCTTATATTTACCTGCTATATTTTTTGAGAATTTTTAATTCTGAAAAAAGTCAGTTTTTAAAAAATTTCCAGAGAGTGTCAGGTAAATCCGTATTTTGGTTCGATCGGAGTTTTTACTTCGCTAAAGCATCGCTTAACGTTCTAGGTTGGCTCTGATACCAATGTTAGGTTTGCCTAGCACCCTATAATGAGTTTGGAAGCATCACATGTCACAAAGTTCAAATTTTTATGGTGCTAAACAAACACGCAAAGGAATCGATCCTAGAAAATTAAGGTTACTAAACTTTAAGCTAATAAAAATTAGGGTTTAGAGACTACAACCTTTGTAGCTCCCTTTTTGCTTGACTCCTTAGACTCTTAGGTGTTGGAGGAAGGTCTACTTGTAGTCCTCTCGCGTCCACGACGATCCACCCGGAGTTTCCCGTCCAAGCTTGCAACTTTGGAAGAACAAAGAGAACACTCTAATCAAGTTGGCTAAACTTGAGTAGAATGATGTTGTGGCTAATGATCTCACTTCAAAATCCTATTTTTATGAGTATTTTTCTCTCTTGAAAGAAGTAGAGAGCAAAGCATCAAGGTTGATGAAGATGGTGGTCTTTTTGTGAAGAAGAGAATAATGGAACCCTTGAAAGAGAAAAGAAAAATAAGCATATATATTTTCTCTTTCTCATATCCAACCATGGTTAACTCTAAAGATATTATTGGATTAAAGTTAAAAGCACAAAATGAAAATAAACCATGGGTTAAAAGGTAGGTGAGCATGGTAAGGTTAGGAAGAGTGTAGAAACCTTTTATGATTTAACCCATTTTCATTTTCTTTTGCTTTAATTTAAAAACAATAATAATCCATAAAAATAACCATGGTGTGATTCTTATATTGCCACCATTCTCATTGTATAAGCAACCATGATAAAATGATGTATGTATGCATATGTGCATGCACATCCATATATGCATGAACATGAATGAATGCATACATGCATGCATACATCCAAAATAAACAAGATAGGATTTGTAGTGAGAAGCTAATGATAAATCAACACTTGATTTACTAATCCGGTCATATCACATACGACCCGACCATTAGCAAGCCGCCCAATTAATATACGGTATCCCATACACGTATTTTAATCGGGTCCAAGCGCATATCGCATACGCGCACCACAACGTTTCGCCTGGACTAGGTAACTCCTATGTGGGACTCTAAGACTCGTCAATACGCCGGCAGTGGGTGATGATCATATCAAGCACCCCCAAGCCGCAAGCGGTCAGCTAAACGTAACGGCCACCCGGGTATTGAGCGATCAGAAAACAACAAGCGAACCTGCTACAACTCCCGTCGAGCCAACAGGCAACACTACCGTACAGTCCGGTCTCTTCGTCAGATATGCTGCATATCGAGCCTAGGGATGGTCACGTCGACCCCAATAACTCAATAAGTCATGCCGGTGAATGGTCTATAACAGATCGAGAAACTACTGATAACACTTATCAGCAAATCTCAGCAGCCCTGGCCAGGGACCTGCTGTTATAACCAGTCGGGCATAGCACAGCATCAACTCCCAATACCGGGAGAGACGAAACCCCTCCTATCGCTCATCGTCTTCGTGTGTCTCGGGACTGTACCCAACGGCCACCTGTTTGCACGACTCAGTAGAGCCGTGGTAGGGTGGCAATCAAAGTACAGTGGGAGAACACACAAGACTCCATGACGATCTCGGGTCTACAGACTAACCTGTACCAGTGTCACCTGAGAACTGCTATCCGACGATAGATATAATTCCATATAGGAGTTCTCAGTGAGTCCGTCCAGTGTACCCATTCAGCACCGAGCACCCGTATATGATCTTGATGTCAAACATCGATGAATGTGGGAACATCCATCGCCCATCGTATGGGTCTAGTATCATATACGCTAGTCTACTCTGGTATATCAATGCCCCGTCTCGATATACCTACGACTAGGGACTTTCCAGGATATGCTTATAGACTACAAATGTCCCACTAATATGATCTCTATCATAATCAGAGTAGTCAAGCCGATATCCTCAGGGCTTTATCAGCATGTATGAATGAATAAAAGCATGATCAAATCAACATGTCAGATAAAGAAGAACCAGATAGCATACTATCATGTCGAGCAAGAATGCAAACTGAATATATATATACATGTATAGATACATCCATTATCACATAATGGCCTCTAGTGCATACATATATCCAACAACTGTTACGTCAGAAATAGATGATCTATCTCCGCTATATCTGCTTTAGTCTATAAATAGACATAAGCCACCTGTCCACCAATGCTTCCGCTGCTCCCACTGACCACGACAACCCTCTGGTAAAGTCATATAGACGTACACTTCTAAAGCTAGTTTAGAACGACGCCATACTTATCCTCCTGCCGGGTCTCACAGTCTGGAACAACAACAATGGCAAGTCTGGGTAAACAAGAACCTCCCTGCTACCGTCCCTGAGCATACCGAAGTACCTCTCGGGTACCTGAGGTTACCCACTTTATCTGCGGAGTGGCCAATGGAATGTCAATCTAGATTGAATTTTAGGTTCTTATCAAATCTTCAGTAATCGTTTGCGGTTCTGGAATCACTTCCAGTTCTACCATACTCCCACTACTGTTTTCTGAAAAAATCCATTTTTCTTAAAACTTTGGCGAGTCTAGAACAATATCACTATTGATCTTCCAGATGGTAGAAAGTCAACCCTCGTCATAGCCCGGGTCAACCCACAAACAACCATTACAGAAACGTGCCTTGAGTTATCCAGAGTCTGGTTTTAAGCATAAGCTGGACAACTCCCCGTATCTTAACAACGTCAAAATATGAACTGTTCTATATCCAATATAGTAACAGAGGCACTGATTTAATTGAACCAGATTCAAATCATGCAGCTGTCTCCAGTGCATGTCAACTAAATGGAAGGAGGCCGATCAGCGTTACTCAACTTAGGAGTACTTCCAATAATGAGTAACCTGAAAGAGAAGCAAGTTCTCTTAATCATTACTATCAACTGAATACCATACACAAGTATCTACATCTTCGATCACCTTGAAGAATCCCGATACTTGCAACACCTGGTTCTCTACTTTATTCATATACCAATAACTTCTCAAAACTTGGACCCTGTGTTTCTACGAAACACCTGTCTAAGAACCAGAGAAGTCATAAGTAAACAGAATATAGTACGAGGACCAACCCCTCTGTCCTAATGGACACTGGACTGTTAGTTATATGTATGCCCTAGAGGCCATTACTGTGTTAGTTATATGTATGCCCTAGAGGCCATTACTGTACAATGGATGTATATTGTAGTGGATGCTGGGACATATATAGGGAGGACTTTCTTGCTCGACATGATAGTATGCTATCTGGTTGCACTTTACCTTAACATGTATGCTGATTGTCTCTCTGTTACATGTTGGTAAAGCCCTTAGGATATGTACTTGACTACCTAGACTATGATGCGGATCATACTAGTGGGGACATGGTAGTCCATAAGTACATCCTTCAAAGTCCCTAGTCGTGGGTGTATCGAGACGGGGCATCGATATACCAGAGTAGACTAGCGTATACCTTCTCGACCCATACAGATGGGCGATGGATGATCCCATATCCATTGGTGTTTGACATCAGAGATGATATACGGGTGCTCAGTGGAGACTGGGTACACTGGACGGACTCGCCGAGAACTCCCAGATGGTATTATACCTCACGTCAGATGGCAGTTCTCTGGTGACACTGGTACAGAGTAGTCTGTTGACCCGAGATCGTCATAGAGTCTTGTGTGGTTCCCACTATGCTTTGATTTCCATCTTACCACGTCCAAGAGGGCGTGCAAAACGGTGGTTTTTGGGTACAGTCCCGAGTCACATGGAGGCAATGAGCGATAGGTGGGGATTCGTCTCTCCCGGTATAGGGAGTTGATGTTGCGCTGTGTTCGATTGGCTATAACAGGAAATCCCTGGCCAGGGTTGCTGAGATTTACTGGTAAGTGTTACCAGTAGTTTCTCGAATTGTTATAGACCTCATATCGACACGACTTATCGAGCTATTGGGGTCTGACGTTTACCACCCCTAGGCGAGATATGCGACATATCAGACGATCAGACCGGACTGTACGGTAGTGTTACTGGTTGGATTCACAGGAGTATGAGCGGGCTTGCTCGTCGATCTTCTGATCACTCAATACCCGGGTGGCCATTACGTTTAGCAGACCGCTTGCGGCTTGTGGGTGTTTGATATGATCATCACCTGCTGCCGGCGTATTGACGAGTCTTTAGAGTCCTACACAGAGGTTTCCTGGCTCAAGCGAAACGAAATAGGAGCGCATATGAGATATGTGCGGGACCGAGAATAATGCGTGTATGTGATACCGTATTCTATTCTCGCGATGAATGTATCGGATGGCTGTATGCGATATAACCTAGTTATCGAATCAAGGATTGATTCGATAAGCCGATAAATTGGATACTAGTCGGTTATATGCGATATGACCGGATCGTTAAATCAAGTGTTGATTTAATAATTTAATGTATAATTATATATTTGATATATTACTTTGCATTAACCAGTATTGGTTTACTTTAAATGGATTTTATCACTTGGATAGTGCACATTGTATATGTGATATATGTTTGTGCACTTGTATGTATCATGTTTGATGATGCATGCTAACTTGTGTTTTGTGTAAAGTTTAAACCATGGTTATGTAATGGTTAGGGTTTTCATTTTCATATCTATTTATTCATTTATTTATTTATTTTCTTTTTGGAAAATGAAAAGAAAAATGGTGGGTTTATTTGGATATATGTTGAAGCTTCATGAAGGTTTGACTTAGTCACCATTTTTGTCTTCATACCTAACCTAACCATTCACTTAACCTTAGTTTAGTCTCTACACTTTACCATGGTTGCATTATGATAAGTATTCAATTTATTTTCTATTTTGAATTAACTTATCATAATATCTTTCTTCTTCTTCTTCATCTTCTTCAATGAAGAAAGCAAGCTTCATCAATGGTGATTGATGGAAATGAGTGAGAAATCCAATTCTAAAGTCTACCCACTTCCTATTTCTTCATCCTCTACCTCTTGCCAAGTAGAAGAGTGTGTTTTCTTCACAATTTTCTTGACTTGGTGAAGTCGAAGCTTGATCTAGCGATGCCTCGACGTAAATCATCTTCGGCATGGACATCGACGACCTAGCTCGCCATTTCTCCGACGAAGCCGACGCTAGAGCCCGGGAATCCACTAGGACAGCGAGGGGACTTCGTTGCGGAGCTATGGAGGTGGAGCACCGGATCTACAAAGGTCGTATTTCCGTTTAACTTATAGTTAAGTGTTAACTAGTTTTCATTTTCGCCTAGATTTCTAGCCAACGATCCGTTGTTTAGGGTTTCTCGGCACCGTAATTTTTGAAATTGGCATGGTTGATGCCTTGTGAGAGCTCACTAGAGTGCCTAGGAACCCTACAGTGGTATCAGAGCCTAGCTAGAGCCTTAGGCGAAGTCTAGACGGAATTTGAAATCCGAACAAACCCCGAAACCCTAATCCGACCCACTCTCTGGACATTTTTGAAATATCTGGATTTTTGTGAATTAAAAATTACTAAAAAATTCAGCAGGGAAAAATAAGAATTACGGTGCAAAATATTTTTGGTGAACAGTGAAGAGTGCGGCGGAACCGCGGCAGAAGCCTGGCTTCCGCGGCGGTTCCGCGGCATTAATGTGACGTCAGCCCTAAATAGTTGCACAGTAATTCCTGATAAATTGTGCTGAGTTTTCTGGGAATTTTTAAAATTTATTCATGAGTTGAATTTTCTGGGGTGTTTTGGGGATTCGATTGTTCGATCGGATTATCAGATTTTGTCTATGTGGCTTTCCGGATATTTTACAATATGTTAAAAAGTTCGACCGGATATAAATACCCAATGTTTCCCCTGACGGAAAATTTCCAAGTGTTGGATTTTTCCGAGATTTAAAGACGTTCTAAGTTGTGCAGGTAATGCGATGGTCCCTCTAGAAGACAACAAACCTTAACTCGATTATGTGACCGTCTTGAACTGCCCTTTGAACCTTCGGGTTTGGGGCAGTACGGCGTGCCACATGTGAGGCGTTGGCTTGACCCTTCTACGGCTGGACCGTTGGTACTGAGGCACGAACTGAATGTTTTTAGACTTGTTTCATGTGTTGATCTATATCGGGAAAACTTGGGTGTTCGAATGTTCGATCGGAAAGTTTAACATTTTCTATTTATCTGGAATGGGATACAATAATTGGAATTCACAAGAAGTTATGAGATAACTGAATGAATGTTGTAAATCTAGCAATTTAGTCTCACTTGATCGGTTGCCACGGAATTTTGATGTGATCAAAAGTCCGTCGCAATCACGTAGCGTACGCGGATACTCGCCGGGTAAACTTAATAGACAGCCTCGCTCCATAGCCCCGACCAAGTGACTGTAGGAGAACCCCATCGCCGAAAGCATCCGTCCGGGTGCTCGCGGTAGCGGTGTTCCGCCTTGGTGCACTTCGTCGACGGTATCGGGGGTGCGGCCGCCTACTAAAGTTTGCGACGAGCATTCGATCAGGATGTCGGGAATCTCGTTGAATTGCCCGACTTGATATTGAAAAGTGTTTTCGATTTTGAGACTAAAATGCGGGGTTTATAATTGTTAGGCATGTGATGTCTAAGGAATTCATTTGATTAGGCATGCGATGTCTATGCAGATTGCGGATTCCAACTGTTGTAGTTTTACACTTTCTTTTCTGTGACCGTAAGTGTAATATGTGATATCGCCGGTTTCGTTGCTATATGTCAACGATAATTGGGATGGACATATTTACTTACGTTGATGACATGTGATGTTATGTGTTGCTGGATATGTTATATTGGATCATCGTGTTTGAATAGCCGGGGTTTTTTTATGTGAGATGAGTGTTTTTCATTTTCATTCATGTAAAAACTTGTATGTAATATTCTTTTATTGGGGCACTTCCAGGTTGCGGAAGATGTCACCCTTTGTATATTATTTACTTTTCCGCACTAGGATAGACCCAAGGAGGGGAGCACAAGTAACCGGGTTCTGGAGTCCAGTGGGAGACCAACTCGAGGAGTCGAGTCCGGGTCTCCTAACTCTAGAATTGGTAGGGTTGCTTGCCGCTCTCGTAGGGGTCTAAGGGTGTGGGTTTGGCTATTCATCACGACCGTGGAATCCGTGTTTTATACTGGCTCGTATTGAAAACACGGACGTCCTAGTATATCCAATATTTCATATGATTCTTCTGCTGCGATATCTGTGATGTGATCATGTGATGTTATGTGATAGATACAGTATATAGTATATATGATATATTATATAGGCGTTACTTATGTTTTACACCTGCGCTAGCCCTGCCCCGCTCTGCCGTTAGTTACCTAACCTAACGGTGCACGAGGGGACATCGAGGCGAATGCGGATGGCATAAGTGTACGTCGTATTTATCTGTGATGTTTAGGTATTTTAAATGATGGGACTTCATTAATGAGATTAATGAAATAAAAAGAAACCTAAGATGTTGTAGAATCGAATTTCAAAATAAAACGGGTAGCTACAGTTCTTGCTTTGCACAGAGGTATATGTGATATATCCTGCACCTTATTCGATGAGGAAAGGACCGAGATCCCTTCACCGGGAGTGACTCCTTTAGCAATAACTGGCAGATGCTACACATTCGGTTTGTCTTTTGATTGCTTTTAAGAGTTTTTGCTTTGCACAGTGATATATATGATATATCCCGCACCTCATTCGACGAGGAAAGGACCGACGATCCCTTCACCGGGAGTGACTCCTTTAGCAAAACTAGAAAAGCTTCAAAAACACTCCATTTTTAAAATCATTTGATTCTACAACGATATCAAGTTCATTACGCAATAGGTTTTCAGAAAAACCTGTCGTAGCCTCCGTCATTTCAGATAAATCATGTTTAGTATTCGTGCTGCGTTTGTTGACCTTGTCAAGGCGCAGTGTGCGGTAGCTAACCAGTATTTATCTGCTTATGCATATGATGCAGATTGGGTTAGGGTAGTCGTGCGGCCTTGTTGACCTTGTCAAGGGTCGTGCGGGTAGGTTTGATTCAATCAAGAAATGACGGGTTGAACTTGACTTGTGGTCTATGGTTTGTTGACCTTGTCAAGGTCATAGATCGTTTGGGGCAAAATATTATCGGGAATTTCAAGAGTTGAAATTTGCAATGAGATTGCATACCTTCTATGAGATAGTTGGATCCTGATACCCGCTGCGAGTAAGAGTTACTCCTGGGAGAGTTTTACACATTGCAATTAGCCGATCAAGTAGGTGTCTAGAAAGGTGTTAACGAGGTTACGCCTCTGGGAAAACGAGGTTTACATTAATTAGGTTCGTGCGAAAGCACGGGGGACCTCCCTCAAAGTACCGACACTGGCCTGGCTGAAAGATTGGCGAACTTGTAGTGTGTAATTAATCCCGGCTAGTATTTCCTTTTAGGGTTTGAAGGAAGATTTGATAAAAAGCAGTGGGAGCCATCATGATTAGATAAAATAATAACCAATCTATTCTTGGAAGAGCACACGCTGAGTGTTTTCTTCTCTCTCTCTCCAGGTAGTGACCATATCACGCCTTAATCAAGATAATAATACGGAATATTGACCGAACCCGCTTGTTATACTGAGCTGGGGAACGTTGGTCCCGCTCCAACTTATAATTGTTATAAGACCGAGCAGGAAATTGGGGATTACCAGAATTCCCGTGCCACCCAAACGAAGAGAGTGCATGCTGATGCATCATTTTCGGGTGTGTTCATTATAGAGAACTGTTTCTCAGTATTCTTTACGTCCTGGATATGTGATACCAGATCAGGATCCCGCATATGTAATATGTTACATAGGGCTACAGAAAGGTAGAGAACTGAGAACGGGTGATAAGTTTCATGAGGCAGAAAACGGGGCAAGTGTTGCAGCCAAGTCTGTTGGTCACTATCACCCTGTATTACTTATACATTGATTCTGAACGAAAGTTATTAGATACCGAACCTGATATACAAAATCATATCACTCTCTTTATTAGTAAAGAAATGATAAAATTTTGTATTGATAGATAATGTTTTGAACATTTCCTATATCAAAAGTTCATCGGTTCAGGCACGTTATCTAAAAGCATTGATGTTTTAAATCAAACCACAGTTCTTAGTATACGGAACACACACAAGAGGAAGAGTTCAGAAATGAACGAATCTTTCTTGTCGTATTGTAGACTAGGTCATATCAATGCGACCCGACTAGCTGGAGTTACATAAAGATGCATATTTAAATTAGTTTGAATTTACATCTTGTGAAACTCGGCAGTCATGTCACAAAGATAAGATGACCACAGCTCTGTTTACTGGAAACAGAGAAAGAGTTAGTGAACTTTTGGGATGATACATGTTGATGTATGTAAGGTCCCCTGTCTACACATGCCAAGACTAGTTCTTTATACTTCATTACGTTCTCTGATGATCTCTTTAGATTCAGACATATGTTCTTGTTGAAACACAAGACCGAACCTTTTGAGATATTCACGGAATATAAGTTAGAAGTAGAGAACCAAAATACGGGTATAAGTATTATGTCCTATGATGAGATCAGGGAGGAGAATACTTGTGCATGGAATTCCTGGACTATTCTAAAGGAGAATGAGATTCTCTCTCAGCATTACTCCTCTGTATACACCATAGCACGATGGTATATCGGGGCGGAGCAGATACACCCTATTTGATATGGTGTACTCTATGATGAGTACTACTGAGTTACCTATTTCCTTTTGGGTGTTATGCGCTTGAGAAGCTGCATACCTATTGAATAGGGTTCAAATCAAATCAGTTGCCTACCACTTCATATGTGATATGGAAAAGGAAGAGCCCATTTCTTAAGTTAGTTAAGATTTGGGGTTGTCCGGCCTATGTCTGAAAAGAAAAATCCGGATAAGCTCGAGGCAAGGTCAGTCATGTAGAACTGGAAATGTTCCATCTATACAAAACTGCAGATGAAGATTTGACAGAACCAAAGGATTCAATAATTACCAATGAACCTCAGCCTCTCCGCCGATCTAGTAGGGTTTCTCACCCACCTGAGAGTTACTTCGGTTTCTCTATGACAGTGGGAGCGAGGATTGCATCATGAGATGATGACCCAACTAACTTCGAGCTGGCCATCAGGAGTAAGACTCTGTAAGAATGGCTGGATGCTTAGCGATCTGAGATGGAATCCAGGTACACCAACAAAGTATGGACTTTGGTTGCTATATCTGAAGGGTTAAATCCCCATCAGGAGCAAGTATATCTTGAGAAGATTACTTGGTGTAGTTGGAAAGGTTGAGACTTTCAAAGCTAGACTTGTTAAAGGTTTTCGTCATCAACCAGGCGTGGATAATGATGAAACTTTTTCTAAGGAACTATGCTTAAGTCCATCCAGATCCTACTTGTCACGGCTACATACCATGACTACGATATCTGGTGGTTGGGTGTCATGACTGCTTTTCTAAATGATGTTTTAGAAGAGAACGTTTATAAGTACACAGCCAGAGGGCCTCGTAGACAGTGGGAGCAGCGGAAACGTGTGCAAGATGCTTTATAGGATAAAGCAGGCATCGCGGAGTTGGAACATCTGTTTTGATGGATTAGTCAAAGAGTTTGACATCATCAAAATGGTAGATGAACCTTGTATAAACAAAAAGGTAGTAGGGAGTATGGTGGTGATCTTCGTAGAGTACGTGGATGACATACTCTTGATAAGAAAGGAGTTTCTTATGCTACGCTCAGTCAATCTCAGCTTATCACATTGATTCTCCATATAGGATCAAAATGATACCTCCTTAATCCTGAGTTTTGGATCTATGAGATAGATCTAAATGGATGTTAGGATTCTCACTAGTTATAGTGAGATGGTATCAATCGATCCTGGGGAGAATCACTGGAAGGGTTCCAGAGTGATAAAGACGACTGAATGTCAGTCACAGGCATTGTCTTTACCCTCAGTAAAGGGACGGTATGTTGGAAGAGTTCCAAACAAGATACCGTGACACACTAGACAATTAAGGCTGGATACATCGCTACTTAAGATGCTACCAAAGAGGCTGTCTGGGTATATATTGGTTCATGAGATGAACTTAGTTCCTGTCATTGTGTGACAATGGAGTTGTGGCTTATGCCAAGGAACGTCTGTCCCATCAGTGATCTAGACATATTCTAACGCAGTATCACCTGATCATGGAGATGGTTGATCTCCAGGGGATCGAGGATAAGAGAGTAGAATTAGAGGACAACACAGCGGATCTACTCACAAAGGCCTGCTCCTAGAGAGAGATTTTTATGGGATGGTTGAGTATGAGATACTACAACCACTGCTACAGATGGCCCTAGTGCAAGTGGGAGATTGTTAGTTATATGTATGCCCTAGAGGCCATTACTGTACAATGGATGTATATTGTAGTGGATGCTGGGACATATATAGGGAGGACTTTCTTGCTCGACATGATAGTATGCTATCTGGTTGCACTTTACCTTAACATGTATGCTGATTGTCTCTCTGTTACATGTTGGTAAAGCCCTTAGGATATGTACTTGACTACGTGGACTATGATGCGGATCATACTAGTGGGGACATGGTAGTCCATAAGTACATCCTTCAAAGTCCCTAGTCGTGGGTGTATCGAGACGGGGCATCGATATACCAGAGTAGACTAGCGTATACCTTCTCGACCCATACAGATGGGCGATGGATGATCCCATATCCATTGGTGTTTGACATCAGAGATGATATACGGGTGCTCAGTGGAGACTGGGTACACTGGACGGACTCACCGAGAACTCCCAGATGGTATTATACCTCACGTCAGATGGAAGTTCTCTGGTGACACTGGTACAGAGTAGTCTGTTGACCCGAGATCGTCATAGAGTCTTGTGTGGTTCCCACTGTGCTTTGATTTCCATCTTACCACGTCCAAGAGGGCATGCAAAATGGTGGTTTTTGGGTACAGTCCCGAGTCACATGGAGGCAATGAGCGATAGGAGGGGATTCGTCTCTCCCGGTATAGGGAGTTGATGTTGCGCTGTGTTCGATTGGCTATAACAGGAAATCCCTGGCCAGGGTTGCTGAGATTTACTGGTAAGTGTTACCAGTAGTTTATCAAATTGTTATCCACCTCATATCGACACGACTTATCGAGCTATTGGGGTCTGACGTTTACCACCCCTAGGCGAGATATGCGACATATCAGACGATCAGACCGGACTGTACGGTAGTGTTACTGGTTGGATTCACAGGAGTATGAGCGGGCTTACTCGTCGATCTTCTGATCGCTTAATACCCGGGTGGCCGTTACGTTTAGCAGACCGCTTGCGGCTTGTGGGTGTTTGATATGATCATCACCTGCTGCCGGCGTATTGACGAGTCTTTAGAGTCCTACTTAGAGGTTTCCTGGCTCAAGCGAAACGAAATAGGAGCGCATATGAGATATGTGCGGGACCGAGAATAATGCGTGTATGTGATACCGTATTCTATTCTCGCGATAAATGTATCGGATGGCTGTATGCGATATAACCTAGTTATCGAATCAAGGATTGATTCGATAAGCCGATACATTGGATACTAGTCGGTTATATGCGATATGACCGGATCGTTAAATCAAGTGTTGATTTAATGATTTAATGTATAATTATATATTTGATATATTACTTTGCATTAACCTGTATTGGTTTACTTTAAATGGATTTTCTCACTTGGATAGTGCACATTGTATATGTGATATATTTTTGTGCACTTGTATGTATCATGTTTGATGATGCATGCTAACTTGTGTTTTGTGTAAAGTTTAAACCATGGTTATGTAATGGTTAGGGTTTTCATTTTCATATCTATTTGTTCATTTATTTATTTATTTTCTTTTTGGAAAATGAAAAGAAAAATGGTGGCTTTATTTGGATATATGTTCAAGCTTCATGAAGCTTTGACTTAGTCACCATTTTTTGTCTTCATACCTAACCTAACCATTCACTTAACCTTAGTTTAGTCTCTACACTTTACCATGGTTGCATTATGATAAGTATTCAATTTAATTTCTATTTTGAATTAACTTATCATAATATCTTTCTTCTTCTTCTTCATCTTCTTCAATGAAGAAAGCAAGCTTCATCACTGGTGATTGATGGAAATGAGTGAGAAATCCAATTCTAAAGTCTACCCACTTCCTATTTCTTCATCCTCTACCTCTTTCCAAGTAGTAGAGTGTGTTTTCTTCACAAGTTTCTTGACTTGGTGAAGTCGAAGCTTGATTTAGCGATGCCTCGACGTAAATCATCTTCGGCATGGACATCGACGACCTAGCTCGCCATTTCTCCGACGAAGCCGACGCTAGAGCCCGGGAATCCACTAGGACAGCGAGGGGACTTCGTTGCGGAGCTATGGAGGTGGAGCACCGGATCTACAAAGGTCGTATTTCCGTTTAACTTATAGTTAAGTATTAACTAGTTTTCATTTTCGCCTAGATTTCTAGCCAACGATCCGTTGTTTAGGGTTTCTCGGCACCGTAATTTTTGAAATTGGCATGGTTGATGCCTTGTGAGACCTCACTAGAGTGCCTAGGAACCCTACATACTGTACATTGGATGTATATTGTAGTGGATGCTGGGACATATATAGATAGGACTTTCTTTCTCGACATGATAGTACGCTATCTGGTTGCTCTTTAACTTAACATGTATACTTTCTGTCTCTCTGATTACATGTTGATAAAGCCCTTAGGATGTGAACTCGACTTCCAGGACTATGATGCAGATCATACTAGTGGGGCCTGGGTAGTCAGTGAGTACATCCTTCATTGTTCCTAGTCGTGGGAATATCGAGACGGGGCATCGATATTCCAGAGTAGACTAGCGCATATCTTCTCGACCCATGCGATGGGCGATGGATGATCCCATATCCATTGGTGTTTGACATCGGAGATGGTATGCGGGTGCTCAGTGGAGACTGGGTACACTGAACGGACTCGCCGAGAACTCCCAGATGGTATTATACCTCACGTCAGATGGCAGTTCTCTGGTGACACTGGTACAGCTTAGTCTGTTGACCCGAGATCGTCATAGAGTCTTGTGTGTCTCCCACTGTGCTTTGATTTCCACCCTACCACGGCTCTACTGAGTCATGCAAACAGGTGGTTTTTGGGTACAGTCCCGATTCACATGGAGGCAATGAGCGATAGGAGGGGATTCGTCTCTCCCGGGATTGGGGGTTGATGTTGCGCAATGCACGACTGGCCATAACAGGAAATCCCTGGCCAGGGTTGCAGTGATATACTGGTAAGAGTTATCAGTAGTTTCACGAATGTTATGGACCTCAAGTCGGCATGACTTATCGAGCTATTGGGGTCTGACGTTTACCACCCCTAGGCGAGATATGCGACATATCAGACGAACAGACCGGACTGTACGGTAAGTGTTACTGGTTGGATTCACAGGAGTGTGAGCGGGCTTGCTCGTCGATCTTCTGATCGCTCAATACCCGGGTGGCCGTTACGTTTAGCAGACCGCTTGCGGCTTGTGGGTGTTTGATATGATCATCATCTGCTGCCGGCGTATTGACGAGTCTTTAGAGTCCTACACAGAGGTTTCCTAGCTCAAGCGAAACGAAATAGGAGCGCATATGAGATATGTGCGGGGCCGAGAATAATGCGTGTATGTGATACCGTATTCTATTCTCGCGATGAATGTATCGATTGGTTATATTCGATATAACCTAGTTGTCGAATCAAGGATTGATTCGATAAGCCGATACGTTGGATACTAGCCGGTTTTATGCGACATGACCGGATCATTGAATCAAGTGTTGATTTAATGATTTAGTGTATAATTATATATTTGATATATTACTTTGCATTAACTGGTATTGGTTCACTTTAAATGGATTTACTCACTTGTATTGCACATTGTATATGTGATATATTTTTTTGTGCACATGATTGTATCATGTTTGATGATACATTCTAGCTTGGTTTTGTGTAAAGTATTAAACCATGGTTAGTTAGTGGTTAGGGTATCATTTTATTTACTTATTCATTTATTTATTCTTTTTGTTTATTTTGGAAAAAGATAAATGATAAAGAGAAAGATAAATGGTGGACTTGGTTTGTTTTTTGTTGAAGCTTCTTGAAGTCTTGAACAAGTCCACCATTCTTGTCTTTTCTTTAACCCTAACCACTCATCTAACTTTGGTTAAATCTCTACACTAAACCATGGTTGAGATTATGATAAGTATCATATTGTTTTTATTTTTTAAATGAGACTTATCATATCTTCTTCTTCTTCTTCATCTTCTTCAACATGAAGAAAGCTAGTGGCCATCAATGGCAACTAGTGAAATTGAGTGAGAAATCCAAATATAAAGTCTACCCACTTCCTATTTCTTTATCCTCTACCTCTTGCCAAGTTGTATAGGGTGTTTACTTCACAAGTTTTCAAAGCTTGGTGAAGTTGGAGCTTGTTCTTGTGATACTTCGACGTAGATCATCTTCGGCATCGAACCGACGATCAAGCCCACCCATTCTTCGATGATGCCAATGCTAGAGTCGTGAGTTCGATTTGGACAGCGGAGGGAGATCATCGTGGAGCTTAGGAAGTGGTGGACCGGATCTACAAAGGTTGTAGCCCCTTTTCTTTAGATACATTTCCATTTACTTGCTTGCTTCGCCTATATATATCTAGTTAACGATCCGTTCTAGGTTTTCTCGGCACCGTAATTTTTAGAAATTTGCATGTTTGATTACTTGTGAGACTCCACTAGAGTGCCTAGGAATCCTATAGTGGTATCAGAGCCTAGCTAGAGCCTTAGGCGAAGTCCTGACGGAGTTAGAAGTCCGATCGACCCAAAACCCCGACTTTGAAAATGCTCTCTGGACATTTCTGTAAAATGTGGTTTTTCGAAATTAAAAATATGCAGAAAATCCAGCAGGGAATTCTAAGATTTACGATGCAAAAATATTTCATTGATACCTCTATTGCGCGGCGGAACCGCGGCAGAAGCCTGGTTCCTGGCGCTGTTCCGCGGTCACGTGACATGATTGGACTTCAAACTTTGCACAGTAATTCTTGTTTTCTGGTGCTGGTTTTCCTGGGAATATTTTAATATTTATTCCAGAGTTGTATTTTCTGGGTTGTATTAGGGACTCGGTGTATTCGATCGGACTGTCTAATTTTTGTCGGTATGCTTTTCCGGGTATTTTTAGAATATGTTAAAATGTTCGACCGGATATAAATACCCACTTTTTCCCCTGCCGGGAAATTTCCAATTGTTAGATTTTTCCGTAGTTTAACGACGTTCTAAGTAGTGCAAGTAACGCGATGGACCCTCTAGAAGACAACAAACCTTAACTCGATTATGTGACCGTCTTGAACTGCCCTTTGAACCTTCGGGTTTGGGGCAGTACGGCGTGCCACATGTGAGGCGTTGGCTTGACCCTTCTACGGCTGGACCGTTGGTGCCGAGGCACGAACTGAATGTTGTTAGACTTATTTCATGTGTTGAGCTGTTTCGGGAAAACTTGGGTGTTCGATTGTTCGATCGGAAAGTTTAACATTTCCCATTTATCCGGAATGTGATACAATAATTGGAATTCGCAAATAGTTATGAGATAACGGAATGAATGTTATAAACATAGCAGTTTAGTCTTACTTGATCGGTTGCCACGGAATTTTGATGTGATCAAAAGTCCGTCGCAATCACGTAGCGTACGTGGATACTCGCCGGGTAAACTTAATAGACAGCCTCACTCCATAGCCCTGACCATGTGACTGTAAGAGAACCCCGTTGCCGAAAGCATCCGTTCGGGTGCTCCCGGTAGCGGTGTTCCGCCTTGGTGCACTTCGTCGACGGCGTTAGGGGTGCGGCCGCCTACTAAAGTTTGCGACGAGCATTCGATCAGAATGTCGGGAATCTTGTTGAATTGCCCGACTTGATATTGAAAAGTGTTTTCGATAATGAGACTAAAATGCGGGGTTTATAATTGTTAGGCATGCGATGTCTAAAGAATTCATTTGATCAGGCATGCGATGTCTGAGGTGGTTGCGGATTCCAACTGTTGTAGTTTTACACTTTCTTTTCTGTGACAGTAAGTGTAATATGTGATATCGCCGGTTTCGTTGCTATATGTCAACGACAATTGGGATGCGCATATTTACTTACGTTGATGACATGTGATGTTATGTGTTGCTGGATATGTTATATTGGATCGTCTTGTTTGAATAGCCGGGGGTTTTTATGTGAGATGAGTGTTTTTTCATTTTCATTCATGTAAAAACTTGTATGTAATATTCTTTTATTGGGGCACTTCCAGGTTGCGGAAGTTGTCACCGTTGATGTATATTATTTACTTTTCCGCATTAGGATAGACCCAAGGAGGGGAGCACAAGTAACCGGGTTCTGGGGTCCAGTGGGAGACCAACTCGAGGAGTCGAGTCCGGGTCTCCTAACCCTAGAATTGGTAGGGTTGCTTGCCGCTCTCGTAGGGGTCTTGGGGTGTGGGATTGGCTATTCATCACGACCGTGGAATCCGTGTTTTATACTGGCTCGTATTGAAAACACGGACGTCCTAGTATATCTAATATTTCATATGTTTCTTCTGCTGTGATTTATCTGTGATCATGTGATGTTCTGTGACAGGTATTATATATAGTATATATGATATATTATATAGACGTTGCTTATGTTTTACACCCGCGCTAGCCCTGCCTCGCTCTGGCGTTAGTTACCTAACCGAACGGTGCAGACGGGACATCAAGGCGAATGCGGATGGCATAAGCGTACGTTATATTTATCTGTGATGGTTAGGTGCACTTTAATGATGGGATATTCATTAATGAGATTAATGAAAGAAAATAAACCTAATTGATGTTGAGGAATCGAATTTCAAAATAAAACAGGTAGCTACAGTTCTTGCTTTGCATCGCGGTGTTCATTATAGAACATCCTGCACCTTATTCGATGAGGAAAGGACCGAGATCCTTTCACCGGGAGTGACTCCTTTAGCAATAACTGGCAGATGCTACAACCCTCGGTTTGTCTTTGATCGCTTCTATAGTTTCCGCTTTGCACAGTGATATATATGATATATCCCGCAGCTCATTCGACGAGGAAAGGGCCGACGATCCCTTCACCGGGAGTGACCCCTTTAGCAAAACTAGAAAAGCCTCGAAAACGATCCATTTAAAAACCATTTGATTCCGCAACGAGATCAAGTTCAAAGCGTTAAAGGTTTTCATAAAAACCATTCGCAACCCTCCGTCATTTTAGGAAGTTGAGTACTTAGTATTCGTGCTGTGTTTGTTGACCATAGTCAAGGCACAGTGTACGGTAGCTAAGTGATGTCTTCCTACACCGCTTATGATGCGATTAGTTAGGACAGTCGCGTGACTTTGTTGACCTTAGTTAAGGGTCATCTGGGTGGGTCTAATTAATCACGAAATGACGGGTAGAACTTGACTAGTACTTATGATTTGTTGACCATAGTTAAGGTCATAGGTGCTAGGGGTAAAAACCTTTATCGTGAGTTTCAAGTGTTGAAATTTGCAATGAGATTGCATACCTTCTATGTGATAGTTGGATCCCGATACCCACTGCGAGTAATTGTTACTCCTGGGAGAGTTTTGCACTTTGCAATTAGCCGATCAAGCAGGTGTCTAGAAAGGTGTCAACGGGGTTACGCCTCTGGGAAAACGAGCTTTACTGTAATTAGGTCCGTGCGAAAGCACGGGGAACCTCCCTCAAAGTACCGACACTGGCCTGGCTGAAAGATTGGCGAACTTATAGAGTGTAATTAATCCCGGCTAGTCTTTCCTTTTAAGGTTTGAAGGAAGATTTGATAAAAACAGTGGGAGCCATCCTGATTAGATAAAATATATAACCAATCTAATCTTGCAAGAGCGCACGCTGAGTGTTTTCTTCTCTCTCTCTCCTGGTAGCGACCATATCACGCCTTAATCAAGATAATAATATGGATGTATTGACCGAACCCGCTTGTTATACTGAGCTGGGGAACGTTGGTCCCGCTCCAACTTATAATTGTTATAAGACAGAGCAGGAAATAGGGGAATACCAGAATTCCTATGCCGCCCAAACGAAGAAAGTGCATATGATGCATCTCCTTCGGGTGTGTTCATTATAAAGAACTGTTTCTCAGTATCCTCTGAATCCTGGGTATTCGATACCGGATCAGGATCCCGGATATGTAATCTGTTACATAGGGCTACAAAAGGGTAGAAAAACTGAGAACGGGTGATAAGTTTCATGAGACAGAAAACGGGGCAAGTGTTGCAGCCAAGTCTGTTGGTCACTGTCACCCTGTATTACCAATACATTGATTCTGAACAAATGCTATTAGATACCGAACCTGATATACAAAATCATATCAGTCTCTTTATTAGTAAAGAAAGGATATAATTTTGTATTGTTGGATAATGTTTTGAACATTTCCTATATCAAAAGTTGATCGGTTCAGGCACGTTATCTAAAAGCATTGAAGTTCTAAATCAAACTACAGTTCCTAGTATACAGAACACACACAAGAGGAAGAGTTCAGAAATGAACGAATCCTTCTTAAGGCATTGTAGACTAGGTCACATCAATGCGACCCGACTGGCTGAAGTTACATTTTAGATGCATATTTAAATCAGTTTGAATTTACATCTTGTGAAACCTGCCAGTCATGTCACAAAGATTAGATGACCATAGCTCCGTTTACTGTAAACAGAGAAAGAGTTAGTAAACTCTTGGGACTGATACATGATGATGTATGTAAAGTCTCCTGTCTACACATGCCAGGACTGGTTCTTCATACTTCATTATATTCTCTGATAATCTCTCAAGATTCAGTCATATGTTCCTGTTGAAACATAAGTCCGAACCTTTTGAGATATTCACAGAATATAAGTTAGAAGTAGAGAACCAAAATACGGGTATAAGTATTATGTCCTATGATAAGATCAGGGAGGAGAATACTTGTGCATAGAATTCCTGGACTATTCTAAAGGAGAATGAGATTTTCTCTCAGTGTTACTCCTCTGAATACACCACAGTACAACGGTGTATCAGGGCGGAGCAATTGCATAATATTAGATATGGTGTGCTCTATGATGAGTATTACTGAGTTACCTATTTCCTTTTGGGGTTATGCACTTGAGAAGCTGCATACCTATTGAATTAGGTTTGAATCAAATCAGTGCCTACCACTCCATTTGAGATATGGTATGGGAAGAACCCATCTCTTAAGCGAGTTAAGATTTGGGGTTGTCCGGCCTATGTTTAAAGCAAAATCCGGACAAGATCGAGGCAGGATCAGTTCTGTAGAACTGGAAAGGTTCCAGCTATACAAAACTGCAGTTGATGATTTGACTGAACCATAAGATTCTATAGTTCCCGACGAACCTCAGCCTCTCCGCCGATCTAGTAGGGTTCCTCATCCGCCAGAGAGATACCTCGGTTTCTCGATGACAGTGGGAGCAAGGATTGCATCATGAGATGATGACCCAACTAGTTTCGAGTAGGCCATCGAGAGTAGGGACTCTGTAAGAATGGCTGGATGCTTAGTGATCTGAGATGGAATCCATGTACACCAGCAAAGTATGGACTTTAGCTGCTATATCTGAAGGGTTAAATCCCCATCAGGAGCAAGTATATCTTGAGAAGATTACTTGGTGTAGATGGAAAAGTTGAAACTTTCAAAGCTAGACTTGTTAAAGGTTTTCGTCATCGACCAGGCGTGGATAATGATGAAACCTTTTTCCAGTAGCTATGCTTAAGTCTATCCAGATCCTACTTACCACGGCTACATACCATGACTACGATATCTGGCGGTTGGGTGCCATGACTGCTTTTCTAAATACTGATTTAGAAGAGAACGTCTATAAGAACACAGCCAGAGGTCTTCGTAAACAGTGGGAGCAGCGGAAACGTGTGCAAGTTGCTTTACATAATGAAGCAGGCATCGCGGAGTTGGAACGTCTGTTTTGATGTGATAGTCAAAGTGTTTGACTTCATCAAAATGGTAGACGAACCTTGTATATACAAAAGGGTAGTAGAGAGTAAGGTGGTCATCTTCGTATTGTACGTAGACAACATACTCTTGATAGGAAAAGAGTTTCCTATACTACGATCGATCAATCACCTATTATCACAAGGATTCTCCAAATAGGATCAAAGTGATACCTCCTAAATCCTGAGTTTTCATCTATGAGATAGATGTAATTGGATGCAAGGATTCTCACTAGATGTAGTGAGATGGTATCAATCGATCCTGGGGAGAATCACTGGAAGTGTTCCAGGGTGATAAAGACGACTGAATGTCAGTCACAGGCACTGTCTTTACCCTCAGTAAAGGGACGGTATGTTGGAAGAGTTCCAAGCTAGATACCGTGGCAAACTAGACGATAAAGGCTGGTAACATCGCTATTAAAGATACTACCAAAGAGGCAGTTTGGGTGTATATTGGTTCATAAGATGAACTAGGTTCCTGCCATTGTATGACAATGGAAGTGTGGCTTTGGCCCTGGAACCCTGGTCCCATCAGTGACCCAGACATAATCTAAGGCAGCATCACCTGATCATGGAGATAGTTGATCTCCAGGGTGATCGAGGTTAGGAGAGTAGACTCAGAGGACAACACGGCGGATCCACTCACGAAGGCCTTTTCCCAGAGAGAGACTCATATGGGATGGTTGAGTATTAGATACTGCGACCACTGCTACAGATGGCCCTAGTGCAAGTGGGAGATTGTTAGTTATATGTATGCCCTAGAGGCCATTACTGTACATTGGATGTATATTGTAGTGGATGCTGGGACATATATAGATAGGACTTTCTTTCTTGACATGATAGTACGCTATCTGGTTGCTCTTTATCTTAACATGTATACTTTCTGTCTCTCTGATTACATGTTGATAAAGCCCTTAGGATGTGTACTCGACTTCCAGGACTATGATGCAGATCATACTAGTGGGGCCTGGGTAGTCAGTGAGTACATCCTTCATTGTTCCTAGTCGTAGGAATATCGAGACGGGGCATCGATATTCCAGAGTAGACTAGCGCATATCTTTTCGACCCATACGATGGGCGATGGATGATCCCATATCCATTGGTGTTTGACATCGGAGATGGTATGCGGGTGCTCAGTGGAGACTGGGTACACTGAACGGACTCGCCGAGAACTCCCAGATGGTATTATACCTCACGTCAGATGGTAGTTCTCTGGTGACACTGGTACAGCTTAGTCTGTTGACCCGAGATCGTCATAGAGTCTTGTGTGTCTCCCACTGTGCTTTGATTTCCACCCTACCACGGCTTTACTGAGTCATGCAAACAGGTGGTTTTTGGGTACAGTCCCGATTCACATGGAGGCAATGAGCGATAGGAGGGGATTCGTCTCTCCCGGTATTGGGGGTTGATGTTGCGCAATACACGACTGGCCATAACAGGAAATCCCGGGCCAGGGTTGCAGTGATATACTGGCAAGAGTTATCAGTAGTTTCACGAATGTTATGGAACTCAAGTCGGCATGACTTATCGAGCTATTGGGGTCTGACGTTTACCACCACTAGGCGAGATATGCGACATATCAGACGAACAGACCGGACTGTACGGTAAGTGTTACTGGTTGGATTCACAGGAGTGTGAGCGGGCTTGCTCGTCGATCTTCTGATCGCTCAATACCCGGGTGGCCGTTACGTTTAGCAGACCGCTTGCGGCTTGTGGGTGTTTGATATGATCATCATCTGCTGCCGGCGTATTGACGAGTCTTTAGAGTCTTACACAGAGGTTTCCTAGCTCAAGCGAAACGAAATAGGAGCGCATATGAGATATGTGCGGGACCGAGAATAATGCGTGTATGTGATACCGTATTCTATTCTCGCGATGAATGTATCGATTGGTTATATGAGATATAACCTAGTTGTCGAATCAAGGATTGATTCGATAAGCCGATACGTTGGATACTAGCCGGTTATATGCGACATGACCGGATCATTGAATCAAGTGTTGATTTAATGATTTAGTGTATAATTGTATATTTGATATATTACTTTGCATTAACTGGTATTGGTTCACTTTAAATGGATTTACTCACTTGTATTGCACATTTTATATGTGATATATTTTTTTGTGCACATGATTGTATCATGTTTGATAATACATTCTAGCTTGGTTTTGTGTAAAGTATTAAACCATGGTTAGTTAGTGGTTAGGGTATCATTTTATTTACTTATTCATTTATTTATTCTTTTTGTTTATTTTGGAAAAAGATAAAAGATAAAGAGAAAGATAAATGGTGGACTTGGTTTGGTTTTTGTTGAAGCTTCTTGAAGTCTTGAACAAGTCCACCATTCTTGTCTTTTCTTTAACCCTAACCACTCATCTAACTTTGGTTAAATCTCTACACTAAACCATGGTTGAGATTATGATAAGTATCATATTGTTTTTAATTTTTAAATGAGACTTATCATATCTTCTTCTTCTTCTTCATCTTCTTCAACATGAAGAAAGCTAGTGGCCATCAATGGCAACTAGTGAAATTGAGTGAGAAATCCAAATATAAAGTCTACCCACTTCCTATTTCTTCATCCTCTACCTCTTGCCAAGTTGTATAGGGTGTTTACTTCACAAGTTTTCAAAGCTTGGTGAAGTTGGAGCTTGTTCTTGTGATACTTCGACGTAGATCATCTTCGGCATCGAACCGACGATCAAGCCCGCCCATTCTTCGATGATGCCAACGCTAGAGTCGTGAGTTCGATTTGGACAGCGGAGGGAGATCATCGTGGAGCTTAGGAAGTGGTGGACCGGATCTACAAAGGTTGTAGCCCCTTTCCTTTAGATACATTTCCATTTACTTGCTTGCTTCGCCTATATATATCTAGTTAACGATCCGTTCTAGGTTTTCTCGGCACCGTAATTTTTAGAAATTTGCATGTTTGATCACTTGTGAGACTCCACTAGAGTGCCTAGGAATCCTACATGGACAATATACAATACTCTGTAAAAGTCCCCTGAGTCTGGTAACTCATTCACGGTGTGTCGTAGGTTGAAAACTGTACTTATGGTTAAGAAGAATTACACCGCTGTTCAATACTCCTTACCTAACCATCCACTGGTATAGGTAAATATCATAGACATAATTTCAAAAAGGTATGTCTCACTCTATAAAAACAGACGTACAGATATATCAATTTGAAATTGGTACATATTAACGGATATTCAAAACCAAATATTTGCCGTCCGGCAAACAACCCAGGTGAGTTCCTCAAATATCAGCAATTACAACGAATCCCGATATAATGAGGATGATCACCTAATTTCCAATAACTTACTCCCACTCATCATCTGTAAAACTATAAAGATGTGAGAATCATACCTGATAAATACATATCCTGGAGCAAATGTCTAATTGGGAAATCAGTTTTCTTTTAACAGTACACAGTGAAACTGAAACATTGAAATGTTTCGATAGGGTATCCTGGTATTCTTAGTAACGCCTCTTCCATTATCCAGATTCACAACTGTAACCGTATAATTCTTTGCCATTTCACCAAATCCCTTTATATGTCTTTAGTCATTACCTTCTGTACACCCCTTCAGGCCATATGGCTTTCTTCCTTCCCTACCGTTCGGCACCAGCCTATGGTTTGGAAGAAGACTATCCAATAAGCATAATGGGTGTACTGTCCTAATCCTAGGAGCACTCTCAATGCGAGAGAAGGTGAAGATAAAAGACAACTGAATAAACCTTATTCCTATTTCTCCTGAACCAGGATCCATCCCCGAACTGGAACAAGTTCCTTTCGAGTTCGTATATAACCATACGATGGATTATCTAATAAACTTGGGATCTTCGTAGTGATACGGAGTGTCCTGGAGAAATACAAAGGTGATCTAGGATTGGCGAAGAAATATTTGGTTTGGTCGTGAATAGCAGTCGCAATTTACTTTGCCCTCTTACTAATCCCTTTCTTTGTCTTAACTTAATACCTTCTGTACACCGTTTAGGCTAATTGGTTTTCTTCATTCCTTACCGTTCGGCACCGGCCTAAGGTTTGGAAGAAGACTATCCAATTTGCGTAATAGGTGTACTATCTCCTAAACCAAGGAGTACTCGCAACCAGAGAGAAGGTAAGAGGAAAAGACAACTGAATAGTCCTATTCATTTTCTCCAGAACCAGAAACCATCCTCGAATTCCTTCGAGTTCGTATATAACCATACGGTGGTTTTGTCCAATGGAAGTGGACGTTCGCAGTAATACGGGGTGTCCTGGAGAAAAGGGTAAAAGTAGGAGTGGCAATGAGGTTTGAAACTCTGACAATCCAAAAGCCAGTGTTAAGAAAGTTCGGTCAACTTGGTCACTGAGTCATAGTCTAGGGTCGGGTCAATGGTCGCTGCCAAAGAGAGAGAGAAAAGAAACACTCAGCGTGCACTCTAGCCTAGATCAGAATGGTTATCACTTTATCTAATCTGGAAACCTCCCACTGTAACGTCAAATTCTTCCCCAAACCTGAAAGAAGAATTAGCCGGGATCACCCGAGGAGTAAACCAACTCATCAGTGGGGATCGGGATCCAACTATCATCGCATGATAACGTGACGGAATCCGCTCACGTTATCACACTCCAGAAGGTATGCGCATATCTGGCAAGTTTCAGTTCTTTTGAAACTCCCGATGTGGATTTTTACCCCATGCTCTTATGACCTTGACTTTGGCCAACATATCATAAGTCACATGTCAAGTTCTACCCGTCATTATCCAGGTTAATTTGAACCCACCCGTACCTACCCTTGACTTTGGCCAAAATGGCAGTACGACTGTCCCAAACCAACGCATCTATCTATGCTGCATATGAATACCCAATAGCTACCAAACACTGTGCCTTGACTTTGGCCAACATACACAGCTTGAATACTATTGACTATCCATATGAAACGACGGAGGGCTACGATTGGTTTCTGGCGAAAACCTTTAACGTAATGAACTTGATATCGTTGAAGGAACTGATAGCCTTTTTTAAAATATAGTGACGAAAACCTTTGCTAAAGAGGTCACTCCCGGTGAAGGGATCTCGGCTCTTTCCCCGTAGAATGAGGTGCAGGATATTCCAACTGAATACCACGATGCAAAGCAAAAGTAATCGGCTATAGTGAAGTTATTGCCCTGACGCAAACTTTTGTCCAAGGGGCCACTCCCGGTGAAGGGATCTCGGCCCTTGCCTCGTCGACTGAGGAGCAGGATATTCCAACTGAATACCACTGTGCAAAACAAAAGAGAACTCCCTTGCAATAACAGCTTTTTTGAAAAAGTGTTCCAACAACATCAGAATAGGTTTGTTTAGCTTCCATTGATCCGAATCAATGCAGTCCCATCAATTGATCACACCACAAAAGAACGAAAATAATGATGTACGCATATGCCATCCGCATTCGCCACTGGGTCCCGTCATCACCCGTTAGGTTACTTAACTAACGACAGAGCGGGGACTGGACTAGCACGGATGCAAAACATATACAACATCTACTAGTATATATATAATATATAATTTTCGCTCAAGGCGTGATAAAATGCAACATCACAGAAATGTACAGCATCACTGAATAATACAGATATATGGGATCCCCGGGTTTCACAGAGCCGCTACTGAAACCCGACGTTCCCCTGGTCGTGTGGATAGCCTGTGCAATGAGATCCTAGACCCCTACGGGCGCGGCAAGTCACCCGCCAAAACCTGAAGCGAGGCAGCCCCCTTCAGCAACGTGAATGGACCATCCAGCACTTCACGGAATCCGGTAACTTAGGCACCCCTCCTGGGTCAACCTGTACCCCCTACGAGTGCGGCGAATAGCCCGCCAATTCTAGAGTAAAGCCCCCTTCTCTCAAAGCCATGAGATGCGGGCTTGTTGCCCTCTAGAACCCGGCTATCCGTGCACCCCTCCGCGGGGTAATCCTAGTACAGAAAGTAAAATATACATACAACGGGTACATCGACCGCAACCTGGTCGTGCCTCAAAAGAATAATACAAACAAGCAGTGACGACAGTCCACATATCGGATGCTTGCCCTGCAATATCAAATGTACATATAAAACAAAACTGTACTACCACTGCAACCAGGCTATCCCCCATGACCGATCCGCAACATCACAGCAAAACACAGAACATCAACGTGAATGTCACGTTCGCAAATCCGTCTAACCGGGCTATAGCAGTTAGACAGGATTTACCGATCGAGTGACATTCACGGTCGTAGATATACTGTAAATACTGTGACCTAACATGTTTAAAATATCCGATCGAACAAATTTATCAAAGTGGGCCCCAAGCAGTACTGTAGTACTTACAGAAAATCTGGGCCCAAAAAGAATGTCCCAAAACCCCTATTTCCAAGTATAAGACAATCTGGAAAAATTTGGTGCAGTGAGAAGCCTAAGTGGCGGCGGAACCACGGCCCAAGTATGGCTTTGGCCGCGGTTCCGCTGTGGGATGATGGATTCAGGCGACCAAATTTTACCATAATTCATATACTTCCCTGCACATCATTCTGCAACTACCTGAAAAAATTTTGGAGCAGAAAAAATTTCGACAGAAACACGATGCATTGGAAAATACGGTTTTTGGGGATTTTTGTTCGATCGAGTTCTAAACATACTAGAGCAAGCTAGGCATGGTTAATGGCGTGGCTCTGATACCAATGTAAGTCTGCTGCGGCGCCCCGGCCGTCGATCCGACGCCGGAAACGCTGAAACAAAAACTTTGCAAACTAGCAAACCGGCACCACCGCGCACTTTTAACACGGATCGGGCCATTAACCTAGCAACTAGAAAACTAAAATACGGGTAGAGATTTATACCAAGCGATCCGTGTCCTTCGGTCTTCGTCTCCACTCCGATCTCCTCGCGGAATCTCCGTCCGTCTCCTTCTCGTCGAAACGGGCACCACATCGCCAAAGTCTTTTATGAGCTCCCACCTCTGGACCGAGGCAACTCGGGCGCGAAGTTGGCTAGCCGACGCGTCCAAGATTTGCTGTAGACTAGAGTAGTAGCTTATCTCTGTTGCGCCACGGCAGCGCCCCGGCCGTCTTACTCGAGGCCAAATTGCGGAATCAAAATTTTTTCTTGCTCGGAAACCGGCGCTACCGCGGACAAAGAAAAACCCGGATCGTTTACCATTAACCTACGCTAGCTAACTAGATATGGGGTGAGAAGTATACCGAGTGATCCGAGTCCTCCGGTCTTCTCTTCATCATCCCGATCTCCCGCGGAAAGTCTTGGCTCCACATCGTCGCCTCCTCGCCGGAAAGGGCACCACATCGCCTTCGTCTTTTACGGGCTCCCGCCTCAATACCGAGGCAACTCGAGCATGAAGCCGGCAACTCGACATGCTCAAGATTTGCTGTAGAAAGTGTAGTGTAGAATACGCTTTGTCTCAATGGGGTTTTTGTTGCCATGATGGAGGAATCAAGGTGATATGAACTTGGGGATTTTTGAGGCAATGAAAAATGATATGAAACAATAATTTTCCCACACCCTCACCAAAAATGAAATGATCCATCATCCTCCAAAACAAGTGGCCGGCCTATCTCTTATGGAAATGGTGAAGGGAAAATCTAATACAAGGGAGGTGATGGTAGGAACAAAGAAAAGGTGACCACATCCAAGGTCAACAAAACATCAACCATACTCACATCCAATCAAAACCATACCCTTTCAATTCACATTTAAATCAAGTCAATGTGCAAGATATGAAAGCCATCATAATCAACACAATTGCATAAAACCCCTTCACAAAGTGTAATTTGCAAAACTGCAAATTACCCCCTCCATCGGAAAAGTCCGGCCGGAAAAGAACAAAGGAAAACCGGCCGGAACGGAATGCAAACTGGCAACTCCAGAAAACTGGTCCCGTAATAAATTACAGGAAAACCCCGACACTGTGCATACACACCCGCATCTGTATTCCGACCGGATACAGATGCAATGAGACAAAATCTACACTGTACTAAACTAGTACCGGCTTAAACCAAAACCGGCTAGTAAAATCCGTTCGATCCTGATCCGTGCAATACCGCACGTATCTGATCGAACCCTGCCATATAACTATACGGCCACTAGTACAAAACTGTCCGATCCTGATCCGTGCAATACCGCACGTATCTGATCGGACCCTGCCATATCTCCATACGGCCTCTACAGCGTTTCGCCCGAAAGCTTGAGTAACTGAAAGTGTGGTGGACTCTAAAGACTCGTCAATACTATGGCTGTGGATTTAACCACTGGCACGTCAGAGGTATAAGCCAATACGTGACGGGCCACCAGCTATTGACCAAAAGGGACGTCGATGAGGAAGCTCACCCCGACACCCTACTGAGCCTGTCAGTGACAATATCCGTACAGTCCGGTCCGTTCGTCTATGAGTATCGCATGGCGGGCCTAGGGGTTGGTAAAAGTCAGACCCCCAAAAGCGGTACAAGTCGTGTCGGAGCGTAGCCCAGAACGCCCTGAGATACTACTGGAATACCTACCAATAAATCTCCTGCCTCGGCCGAGGGCTTTGCGTAATGGCTCTCCTAGACACAGCGCGACCTCACCCCCAATACCGGGAGAGACGAACCCCTGCAGATCCGCTCACTGCCTCCATGTGGCTCGGGACTGCACCCAACTAAAACCTGTTTGCATGACTCCTTTGCGCCGTGGTAGGGTAGTAATCAAAGTACAGTGGGAACTCACACGAGACAAATGACGATCTCAGGTCGATGAACTAACCTGTACACATGTCACCAGGGAACTGCTATCTGACATCTGGTACAAGACCAACTAGCAGGTTCCCGGCGAGTCCTGTCCGGTGTACTCATAACCCAATGAGCACCTGTATACATCTTAGGTGAACCAACTGACACCAGTGGCTTGTGAGACCGGCCACCGCCCCTCGTCGGGGTCTCGACTGTATACACTAGTCTACTAATGGAGTATCGATGCCCAGTCTCGAAACTCCCACGACTAGGGACCTTTTAAGGATGTGCTTATGGACCCCAGCTCCCACGTATATGATCGCCATCATACTGCTGGTCGTCAAGCAAGAATCCTAGGGCCTCTATCAACGTGCAATAGCGACATGTCAGGTCACCTAAAGCAGTACACGATGATAAAGATAAACCAGATAGCATACTATCATCTCGAGTAAGACTGTCCTACCGGGATAGGTCCTCCCTCAATCATTGCAATCACGTGCCTGTGATCCAATAATTGACTCTGAGGGCACTAACTCCAACAATCTCCCACTTGCACTCAAGGCTAATTATTGCGATGTCGCATACTCACAGCCCGTGTGATACCGAACACCCAACTCCTCTACTAGTCAGTCTCACAAAACTCGTTTGCGAAACTATTGCGTTCGAGGAATAGCCTCAGTGAGTGGATCCGCTGTGATGTTTCTTTCTATGTCTCTCTATATCTCAAGTTCGCGGAGAAAGCCATCTCCCGAAATGAGCAATACCGGTCTTAGAATATGTCTGGATGTCTGATGGGACCTAGCTCATAAATGAACTCCAAATCCAAACTTCTTAGACTGTATCATCAACTGAAACTAATCAGTATCCTGCGCCATGCCGCCCTCAGTATTGCCTTGGACCACCTGTCCAAAATACTGCCCCTCGTCAGAGGGAGAACTATAACTCTGACAACCTCCTTGTCGTCCATGTCACCTTGGAAGCCAGGAGTGATAACCGTCTCCTATAAGAGGCAGCTGTTATCATATCCCTAGAACATTCACTTATGTTCTAAAACTGCTTCCTACTGTTTTTCCAGGATTGGATTAATATCAACTTATTGCATCTAGTGCAAGAACAACATCTGGTGTGGTACTTGACATCTCATGATTGACTCAATTGCCTAAGCAAGTGATCTGTCAATCATGCGTATCCCTCTCCCCTTTAGTCTGTAAGACACCTTTAGAGAGGGTGACTCCATTACCTGCAGGTACACTACCGTGCCAGGAGTCGTCCATTCTAAATACTCATAGAATGCTGTCAAGTTACCCTGATTGGGAAACCGCCCAAATCTAGATCTAAAACCATAGATCTAGTAACCAGTATGTCTGATATAATATCCAAGTCCCTTATGGAGAAACCACTGTGTGACGACCTAAGTATAACCGATCGTAGTATAGGAATATCACTTCCTACTACCTTCTCAACAGATCCATCCCCTATTCTGATGACGTCAAACCCATGACTGTCACATCAGAAACAGATGATCTAACTCCGCTATATCTGCTCTAGTCTATAAATAGACATAAGCCTGATGTCCACCAATGCTTCCGCTGCTCCCACTGACTACGACAACCCTCTGCCAGAGTCATATAGACGTGCATTTCTAAAGCTAATTTAGAACGACGCTATACTCATCCTCCTGCCGGGTCTCGCAGCCTGGAACAACAACAATGGCAAGTGTGGGTAAACAAGAACTTCCCTGTCACCGTCCTTGAGGCTACCGGAGTACCTCTCGGGTGCCTGAAGTTACCCACCTTATCTGCGGAGTGGCCAATGGAATGTCAAATCAGATTGAATCTTTAGGTTCCTTATCAAATCTTCAGTAATCGTTTGCGGTTCTGGAATCACTTCCAGTTCTACCATACTCCCACTTCTGTTTTTGAAAAAATCCATTTTTAATAAAACTGTGGCGAGTCTAGAACAATATTTCTATTGATCTGCCAGATGGTAGAAAGTCAACCCTCGTCATAGCCTGGGTCAACCCACAAACAGCCATTACAGAAACGTGCCTTGAGTTATCCGGAGTCTGGTTTTAAGCATATGCCGGACAACTCCCCGTACCTTAACAATGTTAAGATATGAACTGTTCTATATCCAATATAGAACCAGAGGCACTGATTTAATTGAACCAGATTCAAATCATGCAGCTGTCTCCAGTGCATGTCAACTAAATGGAAGGAGGCCGATCAGCGTTACTCAACTTAGGAATGCTTCCAATTATGAGTAACCTGAAAGAGAAGCAATTTCTCTTTATCATTACTATCAACTGAATATCATACACAAGTATCTACATCTTCAATCTCTTTGAAGAATCCCGATACTTGCTACACCTGGTACTCTACTCTATTCAAATACCTATAACTCCTCAAAACTTAGACCCTGTGTTTCCACGAAACAGCTGTCTAAAATCTAGAGAAGTCATAAGTAAACCGAATATAGTACGAGGACCAACCCCTCTGTCCTAATGGACACTGGACAACATACAATACTCTGTATAAGTCCGCTGAGTCTAACAACTCTTTCACTGCGCGTCGCAGGTTGAAAACTGTACTTATGGTTAAGAAGAATTACACCGCTGTTTAATGCTCCTTACCTAACCATCCACTGATATAGGTAAATGTCATCGACATAATATCAAAAGGTATATCTCACTCTATGAAAATAGACGTACAGATATATCAATTTGAAATTGGTGCTTAACCGCGGATATTCAAAACCAAATAATTGCCGTCCGGCAAACAACCCAGGTGACTTCCTTAAATATCACCGATTACAACGAATCCTGATATAATAAGGATGATCACCCAATTCCCAATAACTTACTCCCACTCACCATCTGTAAAACCATACAAATGTGTGAATCCAACCTGGTAAATACATACCCTGGAGTAAGTGTCTAATCGGGAAATCAGTTTTCTTTTAGCAGTACACAGTGAAACTGAAACATTGAAATGTTTCGATGGGGTATGCTGGTATTCCTAGTAATGCCTCTTCCATTATCCAGATTTACAACTGTAACCGTATAATTCTTTGCCATCTTTCTAAATCCCTTTCTGTGTCTTTAGTCATTACCTTCTGTACACCCCTTTAGGCCAAATGGTTTTCTTCCTTCCCTACCGTTCGGCACCAGCCTATGGTTTGGAAGAAGACTATCCAAAAAGCATAAAGGGTGTACTGTCCTAATCCTAGGAACACTCGCAATGCGAGAGAAGGTGAAGATAAAAGACACCTGAATGTACTTTATTCCTATTTCTCCTGAACCAGAATCCATCCCCGAACTGGAACAAGTTCCTTTCGAGTTCGTATATAACCATACGATGGAGTATCCAATAAAATGGGATCTTCGTAGTGATACGGAGTGTCCTGGAGAAATACAAAGGTGATTTAGAATTGGCGAAGAAATACTTGGTTTGGTCGTGAATATCAGTCGCAATTTACTTTGCCCTCCTACTAATCCCTTGCTTTGTCTTAACTTAATACCTTCTGCACACCATCGTTATGCTAATTGGTTTTCTTCATTCCCTACCGGTCGGCACCAGCCTAAGGTTTGGAAGAAGACTATCCAATTTGCGTAATAGGTGTACTATCTCCTAAACCAAGGAGTACTCGCAACCTGAGAGAAGGTGAAAAGAAAAGACAACTGAATAGTCCTATCCGTTTTCTCCAGAACGAGAAACCATCCTCGAAATCCTTCGAGTTCGTATATAACCATACAATGGTTTTGTCCAATGGAAGTGGACGTTCGTAGTAAAACGGGGTGTCCTGGAGAAAAGGGTAAAAGTAGGAGTGGCAATGAGGTCTGCAACTCTGACAATCCAAAAAGCCAGTGTTAAGAAGGTTCGGTCAACTTGGTCACTGAGTCATAGTCCAGGGTCGGGTCAATGGTCGCTGCCAAAGAGAGAGAGAAGAAACACTCAGCGTGCACTCTAACCTAGATCAGAATGGTTACCAATTTATCTAATCAGGAAACCTCCCACTGTACCTCAAATTCTCCTCCAAACCTGAAAGAAGAATTAGTCGGGATCACCCGAGGAGTAAACCAACTCATCAGTGGGAATCGGGATCCAACTATCATCGCATGATAACGTGACGGAATCCACTCACGTCACCACACTCCAGAAGGTATGCGCATACCTGGCAAGTTTCAGTTCTTTTGAAACTCCCGATGTGATTTTTACCCCTAGGACTCAAGTGACCTTGACGGAGTCAACAAATCAAAGAGTCCTAGTCAAGTTCATCCCGTCATTATCTGGATTGCATTAAACCCACCCGTACGTGCCCTTGACGGAGTCAACAAGGCCGCACGACTGTCCTAACCAATCCCTTTTATGCAACAAACAAGCACTACTTAGCTACCGTACACTACGCCTTGACGGAGTCAACAAACGCAGCACGAATACTAAATAATACTCATAAGAAATGACGGAGGGCTACGAATGGTTTTTGGCGAAAAACCTTTAACGTAAAGAACTTGATATCGTTGAAGGAACTGCATAGCCTTTTATAAAATATAATGACGAAAGCTTTTACTAAAGAGGTCACTCCCGGTGAAGGGATCTCGGCTCTTTCCCCGTAGAATGAGGTGCAGGATATTCCAACTGAATACCACGATGCAAAGCAAAAGTAATCGGCTATAGTGAAGTTAATGCCCTGACGCAAACTTCTGTCCAAGGGGTCACTCCCGATGAAGGGATCTCGGCCCTTGCCTCGTCGACTGAGGAGCAGGATATTCCAAATGAATACCACGATGCAAAACAAAAGTGAACGTCCTTGCAATAACAGCTTTTTGAAAAGTGTTCCAACAACATCAGAATAGGTTTGTTAATCTTGCATTGATCCGAATCAACGCAGTCCCATCAATTAATCACACCACAAAGAACGAAAATATACTGACGTACGTATATGCCATCCGCATTCGCCACTGGGTCCCGTCATCACCCGTTAGGTTAGCTAACTAACGGCAGAGCGGGGACTGGACTAGCGCGGATGTAAAGCATATACAACATCTACTTATATATATACCAATATATAGTATTTCGCTCAAGGCGTGAAAAAAATGCAACATCACAGAAATGTACAGCATCACAGAACAATACAGATATCTGGAAGCCCTGGGTTTCACAGAGCCGCTGCTGAAACCCGACGTTCCCCTGGTCGTGTGGATAGCCTGTGCAATGAAATCCTAGACCCCTACGGGCGCGGCAAGTCACCCGCCAAAACCTGAAGCGAGGCAGCCCCCTCCAGCACCGTGAATGGACCACCCAGCACTTCACGGAATCCGGTAACTTGGGCACCCCTCCTGGGTCAACCTGTACCCCCTACGAGTGCGGCGAATAGCCCGCCAATCCTGGACTGAAGCCCCCTCCGTCTCAATGCCATGAGATGCGGGCCCGTTGCCCTCCAGAACCCGGCTATCCGTGCACCCCTCCGCGGGGTAACCCTAGTACAGAAAGTAAAATATACATATACCGGGTACATCGACCGCAACCAGGTCGTGCCCCAAAAGAATAATACAAACTGGCAGTGACGGCAGTCCACATGTCGGACGCTCGCCCCGCAATATCAAATGTACATAATACCACAAAACAGTACTAGCATTGCATCCAGGCTATCCCCACGACCGATCCGCAACATCACAGCATAAACATAGAACATCAACGTGAAAGTCACGTTCGCAAATCCGTCTAACCGGGCTATAGCAGTTAGACCGGATTTACCGATCGAGTGACATTCACGGTCGCAGATATAATGTAAATACTGTGAAATAATGTGTTTAAAATATCCGATCAATCAAACAATTAACAAGTGGGCCCCCAACCAATACTGTAGCAGTCACAGAAAACCTGGGCCCAAATTTAATATCCCAAAAGCCCCAAAATCAAATGCAAGACAATCTGGAGAAAAATGGTACAGTTAATAATTTAAACGGCGGCGGAAGCGCGGCCAAAGCACTGCTTTGGCCGCTCTTCCGCGGTGAAATAATGGAATCAAGATACCAATTTTTCCCAGATCTCTTATATTTCCCTGCACATCATTCTACAACTACCTGAAAAATTTTTAGACTCAAAAAAAAATTCGACAGAAACTGATGTGAAGTAATATGCGGTTTTTGGGATTTCGGTCGATCGGAAATGCAAAACACATTAGAACAAGCTAGGTAAGGTTAATGGCGTGGCTCTGATACCATGTTGCGCCACGGCAGCGCCCCGGCCGTCTTACTCGAGGCCAAATTGCGGAATCAAAATTTTTTCTTGCTCGGAAACCGGCGCTACCGCGGACAAAGAAAAACCCGGATCGTTTACCATTAACCTACGCTAGCTAACTAGATATGGGGTGAGAAGTATACCGAGTGATCCGAGTCCTCCGGTCTTCTCTTCATCATCCCGATCTCCCGCGGAAAGTCTTGGCTCCACATCGTCGCCTCCTCGTCGGAAAGGGCACCACATCGCCTTCGTCTTTTACGGGCTCCCGCCTCAATACCGAGGCAACTCGAGCATGAAGCCGGCAACTCGACATGCTCAAGATTTGCTGTAGAAAGTGTAGTGTAGAATACGCTTTGTCTCAATGGGGTTTTTGTTGCCATGATGGAGGAATCAAGGTGATATGAACTTGGGGATTTTTGAGGCAATGAAAAATGATATGAAACAATAATTTTCCCACACCCTCACCAAAAATGAAATGATCCATCATCCTCCAAAACAAGTGGCCGGCCTATCTCTTCTGGAAATGGTGAAGGGAAAATCTAATACAAGGGAGGTGATGGTAGGAACAAAGAAAAGGTGACCACATCCAAGGTCAACAAAACATCAACCATACTCACATCCAATCAAAACCATACCCTTTCAATTCACATTTAAATCAAGTCAATGTGCAAGATATGAAAGCCATCATAATCAACACAATTGCATAAAACCCCTTCACAAAGTGTAATTTGCAAAACTGCAAATTACCCCCTCCATCGGAAAAGTCCGGCCGGAAAAGAACAAAGGAAAACCGGCCGGAACGGAATGCAAACTGGCAACTCCAGAAAACTGGTCCCGTAATAAATTACAGGAAAACCCCGACACTGTGCATACACACCCGCATCTGTATTCCGACCGGATACAGATGCAATGAGACAAAATCTACACTGTACTAAACTAGTACCGGCTTAAACCAAAACCGGCTAGTAAAATCCGTTCGATCCTGATCCGTGCAATACCGCACGTATCTGATCGAACCCTGCCATATAACTATACGGCCACTAGTACAAAACTGTCCGATCCTGATCCGTGCAATACCGCACGTATCTGATCGGACCCTGCCATATCTCCATACGGCCTCTACAGCGTTTCGCCCGAAAGCTTGAGTAACTGAAAGTGTGGTGGACTCTAAAGACTCGTCAATACTATGGCTGTGGATTTAACCACTGGCACGTCAGAGGTATAAGCCAATACGTGACGGGCCACCAGCTATTGACCAAAAGGGACGTCGATGAGGAAGCTCACCCCGACACCCTACTGAGCCTGTCAGTGACAATATCCGTACAGTCCGGTCCGTTCGTCTATGAGTATCGCATGGCGGGCCTAGGGGGTTGGTAAAAGTCAGACCCCCAAAAGCGGTACAAGTCGTGTCGGAGCGTAGCCCAGAACGCCCTGAGATACTACTGGAATACCTACCAGTAAATCTCCTGCCTCGGCCGAGGGCTTTGCGTAATGGCTCTCCTAGACACAGCGCGACCTCACCCCCAATACCGGGAGAGACGAACCCCTGCAGATCCGCTCACTGCCTCCATGTGGCTCGGGACTGCACCCAACTAAAACCTGTTTGCACGACTCCTTTGAGCCGTGGTAGGGTAGTAATCAAAGTACAGTGGGAACTCACACGAGACAAATGACGATCTCAGGTCGATGAACTAACCTGTACACATGTCACCAGGGAACTGCTATCTGACATCTGGTACAAGACCAACTAGCAGGTTCCCGGCGAGTCATGTCCGGTGTACTCATAACCCAATGAGCACCTGTATACATCTTAGGTGAACCAACTGACACCAGTGGCTTGTGAGACCGGCCACCGCCCCTCGTCGGGGTCTCGACTGTATACACTAGTCTACTAATGGAGTATCGATGCCCAGTCTCGAAACTCCCACGACTAGGGACCTTTTAAGGATGTGCTTATGGACCCCAGCTCCCACGTATATGATCGCCATCATACTGCTGGTCGTCAAGCAAGAATCCTAGGGCCTCTATCAACGTGCAATAGCGACATGTCAGGTCACCTAAAGCAGTACACGATGATAAAGATAAACCAGATAGCATACTATCATCTCGAGTAAGACTGTCCTACCGGGATAGGTCCTCCCTCAATCATTGCAATCACGTGCCTGTGATCCAATAATTGACTCTGAGGGCACTAACTCCAACAATCTCTTTGTGGTATGTGAAGTTGCCATGGAAGGATGGAGGTAGGAATGAGGTTAAGGAAAAATGGTGCTTTCATTTTTCCTTACAAGAAAATGAGATGAAGAATCATGCTACCACTCCAAAAAGAAACTCTCTCATATCCCTCTCAAATTGTGGCCGGCCCCCTTAAAAGAATGGTGGGGAAAAAAGAAAATCCCCCTCCATGAGAAGAAAAAGAATAATCTAATATAAAATGGTCACACCCATTTCATATCCAAATCAACTTCACCATCCAACTCAATCCTATCATAATAAAAGCAAGTGAAGAGATGAAAATGGAATCTCATGATTATGAAGGAACAAATGCAATAAACCCCTCCACAAAAGGTAATTTGCACAATTGCAAATTACCCCCTCCATCGAATGTCCGGCCGTGAAGGAACAAAGAAAAACCGGCCGGAACGGAATGCAAACTGGCAACTTCAGAAAACTGATCCCGTAATAAATTACAGGAAAAACCCCGCTACTGCAAATACATGCCCAGATTTGTATTCCCACTGAACACAAATGCAAAGAGACAAAACTACACTATCTAATACTAGGATCCGAATTAAGCCAAAGCCGGCTAGTAAAATCCGTCCGACCACGATCCGTGCAATACCGCACGTATCTGATCGAACCCTGCCATATCTCCATACGGCCACTACAGCGTTTCGCCCGAAACTTGAGTAACTGTGTGTGTGGTGGACTCTAAAGGCTCGTCAATACAATGGCTGTGGATTTAACCACTAGCACGTCAGAGGTATAAGCCAATACGTGACGGGCTACCTGTAGGGTTCCTAGGCACTCTAGTGAGGTCTCACAAGGCATCGAACATGCCAATTTAAAAAAAAAATGGTGCCGAGAAACCCTTGACTACGGATCGTTCCTAGAAATCTAGGCGAAAAGTAAACTAGTTAACACTTAACTACAAGGATATGGAAATTACAACCTTTGTAGATCCGGATATCCGCCTCCATGGCTCCGCAACGAAGTCTCCTCGCTGTCCTTGTCAAACCCCGGGCTCTAGCGTCGGCTTCATCGGAGAATGAACGGGCTTGGTCATCGACGACGATGCCGAAGATGATCTACGTCGAGGCATCGCTAGATCAAGCTCTCTACTTCACAAAGTGATGAAACTTGTGAAGGAAACACACTCTACTACTTGGCAAGAGGTAGAGGATGATGAAATAGGAGGTGGGTTCTCTTTAGAATTGGATTTCTCACTCTCAAGCTCAAGTTGCCATTGATGGCCTCAAGGTTTCAAACTTGAAGATGAAGAAGAAGATGAGCTAGAAAAATGATAAGTCCTTTTAAAATAAAAAGAAAAAGGAATACTTATCATAATTCTTACTAGAGTTAAGTGTAGAGAATAGACCATGGTTAATGGATGGGTTAGGGTTAAGCATGAGTCAAAGCTTCATGAAGCTTCAACTAAAAGACAAAGAAAGCCACCATTCTTTTATTTAAATCATTTCCAAATAAATAAAAGAACAAATAAATAAATGAATATGCAAAACCCTAATCAACACTTAACCATGGTATTAATTCTTTACACTTAACTAAATAATCAAGTATCATCAAACATGATACAAGTATGTGCACGAAAATATATCACATATACAACTTGCACATCAAGTGAGAAAATCCATATAAAGTGAACCAATACTAGTTAATGCAAAATAATATATCAAATATATAATTATACATTAAATCATTAAATCAACATTTGATTCAATGATCCGGTCATGTCGCACATAACCGACTAGTATTCAATGTATCGATTTATCGAATGAATGATTTGATAACTAGGTCATATCGAATATAACCAATCGAAACATTTATCGCGAGAATGAAATGCGGTATCACATACACGCATTATTCTCGGTCCTGCACATATCTCATATGCGCTCCTATTTCGTTTCGCTTGAGCTAGGAAACCTCTGTGTAGGACTCTAAAGACTCGTCAATACGCCGGTAGCAGATGATGATCATATCAAGCATCCACAAGCTGCAAGCGGTCTGCTAAACGTAACGGCCATCCGGGTATTGAGTGATCAGAAGATCGACGAGCTATCCCGCTCACACTCCTGTGAATCCAACCAGTAACACTTACCGTACAGTCCGGTCTCTTCATCTGATATGTCGCATATCAAGTCTAGGGGTGGTAAACGTCAGACCCCAATAACCCGATAAGTCGTGCCGATGTGAGGCTCGTAACGGGTCGCGAAACTACTGGTAACACTTACCAGCAAATCTCTGATCAGCCCTGGCCAGGGACTTCCCTGTTACGGCCAATCGAGCACAGCGCAACATCAACCCCCAATACCTGGAGAGACGAAACCCCTCCTATCGCTCATTGCCTCCATGTGACTCGGGACTGTACCCAAAGACCACCGTTTTGCACGCCCTCATGGACGTGGTAAGGTGGAGATCAAAGCACAGTGGGAATCACATAAGACTCTATGACGATCTCGGGTCTACAGACTAACCTGTACAAGTGTCACCTGAGAACTGCAATCTGACGTGAGGTATAATACCATCTGGGAGTTCTCGGCGAGTCCGTCCAGTGTACTCAGTCTCCACTGAGCACCCGTATACCATCTCTGATGTCAAACACCAATGGATATGGGATCATCCATCGCCCATCACATGGGTCTAGAAGCGTATACGCTAGTCTACTCTGGTATATCGATGCCCCGTCTCGATACACCCACGACTAGGGACTTTGAAGGATGTACTTATGGACTACCATGTCCCCACTAGTATGATCTGCATCATAGTCCAGGTAGTCAAGTACAAATCCTAAGGGCTTTACCAACATGTAACTATAAGACAGTATAAAGAGACTAGTGTACATGTTAAGATAAAGGGCAACCAGATAGCATACTATCATGTCGAGCAAGAAAGTCATCTCTATATATGTCCAAGCATCCAATATAATATACATCATCTGTACAATACTGGCCTCTAGGGCATACATACAACTAACAATCTCCCACTTGCACTAGGGCCAGCTGCTGTAGTATCGCATACCGAGCATCCCGAAGAGTCTCTCAAACTGTATCTGTGGAATGTCCTTCGTGAGTGGATCCGCAGTGTTGTCCTTCGTGTCAACCCTCCTGACCTCGATCTCCCGGCGATCAACTATCTCCCGGATCAGGTGATACCGCCTCAGAATATGCCTGGATCGCTGATGGGACCTGGGTTCCTTGGCCAAAGCCACTGCTCCATTATTATCGCAATACAAAGGTATTGGATGCTCAATGGATGGAACCACACCAAGTTCAGTAATGAACTTCTTGATCCAGGCAGCTTCTTTAGCAGCATCGTTGGCAGCGATGTATTCAGCCTCCATCGTCGAGTCTGCCACGGTTTCCTGCTTGGAACTCTTCCAGCTAACCGCCCCTCCGTAAAGGGTAAAGACAAAACCCGACTGCGACTTAGAGTCGTCCTTATCACTCTGGAAGCTGGAATCGGTAAAGGACTCCACTTGGAGTTCTCCGTTACCATACACCAAGAACATATCTCTAGTCCTTCACAAGTACTTGAGAATGCTCTTCACAGTTGTCCAGTGACTCTCTCCAGGATCAGCTTGATACCTGCTCACTATACTTAGTGAGTATACTACATCGGGTCTGGTACATAGCATCGCATACATGATAGAGCCTACTGCCGAAGCATAGGGTATCCCTTGCATGCGAGCTCTCTCCAAATCAGTCTTGGGAGACATCTCTTTGGAGAGAGTGACTCCAGAGATCGTGGGCAAGTTCCCACGCTTGGACTCTTCCATACTAAACCTCTTTAGTATGGTGTCAATGTACCTGGATTGGGACAATCCCAAAATCCGTTTGGATCTATCTCTATAGATCCTAATTCCCAATATGCAAGAGGCATCACCAAGATCTTTCATTGAGAATATTTGTGATAAGAAGAGCTTGACCGCTTGCAGCATAGGAATATCATTTCCTATCAAGAGTATGTCGTCCACATACAATACGAGGAAGACAATCTTACTCTCTGCCACCTTCTTGTAGATACAAGGTTCATCTGGATTTTTGACGAAATCAAACTCTTTGATAACGACATCAAAGCAGATGTTCCAACTCCGCGATGCTTGCTTTAATCCATAAATGGATTTAAACAGCATGCACACCTTCCCGCTGCTCCCACTGTCTACGAAGCCCTCTGGCTGAGTCAGGTACACGCACTCTTCTAAATCACCATTTAGAAAGGCGGTCTTAACATCCATTTGCCAGATCTCGTAATCATGATAAGAAGCGATGGCAAGCATGATCCGGATGGATTTAAGCATAGCCACTGGAGAAAAGGTCTCGTCATAGTCCACACCTAGTCTTTGACGAAAACCCTTTGCTACAAGTCTAGCTTTGAAAGTCTCCACTTTCCCATCTACACCAAGTTTCTTCTTGAAGATCCACTTGCTCCCAATGGGTTTTACCCCTTCAGGAGCAACGTCCAAAGTCCATACTTTGTTGGTGTACATGGATTCCATCTCGGACCGCATAGCATCCAGCCATTTCACCGAGTCCCTACTCGTGATGGCCTGCTCGAAGCTAGTTGGGTCTTCATCCTCCATGATGCAATCCTCGCTCCCACCATCCATGAGAAAACCGTAGTATCTCTCAGGTTGGCGAGGAACCCTACTAGATCGGCGGAGAGGCCGGGGTTCATTGGGAGCTACTGAATCCTCTTGTTCCACTAAATCTTCAGTTTGAGTTTGTGTAGCCGGAATTTCTTCCAGTTCTACCTGCTCGCCACTAATTTCTTTTGCAAGAAATTTCTTTTGCAAGAAATTCCTTTTCCAAAAAGGTGGCATGTCGAGAAACAAACACTTTTTGTTCCTCTGTATGGTAGAAAAGATATCCATGTGAATGTTTGGGATATCCCACAAACTTGCATAGAACTGACCGTGCCTCGAGTTTGTCCGGATTTTGCTTTTTGACATAGGCCGGGCAACCCCATATCTTAACTCGTTTAAGACATGGTCTCTTCCCACTCCATATCTCATATGGTGTGGTAGGTACAGATTTAGATGGAACTTGATTCAATAGGTATGCTGCTGTTTCCAGCGCATATCCCCAGAAGGAAATAGGTAACTCAGCTGTGCTCATCATAGAGCGCACCATATCTAATAGGGTGCGGTTCCTCCGTTCTGATACACCGTTGTGCTGTGGTGTATATGGAGGAGTCAGCTGAGAGAGAATCCCATTCTCTTTTAGGAAGTCCAGGAATTCATTGCTCAAGTATTCCCCTCCTCGATCAGATCGTAGGATTTTAATACTTTTTCCGGTTTGGTTCTCGACTTCTTGTTTATATTCTCTAAATTTCTCAAAAGCTTCTGATTTGTGTTTCATCAGGAACACATATCCGAATCTAGAGAGATCGTCAGTGAATGTAATGAAGTACGAAGAACCATCCCTGGCATGTGTAGACATAGGACCGCATACATCACTATGTATCAGTCCTAAGAGTTCGGTAACTCTTTCTCCGTGTCCCGTAAACGGAGTTTTGGTCATCTTGCCTTTGAGACATGATTGGCAAGTGTCATAAGATGAAAATTCAAACGGATTTAAATATCCATCTTTATGCAACTTAGCTAGTCGTGTCGCATTGATGTGACCCAGTCTACAATGCCACAAGAAGGATTCGTTGAGTTCAGAACTCTTCCTCTTGTGTGTGTTTGTTATGCTCAGAACTGTTGATTGATTTAGAACATAAATGCCATTGCATAACGTGCCTGATCCAACCAACTTTTGGTTATGGAAAATGTTCATAACACTGTCCTGTAATACAAAATTATATCCCTCTTTACTTAATAAAGAAACCGATATAATGTTGCATATCAGGTTCGGTATGTAATAGCATTCGTTCAGAACCAATGTATTACCAGTTGGTAATACAAGGTGATATTCCCCGACAGTCTTAGCTGCAATAATTGCACCATTTCCAACTCTAATGTCTTTATCACCTTCTCCAAGTTCTCTACCTTTCTTAAGCCCATGTAACTGATTACATATATGGGATCCTGACCCGGTATCCAATACCCAGGACGTAGAGCAAATGGAGAAACAGTTCTCAGTAACGAACACACCCGAAGAAAATGCATCAGCATGTACTTTCTTCATTCGGGTGGCATGGGAATCCTGGTATTCCCCTGTATCCTGTTCATTCCTATAACTCTTATAAGAATGAAGGGAACCAACGTTCCCCAGCACAGTATAACAAGCGGGTTCGGTCAATACCTCCATATTATTATCTTTATTAGGGCATGAAATGGTCGCTACCTGGAGAGAGAGAGAAGAAAACACTTTAGCGTATGCTCGTGCAAGATCAGATTTGTTATTATCTTATCTAATCAGGATGGCTCCCACTGCTTTTTATCAAATCTTCCTTCAAACCCTAAAAGGAAAGACTAGCCGGGATTAATTACACACTACAAGTTCGCCAATCTTTCAGCCAGGCCAGTGTCGGTACTTTGAGGGAGGTCCCCCGTGCTTTCGCACGAACCTAATTAATGTAAACCTCGTTTTCCCAGAGGCGTAACCCCGTTGACACCTACTTGATCAGCTAATTGCAATGTGTAAAACTCTCCCAGGAGTAACTCTTACTCGCAGTGGGTATCGGGATCCAACTATCTCATAGAAGGTATGCAATCTCATTACAAATTTCAACACTTGAAATTCCCGATAATCTTTTGCCCCTAGCGTCCTATGACCTTGTCAAAGGCCAACAAATCATAGCATGCTAGTCAAGTTCAACCCGTCATTTCTTGATTGAATCAAACCCACCCGCACGGCCCTTGACAAAGGCCAACAAGGTCGCACGACTACCCTGAAACAATCTGCATCATATGCATAAGCAGATAATCACTATTCAGCTACCGCACACTACGCCTTGACAAAGGCCAACAAACGCAGCACGAATACTAAACAGTTCTTATCTGAAATGACGGAGGGCTACGACAGGTTTTTCTGAAAACCTATTGCGTAATGAACTTGATATCGTTGTAGAATCAAATGAAGTTTTAAAATGGAGTGATTTTGAGGCTTTTCTAGTTTTGCTAAAGGGGTCACTCCCGGTGAAGGGATCGTCGGCCCTTTCCTCGTCGAATGAGGTGCGGGATATATCATATATATCACTGTGCAAAGAAGAAACTATAAAAGCAATCAAAAACAAACCGAGTGTGTAGTATCTGCCAGTTATTGCTAAAGGAGTCACTCCCAGTGAAGGGAACTCGGTCCTTTCCTCATCGAATAAGGTGCAGGGTATATCATATATACCGCTATGCAAAGCAAGAACTGTAGCTACCTGTTTTATTTTAAAATTCGATTCCACAACATCTTTGGTTTCTTTCTTTCATTAATCACATTAATGAAGTCCCATCATTTAATTACCTAAACATCACAGATAGATATGACGTACGCTTATGCCATCCGCATTCGCCTCGATGTCCCCTCGTGCACCGTTAGGTTAGGTAACTAACGACAGAGCAGGGCAGGGCTAGTGCGGGTGCAAAACATAAGTAACGTCTATATAATATATCATATATACTATATACTATATCCATCACAGAGTCACAACACAGATATCGCAGCAGAATAAACATATGAAATATTGGATATACTAGGACGTCCGTGTTTTCAACACGAGCCAGTATAAAACACGGATTCCACGGTCGTGATGAATAGCCAATCCCACACCCCTAGACCCCTACGAGAGCGGCAAGCAACCCTGCCAATTCTAGGGTTAGGAGACCCGGACTCGACTCCTCGAGTTGGTCTCCCACTGGACCCCAGAACCCGGTTACTTGTGCTCCCCTCCTTGGGTCTATCCTAATGAGGAAAAGTAAATAATATACAAAAGGTGACAACTTCCGCTACCTGGAAGTGCCCCAAATAAAAGAATATTACATACAAGTTTTTACATGAATGAAAATGAAAAACACTCATCTCACATAAAAACCCCTGGCTATTCGAACACGACGATTCAATATAACATATCCAGCAACACATAACATCACATGTCATCAACGTAAGTAAGTATGCATACCCCAATTGTCGTTGACGTATAGCAACGAAACCGGCGATATGAACATACTACACTTACGGTCACAGAAAAGAAAGTGTAAAACTACAACAACTGGAATCCGCAACTACTTTAGACATCACATGCCTAATCAAATGAAATACTTAGACATCACATGCCTAACAGTTATAAATCCCGCATTTTAGTTTCATTATCGAAAACACTTTTCAATATAAAGTGAAACTAAACCGCTAGATTTATAACATTCATTCAGTTATCACATAACTGTTTGTGAATTCCAATTATTGTATCACATTCCAGATAAACAGAAAATGTTAAACTTTCCGATCGAACAGTCGAATACCCAAGTTTTCCCGATACAGCTCAACACATGAAATAAGTCTAACAACATTCAGTTCGTGCCTCAGTACCGACGGTCCAGCCGTAGAAGGGTCAAGCCAACCCCTCACATGCGGCACGCCGTACTGCCCCAAACCCGAAGGTTCAAAAGGTAGTTCAAGACGGTCACATAATCGAGTTAAGGTTTGTTGTCTTCTAGAGGGTCCATCGCGTTACTTGCACTACTTAGAACGTCGTTAAACTACGGAAAAATCCAACACTTGGAAATTTCCCGACAGGGGAAAAATTGGGTATTTATATCCGGTCGAACTTTTTAACATATTCTAAAATTATCCGGAAATACACAAAAGACGAAATTTGATAATCCGGTCGAAACACTGATTCCCAATAGTACCCCAGAATACTCTTCTGTAGAGTCACAATAAAAATGTCCCAGAAAATATAGCATTATATTTTATGAGTTACTGTGCAGAAATTATCAGCCAAAGGAACAGTACGGCCGCGGAACCGCCGCAGCATGCATAGCACGTGCCGCGGTTCCGCGGTGGAAAAGTTGATTCAGGCCCTCGAATTTCACAGTAATTCACATAACACCCTGCTTGATTTTCTGCATATTTTTAATTGACAAAAATCCCAAATTTTAGAAAAAGTCCAGAGAGCATTTTAGCGTTTTGGGTTTCGGTTCGATCGGGTTTCAAACGTCGTCTAGACTTCGCCTAAGGCTCTAGCTAGGCTCTGATACCACTGTAGGGGTCCTAGACACTCTAGTGAGGTCTCACAAGGCATCGAACATGCCAATTTAAAAAAAAATGGTGCCGAGAAACACTAGACTACGGATCGTTGCTAGAAATCTAGGCGAAAAGTAAACTAGTTAACACTTAACTACAAGGATATGGAAATTACAACCTTTGTAGATTCGGATATCCACCTCCACGGCTCCGCAACGAAGTCTCCTCGCTGTACTTGTCGAACCCCGGGCTCTAGCGTCGGCTTCATCGGAGAATGAACGGGCTTGGTCATCGACGACGATGCCGAAGATGATCTACATCGAGGCATCGCTAGATCAAGCTCTCTACTTCACAAAGTGATGAAACTTGTGAAGGAAACACACTCTACTACTTGGCAAGAGGTAGAGGATGAAGAAATAGGAGGTGGGTTCTCTTTAGAATTGGATTTCTCACTCTCAAGCTCAAGTTGCCATTGATGGCCTCAAGGTTTCAAACTTGAAGATGAAGAAGAAGATGAGCTAGAAAAATGATAAGTCCTTTTAAAATAAAAATAAAAAGGAATACATATCATAATTCTTACTAGGGTTAAGTGTAGAGAATAGACCATGGTTAATGGATGGGTTAGGGTTAAGCATGAGTCAAAGCTTCATGAAGCTTCAACTAAAAGACAAAGAAAGCCACCATTCTTTTTTTTAAATCATTTCCAAATAAATAAAAGAACAAATAAATAAATGAATATGCAAAACCCTAATCAACACTTAATCATGGTATTAATTCTTTACACTTAACTAAATAATCAAGTATCATCAAACATGATACAAGTATGTGCACGAAAATATATCACATATACAACTTGCACATCAAGTGAGAAAATCCATATAAAGTGAACCAATACTAGTTAATGCAAAGTAATATATCAAATATATAATTATACATTAAATCATTAAATCAACATTTGATTCAATGATCCGGTCATGTCGCACATAACCGACTAGTATTCAATGTATCGATTTATCGAATGAATGATTCGATAACTAGGTCATATCGAATATAACCAATCGAAACATTTATCGCGAGAATGAAATGCGGTATCACATACACGCATTATTCTCGGTCCTGCACATATCTCATATGCGCTCCTATTTCGTTTCGCTTGAGCCAGGAAACCTCTGTGTAGGACTCTAAAGACTCGTCAATACGCCGGTAGCAGATGATGATCATATCAAGCATCCACAAGCCGCAAGCGGTCTGCTAAACGTAACGACCATCCGGGTATTGAGCGATCAGAAGATCGACGAGCTAGCCCGCTCACACTCCTGTGAATCCAACCAGTAACACTTACCGTACAGTCCGGTCTCTTCGTCTGATATGTCGCATATCAAGTCTAGGGGTGGTAAACGTTAGACCCCAATAACCCGATAAGTCGTGCCGATGTGAGGCTCATAACGGGTCGAGAAACTACTGGTAACACTTACCAGCAAATCTCTGATCAGCCCTGGCCAGGGACTTCCCTGTTACGGCCAATCGAGCACAGCGCAACATCAACCCCCAATACCGGGAGAGACGAAACCCCTCCTATCGCTCATTGCCTCCATGTGACTCGGGACTGTACCCAAAGACCACCGTTTTGCATGCCCTCATGGACGTGGTAAGGTGGAGATCAAAGCACAGTGGGAATCACACAAGACTCTATGACGATCTCGGGTCTACAGACTAACCTGTACAAGTGTCACCTGAGAACTGCCATCTGACGTGAGGTATAATACCATCTGGGAGTTCTCGGCGAGTCCGTCCAGTGTACTCAGTCTCCACTGAGCACCCGTATACCATCTCTGATGTCAAACACCAATGGATATGGGATCATCCATCGCCCATCACATGGGTCGAGAAGCGTATACGCTAGTCTACTCTGGTATATCGATGCCCCGTCTCAATACACCCACGACTAGGGACTTTGAAGGATGTACTTATGGACTACCATGTCCCTACTAGTATGATCTGCATCATAGTCCAGGTAGTCAAGTACAAATCCTAAGGGCTTTACCAACATGTAACTATAAGACGGTATAAAGAGACTAGTGTACATGTTAAGATAAAGAGCAACCAGATAGCATACTATCATGTCGAGCAAGAAAGTCATCTCTATATATGTCCAAGCATCCAATATAATATACATCATCTGTACAATACTGGCCTCTAGGGCATACATACAACTAACACTACCAGGTATTGACCAAAAGGGACGTCGATGAGCGAACTTATCCTGACACCCTACTGAGCCTGTCAGTGACAATATCCGTACAGTCCGGTCCGTTCGTCTATAAGTATCGCATGGCGGGCCTAGGGGGTTGGTAAAAGTCAGACCCCCAAAAGCGGTACAAGACATGTCGGAGTGCAGCCCAGAACACCCTGAGATACTACAGAAATACCTACCAGCAAATCTCCTGCCTTGGCCAAGGACTTTTCATGTTCTGGCTCTCTTAGAAACAGCGCGACCTCACCCCCAATACCGGGAGAGACGAACCCCTGCAGATCCGCTCACTGCCTCCATGTGGCTCGGGACTGTACCCAACTAAAACCTGTTTGCACGACTCCTTTGAGCTGTGGTAGGGTAGTAATCAAAGCACAGTGGGAACTCACACGAGACAAATGACGATCTCAGGTCGATGAACTAACCTGTACACATGTCACCAGGGAACTGCTATCTGACGTCTGGTATAATCCCAACTAGCAGGTTCCCCACGAGTCCTGTCCGGTGTACTCATAACCCAATGAGCACCTGTATACATCTTAGGTGAACCAACTAACACCAGTGGCTTGTGAGACCAGCCACCGTCCCTCGTCGGGGTCTCGACTGTATACACTAGTCTACTCTGGAGAATCGATGCCCTGTCTCGAAACTCCCACGACTAAGGACCTTTTAAGGATGTGCTTATAGACTCCAGCTCTCACTTATATGATCGCCCTCATACTGCTGGTAGTCAAGCAAGAATCCTAGGGGCTCTATCAACGTGCAATAGAGACTCGTAAGGTCACCTAAAGCAGTACACGATGATAAAAGTAAACCAGATAGCATACTATTATCTTGAGTAAGACTGTTCTACCGGGATAGGTCCTCCCTCAATCATCGCAATCACGTGCCTGTGATCCAATAATTGACTCTGAGGGCACTATCTCCAACAACTACAACTACATGAATCAAAGCATAACAACATAATCCTGAGTGTGGGATAATATAATTTAAAATCTCATGCAAAATCATCAGCATGGAAAAACACCAGTGTCCCTTTCTGACACATCAAATCCCAAATCCTCAGGCACCGCATCCTCCGACCGGCCCTCACATCCTGTAACTCTCATAGAATCTTAGTGTCTATCATCGACACCCGAAACATCATGAAAGCATATCCCTGTATGTGTATGTATATAAATATAAGTATGAGGATATCAACCCCATATGTCCACCGACTATACGTAAAAATCATGGAAACCTGAGTGTCTAACACCGACACTCGAAACATCATGAAACCCGTGTCTAGCATCGACACGTAAATCCTCATAACTCAGGCGCTGTCTGTAGGATTACTAGGCACTCTAATAAGGTTCTACAACGCATTAACCATGCCCGTTTACAATTTTAGCCGTGCCGAATAACCCTAAACAAGATCGTTGCTAGAGAATTATGGTTTCATATGCAAGTAAAATATATTTACGACTAAGTGAATACGAAATACAACCTTTGTAGATCGGTCCTTCACACTTTTAGCTCCTTGTTGAAGTCCCTTCGCTGCGATCGTGGTTCTCCCGGTCTCTTGCATGGCTTCACGAGGCGAAAGACGCGTCCTTGCTTGAAGTCTTCGAGGCCGAAGATGATCTACGTCGAGAGGATGCCAACTCAAGCTTCTACTTCACTAACTTGAGAATTAGTGAAGCTAACACCCTAAACTAAAGTGCTAGTCTAGTAGAGGATGGAGAAATAGGAAGTGGGTTCTCTTTAGAATTTTATTTCTCACAATCTTCCTCACTTTGGATCAAACCCTAGCAAGCTTTTTCTTTTTAGCAATGAAGAAGAAGAACTAAAGAAAGAGATGAGGATAATGATCAAGTGAGAAAGCTAACGATGGTGAGTGAGTATCATATACTAACTCTTGTAGAGACTTAACCTATGGCTAACCCTTATGGTTGGGTTAAGAAATATTCATAGTAAAAACAAATTTAGTGGAATTAGTCAATACTTCCACAAGCTTCCACAAGCTTCAAGCATTTAGCTAATCCTCCACTAATTTTGTAATTACGTAAAATATAAGAAACCCAACATAATAGATAGCATGGTGTAAGCCTCATACACCCAAGTCATGTGTATTATCAACCATGATACAGTTGCGCCACTGCAGCGCCCCGGCCGTCTATCCGAGGCCAAAATGCGGAATCAAAATTTTCTTAACTTTTAAACTGGCGCTACCGCGGACAATATACCCGGATCGTAACCATTCACCGATACTAGCTAATAAGAGAAAGGGTGAGAGATATACCGAGTGATCCGAGTCCTCCGGTCTTCTCGTCATCGTCCCGATCTCCCGCGGAAACTCTGGTCGTCGCATCCTTGCCGGAAGGGCACCACATCGTCTGTATCTTTTACGGGCACCCACCTCAATACCGAGGCAACTCGGGCACGAAGCTGGCAAGTCGACGTGCCCAAGATATGCTGTAGAATGTGTAGTGCTTAGTCTCTTTGGGGTTATGTTGCCTTGATGGAGGAATGAGGTTGAGAAATGAACTTGGGGATTTTGGTAGCAATGGAAAAATGAGATGGATGATGAATTTCCCACACCAAATCAAAATTAACCTCTCTCATTTTTCTCGCCTCTACAATGTGGCCGGCCAAATGAAAATGAGAATGGTGAAGGGATAAATCAAAACTCATGAAGGGAGGTGAGTGTAGGATAAAGAGAATGGTGACCATATCCAAAACATCATGATAACAAACTTACATCCAAACCATAACCCTTCAAATCTCATTTAATGCAAGTGATGGTGGAAAAGAAAAGATGCCATCATAATCAAAGCATTATGCAAGAAACCCCTCCACAAAATGTTATTTGCAAACTCGCAAATAACACCCTCCATCGGAAAAGTCCGGCCGGGAAAGAACAAAGGAAAACCGGCCGGAACGGAATGCAAACTGGCAACCTCAGAAAACTGGTCCCGTAATAAATTACAGGAAAACCCCGATACTGTGCATACACACCCGCATCTGTATTCCGTCCGGATACAAATGCAATGAGACAAAATCTACACTGTACTAAACTAGGATCCGGTTTAAACCAAAGCCGGCTAGTAATATCCGTTCGATCCTGATCCGTGCAATACCGCACGTATCTGATCGAACCCTGCCATATAACCATACGGCCACTAGTACTAACCGTCCGATCCTGATCCGTGCAATACCGTACGTATCTGATCGGACCCTGCCATATCTCCATACGGCCTCTACAGCGTTTCGCCCGAAAGCTTGAGTAACTGAAAGTGTGGTGGACTCTAAAGACTCATCAATACTATGGCTGTGGATTTAACCACTAGCACGTCAGAGGTTTTAGCCAATACGTGACGGGCCACCAGCTATTGACCAAAAGGGACGTCGATGAGCGAACTCATCCTGACACCCTACTGAGCCTGTCAGTGACAATATCCGTACAGTCCGGTCCGTTCGTCTATGAGTATCGCATGGCGGGCCTAGGGAGTTGGTAAAAGTCACACCCCCAAAAGCGGTACAAGTCGTGTCGGAGTGTAGCCCAGAACGCCCTGAGATACTACTGGAATACCTACCAGTAAATCTCCTGCCTCGGCCGAGGGCTTTGCGTAATGGCTCTCCTAGACACAGCGCGACCTCACCCCTAATACCGGGAGAGACGAACCCCTAAACATCCGCTCACTGCCTCCATGTGGCTCGGGACTGTACCCAACTAAAACCTGTTTGCACGACTCCTTTGAGCCGTGGTAGGGTAGTAATCAAAGCACAGTGGGAACTCACACGAGACAAATGACGATCTCAGGTCCATGAACTAACCTGTACACATGTCACCAGGGAACTGCTATCTGACATCTGGTATAATCCCAACTAGCAGGTTCCCGGCGAGTCCTGTCCGGTGTACTCATAACCCAATGAGCACCTGTATACATCTTAGGTGAACCAACTGACACCAGTGGCTTGTGAGACCGGCCACCGCCCCTCGCCGGGGTCTCGACTGTATACACTAGTCTACTAATGGAGTATCGATGCCCAGTCTCGAAACTCCCACGACTAGGGACCTTTTAAGGATGTGCTTATAGACCCCAGCTCCCACGTATATGATCGCCATCATACTGCTGGTCATCAAGCAAGAATCCTAGGGGCTCTATCAACGTGTAATAGCGACCTGTCAGGTCACCTAAAGCAGTACACGATGATAAAGATAAACCAGATAGCATACTATCATCTCGAGTAAGATTGTCCTACCGGGATAGGTCCTCCCTCAATCATTGCAATCACGTGCCTGTGATCCAATAATTGACTCTGAGGGCACTATCTCCAACAATCTCCCACTTGCACTCAAGGCTAATTATTGCGATGTCGCATACTCACAGCCCGTGTGATACCGAACACCCAACTACTCTACTAGTCAGTCTCACAAAGCTCATTTGCGAAACTATTGCATTCGAGGAATAGCCTCAGTGAGTGGATCCGCTGTGATGTTTCTTTCTATGTCTCTCTATATCTCAAGTTCGCGGAGAAAACCATCTCCCGAAATGAGCAATACCTGTCTTAGAGTATGTCTGGATATCTGACGGGACCTAGCTCATAAATGAACTCCAAATCCAAACTTCTTAGACTGTATCGATAACTGAACTTAATCAGTACCCAGCGCCATGCCTCCCTCAGTATTGCCTTGGACCACCTGTCCAAAATACTGCCCCTCGTCAGAAGGAGAAACTATAACTCTGACAGCCACTCTGCTATCCATGTCACCTTGGAAGCCTGGAATGATAACCGTCTCGTAAAAGAGGCTGTCGTTATCACATCCCTAGAACATCAACTTATGTTCTAAAACTGCTTCCGACTGTTTCTCCAGGATTGGATTAATATCAGCTTATTGCAGCTACTGTAAGAACAACATCTGGTGTGGTACTTGACATCTCATGATTGACTCAATTGCCTAAGCAAGTGATCTGTCAATCATGCGTATCCCTCTCCTCTTTAGTCTGTAAGACACCTTTAGAGAGGATGACTCCATTACCTGCAGGTGTACTACCATGCCAGGAGTCGTCCATTCTAAATACTCATAGAATGCTGTCAAGGTACCCAGATTAGGAAACCACCCAAATCTAAATCTAAAACCATAGATCTAGTAACCAGAATGTCTGATATAATATCCAAGTCCTGTGTGACAACCAAAGTATAATCGATCGTAGTATAGGAATATCACTTCCTACTCTGTGTATGTCATCTAAAACCAGGACATCACTCCCTACTACCTTCTTAACAGATCCATCCCCTATTCTGATGACGTCAAACCTATGACTGTCACATCAGAAATAGATGATCTATCTCCGCTATATCTGCTTTAGTCTATAGACATAAGCCTGATGTCCACCAATGCTTCCGCTGCTCCAACTGACTACGACAACCCTCAGGCAGAGTCATATAGACGTGCACTTCTAAAACTAGTTTAGAATGACGCTATATTCATCCTCCTGCCGGGTTTCGGAGCCTGGAACAATAGCAATGGCAAGTGTGGGTAAACAAGAACTTCCCTGTCACCGTCCTTGAGGCTACCGGAGTACCTCTCGGGTGCCTGAAGTTACCCACCATATCTGCGGAGTGGCCAATGGAATGTCAAACCAGATTGAATCTTTAGGTTCCTTATCAAATCTTCAGTAATCGTTTGCGGTTCTAGAATCGCTTCCAGTTCTACCATACTCCCACTGTTGTTTTCTGAAAAATAACCATTTCCTTTTAAAATGTGGCGAGTTAAGAACAATATCACTATTTATCTTCCAGATGGTAGAAAGTCAACCCTCGTCATAGCCTGGGTCAACCCACAAACAGCCATTACAGAAACGTGCCTTGAGTTGTCCAGTGTCTGGTTTTAATCATAAGCCGGACAACTCCCCGTACCTTAACATCGTTAAGATATGAACTGTTCTATATCCAATATAGAACCAGAGGCACTGATTTAAATGAACTAGATTCAAATCATGCAGCTATCTCCTGTGCATGTCAAATAAATGGAAGGAGGCCGATCAGCGTTACTCAACTTAGGAATGCTTCCGATTATGAGTAACCTGAAAGAGAAGCAATTTCTCTTTATCATTACTATCAACTGAATACCATACACAAGTATCTACATCTTCGATCACTTTGAAGAATCCCGATACTTGCTACACCTGGTACTCTACTCTATTCAAATACCTATAACTCCTCAAAACTTAGACCCTGTGCTTCTACGAAACACATGTCTAAGAACTAGAGAAGTTAAAAGTAAACAGAATATAGTATGAGGACCAACCCCTCTGTCCTAATGGACACTGGACAACATACAATACTCTGTATAAGTCCGCTGAGTCTAACAACTCTTTCACTGTGTGTCGTAGGTTGAAAACTGTACTTATGGTTAAGAAGAATTACACCGCTGTTTAATGCTCCTTACCTAACCATCCACTGATATAGGTAAATGTCGTAGACATAATTTCAGAAAGGTATATCTCACTCTATAAAAATAGACGTACAGATATATCAATTTGAAATTGGTGCATAATAGCGGATATTCAAAACTAAATATTTGCCGACCGGCAAACAGCCCAGGTGATCTCCTCAAATATCACCGATTACAACGAATCCCGATATAATGAGGATGATCACCCAATTCCCAATAACTTACTCCCACTCATCATCTGTAAAACCATACAGATGTGAGAATCAAACCTGGTAAATACATACCCTGGAGCAAGTGTCTAATCGGGAAATCAGTTTTCTTTTAACAGTACACAGTTGAAACTGAAACATTGAAATGTTTCGGTGGGTTATTCCGGTATTCTTAGTAATGCCTCTTCCATTATCCAGATTCACAACTATAACCGTATAATTCTTTGCCACCTCTCCAAATCCCTTTATATGTCTTTAGTCATTACCTTCTGCACACCCCTTAGGCCAAATGGTTTTCTTCCTTCCCTACCGTTCGGCACCAGCCTATGGTTTGGAAGAAGACTATCTAGTAAGCATAATGGGTGTACTGTCCTAGTCCTAGGAGCACTCGCAATGCGAGAGAAGGTGAAGATAAAAGACAACTGAATAAACCTTATTCCTATTTCTCCTGGACCAGAATCCATCCCCGAACTGGAACAAGTTCCTTTCGAGTTCGTATATAACCATACGATGGATTATCCAATAAACTGTGGATCTTCGTAGTGATACGGAGTGTCCTGGAGAAATACAAAGGTGATTTAGGATTGGCGAAGAAATACTTGGTTTGGTCGTGAATAGCAGTCGCAATTTACTTTGCCCTCTTACTAATCCCTTTCTTTGTCTTAACTTAATACCTTCTGTACACCATCGTTATGCTAATTGGTTTTCTTCATTCCCCACCGTTCGGCACCTGCCTAAGGTTTGGAAGAAGACTATCCAATTTGCATAATAGGTGTACTATCTCCTAAACCAAGGAGTACTCGCAATGAGAGAAGGTGAAAACAAAAGACAACAGAATAATCCTATTCGTTTTCTCCAGAACCAGAAACCATCCTCGAAGTCCTTCGAGTTCGTATATAACCATACGATGGTTTTGTCCAATGGAAGTGGACGTTCGTAGTACTACGGGGTGTCCTGGAGAAAAGGGTAAAAGTAGGAGTGGCAATGAGGTTTGCAACTCTGACAATCCAAAAGCCAGTGTTAAGAAGGTTCGGTCAACTTGGTCACTGAGTCATAGTCTAGGGTCGGGTCAATGGTCGCTGCCAAAGAGAGAGAGAAAAGAAACACTCAGCGTGCACTCTAACCTAGATCAGAATGGTTATCACTTTATCTAATCTGGAAACCACCCACTGTAACCTCAAATTCTTCCCCAAACCTGAAAGAAGAATTAGTCGGGATCACCCGAGGAGTAAACCAACTCATCAGTGGGAATCGGGATCCAACTATCATCGCATGATAACTTGACGAAATCCACTCAAGTCACCACACTCCAGAAGGTATGCGCATGCCTGGCAAGTTTCAGTTTCTTTAGAAACTCCCGATGAGATTTTTACCCCTAGGACCCAAGTGACCTTGACTGAGCCAACATATCAAAGGATCCTAGTCAAGTTCAACCCGTCATTATCTAGATTGCATTAGACCCACCCGTACGAATCCTTGACTGAGCCAAAATGACCGCACGACTGTCCTAACCAATCTCATATCCATGCAACAGAAAAGCACTACATAGCTACCGAACACTACGCCTCGGCTAAGCACGACATACGCAGCACGAATACTAAGTAATACTAATCTGAAATGACGGAGGGCTACGACAGGTTTTTGGCGAAAAACCTTTAACGTAATGAACTTGATATCGTTGAAGGAACTGCATAACTTTTTATAAAAATATAGTGACGAAAACCTTAGCTAAAGAGGTCACTCCCGGTGAAGGGATCTCGGCTCTTTCCCCGTAGAATGAGGTGCAGGATATTCCAACTGAATACCACGATGCAAAGCAAAAGTAATCGGCTATAGTGAAGTTAATGCCCTGACGCAAACTTCTGTCCAAGGGGTCACTCCCGGTGAAGGGATCTCGGCCCTTGCCTCGTCGACTGAGGAGCAGGATATTCCAAATGAATACCACGATGCAAAACAAAAGTGAACGTCCTTGCAATAACAGCTTTTTGAAAAGTGTTCCAACAACATCAGAATAGGTTTGTTTATCTTGCATTGATCCGAATCAACGCAGTCCCATCAATTGATCACACCACAAAGAACGAAAATATACTGACGTACGTATATGCCATCCGCATTCGCCACTGGGTCCCATCATCACCCGTTAGGTTAGCTAACTAACGGCAGAGCGGGGACTGGACTAGCGCGGATGAAAAACATATACAACATCTACTAATATATATACCAATATATTATATTTCGCTCAAGGCGTGATAAAATGCAACATCACAGAAATGTACAGCATCACAGAACAATACAGATATCTGGAAGCCCCGGGTTTCACAGAGCCGCTGCTGAAACCCGACGTTCCCCTGGTCGTGTGGATAGCTTGTGCAATGAAATCCTAGACCCCTACGGGCGCGGCAAGTCACCCGCCAAAACCTGAAGCGAGGCAGCCCTCTTCAGCTCCGTGAATGGACCACCCAGCACTTCAAAGAATCCGGTAACTTGGGCACCCCTCCTGGGTCAAACTGTACCCCCTACGAGTGCGGCGAATAGCCCGCCAATCCTAGAGTGAAGCCCCTTCCGTCTCAATGCCATGAGATGCGGGCCCGTTGCCTTCTAGAACCCGGCTATCCGTGCACCCCTCCGCGGGGTAATCCTAGTACAGAAAGTAAAATATACATACAACGGGTACATCGACCGCAACCAGGTCGTGCCCCAAAAGAATAATACAAACAGGCAGTGACGGCAGTCCACATGTCGGACGCTCGCCTCGCAAAATCAAATGTACATATAAAACAAAACTGTACTAACATTGCATCCAGGCTATCCCCCACGACCGATCCGCAACATCACAGCATAAACACAGAACATCAACGTGAAAATCACGTTCGCAAATCCGTCTAACCGGGCTATAGCAGTTAGACAGGATTTACCGATCAAGTGATATTCACGGTCGCAGATATAATATAAATACTGTGAAATAATGTATTTAAAATATCCAATCGATCAAAAATTAACAAGTGGGCCCCCAAGTAATACTGTAGCACTCACAGAAATTCTGGGCCCAATTTTAATATTCCAAAACCCCTATCTTAAGCCCAAAAGCCCACTGCAAAAAGTTGGCCAAATGAAGCAAACATACTGCGGCGGAACCGCGGCAAACGAGGGGTCATTACCGCGGTTCCGCGGTCGTACGGAATGATCAAGCTTCCAAATTTTTGCAGTATTCTTAGGATTCTCTGTACATCATTCTGCAATCACCTGAAAAAAATTTCGAGCCCGGAAAAAATCGACAGAAAACTGATGCATGCAAAACACGGTTTTTGGAATTTTGGTCGATCGGATAAGTAAAACACATCAAAACAAGCTAGACAAGGTTAATGGCGTGGCTCTGATACCATGTTGCGCCACGGCAGCGCCCCGGCCGTCTATCCGAGGCCAAAATGCGGAATCAAAATTTTCTTAACTTTTAAACTGGCGCTACCGCGGACAATATACCCGGATCGTAACCATTAACCGATACTAGCTAATAAGAGAAAGGGTGAGAGATATACCGAGTGATCCGAGTCCTCCGGTCTTCTCGTCATCGTCCCGATCTCCCGCGGAAACTCCGGTCGTCGCATCCTTGCCGGAAGGGCACCACATCGTCTGTATCTTTTACGGGCTCCCACCTCATTACCGAGGCAACTCGGGCACGAAGCTGGCAAGTCGACGTGCCCAAGATATGCTGTAGAATGTGTAGTGCTTAGTCTCTTTTGGGTTATGTTGCCTTGATGGAGGAATGAGGTTGAGAAATGAACTTGGGGATTTTGGAGCAATGGAAAAATGAGATGGATGATGAATTTCCCATACCAAATAAAAATTAACCTCTCTCATTTTTCTCCCCTCTACAATGTGGCCGGCCAAATGAAAATGAGAATGGTGAAGGGATAAATCAAAACTCATGAAGGGAGGTGAGTGTAGGATAAAGAGAATGGTGACCATATCCAAAACATCATGATAACAAACTTACATCCAAACCATAACCCTTCAAATCTCATTTAATGCAAGTGATGGTGGAAAAGAAAAGATGCCATCATAATCAAAGCATTATGCAAGAAACCCCTCCACAAAATGTTATTTGCAAACTCGCAAATAACACCCTCCATCGGAAAAGTCCGGCCGGGAAAGAACAAAGGAAAACCGGCCGGAACGGAATGCAAACTGGCAACCTCAGAAAACTGGTCCCGTAATAAATTACAGGAAAACCCCGATACTGTGCATACAGACCCGCATCTGTATTCCGTCCGGATACAAATGCAATGAGACAAAATCTACACTGTACTAAACTAGGATCCGGCTTAAACCAAAGCCGGCTAGTAATATCCGTTCGATCCTGATCCGTGCAATACCGCACGTATCTGATCGAACCCTGCCATATAACCATACGGCCACTAGTACTAACCGTCCGATCCTGATCCGTGCAATACCGCACGTATCTGATCGGACCCTGCCATATCTCCATACGGCCTCTACAGCGTTTCGCCCGAAAACTTGAGTAACTGAAAGTGTGGTGGACTCTAAAGACTCGTCAATACTATGGCTGTGGATTTAACCACTAGCACGTCAGAGGTATTAGCCAATACGTGACGAGCCACCAGCTATTGACCAAAAGGGACGTCGATGAGCGAACTCATCCTGACACCCTACTGAGCCTGTCAGTGACAATATCCGTACAGTCCGGTCCGTTCGTCTATGAGTATCGCATGGCGGGCCTAGGGGGTTGGTAAAAGTCAGACCCCCAAAAACGGTACAAGTCGTGTCGGAGTGTAGCCCAGAACGCCCTGAGATACTACTGGAATACCTACCAGTAAATCTCCTGCCTCGGCCGAGGGCTTTGCGTAATGGCTCTCCTAGACACAGCGCGACCACACCCCCAATACCGGGAGAGACGAACCCCTGAAGATCCGCTCACTGCCTCCATGTGGCTCGGGACTGTACCAAACTAAAACCTGTTTGCACGACTCCATTGAGCCGTGGTAGGGTAGTAATCAAAGCACAGTGGGAACTCACATGAGACAAATGACGATCTCAGGTCGATGAACTAACCTGTACACATGTCACCAGGGAACTGCTATCTGACGTCTGGTATAATCCCAACTAGCAGGTTCCCGGCGAGTCCTGTCCGGTGTACTCATAACCCAATGAGCACCTGTATACATCTTAGGTGAACCAACTGACACCAGTGGCTTGTGAGACCGGCTACCGCCCCTCGTCGGGGTCTCGACTGTATACATTAGTCTACTAATGGAGTATCGATGCCCAGTCTCGAAACTCCCACGACTAGGGACCTTTTAAGGATGTGCTTATAGACCCCAGCTCCCACGTATATGATCGCCATCATACTGCTGGTCGTCAAGCAAGAATCCTAGGGGCTCTATCAACGTGTAATAGCGACCTGTCAGGTCACCTAAAGCAGTACACGATGATAAAGATAAACCAGATAGCATACTATCATCTCGAGTAAGACTGTCCTACCGGGATAGGTCCTCCCTCAATCATTGCAATCACGTGCCTGTGATCCAATAATTGACTCTGAGGGCACTATCTCCAACAGATACAATAAGAAAACACATTTTTAATATATATCATATATACATTAAAGTTGTGCTTATGTGAGAAAACCCCTAAAGTGAACAAGTGTTAGTTAATGTAAACTAGTATATAAAATATACAATTATACAATAAATTATTAAATCAACACTTGACTTAATAATCCGGTCATATCACATATAACCGACTAACATCCAATGTATCGACTTATCGAATCAACACTTGATTCGATAACCCGGCTATATCATATATAACCGACCGATACAAAAAGTCACGATAATAGAATATGGTATCACATACACGCATTATTCTCGGTCTCACACATATCACATATGCGCTCCTATTTCGTTTTGCCTGAGCCAGTAAAACCTCTGTATAGGACTCTAAAGACTCGTCAATACGCCGGCAGTAGGTGATGATCACATCAAGCAACCACAAACCGTCAGCGGTACTAGTTGGACGTAACGGCTACCTGGGTATTAAGCGAACAGAAAATCAGCAAGCAAGCCCGCTCCAACTCCTGTAAATGCCTGCCGGTATCACTTCCCGTACAGTCCGGTCTTCTCGTCTGATATGTCGCATATCAAGTCTAGGGGTGGTAAATGTCAGACCCCAATAACCGATAAGTCGTGCCGAGGTGAGGCTCATAACGGGTCAAGAAACTACTGGTAACACTTACCAGTAAATATCTAAATCGGCCCTGGTCAGGGACTTCCCTGTTTCGGCCAATCGAGCACAGCGCAACATCAACCCCCAATACCGGGAGAGACGAAACCCCTCCTATCGCTCTTTGCCTCCATGTGACTCGGGACTGTACCCAAAAACCATCGTTTTGCACGCCCTCATGGACGTGGTAAGGTGGAAATCAAAGCACAGTGGGAATCATACAAGACTCTATGACGATCTCGGGTCTACAGACTAACCTGCACAAGTGTCACCAGAGAACTGCCATCTGACGTGAGGTATAATACCATCTGGGAGTTCTCGGCGAGTCCGTCCAGTGTACCCAGTATCCACTGAGCACCCATATACCATCTCTGATGTCAATTACCAATGGATATGGGATCACCCATCGCCCATCTCATAGGTCGAGAAGTGTATTCGCTAGTCTACACTGGTATATCGATGCCCCGTCTCGATACACCCACGGCTAGGGAGCTTGAAGGATGTACTTATGGACTACCATGATCCCACTAGTATGATCCGCATCATAGTCCAGGTAATCAAGTACACATCCTAAGGGCTTTACCAACGTGTAACTATAAAACAGTATAAAGAGACAAGTATACATGTTCAGATAAAGAGCAACCAGACAGCATACTATCATGTCGAGCAAGAAAGTCCTCTCTATATATGTCCAAGCATCCAATATAATATACATCATCTGTACAATACTGGCCTCTAGGGCATACATACAACTAACAATCTGCCACTTGCACTAGGCCCAGCTGCTGTAGTATCGCATACAAGCATCCCGAAGAGTCTCTCGAACTGTACCTGGGGAATGGCCTTCGTGAGTGGATGCACTGTGTTGTTCTTCGTGTCAACCCTCCAGACCTCGATCTCCCGGCGATCAACTATCTCTCGGATAAGGTGATACCGCCTCAGAATATGCCTGGATTGCTGATGGGACCTGGGTTCCTTAGCCAAAGCCACCACTCCATTATTTTCGCAATACAAAGGTATTGGATGCTCAATGGATGGAACCACTCTAAGTTCAGTAATGAACTTCTTGATCCAAACAGCCTCTTTGGCAGCATCGTTGGCAGCGATGTATTCAGCCTCCATCATCGAGTCTGTTGGAGATAGTGCCCTCATAGTCAATTATTAGGTCACAGGTACGTGATTGTAATGATTGAGGGAGGACCTATCCCGGTAGGACAGTCTTACTCGAGATGATAGTATGCTATCTGGTTTACCTTTATCATCGTGTACTGCTTTAGGTGACCTGACACGTCGCTATTACACGTTGATAGAGCCCCTAGGATTCTTGCTTGACCACCAGCAGTATGAGGGCGATCATATAAGTGGGAGCTGGGGGTCTACAAGCATATCCTTAAAAGGTCCCTAGTCGTGGGAGTTTCGAGACCGGGCATCGATACTCCATTAGTAGACTAGTGTATACAGTCGAGACCCCGACGAGGGGCGGTGGCCGGTCTCACAAGCCACTGGTGTCAGTTGGATCACCTAAGATGTATACAGGTGCTCATTGGGTTATGAGTACACCGGACAGGACTCGCCGGGAACATGCTAGTTGGTCATATACCAGACGTCAGATGGCAGTTCCCTGGTGACATGTGTGCAGGTTAGTTCATCGACCTGGGGATCGTCATTTGTCTCGTGTGAGTTCCCACTGTACTTTGATTACTACCCTACCACGGCTCAAAGGAGTCGTGCAAACAGGTTTTAGTTAGGTACAGTCCCGAGCCACATGGAGGCAGTGAGCGTATCTTCAGGGGTTCGTCTCTCCCGGTATTGGGGGTGAGGTCGTGCTGTGTCTAGGAGAGCCATTACACAAAGTCCTTGGCCAAGGCAAGGAGATTTACTGGTAGGTATTCCAGTAGTATCTCAGGGTGTTCTGGGCTACACTCCGACACGACTTGTACCGCTTTTGGGGGTCTGACTTTTACCAACCCCCTAGGCCCGCCATGCGATACTCATAGACGAACGGACCGGACTGCACGGATATTGTCACTGACAGGCTCAGTAGGGTGTCAGGATGGGTTCGCTCATCGACGTCCCTTTTAGTCAGTAGCTGGTGGCCCGTTACGTATTGGCTTATACCTCTGACGTGCTAGTGGTTAAATCCACAGCCATTGTATTGACGAGTCTTTAGAGTCCCCCACACTTTCAGTTACTCAAGTTTCGGGCGAAACGCTGTAGAGGCCGTATGGAGATATGGCAGGGTCCGATCAGATACGTGCGGTATTGCACGGATCAGGATCGGACAGTTTTGTACTAGTGGCCGTATGGATTTATATGGCAGGGTTCGATCAGATACGTGCGGTATTGCACGGATCAGGATCGAACGGTTTTTTACTAGCCGGCTTTGGTTTAAGCCGGTACTAGTTTAGTACAGTGTAGATTTTGTCTCATTGCATTTGTATTTCGGTCGGAATACAGATGCGGGTGTGTATGCACAGTATTGGGGTTTTCCTGTAATTTATTACGGGACCAGTTTTCTGGAGTTGCCAGTTTGCATTCCGTTCCGGCCGGTTTTCCTTTGTTCTTTCCCGGCCGGACTTTTTCGATGGAGGGGGTTATTTGCAGTTTTGCAAATAACACTTTGTGGGGGGGTTTCTTGCAATTGTGTTGATTATGATGGCTTTCATATCTTGCACCATTGACTTGCTTTTTTAAGATGTGAAAGGTTATGGAGTGTATAGTAGTTTAAGCATGGTGTATGTTTCCTTGACCTTGGATATGGTCACCTTTCTTTTGCTCCTACACTCACCTCCCTTTGCATTATGTGTTCATTCCTCCACCATTCTCATTCTCACTAGAAGAGAGTTTTATTCATGGTTGAGAAAAAGAAAGAGTGAAAGAAAAGAGAAGAAGAGGGTTTCATCTTCATCCTTGAGAGTGTTTCATTTTCTTGATCTCATTTCATGATAAGAAAAATGCAAGCACCATTTTTCTTGTCTTGTATCCTCCATCATCCTCAAATGGCAACAAACCCCAAAAGAGACACTACACTAGATATCCTACAGCAAATCTTGGACGCGTCGATTCGCCAGCTTCGCGCCCGAGTTGCCTCGGTATTGAGGTGGGAGCCCGTAAAAGCTACAGGCGATGTGGTGCCCTTTCCGACGAGGAGGAGACAGACGGAGATCCCGCGAGGAGATCGGAGTGGAGATGAAGACCGGAGGACTCGGATCAGTCGGTACATCTCTTCCCTTTCTTATTAGTAGCGTAGACTAGTTAATGGTTCGATCCGGAGTTTTAGTGCGCGGTGGTGCCGGTTTTCAAAGTCCGCAAAAATTTAAATTATTCACCGCTTCCGCATTCCGGCGTCGGATTGACGGCCGGGGCGCCGCCGTGCACTTACAGTGGTATCAGAGCCTCGCCATTAACTTAGTCTAACTTTGTGTAATGTGTTTGCATTTCCGATCGATCAAAAAGTTCCAAAACTGCATTTTACCCACGACAGTTTCTGTTGAAATTTTTCAGTCTCGAAAATTTTTTCAGGTTGTAAAATATTGATGTACTGGAAAATCTAAGAGTTCTGTAAAAATTTGACGAAGTAACTCCACAGTTGGAGCGCGGAACCGCCGCGAAAACCACCTTTGTGCGGCCCTTCCGCCGCGCACTATTCACATCACTTCACCATTTTTTTACAGAGGCCTTCTGGGCTTAAAATATGGGCTTTGGAATATTAAAGTTGGGCCAATTGTTTCTGTGAGTGCTACAGTTTTCTTTGGGGCCCACTTGTTAATTGTTTGATCAATCGGAAATTTTTTAAACACATTTTTCACAGTATTTACATTATATCTGCGACCGTGAATGTCACTCGATCGGTAAATCCGGTCTAACTGCTATAGCCCGGTTAGACGGATTTGCGAACGTGACTTTCACGTTGATGTTCTATGTATTTGCTGTGATGTTGCGGATCGGTCGTGGGGATAGCCTGGATGCAATGCTAGTACCGTTTTTGTTGTATTATGTACATTTGTTATTGCGGGGCGAGCGTCCGACATGTGGACTGCCGTCACTGCCTGATTGTATTATTATTTTGGGGCACGACCTGGTTGCGGTCGATGTACCCGGTGTATGTATATTTTACTTTCTGTACTAGGATTGCCCCGCGGAGGGGTGCACGGATAGCCGGGTTCTGGAGGGCAACAAGCCCGCATCTCATGGCATTGAGACGGAAGGGGCTTCACTCTAGGATTGGCGGGCTATTCGCCGCACTCGTAGGGGGTACAGGTTGACCCAGGAGGGGTGCCCAAGTTGCCGGATTCCGTGAAGTGCTGGGTGGTCCATTCACGGCGCTGAAGGGGGCTGCCTCGCTTCAGGTTTTGGCGGGTGACTTGCCGCGCCCGTAGGGGTCTAGGATTTCATTGCACAGGCTATCCACACGACCAGGGGAACGTCGGGTTTCAGCGGCTCTGTGAAACCCGGGGATCCCAGATATCTGTATTGTTTCTGTGATGCTGTTTATTCTCTGTGATGTTGCATTTTATTCACGCCTTGAGCGAATATAATATATTGGTATATATATTAGTAGATGTTGTATATGTTTTGCATCCGCGCTAGTCCAGTCCCCGCTCTGTCGTTAGTAAGCTAACCTAACGGGTAATGACGGGACCCAGTGGCGAATGCGGATGGCATATATGTACATCAGTATATTTTCGTTCTTTGTGGTGTGATCAATTGATGGGACTGCGTTGATTCGGATCAATGCAAGTTAAAAACAAACCTTATATGATGTTGTTGGAACACTTTTCTAAAAGCTGTTATTGCAAGGACGTTCACTTTTGTTTTGCATCGTGGTATTCATTTGGAATATCCTGCTCCTCAGTCGACGAGGCAAGGGCCGAGATCCCTTCACCGGGAGTGACCCCTTGGACAGAAGTTTGCGTCAGGGCATTAACTTCACTATAGCCGATTACTTTTGCTTTGCACCGTGGTATTCATTTGGAATATCCTGCACCTCATTCTACGGGGAAAGAGCCGAGATCCCTTCACCGGGAGTGACCTCTTTAGTAAAGGTTTTCGTCACTATATTTTCTAAAAAGCTATCCGTTCCTTCAACGATATCAAGTTCTTTACGTTAAAGGTTTTCGCCAGAAACCATTCGTAGCCCTCCGTCGTTTCATATGGGTGGTCAATAGTATTCAAGCTGTGTATGTTGGCCAAAGTCAAGGCACAGTGATTGGTAGCTATTGGGGTATTCATATGCAGCATAGATAGATGCGTTGGTTTGGGACAGTCGTGCTGCCATTTTGGCCAAAGTCAAGGGTATGTACGGGTGGATTCAAATTAACCTGGAGAATGACGGGTAGAACTTGACATGTGACTTATGATATGTTGGCCAAAGTCAAGGTCATAAGAGCATGGGGCAGAAATCACATCGGGAGTTTCAAAAGTACTGAAACTTGCCAGATATGCGCATACCTTCTGGAGTGTGATACCGTGAGCGGATTCCGTCACGTTGTCATGCGATGAGAGTTGGATCCCGATTCCCACTGATGAGTTGGTTTACTCCTCGGGTGACCCCGACTAATTCTTCTTTCAGGTTTGGAGGAGAATTTGAGGTACAGTGGGAGGTTTCCAGATTAGATAAATTGGTAACCATTCTGATCTAGGTTAGAGTGCACGCTGAGTGTTTCTTTTCTCTCTCTCTTTGGCAGCGACCATTGACCCGACCCTAAGACTTTGACTCAGTGACCAAGTTGACCGAACCTTCTTAACACCGGCTTTTGGATTGTCAGAGTTGCAGACCTCATTGCCACTCCTACTTTTACCCTTTTCTCCAGGACACCCCGTATTACTACGAACGTCCACTTCCATTGGACAAAACCATCGTATGGTTAGATACGAACTCGAAGGAATTCGAGGATGGTTTCCGGTTCTGGAGAAAACGGATAGGATTATTCAGTTGTCTTTTCCTTTTACCCTCTCTCAGGTTACGAGTACTCCTTGGTTTAGGGGTAGTACACCTATTACGCAAATTGGATTGTCTTCTTCCAAACCTTAGGCTGGTGCCGACCGGTAGGGAATGAAGAAAACCAATTAGCATAACGATGGTGTGCAGATGGTATTAAGTTTAGACAAAGCAAGGGATTAGTAAGAGGGCAAAGTAAATTGCAACAGATATTCACGACCAAACCAAATATTTCGTTACCACTCCCACATCACCTTTGTATTTCTCCAGGACACTCCGTATCACTACGAAGATCCACAGTTTTTTTGGATACTCCATCGTATGGTTATATACGAACTCGAATGGAACTTGTTCCAGTTCGGGGATGGATTCTGGTCCAGGAGAAATAGGAATAAAGTACATTCAGGTGTCTTTTATCTTCACCTTCTCTCGCGTTGCGAGTGCTCCTAGGATTAGGACAGTACACCCTTTATGCTTATTGGATAGTCTTCTTCCAAACCATAGGCTGGTGCCGAACGGTAGGGAAGGAAGAAAACCATTTGGCCTAAAGGGGTGTGCAGAAGGTAAAGACTAAAGACATATGAAGGGATTTGGAGAGGTGGCAAAGAATTATACGGTTATAGTTGTGAATTTGGATAATGGAAGAGGCATTACTAAGAATACCGGGATACCCCACCGAAACATTTCAATGTTTCAGTTTCACTGTGTACTGTTAAAAGAAAACTGATTTCCCGATTAGATACTTACTCCAGGGTATGTATTTACCAGGTATGATTCTCACATCTGTATGGTTTTACAGATGATGAGTGGGAGTAGGTTATTGGGAATTGGGTGATCATCCTCATTATATCGGGATTCGTTGTAATCGGTGATATTTGAGGAAATCACCTGGGCTGTTTGCCGGTCGGCAAATATTTGGTTTTGAATATCCGCAGTTATGCACCAATTTCAAATTGATATATCTGTACGTCTATTTTCATAGAGTGAGATATACCTTTCTGAAATTATGTCTACGACATTTACCTATATCAGTGGATGGTTAGGTAAGGAGCATTAAACAGCGGTGTAATTCTTCTTAACCATAAGTACAGTTTTCAACCTACGACACACAGTGAATGAGTTATCAGACTCAAGGGACTTATACAGAGTATTGTATGTTGTCCAGGGTCCATCAGGACAGAGGGGTTGGTCCTCGTACTACATTCAGTTTACTTATGACTTCTCTAATTTTTAGACAGGTGTTTCGTGGAAACACAGGGTCCGAATTTGGAGAAGTTATAGGTATTTGAATAGAGTAGAGAACCAGGTATAGCAAGTATCGGGATTCTTCAAAGAGTTGAAGATGTAGATACTTGTGTATGGTATTCAGTTGATAGTAATGATAAAGAGATCTTGCTTCTCTTTCAGGTTACTCATAATTGGAAGTATTCCTAAGTTGAGTAACGCTGATCGGCCTCTTTCCATTTAGTTGACATGCACTGGAGACAGCTGCATGATGTGAATCTGGTTCAAATAAATCAGTGCCTCTGATTCTATATTGGATATAGAACAGTTCATATCTTAACGATGTTAAGGTACGGGGAGTTGTCCGGTTTATGCTTAAAACCAGATATTGGACAACTCTAGGCACGTTTCTGTAATGGCTGTTTGTGGGTTGACCCAGGCTATGACGAGGGTTGACTTTCTACCATCTGGATGAACAATAGCGATATTGTTCTAGACTCGCCACAATTTTATTAAAAATGGATTTTTTCAAGAAAACAATAGTGGGAGTATGGTAGAACTGGAAGTAATTCCAGAACCACAAACGATTACTGAAGATTTGATAAGGAACCTAAAGATTCAATCTGGATTGACATTCCATTGGCCACTCCGCAGATACGGTGGGTAACTTCAGGCACCCGAGAGGTACTACGGTAGCCTCAAGGACGGTGACAGGGAAGTTCTTGTTTACCCACAATTACCATTGCTGTTGTTCCAGGCTGCGAGACCCGGCGGGAGGATGAGTATAGCGTCGTTCTAAACTAGTTTTAGAAGTGTACGTCTATATGACTCTGCCAGAGGGTTGTCGTAGTCAGTGGGAGCAGCGGAAGCATTGGTGGACAGGTAGCTTATGTCTATTTATAGACTAAAGCAGATGTAGCGGAGATAGATCATCTATTTCTGACGTGACAGTCATGAGTTTGACTTCATCAGAATAGGGGATGGATCTGTTGAGAAGGTAGTAGGGTGTGATGTCCTGGTATCTGGATGACATACACAGAATAGGAAAAGAAACTCCTATACTACAATCGGTTATACTTTGGTCGTCACACAGTGGTTTCTCCACAAAGGACATGGATTTTATATCAGACATACTGGTTACTAGATCTATGGTTTTAGATCTAGATTTGGGTGGTTTCCCAATCAGGGTACTTGACAGCATCCTAAGAGTATTTAGGATGGACGACTCCTGGTACGGTAGTGTACCTGCAGGTAATGGAGTCACCCTCTCCAAGGGTGTCTTACAGGCTAAAGGGGAGAGGGACGGGCATGATTGGCAGATCACTTGCTCAGGCAATTGAGTCAATCGTGAGATGTCAAGTACCACACCAGATGTTGTTCTTGCACTAGATGCAATAAGTTGACATTAATCCAATCCTGGAGAAACAGTCGGAAGCAGTTTTAGAACATAAGTGGATGTTCTAGGGATATGATAACGACAGCCTCATTCAGGAGACAGTTATCATTCCAGGCTTCCAAGGTGACATGGACGACAAGGAGGTTGTCAGAGTTATAGTTTTCCCTCTGACGAGGGGCAGTATTTTGGACAGGTGGTCCAAGGCAATACTGAGGGAGGCATGGCGCGCTGGATACTGATTAAGTTCAGTTGACGATACAGTCTAAGAAGTTTGGATTTGGAGTTCATTTATGAGCTATGTCCCATCAGACATCCAGACACATTCTAAGACAGGTATTGCTCATTTCGGGAGATGGTTTTCTCCGCGAACTTGAGATATAGAGAGACATAGAAAGAAACAACTAAGCGGATCCACTCACTGAGGCTATTCCTCGAACGCAATAGTTCCGCAAACGAGCTTTGTGAGACTGACTAGTAGAGGAGTTGGATGTTCGGTATCACACGGGCTGTGAGTATGCGACATCGCAATAATTAGCCTTGAGTGCAAGTGGGAGATTGTTGGAGATAGTGCCCTCATAGTCAATTATTAGGTCACAGGTACGTGATTGTAATGATTGAGGGAGGACCTATCCCGGTAGGACAGTCTTACTCGAGATGATAGTATGCTATCTGGTTTACCTTTATCATCGTGTACTGCTTTAGGTGACCTGACACGTCGCTATTACACGTTGATAGAGCCCCTAGGATTCTTGCTTGACCACCAGCAGTATGAGGGCGATCATATAAGTGGGAGCTGGGGGTCTACAAGCATATCCTTAAAAGGTCCCTAGTCGTGGGAGTTTCGAGACCGGGCATCGATACTCCATTAGTAGACTAGTGTATACAGTCGAGACCCCGACGAGGGGCGGTGGCCGGTCTCACAAGCCACTGGTGTCAGTTGGATCACCTAAGATGTATACAGGTGCTCATTGGGTTATGAGTACACCGGACAGGACTCGCCCGGAACATGCTAGTTGGTCATATACCAGACGTCAGATGGCAGTTCCCTGGTGACATGTGTGCAGGTTAGTTCATCGACCTGGGGATCGTCATTTGTCTCGTGTGAGTTCCCACTGTACTTTGATTACTACCCTACCACGGCTCAAAGGAGTCGTGCAAACAGGTTTTAGTTGGGTACAGTCCCGAGCCACATGGAGGCAGTGAGCGTATCTTCAGGGGTTCGTCTCTCCCGGTATTGGGGGTGAGGTCGTGCTGTGTCTAGGAGAGCCATTACACAAAGTCCTTGGCCAAGGCAAGGAGATTTACTGGTAGGTATTCCAGTAGTATCTCAGGGTGTTCTGGGCTACACTCCGACACGACTTGTACCGCTTTTGGGGGTCTGACTTTTACCAACCCCCTAGGCCCGCCATGCGATACTCATAGACGAACGGACCGGACTGCACGGATATTGTCACTGACAGGCTCAGTAGGGTGTCAGGATGGGTTCGCTCATCGACGTCCCTTTTAGTCAGTAGCTGGTGGCCCGTTACGTATTGGCTTATACCTCTGACGTGCTAGTGGTTAAATCCACAGCCATTGTATTGACGAGTCTTTAGAGTCCCCCACACTTTCAGTTACTCAAGTTTCGGGCGAAACGCTGTAGAGGCCGTATGGAGATATGGCAGGGTCCGATCAGATACGTGCGGTATTGCACGGATCAGGATCGGACAGTTTTGTACTAGTGGCCGTATGGATTTATATGGCAGGGTTCGATCAGATACGTGCGGTATTGCACGGATCAGGATCGAACGGTTTTTTACTAGCCGGCTTTGGTTTAAGCCGGTACTAGTTTAGTACAGTGTAGATTTTGTCTCATTGCATTTGTATTTCGGTCGGAATACAGATGCGGGTGTGTATGCACAGTATTGGGGTTTTCCTGTAATTTATTACGGGACCAGTTTTCTGGAGTTGCCAGTTTGCATTCCGTTCCGGCCGGTTTTCCTTTGTTCTTTCCCGGCCGGACTTTTTCGATGGAGGGGGTTATTTGCAGTTTTGCAAATAACACTTTGTGGGGGGGTTTCTTGCAATTGTGTTGATTATGATGGCTTTCATATCTTGCACCATTGACTTGCTTTTTTAAGATGTGAAAGGTTATGGAGTGTATAGTAGTTTAAGCATGGTGTATGTTTCCTTGACCTTGGATATGGTCACCTTTCTTTTGCTCCTACACTCACCTCCCTTTGCATTATGTGTTCATTCCTCCACCATTCTCATTCTCACTAGAAGAGAGTTTTATTCATGGTTGAGAAAAAGAAAGAGTGAAAGAAAAGAGAAGAAGAGGGTTTCATCTTCATCCTTGAGAGTGTTTCATTTTCTTGATCTCATTTCATGATAAGAAAAATGCAAGCACCATTTTTCTTGTCTTGTATCCTCCATCATCCTCAAATGGCAACAAACCCCAAAAGAGACACTACACTAGATATCCTACAGCAAATCTTGGACGCGTCGATTCGCCAGCTTCGCGCCCGAGTTGCCTCGGTATTGAGGTGGGAGCCCGTAAAAGCTACAGGCGATGTGGTGCCCTTTCCGACGAGGAGGAGACAGACGGAGATCCCGCGAGGAGATCGGAGTGGAGATGAAGACCGGAGGACTCGGATCAGTCGGTACATCTCTTCCCTTTCTTATTAGTAGCGTAGACTAGTTAATGGTTCGATCCGGAGTTTTAGTGCGCGGTGGTGCCGGTTTGCAAAGTCCGCAAAAATTTAAATTATTCACCGCTTCCGCATTCCGGCGTCGGATTGACGGCCGGGGCGCCGCCGTGCACTTACAGAGTCTGCCACGGTTTCCTGCTTGGAACTCTTACAGCTAACCTCCCCTCAGTAAAGGGTAAAGAAAAATCCCGACTGCGACTTAGAGTCGTCCTTATCACTTTGGAAGCTCGAATCGGTAAAGGACTCCACTTGGAGTTCTCCATTACCATACACCAAGAGCATCTCCTTAGTCCTTCGCAAGTACTTGAGAATGCTCTTCACAGCTGTCCAGTGACTCTCTCCAGGATCAGCTTGATACCTACTCACTACACTTAGTGAGTATGCTACATCGGGTCTGGTATATAGCATCGCGTACATGATAGAGCCTACAGCCGAAGCATAGGGTATCTCTTGCATGCGAGCTCTCTCCAAATCAGTCTTGGGAGACATCTCTTTGGAGAGAGTGAGTCCAGAGATTGTGGGTAAAAACCCACGTTTGGACTCTTCCATACTAAACCTCTTTAGTATGGTGTCAATATACCTGGATTGGGACAATCCCAATATCCTTTTAGATCTATCTCTATAAATCATAATTCCCAGTATGCAGGAGACATCACGTAGATCCTTCATTGAGAATCTTTGTGATAAGAAGAGCTTGGCCGATTGCAGCATAGGAATGTCATTTCCTATCAAGAGTATATTGTCCACGTACAATACGAGGAAGACAACCTTACTCTCTGCTACCTTCTTGTAGATACAAGGTTCATCTACATTTTTGACGAAATCAAACTCTTTGATAACGACGTCAAAGCAGATGTTCCAACTCCGCGATACTTGCTTTAATCCATAAATGGATTTAAGCAGCTTGCACACCTTCCCGCTGCTCCCACTATCTACGAAGCCCTCTGGCTGAGTCATGTACATGCACTCTTCTAAATCACCGTTTAGAAAGGCGGTCTTAACATCCATTTGCCAGATTTCGTAGTCATGATATGCAGGAATGGCAAGCATGATCCGGATGGATTTAAGCATAGCCATTGGAGAAAAGGTTTCGTCATAGTCCACACCTGGTCTTTGACGAAAGCCCTTTGCAACAAGTCTAGCTTTGAAAGTCTCCACTTTCCCATCTACACCAAGTTTTTTTCTTGAAGATCCACTTGCTCCCAATGGGTTTTACCCCTTCAGGAGCATCTTCCAAAGTCCACACTTTGTTGGTGTACATAGATTCCATCTCGGACCGCATTGCATCCAGCCATTTCACTGAGACCCCACTCGTGATGGCTTGCTCGAAGCTAGTTGGGTCATCATCAACCATGATGCAATCCTTGCTCCCACTATCCATGAGAAAACCGTAGTATCTCCCAGGTGGGTGAGGAACCCTACTAGATCGGCGGAGTGGCTGGGGTTCATCGGGAACTACTGAATCCTCCGGCTCCACTAAATCTTCAGTTGCAGTTTGTGTATCTGGAACCTCTTCCAGCTCGACTACTTTGCCACTAATTTCTTTCACAAGAAATTCCTTTTCCAAAAAGGTGGCATGTTGAGCAACAAACACATTTTGTTCCTCACCGTGGTAGAAAAAATATCCATATGAATTCTTTGGATATCCCACAAACTTGCAAAGAACTGACCATGCCTCGAGTTTGTCCGGATTTTGTCTTTTGACATAGTCCGGACAACCCCATATCTTAACTCGTTTAAGATATGGCCTCTTCCCACTCCATATCTCATATGGTGTGGTAGGTACAGATTTAGATGGAACTTGATTCAATAGGTATGCTGCTGTTTCCAGCGCATACCCCCAGAAGGAAATAGGTAACTCAGCTGTGCTCATCATAGAGCGCACCATATCTAATAGGGCGCGGTTCTTCCGTTCCGATACACTGTTGTGCTGTGGTGTATATGGAGAAGTCAGCTGTGAGAGAATCCCATTCTCTTTTAGGAAGTCCAGGAATTCATTGCTCAAGTATTCACCGCCTCGATCAGATCGAAGGATTTTAATACTTTTCCCGGTTTGGTTCTCGACTTCTTGTTTATATTCTCTAAATTTCTCAAAAACTTCTGATTTGTGTTTCATCAGGAACACATATCCGAATCTAGAGAGATCATCAGTGAATGTAATGAAGTACGAAGAACCATCCCTGGCATGTATAGACATGGGACCGCACACATCACTATGTATCTGTCCCAAGAGTACGGTAACTCTTTCTCCGTGTCCCGTAAACGGAGTTTTGGTCATCTTGCCTTTGAGACATGACTGGCAAGTGTCATAAGATGAAAATTCGAACGGTTTGAAATATCCATCCTTATGCAACTTAGCTAGTCGTGTCGCATTGATGTGACCCAGTCTACAATGCCACAAGAAGGATTCGTTCAGTTCTGAACTCTTCCTCTTGTGTGTGTTTGTTATGCTCAAAACTGTTGATTGATTTAGAAAATAAATGCCATTGCACAACGTGCCTGATCCAACCTACTTTTGGTTAAGGAAAATATTCATAACATTATCCTGTAATACAAAATTATACCTTTCTTTACTCAACAAAGAAACCGATATAATGTTGCATATCAGGTTCGGCATGTATTAGCATTCGTTCAGAATCAATGTATTACCAGTTGGCAATACAAGGTGATATTCCCCGACGGTTTTAGCTGCAACAATTGCACTATTTCCAACCCTTATGTCTTTATCACCTTCTCCAAGTTCTCTAACTTTCCTAAGCCCATGTAACCGATTACATATATGGGATCCTGACCCGGTATCTAATACCCAGGACGTAGAGCAAATGGAGAAACAGTTCTTTGTAACGAACACACCCGAAGAAAATGCATCAACATGTACTTTCTTCATTCGGGTGGCATGGGAATCCTGGTATTCCCCTATATCCTGTTCAGTCTTATAACTTTTATAAGAAAGAACGGAACCAACATTCCCCAGCACAGTATAACATGCGGGTTCGGTCAATACATCCATATTATTATCTTTATTAAGGCATGATATGGTCGCTATCTGGAAAGAGAGAGAAGAAAACACTTTAGCGTATGCTCTTGCAAGATCAGATTGGTTATTATTTTATCTAATCAGGATGGCCCCCACTGTTTTTATCAAATCTTCCTTCAAACCCTAAAAGGAAAGGCTAGCCGGGATTAATTACACCCTACAATTTCGCCAATCTTCCAGCCAGGCCAGTGTCGGTAGTTTGAGGGAGGTTCCCCGTGCTTTCGCACGGACCTAATTAAAGTAAACCTCGTTTTCCCAGAGGCGTAACCCCGTTGACACCTTTCTAGACACCTACTTGATCGGCTAATTGTCCTCTGTAAAACTCTCCCAGGAGTAACAATTACTCACAGTGGGTATCGGAATCCAACTATCTCATAGAAGGTATGCAATCTCATTGCAAATTTCAACACTTGAAATTCCCGATAATATTTTGCCCCAAACGATCAATGACCTTGACAAGGTCAACAAACCATAGACCGTAAGTCAAGTTCAACCCGTCATTTCTTGATTGAATTAAACCCACCCGTACGACCCTTGACAAGGTCAACAAGGCCGTACGTCTACCCTAATCCAATCTACATCATATGCATAAGCAGATAAATACTGGTCAGCTACCGTACACTGCGCCTTGACAAGGTCAACAAACGCAGCATGAATACTAAGCAGGACTTATCTGAAATGACGGAGGGCTATGACAGCTTTTTCTGGAAACCTATTGCGTAATGAACTTTATATCGTTATAGAATCGAGTGAACTTTGAAATGGAGTGATTTTCAGGCTTTCATTAGTTTTGCTAAAGAGGTCACTCCCGGTGAAGGGATCTCGGCTCTTTCCTCATCGAATAAGGTGCAGGACATAACATATATATCACTATGCAATGCAAAACTCCAAAAGCAATCAAAAACAAACCGAGTTTTGTAGCATCTGCCAGTTTTGCTAAAGAGGGCACTCCCGGTGAAGGGATCTCGGCTCTTTCCTCATCGAATAAGGTGCAGTATATATCATATATATCGCTATGCAAAGCAAAACTGTAACTACCCTTTTCGAAAATTTTGATTATACAACATCTTTTAGGTTTCTTTTCTTTCATTAATCACATTAATGAAGTCCCATCATTTAAATCACCTAAACATCACAAATAAATACGACGTACACTTATGCCATCCGCATTCGTCTCGATGTCCCTTCGTGCACCGTTAGGTTAGGTAACTAACGGCAGAGCGGGGCAGGGCTAGTGCGGGTGTAAAATATAAGTAACGTCTATATAATATATCATATATACTATATACAGTATTTATCACAGCACATCAAATGATCACATCACAGATATCGCAGCAGAAGAAACATATGAAACATTGGATATACTAGGACGTCCGTGTTTTATTTTAAGCCTCTATAAAACACGGATTCCACGGTCGCGATGAATAGCCAAACTCACACCCCTAGACCCCTACGAGAGCGGCAAGCAACCCTACCAATTCTAAAGTTAGGAGACTCGGACTCGACTCCTCGAGTTGGTCTCCCACTGGACTCCAGAACCCGGTTACTTGTGCTCTCCTCCTTGGGTCTATCCTAGTGCGGAAAAGTAAATAATATACAAAGGGTGACATCTTCCGCAACCTGGAAGTGCCCCAATAAAAGAATATTACATACAAGTTTTTACATGAATGAAAATGAAAAACACTCATCTCACATAAAAAAACCCCGGCTATTCAAACACGACGATCCAATATAACATATCCAGCAACACATAACATCACATGTCATCAACGTAAGTAAATATGTGCATCCCAATTGTCATTGACATATAGCAACGAAACCGGCGATATCACATATTACACTTACGGTCGCAGAAAAGAAAGTGTAAAACTACAACATTTGGAATCCACAATCTCTTTAGACATCGTAAATCCGAAATATCACATATTTCGCATTTCATGCCTAACTGTATGAATTCCACATATTGTATCACATTCCAGATAAATAGACAGTATTAAACTTTTCGATCGAATAATCAAATACCTAAGATTTCCTAAATAACTCAACACTTGAGCAGAGTTCAAAAATTCTAAAATACGTCACAGTAGCAACGGTCCAGCCGTAGAAGGGTTAAGCCAACGCCTTACATGTGGCACGCCGTACTGCCTTAAACCCTACGGTTCAAAAGGCAGTTCAAGGCGGTCACATAATCGAGTTAAGGTTTGTTGTCTTCTAGAGGGTCCATCGCGTCACATGCACGTTTTACCGAAAGATTTAAACCCGAGAAAAATTCAACACTTGAATGTTTTTCGTACCGGGAAAAATTGAGTAAATGATATCCGTTCGAACATTTTGATATTTTCTAAATTATCCGGAATAACAAAACAAAATTAAATTCTCCGATCGAATCGACGATTACAAAATAAACCCTAAAATACTCAACACTTGAGTCAGTTTAAAAATACCCATAAAATTGCACTATCATATATTAGTATTACTGTGCAAAAACCAAATCAAACACTCACTGTACGGCCGCGGATCCGCGGCACAAGCAGTCTATTGCCGCGGTTCCGCGGCCGTCCGTATGACTTACGTCACCAAATTTGCACCGTAATGCTTAGAAAACCTTGCTGAATTTTTTAGGTATTTTTAATTCTGAAAAAACACAGATTTTGAAAAAAGTCCAAAGAGGGGTTAATTTTGACGTATTCGGGTTCGTTCGGAGTTTTAACTTCGTTAACACATCGCCTAATGCTCTAACTAGGCTCTGATACCACTACAGGGTTACTAGGCACTCTAATAAGGTTCTACAATGCATCAACCATGCCCGTTTAAAATTTTAGCCGTGCCGAATAACCCTAAACAAGATCGTTGCTAGAGAATTAGGGTTTCATATGCAAGTAAACTATATTTACGACTATGTGAATACGAAATACAACCTTTGTAGATCGGTCCTTCACTTCTTTAGCTCGTTGTTGAAGTCCTTCGCTGCGATCGTGGTTCTCCTGGTCTCTTGCATGGCTTCACGAGGCGAAAGACGCGTCCTTGCTTGAAGTCTTGAGGCCGAAGATGATCTACGTCGAGGGGATGCCAACTCAAGCTTCTACTTCACTAAATTGAGAATTAGTGAAGCAAACACCCTAAACTAAAGTGCTAGTCTAGTAGAGGATGGAGAAATGGGAAGTGGGTTCTCTTTAGAATTTTATTTCCCACAATCTTTCTCATTTTGGATCAAACCCTAGCAAGCTTTTTCTTTTTAGCAATGAAGAAGAAGAACTAAAGAAAGAGATGAGGATAATGATTAAGTGAGAAAGCTAACCATGGTGAGTGAGTATCATATACTAACGCTTGTAGAGACTTAACCCATGGCTAACCCTTATGGTTGGGTTAAGAAATATCCATAGTAAAAACAAATTTAGTGAAATTAGTCAATACTTCCACAAGCTTCCACAAGCTTCAAGCATTTAGCTAATCCTCCACTAATTTTGTAATTACTTAAAATATAAAAAAACCAACATAATAGATAGCATGGTGTAAGTCTCATACACCCAAGTCATGTGTATCATCAACCATGATACAATAAGAAAACGCATTTTTAATATATATCTTATATACATTAAAGTTGTGCTTATGTGAGAAAAACCCTAAAGTGAACAAGTGTTAGTTAATCTAAACTAGTATATCAAATATACAATTATAAAATAAATTATTAAATCAACGCATGACTTAATAATCTGGTCATATCACATATAACCGACTAACATCCAATGTATTGACTTATCGAATCAACACTTGATTCGATAACCCGGCTATATCATATATAACCGACCAATACAAAAAGTCGCGAGAATAGAATATGGTATCACATACACGCATTATTCTCAGTCTCGCACATATCACATATGCGCTCCTATTTCGTTTTGCCTGAGCCAGTAAAACCTCTGTGTAGGACTCTAAAGACTCGCCAATATGCCGGCAGTAGGTGATGATCACATCAAGCACCCACAAGCCGTCAGCGGTACTGGCTGGACGTAACGGCTACCCGGGTATTGAGCGACCAGAAGATCAGCAAGCAAGCCCGCTCCAACTCCTGTAAAAGCCTGTCGATAACACTTCCCGTACAGTCCGGTCTCCTAGTTTGATATGTCGCATATCAAGTCTAGGGGTGGCAAACGTCAGACCCCAATAACCGATAAGTCGTGCCGATGTGAGGCTCATAACGGGTCGAGAAACTACTGGTAACACTTACCAGTAAATCTCTAAATCAGCCCTGGCCAGGGACTTCCCTGTTACGGCCAATCGAGCACAGCGCAACATCAACCCCCAATACCGGGAGAGACGAAACCCCTCCTATCGCTCATTGCCTCCATATAACTCGGGACTGTACCCAAAAACCACCATTTTGCACGCCCTCATGCACGTGGTTAGGTGGAAATCAAAGCACAGTAGGAATCACACAAGACTCTATGACGATCTCGGGTCTACAGACTAACCTGGATAAGTGTCACCAGAGAACTGCCATCTGACGTGAGTTATAATACCATATGGAAGTTCTCGGCGAGTCCGTCCGGTGTACCCAGTCTCCAGTGAGCACCCGTATACCATCTCTAATGTCAAACACCAATGGATATGGGATCACCCATCGCCCATCTTATGGGTCGAGAAGTGTATACGCTAGTCTACACTGGTATATCGATGCCCCGTCTCGATACACCCACGACTAGGGTCCTTGAAGGATGTACTTATGGACTACCATGTCCCTACTAGTATGATCCTCATCATAGTCCTGGTAGTCAAGTACACATCCTAAGGGCTTTACCAACATGTAACTATAAAACAGTATAAAGAGACAAGTATACATGTTAAGATAAAGAGCAACCAGATAGCATACTATCATGTCGAGCAAGAAAGTCCTCTCTATATATGTCCAAGCATCTAATATAATATACATCATCTGTACAATACTGGCCTCTAGGGCATACATACAACTAACACTGTCACCATGACTGGCCCTGACAATATGTCGTACATCACTCCGGTCGGTATCCTAATGATAACCGCTGAGTCTAAATAAAATCACCGGTAGGTACTTGCCTACCTTCCAGGCTCATCGTCTGTACCATGAACATCTTGCCGAGGGAACCGTACCGGGCCCCACCATGTACCCGCACACGGCCCACTCACTCCTCACATCGGGTATATATCACAAATCTCAGAACCGAGAAATCTTATGGTGGACGCATCAAATATCATATCAAGAGAAACCGGGTTTTCAAACAATACATAGTTTCTTGAAAATACTCCACACGGTTCTCAATTCCATAAATCATATGAAATCCATATCTCAATTCGTAAAATCGATATAAAACTTATATATGCAAAATAAAACATCAATATGAGCATATAAAGGGAAAACCGCTCTTTAAATGAATCCATCTTTTAAAATATATCTTGCGGTTCCCAAAATCCTCCGAAAACAAATGCAGCTTCATATGAAGTGTACATGTAAGTGTAGCAAGGTTTAAGTATCTACATGTAAGAAAGTGGGTATGATGCATTTCATAAGCGCAATGATCATCAACTCAATACCACATATCAAAACAATACCATTTGGGGTACATACAACTATAGCGAAAATATGCGGGTGTACTTGTCAATATGAGTGCATGATATACATATAACTGTAATAGACTATGTGGGTGTACATGTTAATATGTATGCAAGATGTACAAATAGCTATAGTAAGGTATACGTGAAATGGAATAAGGGTTACTACCTCAACTATTCCTGCCTAAGGCAATGTCACGTATGTAAGTGTCAATAATATCTCATATGCACAATGGGATAAGGGCTACTACCACAACTATCCCTATCCACTACGGTATCATGTATGTAGGTGGTTTGTGCGTGTCATGGCAATTACAGACGGCGTGGGTGTAGCATACAATTTAGTGCTCGTGCAACATGAACCGTCAGTAATATGTTATATCTAAAGATAAGAGTCAAGTACAACAGATAAAGTTATGCAACGACATTCATATGAAATTACCTAATATACAAATACAAGCTGCTATCATATCATATTATCCCCAACGCATAATGTCACGACCCGAATCTTTCGACTCGTGACCGGCACTTAACCACGCAACGTCTACAGGCGTAACACGACTAAGTAAGCCGAACCCAGAAATCAAAACCATTTAAAAGTAGTGAGTGATGAAAACATTTAATTAAGAACATATAGAAAACCTTAATTAGTCCAATGAGGTTCTTTTTAATGTTAAATTATCCTTATAATAATTTTGGCAGCATTTTCTTTGTAAAAGTAACCCCTAAAATCGGGTAAACCAGGATATAAGTGAAAATGAGATATAATGAACAAAGCATTCCCAACCAGAAGCAATCATGCCCAACGGCGGAAACCATCACCACGAGAGTAATATACGACGCCGTAGCGAAGAATGAGCAATAAGTAACATCCCAGAATAATAACTATAAATATAAAGTCGGCTCCCACGAGTTCGACACCAGAATACGAAAATATACATCATCGTCCTCACACTGTCTCTGAGTCAAGTACATATATGGTAGATGGAGAATACTAGATACAAAAGTGTGTACAATAAAAGTAACCAGATACCACAACCTACCTAAATAGCAAAATAGCTCTCGCTCCAATTGTAGTGGTATCTGATGCCAAAAGATGCAAAAAGGCAGCCTGCCGCGACTACTCTGAGGGGCAACCTGCAAATACTGTGGCACAACGGGGGTGAGTTGCCAACTCGTGAATAGAGATAACATATAAAGGTAATCACGAGCATGCACGTACTGTGCTACGCTATCATATGCTAGCAGGTAAACTATATGCGACAAGTAGTAAGTGCAATAATCAAGCAAATGCTCTGTCAGGTAAAATAACTACAGGATGAGATACATGATAATCACTGCTGAGCATGGGATAAACAACATCTACACGAAATATCAATCGTGGAAAAATAGTCGGTGCCCAAGCTGCACCCAAATCCTAAATAGACTCAGGCGCCGGCACTCTCCTCGGCCCTCAAATCCTGTACATCTCCGAGAATCACGAGTGCACAACATCGGCACCCAAAATATCATAAATACTCGTGTCCAGCATCGACACGCAAATCCTCATACATCGGGCTCCGTAAGTCCGGATCAGCCCACGGGCTCCGTCTGCGTTATTGGCCCTCGGCCCCGGTAGTACGGATCATCCCGCATCCATCTCTCGACTCTGGTCAGTATCCTCCGGATAACCGCCAGGTCCAACCAATCACCAGTAGGTACTCGCCCACCTCCAGGCTCAATCGGCAAAGTCCATCGATCATCTTGCCGAGAGGAACCATACAGGGTCCACCACGAACCCGCAAATGGATCATCCACTCCACGAATCGGTTTTCAAGCACACGTCTCAGCACCGAGAAAACGTGTGGTGGACGCACCAAAATATCATATCACGAGGAACCGGGTTTTCAAATTGTGCATCTTTTCTTAAATAATTCCACGGTCCTCAAAACCAGAAATCACAAGAAAATTCAACACCAATGAGTAAATAAAATACGATGTGCTATGTACATCATGTAGGGTTCCTAGGCACACTATAGAGGTCTCACAAGGCATCGATCATGCCAATTTAAAATTTTATGGGTGCCGAGAAAACCTAATACGGATCGTCGGCTAGATTTCTAGGCGAAACATTAAACTAGTTAACACTTTAACTAAAGGAGAGAGGCTACAACCTTTGTAGATCCGGTTCTCCACTTCCTTAGCTCCACGTGGGTGTCCTCTCCCTGTCCATCATGAATCCCGAACTCATTCGTCGGCTTCATCGGAGAAACGGGCGAGCTAGATCGTCGGCTTCGTGTCAAAGACGATCTACGTCGAGGCATCGCAAGTTCAAGCTCCGACTTCACAAAGTTGTGAAACTTGTGAAGAAAACACCCAAAACAACTTGGCAAGAGGTAGAGGGTGAAGAAATAGGAGGTGGGTTCACTTTAGAATTGGATTTCTCTCACTAAAACTCAAGTTGCCATTGATGGCATCAAGGTTTCTATCTTGAAGAAGAAGGAGAAGATCAAGCTAGTTTATGATAAGTTGTCTTTAAAATGAAAAGAAAATTCATACTTATCATAATCTAACAAGGGTTAAGTGTAGAGAATAAACCATGGTATGTGGATGGGTTAGGGTTAAGCATGAAGACAAAATGGTCTCTTTGGTCAAAGCTTCATGAAGCTTCAACAAGCTTCATGACAAAAACAAACCATTTTATTTTCATTTATCCAATAAAATAAATAAAGAAATGAATAAATAAATGATAAGGTAAAACCCTAATTATCATTTAACCATGGTTTGATTCTTCACACTTAACCAAATGATCAAGTATCAACAAACATGATACATATATGTGCACAAAAGTATATCACATATACAACTTGCATATCAAGTGAGAAAATCCGTATAAAGTGAACCAATACTAGTTAATGCAAAGTAATATATCAAATATATAATTATACATTAAATCATTAAATCAACATTTGATTCAATGATCCGGTCATGTCGCACATAACCGACTAGTATTCAATGTATCGATTTATCGAATCAATGATTCGATAACTAGGTCATATCGAATATAACCAATCGAAACATTTATCGCGAGAATGAAATGCGGTATCACATACACGCATTATTCTCGCTCCCGCACATATCTCATATGCGCTCCTATTTCGTTTCTCTTGAGCCAGGAAACCTCTGTGTAGGACTCTAAAGACTCGTCAATACGCCGGTAGCAGATGATGATCATATCAAGCACCCACAAGCCGCAAGCGGTCTGCTGAACGTAACGGCCATCCGGGTATTGAGCGATCAGAAGATCGACGAGCTAGCCCGCTCACACTCCTGTGAATCCAACCAGTAATACTTACCGTACAGTCCGATCTGTTCGTCTGATATGACGCATATCAAGTCTAGGGGTGGTATACGTCAGACCCCAATAACCGATAAGTCGTGCCGATGTGAGGCACATAACGGGTCGAGAAACTACTGGTAACACTTACCAGCAAATCTCTGATCAGCCCTGGGCAGGGACTTCCCTGTTACGGCCAATCAAGCACAGCGCAACATCAACCCCCAATACCGGGAGAGACGAAACCCCTCCTATCGCTCATTGCCTCCATGTAACTCGGGACTGTACCCAAAGACCACCGTTTTGCACGCCCTCATGGACGTGGTAAGGTGGAGATCAAAGTATAGTGGGAATCACACAAGACTCTATGACGATCTCGGGTCTACAGACTAACCTGTATAAGTGTCACCTGAGAACTGCCATCTGACGTGAGGTATAATACCATCTGGGAGTTCTCGGCGTGTCCGTCCAGTGTACCCAGTCTCCACTGAGCACCCGTATACCATCTCTGATTTCTAACACCAATGGATATGGGATCATCCATCGCCCATGTCATGGGTCGAGAAGCGTATACGCTAGTCTACACTGGTATATCGATGCCCTGTCTCGATACACCCACGACTACGGACCTTGAAGTATGTACTTATGGACTACCATGTCCCCACTAGTATGATCTGCATCATAGTCCAGGTAGTCAAGTACACATCATAAGGGCTTTATCAACATGTAACTATAAGACAGTTTAAAGAGACAAGTGTACATGTTAAGATAAAGAGTAACCAGATAGCATACTATCATATCGAGCAAGAAAGTCATCTCTATATATGTCCAAGCATCCAATATAATATACATCATCTGTACAATACTGGCCTCTAGGGCATACATACAACTAACAATCTCCCACTTGCACTAGGGCCAGCTGCTGTAGTATCGCATACCGAGCATCCCGAAGAGTCTCTCGAACTGTATCTGGGGAATGGCCTTCGTGAGTGGATCCGCCGTGTTGTTCTTCATGTCAACCCTCCTGACCTCGATCTCCCGGCGATCAACTATCTCCCGGATCATGTGATACCGCCTCAGAATATGCCTGGATCGCTGATGGGACCTGGGTTCCTTGGCCAAAGCCACCGCTCCATTGTTATCGCAATACAAAGGTATTGGATGCTCAATGGATGGAACCACTCCAAGTTCAGTAATGAACTTCTTGATCCGGACAGCCTCTTTAGCAGCATCGTTGGCAGCGATGTATTCAGCCTCCATCATCGAGTCTGCCACGGTTTCCTGCTTGGAACTCTTCCAGCTAACCGCCCCTCCGTAAAGGGTAAAGACAAAGCCCGACTGCGACTTAGAGTCGTCCTTATCACTCTGGAAGCTCGAATCGGTAAAGGACTCTACTTGGAGCTCTCCGTTACCATACACCAAGAACATATCTCTAGTCCTTCGTAAGTACTTGAGAATGCTCTTCACAGCTGTCCAGTGACTCTCTCCAGGATCAGCTTGATACCTGCTCACTACACTTAGTGAGTATGCTACATCGGGTCTGGTACATAGCATCGCATACATGATAGAGCCTACAGCCGAAGCATAGGGTATCCCTTGCATGCGAGCTCTCTCCAAATCAGTCTTGGGAGACATCTCTTTGGAGAGAGTGACTCCAGAGATCGTGGGCAAGTTCCCACGCTTGGATTCTTCCATACTAAACCTCTTTAGTATGGTGTCAATGTACCTTGATTGGGACAATCCCAATATCCGTTTGGATCTATCTCTATAGATCTTGATTCCCAATATGCAGGAGGCATCACCAAGATCTTTCATTGAGAATCTTTGTGATAAGAAGAGCTTGACCGCTTGCAGCATAGGAATATCATTTCCTATCAAGAGTATGTCGTCCACGTACAATACGAGGAAGACAACCTTACTCTCTGCAACCTTCTTGTAGATACAAGGTTCATCTGGGTTTTTGACGAAATCAAACTCTTTGATAACGACGTCAAAGCAGATGTTCCAACTCCGCGATGCTTGCTTTAATCCATAAATGGATTTAAGCAGCTTGCACACCTTCCCGCTGCTCCCACTGTCTACGAAGCCCTCTGGCTGAGTCATGTACACGCACTCTTCTAAATCACCATTTAGAAAGGCGGTCTTAACATCCATTTGCCAGATTTCGTAGTCATGATATGCAGCGATGGCAAGCATGATCCGGATGGATTTATGCATAGCCACTGGAGAAAAGGTCTCGTCATAGTCCACACCTGGTCTTTGACGAAAACCCTTTGCTACAAGTCTAGCTTTGAAAGTCTCCACTTTCCAATCTACACCAAGTTTCTTCTTGAAGATCCACTTGCTCCCGATGGGTTTTACCCCTTCAGGAGCAACTTCCAAAGTCCATACTTTGTTGGTGTACATGGATTCCATCTCGGACCGCACAGCATCCAGCCATTTCACTGAGTCCCTACTCGTGATGGCCTGCTCGAAGCTAGTTGGGTCATCATCCTTCATGATGCAATCCTCGCTTCCACCGTCAATGAGAAAACCGTAGTATCTCTCAGGTGGACGAGATACCCTACTAGATCGGTGGAGAGGCTGGGGTTCATCGAGTTCTACTGAATCCTCTGGTTCTACCAAGTCTTCTGTTGCAGTTTGTGTTGCTGGAACCTCTTCCAGTTCTACCTCAATGCTACTTGTCTGTTTCGTAAGAAAACTCTTTTCTAAGAAAGTGGCATCTCGAGAAACAAACACTTTTTGTTCCTCGGAGTGGTAGAAGATATACCCTCGCGAATGTTTGGGATATCCAACAAACTTACATAGAACAGACCTTGCCTCGAGTTTTTCCGGATTTTGTGTTTTAACATAGGCCGGACAACCCCATATCTGAATAAAATTAAGACATGGTCTCTTACCATTCTATATCTCATATGGAGTGGTAGGCACAGATTTGGTTGGAACTCTATTCAATAGATATGCAGCAGTCTCCAGTGCATATCCCCAGAAGGAAATAGGTAACTCAGCTGTACTCATCATAGAGCGCACCATATCTAATAGGGTGCGATTTCTCCGCTCTGATACACCGTTGTGTTGTGGTGTATAAGGAGGAGTAAGCTGAGAGAGAATCCCATTCTCTTTTAGATAATCTCTGAATTCGTTACTTAAGTATTCTCCTCCTCGATCAGATCGAAGGATCTTAATACTTTTGCCCGTTTGGTTCTCTACTTCTTGTTTATATTCTCTAAATTTCTCAAAAGCTTCTGATTTGTGTTTCATCAGGAACACATATCCGAATCTAGAGAGATCGTCAGTGAATGTAATGAAGTACGAAGAACCATCCCTGGCATGTGTAGACATGGGACCGCATACATCATTATGTATCAGTCCCAAGAGTTCGGTAACTCTTTCTCCGTGTCCCGTAAACGGAGTTTTGGTCATCTTGCCTTTGAGACATGACTGGCAAGTGTCATAAGATGAAAATTCAAACGGATTTAAATATCCATCCTTATGCAACTTCGTTAGTCGTGTCGCATTAATGTGACCCAGTCTACAATGCCACAAGAAGGATTCGTTCAGTTCAGAACTCTTCCTCTTGTGTGTGTTTTGTAAATTGAGGACTGTATTTTGATTTAGAATGAATATGCCATTATGTAGCGAGCCTGATGCAATCAACTTTTGATCTAGGAATATGTTCATAACATTATCCTTTACTACAAAATTATATCCTTCTTTACTCAATAAAGAAACTGATATAATGTTGCACATCATGTTTGGTATATAATAGCACTCATTCAGAATTATAGTATCACCACTTGGTAATACTAGGTGATATTCGCCAACTGCTTTGGCTGCAACATTTGCACCGTTCCCTACTTGAACGGAATGATCACTTTTTCCCAGTTCTCTACCTTTTCGTAGTCCATGTAACATCTTACATATGTGGGATCCCGATCCGGTATCTAATACCCAGGACGTAGGGTGAACTGAGAAACAGTTCTCAATGATAAACACACCCGAAGATGATGCATCAACATGCATGTTCTCCGTTTGGGCGGTGTGAGAATCCAGATATTCTCCTGTTTCCTGTTCATTCTTATAACACTTATAAGATAGAACGGGTTCAACGTTCCCCTGCACAGTATAACATGCGGGTTCGGTCAATACATCCATATTATTATCTTGATTAAGGCATGAAATGGTCGCTACCTGGAGAGAGAGAGAAGAAAACACTTTAGCGTATGCTCGTGCAAGATCAGATTGGTTATTATCTTATCTAATCAGGATGGCTCCCACTGCTTTTTATCAAATCTTCCTTCAAACCCTAAAAGGAAAGACTAGCCGGGATTAATTACACACTACAAGTTCGCCAATCTTTCAGCCAGGCCAGTGTCGGTACTTTGAGGGAGGTCCCCCGTGCTTTCGCACGAACCTAATTAATGTAAACCTCATTTTCCCAGAGACGTAACCTCGTTAACACCTTTCTAGACACCTACTTGATCGGCTAATTGTAATGTGTAAAACTATCCCAGGAGTAACTCTTACTCGCAGTGGGTATCGGGATCCAACTATCTCATAGAAGGTATGCAATCTCATTGCAAATTTCAAAACTTGAAATTCCCGATAATATTTTGCCCCTAGCGTCCTATGACCTTGACGGAGGCCAAACAACCCATAGTCCGCTAGTCAAGTTCAACCCGTCATTTCCTGATTGAATTAAACCCACCCGCACAACCCTTGACAGAGGCCAAACAACGTCGTACGAATACCCTAAACCAATCGCATCATATGCTAGCAGATAAGCACTAGTTAGCTACCGTACACTACGCCTTGACGGAGGCCAAACTACCGTAGCACGAATACTAATTAGTACTTATCTGAAATGACGGAGGGCTACGCAGGTTTTTCATAAAAACCATGAGCGTAATGAACTTGATATCGTTGTAGAATCAAATGAAGTTTTGAAATGGAGTGATTTTGAGGATTTTCTAGTTTTGCTAAAGGGGTCACTCCCGGTGAAGGGATCGTCGGCCCTTTCCTCGTCGAATGAGGTGCGGGATATATCATATATATCACTGTGCAAAGCAAAACTCAAAAACAATCAAAAGCAAACCGAGTGTGTAGCATCTTCCAGTTACTGCTAAAGGAGTCACTCCCGGTGAAGGGATCTCGGTCCTTTCCTCATCGAATAAGGTGCAGGGTATATCATATATACCGCTATGCAAAGCAAGAACTGTAGCTACCTGTTTTGTTTAAAATTTGATTCTACAACATCTTAGGTTTCTTTTCTTTCATTAATCACATTAATAAAGTCCCATCATTTAATTACCTAAACATCACAGATAGATATGACGTACACTTATGCCATCCGCATTCGCCTCGATGTCCCCTCGTGCACCGTTAGGTTAGGTAACTAACGACAGAGCAGGGCAGGGCTAGTGCGGGTGCAAAACATAAGTAACGTCTATATAATATATCATATATACTATATAAAGTATCTATCAAAGAACATCACATGATCGCATCACAGAAACCACAGCAGAAGAAACATATGAAACATTGGATATACTAGGACGTCCGTGTTTTCAATACGAGCCAGTATAAAACACGGATTCCACGGTCGTGATGAATAGCCAATCCCACACCCCTAGACCCCTACGAGAGCGGCAAGCAACCCTGCCAATTCTAGGGTTAGGAGACCCGGACTCGACTCCTCGAGTTGGTCTCCCACTGGACCCCAGAACCCGGTTACTTGTGCTCCCCTCTTTGGGTCTATCCTAGTGCAGAAAAGTAAATAATATACAAAAGGTGACAGCTTCCGCAACCTGGAAGTGCCCCAAATAAAAGAATATTACATACAAGTTTTTACATGAATGAAAATGAAAAAACACTCATCTCACATAAAAACCCCCGGCTATTCAAACACGACGATCCAATATAACATATCCAGCAACACATAACATTACATGTCATCAACGTAAGTAAGTATGCATACCCCAATTGTCGTTGACGTATAGCAACGAAACCGGCGATATGAACATACTACACCTACGGTCACAGAAAAGAAAGTGTAAAACTACAACAGTTGGAATCCGCAACATCTTTAGACATCGCATGCCTAATCAAATGAAATACTTAGACATCACATGCCTAACAGATATAAATCCCGCATTTTAGTCTCATTATCGAAAACTCTTTTCAATATCATATGGGACTAAATTGCTAGATTTATAACATTCATTCAGTTATCTCATAACTACTTGTGAATTCCAATTATTGTATCACATTCCAGATAAACAGAAAATGTTAAACTTTCCGATCGAACAGTCGAATACCCAAGTTTTCCCGATACAACTCAACACATGAAATAAGTCTAACAACATTCAGTTCGTGCCTCAGTACCAACGGTCCAGCCGTAGAAGGGTCAAGCCAACGCCTCACATATGGCACGCCGTACTGCCCCAAACCCGAAGGTTCAAAGGGCAGTTCAAGACGGTCATATAATCGAGTTAAGGTTTGTTGTCTTCTAGAGGGTCCATCGCGTTACTTGCACTACTTAGAACGTCGTTAAACTACGGAAAAATCCAACACTTGGAAATTTCCCGACAGGGGAAAAGTTGGGTATTTATATCCGGTCGAACTTTTTAACATATTCTAAAGTCATCCGGAAAAACACAAAGACGAAATTTGATAATCCGGTCGAAACATCGAAGCTCCAAAACAACCCCAGAAAATGCAACTCTTGAATAAATTTTTAAAAATTCCCAGGAAAACCAGCACTGGAAAATAAGAATTAATGTGCAGAATTCATTGTTTAATGTGGTCGTACGGCCACAGAACCGCCGCATGAGCCATGCTCATGCCGCGGAACCGCGGCGACTTGGTGGATTTGGGCTTTCGAATTTCACAGTAACTCTTAGAATCACCTGCTGATTTTTCTGCATATTTTTAATTTGGAAAAATCCCAGATTTTAGAAAATGTACAGAGAGCATTTTGTGAGTTAGGGTTTCGGTTCGTTCGGACTTCAAACTCCGTCTAGACTTCGCCTAAGGCTCTAGCTAGGCTCTGATACCACTGTAGGGTTCCTAGGCACACTATAGAGCTCTCACAAGGCATCGATCATGCCAATTTAAAATTTTATGGGTGCCGAGAAACCCTAATACGGATCGTCGGCTAGATTTCTAGGCGAAACATTAAACTAGTTAACACTTTAACTAAAGGAGAGAGGCTACAACCTTTGTAGATCCGGTTCTCCACTTCCTTAGCTCCACGTGGGTGTCCTCTCGCTGTCCATCATGAATCCCGAACTCATTCGTCGGCTTCATCGGAGAAACGGGCGATCTAGGTCGTCGGCTTCGTGTCAAAGACGATCTACGTCGAGGCATCGCAAGTTCAAGCTCCGACTTCACAAAGTTGTGAAACTTATGAAGAAAACACCCAAAACAACTTGGCAAGAGGTAGAGGGTGAAGAAATAGGAGGTGGGTTCACTTTAGAATTGGATTTCTCTCACTAAAACTCAAGTTGCCATTGATGGCATCAAGGTTTCTATCTTGAAGAAGAAGGAGAAGATTAAGCTAGTTTATGATAAGTTGTCTTTAAAATGAAAAGAAAATTCATACTTATCATAATCTAACAAGGGTTAAGTGTAGAGAATAAACCATGGTAAGTGGATGGGTTAGGGTTAAGCATGAAGACAAAATGGTCTCTTTGGTCAAAGCTTCATGAAGCTTCAACAAGCTTCATGACAAAAACAAACCATTTTATTTTCATTTATCCAATAAAATAAATAAAGAAATGAATAAATAAATGATAAGGTAAAACCCTAATTATCATTTAACCATGGTTTGATTCTTCACACTTAACCAAATGATCAAGTATCATCAAACATGATACATATATGTGCACAAAAGTATATCACATATACAACTTGCACATCAAGTGAGAAAATCCGTATAAAGTGAACCAATACTAGTTAATGCAAAGTAATATATCAAATATATAATTATACATTAATTCATTAAATCAACATTTGATTCAATGATCCGGTCATGTCGCACATAACCGACTAGTATTCAATGTATCGATTTATCGAATCAATGATTCGATAACTAGGTCAAATCGAATATAACCAATCGAAACATTTATCGCGAGAATGAAATGCGGTATCACATACACGCATTATTCTCGCTCCCGCACATATCTCATATGCGCTCCTATTTCGTTTCTCTTGAGCCAGGAAACCTCTGTGTAGGACTCTAAAGACTCGTCAATACGTCGGTAGCAGATGGTGATCATATCAAGCACCCACAAGCCGCAAGCGGTCTGCTAAACGTAACGGCCATCCGGGTATTGAGCGATCAGAAGATCGACGAGCTAGCCCGCTCACACTCCTATGAATCCAACCAGTAACACTTACCGTACAGTCCGGTCTGTTCGTCTGATATGTCGCATATCAAGTCTAGGGGTGGTATACGTCAGACCCCAATAACCGATAAGTCGTGCCGATGTGAGGCACATAACGGGTCGAGAAACTACTGGTAACACTTACCAGCAAATCTCTGATCAGCCCTGGCCAGGGACTTCCCTGTTACGGCCAATCGAGCACAGCGCAACATCAACCCCCAATACCGGGAGAGACGAAACCCCTCCTATCGCTCATTGCCTCCATGTGACTCGGGACTGTACCAAAAGACCACCGTTTTGCACGCCCTCATGGACGTGGTAAGGTGGAGATCAAAGTATAGTGGGAATCACACAAGACTCTATGACGATCTCGGGTCTACAGACTAACCTGTACAAGTGTCACCTGAGAACTGCCATCTGACGTGAGGTATAATACCATCTGGGAGTTCTCGGCGAGTCCGTCCAGTGTACCCAGTCTCCACTGAGCACCCGTATACCATCTCTGATGTCAAACACCAATGGATATGGGATCATCCATCGCCCATCTCATGGGTCGAGAAGCGTATACGCTAGTCTACACTGGTATATCGATGCCCTGTTTCGATACACCCACGACTAGGGACCTTGAAGGATGTACTTATGGACTACCATGTCCCCACTAGTATGATCTGCATCATTGTCCAGGTAGTCAAGTACAAATCCTAAGGGCTTTATCAACATGTAACTATAAGACAGTTTAAAGAGACAAGTGTACATGTTAAGATAAAGAGTAACCAGATAGCATACTATCATATCGAGCAAGAAAGTCATCTATATATATGTCCAAGCATCCAATATAATATACATCATCTGTACAATACTGGCCTCTAGGGCATACATACAACTAACACATCAAGTCATCATAATATAGGTACAAGGGAGAAACCGCGTTTCTTAAAATAGTTCAGCTTTCAAAGACAGCATGCGGCTTCCAATTTCTATGAAAATCATATCGAATCATATGTGAAATGAACTACAGTATAATGGTCATGGCAATTCTACAGTGAGTGTATCATGGCAATTACTAACGGTGTGTGTGTAACATGCAGATTAGTGCTCGTGCAACATAAACCGTTAGTAATAGTGCGGTGTTCTATCAATTCTATGTTTTCATACATATAGCAGGGAATGCAGTATGCAACAACAGTATCCATGAACAGTCAATGTAGGTAAATGCAATGTGTGGCTATAAAGTCCTATCAGCCCTGACGTAGAACGCCATGCGGGAGATATCCCCGTAGATGTTAAATCTACTCACCGAAGTCTCGCGCTAAGTGTAGCCGACGACTTGTTTCCCCTTCTTCGCAGCGTCCGTCTCACTCGCCTGCGAACCTAGATTTACACAATGTAACACACATAAGCTCAAATCTACCAAAATCGAAATATTAAGGTCAAACTAGAACCCTGCGTTGCAACCCAAGCGCACGTGTGCGCGATGTGCTAAAACGTGTGATCACGCTCCTGAAGCTAACCTGACGCGTCGCGATACGCAGCACAACCCAAAACCACACACGTATCATATGTGTCGCGGAGATTTAAAATACGTAAAATAGGGTAATAGGTCCCAGATTTTTATACAGAAAGATTTTTATAAAAATAAATATACCAACACACTCCAAATACCAGCAGACACCAACCACAAAAACCTCAACCCACCATTCTCCCATTTGGCAGCAATTTGCTGCCAGAATGAGTTTTTCGGCGGCCTGGATAGGGGGTTGGGCTTCCGTATTTGGTGTGTGCACTCCATACATACTGTGTATATCCCAGTAATTACAATTTTATTCTGAAACACCCCGAGTAGTAGCAGTTCCAACAGAACCCAATTTCAAGCTAAAAGTCACACTTTGCACTAAAATGATACTTTAGGATATTTTTGTGAAATCTGAAATAAACCCAAGTCCAAAACCACACTAATATCACATTACCAAGCTAATCAAGCCATAAAAAGTAAATTTTTATCACAACCTCACTAAATACCTTTATATAGCACAAAACATGCATAAAAAGTGGTATTTTGCTAGAAATACAACAAGTTATCTAAAAGGGATGTTAAGGGTGAGTTAATACCTTCAGAACACCTTAAGAAACACCAAAAATCCCTGCTTTTTCCTCAAGTGTGCAGATCCACCACCAAACACCTCAAAAGCTCATTTTTTCTATGGTTTGTGAAGGAAAAGTGTTGTTTTGAGTAGGGTGTGAATGAGGGTTTAATGAGAAATGAAAAGAGAAGAGAAAAATGCACAAAATGGTGTTGTTGCTGCTTCTTTTTCTGCCGGAGCTCAGAAGTGAGGGAAAGAGAGAGAAAAGAGAGAGAAACAAAGGTCAAACAAAGGTCAAACAAAGTCAAATCCCATACCTTACCACCATACCTTCATTTCTATTTCAAATTGAATTATAAGAAGGGGTTTTGACTTGTTTAAATGGGTGGGATAAATAAAACATGCAAGAAAAGAAAAAGGGTTAACATGATAAATTTCTCATCTAGCCTCAAAATGCTAAGTGTGCATGGTGCACTTAACACAAAATTTCTCACTTAGGGTAATATGAAAAAAAATAATTAACAACCCTATAAATATATAAATACCCATAAAAACACCTCACAACACAAAAGACCACTAGCCAAGAAGGAAAATAAGATATTCGGTTTTTTTTTAAAAACACGCACACTTGCTAATTAATGCGAAAACATTCTAAACGAATTTCAAGATGTTACAATCTACCTCCCTTAAAGAAATTCGGTCGCTGAATTTAAAAATCTAACTATACATACCTTCAGAAAGATGGGGATACCTCTTCCTCATCTCGCTCTCGGTCTCCCAAATGATCTCCTCGCCGCTCTGGCCACGCCAAAGTACCTTGACTAACGGTATGTCCTTCGATCTCAATTTTTTCACTTGTCGATCCAAGATCATCACCGGCTGCTCTGCATAGGAAAGGTCGCGCTCAAGATGGATCGTCGGGTGCTGAATCGCATGCGAAGGGTCATGAAGATAACTGCGGAGCATTGAAACGTGAAATACAGGGTGCACGTCTGGAAAACTGGACGGAAGGGCTAAACGATACGCAACCGCACCAACTCGCTCGAGGATCTCGAAGGGGCCCACATACCTGGGACTAAGCTTCCCCTTCTTCCTAAATCTCATCACACCTTTCATTGGGGAGACCCTCAAGAAAACATGATCACCAACAGAAAACTCAAGTCTGCGCCGACGACGGTCCGCATAAGATCTTTGCTTACTCTGGGCTGCTCTCATCCTATCGCGAATCAAATGGATCTTTGCGGTCGTCTCCTCCACAATCTATGGCCCTAAGATACTGCTCTCACTGAGCTCTGTCCAACAGGCGGGCGATCTACATCTCCTCCCATAAAGAGCCTCAAACGGTGCCATCTGAATGGTCTGCTGGTAGCTGTTGTTATAGAAGAACTCAATTAGGGGCAAATGATGATCCCAGCTACCCCCGAAGTCTAAAACGCACGCTCTGAGCATGTCCTCGAGAGTCTGAATAGTCCGCTCTGACTGTCCGTCGGTCTGCGGATGAAATGTTGTGCTGAAACTCAAGCGGGTGCCCAAAGCCTCCTGAAGCCTCTGCCATAGTCGGCCGGTAAACTGGGTGCCTCTGTCGGACACAATACATGTCGGAACTCTGTGCAGTCGTACAATCTCATCAATGTAAATCTGGGCATATTGAGCAAATCCGAAAGTCGTCTTCACCGGTAGGAAGTGAGCCGCTTTCGTCAAACGATCCACGATCACCCAGATGGAGTCATACCCTCGACTAGTCCTGGGTAGACCAACAATAAAGTCCATAGAAATCTGTTCCCATTTCCACTCCGGAATAGGCAACGGCTGTAGCTCTCCCGCGGGCCTCTGATGCTCAGCCTTGACTTGCTAACAAGTCAGGCATCTCGACACAAAATCTGCGATGTCCCTCTTCATCCCGTCCTACATGTAAACATCTCTCATATCGTGGTACATCTTGGTGGAACCTGGATGAACACCATACACCGATCGATGTGCCTCCTCGAGAATCTCACGCCGCAGTCCCTCAGCATCTGGTATGCACAATCTGGTCCCAAATCGTAGTATCCCCTGATCATCGATCACGAACTCGGAAAATCTGCCCTTTCCCATCTGCGTCCTAATCTTTGAACAACGGTCATCACTGTGCTGTGCCTCATATATACGGTCAAGCAACTGTGGGAATGCACGAACATGCGCAATCTGTCCTCCAATCGGCATAAACTCGAACTGTACCCGGCTGTCGCATAAGATCTGCCAATCTGCCGACGACTGCCTCTGTACTGCGCTCAAGCAAGATAGACTACCCCCGGGCCTCCTGCTGAAGGCATCCGCCACTACATTAGCCCTGCCCGGGTGGTAGAAGATCTCGCAGTCGTAGTCCTTCACTAACTCCATCCATCGGCGCTGTCTAAGGTTCAGGTCTCGCTGCTGGAATATATACTTTAAGCTCTTGTGATTAGTAAATATCTGGCACGACTCTCCATACAGATAATGTCGCCAGATCTTAAGTGCAAAAACCACTGCAGCTATCTCCAAATCGTGAGTGGGGTAGTTCTGTTCATGTTTCTTCAATTGCCGCGAAGCATAAGTGATCACCCTTTCATTCTGCATCAGAACACACCCTAGCCCCACTAGAGAAGCATCACAATATACCAAAAATCCGCCTAACCCTGAAGGCAATGATAATACTGGCGCCGTAGTCAGTAGTGCCCGTAACTGCTGAAAACTGTGCTCACACTCCTCTGTACAAACGAAAGGAACTCCCTTCCGGGTCAACCCGGTCAAAGGTGTTACAATGCGAGAGAAATTCTGCACAAATCGCCTGTAGTAGCCGGCCGGCCATAGAAAGCTGCGAATCTCCGTAACTGATGTGGGTCTGGGCCAACTCCTAACGGCCTCGATCTTCCTCGGGTCTACACATATACCGTCTCGTGAAATCACGTGCCCTAAGAAGTCTACGCTGTCCAGCCAGAAAGCACACTTGGAGAATTTGGCGAAAAGCTGATGCTCTCTCAAGGTCTGCAGTGTAATCCGCAGGTGCTGCTCGTGCTCCTCTCTACTCCGAGAATACACCAGAATATCGTCAATGAATACAATGATGAACAGATCAAGATACGGCCGGAAAATACGGTTCATCAAATCCATGAATGCTGCTGGCGTATTGGTGAGTCCGAACGACATCACCAAAAACTCGTAATGGCCGTAGCGCGTGCGGAAAGCTGTCCTAGAAATGTCCTCCTGTCGAACCCGCAGCTGATGGTAGCCTGATCGCAAATCGATCCTCGAAAAGTATCCTGCCCCCTGAATCTGGTCGAACAAGTCGTCGATGCGTGGCAAAGGATACCTGTTCTGCACTGTAACCCTGTTCAGCTGGCGATAGTCGATACACAGACGCAAACTGCCGTCCTTCTTTTTGACGAACAGGACTGGAGCACCCCAAGGAGAAACACTAGGTCGAATAATTCCCTTGTCCAGCAAATCATGCAACTGACCCTTTAATTCTCTAAATTCTGCCGGGGCCATCCGATAAGGCGGTATAGAAATAGGCCCCGCGCCAGGAACCAAATCAATACAGAAGGAAATGTCGCGCTCCGGCGGTAGCCCAGGAAGCTCGTCAGGGAACACATCATGGAACTCGCTAACAACCGGAATCTGATCCAGAGGAACCTCTGTAGTTCTAGTATCACAAACATAGGCGAGAAATCCCTGACATCCCTTCCTCAAAAGCTGTCCAGCACGAAAAGAAGAAATCACAGAAGTGGGGCGGCACCACGGTCCCCCAACACAACAAAAACCGACTCGCCGGAAAAACAAAATCTAACTGTCTTCTCACGGCAGTCCACAGAAGCATAGCACGTGGCTAACCAATCCATGCCCAAAAGAACGTCGAAGTCCAACATCTCAAGAAGGATCAAATCGACCGGCAACTCTCTCTCGCCAATACGGTACAGGATCGGAACACGTGCCTAGCAACAAACGACTCTCCCATAGGAGTAGTCACAACAAGCGGCTGATCAACCAAACCGGACTCTCTACCCAAACTCGGCACGAAGTGTGTAGATACGTACGAGTGGGTGGATCTAGGATCGAACAATACGTGTGCATCAACAGAACATACTGGAAGGATACCTGAGACCACCGCATTGGACGCCTGCGCGTCCTGATGCGTCAAAGCAAAAACTCGTGCCTGTCCTCCACCTGTGACTGACTGTCCTCTGCCTCGATCATCCCGTCCTCTCTGAGCAACTCCCTCACGCCCACGACCTCGCTGTGAATGAGTCTGGCACGGAGTAACAGTAGGAACAACAGGCAACGCCTTCTGGGGTAGTGAAGGTGGTAAGGTGATGTGCGGTGCTGCTGTCTCCCTCCGGTGTATCTCAGGACAATCTCTGACGAGGCGAAGTAAACTGCCGCATCTATAGCAACCTCGCGATGACTGCTGACTCTCCCGTGGATACGAACTAAACAACTGGCCTCGTCCCGAATCTCTGCCACTCCTCGTGCCTGAACGATACTTATCGCGGCGTCTGAATGTCTGTCTCCGTGCTGATATACCAGTACGAACTCTCTTTGGCTCTGGAACTACCGAAGTCTCAGCAAGGCGCTCCTCGACTAATAGAGCTGCATCTACCGCTGCTGCATATGTCTCGTAGTGCTGTGAGCTGATCTCAAGGAACAGTGGTGTAAGCAAGCCTCGAACAAATCTCTTGACTCGTAACTCCTCGGTAGCCACTAGATACGGCGCATAGATAGATAGCTCTGTGAACAGCACATCATACTCTGCCACTGACATCTCCGGAGTCTGGCGTAAGGACTCGAACCTGCGTGCTCTAGCATCTCTGACATTCAGTGGGAGAAAGCGGGCAAGGAATAGCGCCACGAACTCTGTCCAGGTCATAGGAGGAAGACCTGCTGCTCTGCCCTTCTCGACTGATTCGCACCATTTCTGCGCAAGACCTTCTAGGCGAAAGCCCATGAACTCAACCCATCTCGCATCTGCGCATCTGAGGGAACGACATATCCCAGCCATCCTATCAATGAAGGATTGTGGGTCCTCGGCTGCATCGGTGCCTGTGAAGACCGGAGGCTTCAGCCTCATGAACTCTGATAGCGATACTGTAATCACCTCCGTAGCTGCAGGGGCAACTGGCTGTGCTGTGGGTACCATCGCGGTCTCTATAACGGGTGGAGCTACCTCTGGTCGCTGCGCTCGAAGCGTCTCGACTAGCGATCCTATCATCTGGCGCATCTCCTGCATACCAGCCCCTAGCGTGGCGATCTGATCTGTCACGGGAGGAACAACCTGCTCGGGTACAACCGGTGTACTGCCCGGATCAGTCCTCGTCTCAGACGAATCAACTCGAATCTCGGCCCTCGCGGCCGCTCTCTTTGCCCTCGTAGTCTTTGGTGGCATAATGGCTGAAAGGAAAATAGGATTCGATAAGGATGCAGGAATCGAATTGCAAGAATTTATATACTCAAAAGGAATTTAAATCAATAAGTCCTAAGGTCGCCTTGGCGGAGTACCGTGTCGTGAGTATACCGCGGAACATACGCACGCTATGCCACTCTGCTTCAGCTACCTACTCCATCATACCAGGGTCATCCTAGGAACACTCCGAAAGGTAAAACCAACGCACTGATACCAACTTTGTCACGACCAGAATCTTTCGACTCGGGACCGGCACTTAACCACGCAATGTCTACAGGACTAAGTAAGCCGAACCCAGAAATCAAAACCATTTAAAAGTAGTGAGTGTTGAAAACATTTAATTAAAAACATATAGAAAACCTTAATTAGTCCAATGAGGTTCTTTTTAAAGTTAAATTATCCTTATAATAATTTTGGCAGCATTTTCTTTGTAAAATTAACCCCGAAAATCGGGTAAAACATGATATAAGTGAAAATGAGATATAATGAACAAAGCATTCCCAACCGGGAGCAATCACGCCCAACGGCGGAAACCATCACCACGAGACTAATATATGACGCCGTGGCGAAGAATGAGCAATAAGTAACATCCTAGAATAATAACTACAAATATAAAGTCGGCTCCCACGAGCTCGACACCAGAATACGAAAATATAGATCATCGTCCTCACACCATCCCTAAGTCAAATACATATAGGGTAGATGGAAAATACTAGATACAAAAGTGTGTACAATAAAAGTAACCAGATACCACAACCCACCTAAATAGCAAAATAGCTCTCGCTCCAATTGTAGTGGTATCTGAAGCCAAAAGATGCAAAAAGGCAGCCTGCCGCGACTACTCTGAGGGGCATCCTGCAAATACTGTGGCACAACGGGGGTGAGTTGCCAACTCGTGAATACAGATAACATATAAAGGTAACCACGAGCATGCACGTCCTGCGCTACGCTATCATATGCTAGCAGGTAAACTATATGCGACAAGCAGTAAGTGCAATAATCATGCAAATGCTCTGTCAGGTAAAATAACTACAGGATGAGATACATGATAATCACTGCTGAGGATGGGATAAACAACATCTACACGAAATATCAATCGTGGAAAAATAGTCGGTGCCCAAGCTGCACCCAAATCCCAAATAGACTCAGGCGCCGGCACTCTCCTCGGCCCTCAAATCCTGTACATCACTGAGAATCATGAGTGCCCAACATCGGCACGTAAAATATCATAAATACTCGTGTCCAGCATCGACACGCAAATCCTCATACATCGGGCTCCGTAATTCAAGATCAGCCCACGGGCTCCGTCTGCGGTATCGGCTTTCGGCCACAGCAATATGGATCATCCCGCATCCATCTCTCGACTCTGGTCAGTATCCTCTGGATAACCGTCTGGTCCAACCAATCACCGGTAGGTACTCGCCCACCTCCAGGCTCAATCGGTAAAGTCCATCGATCATCTTACCGAGGGGAACCATACCGGGTCCACCACGAACCCGTAAACGGATCATCCACTCCATGAATCGGGTTTCAAGCACACGTCTCAGCACCGAGAAAACGCGTGGTGGACGCACCAAAATATCATATCACGAGGAACCGGGTTTTCAAATAGTGCATCTTTTCTTAAATAATTCCACGGTCCTCAAAACCAGAAATCACATGAAAATCCAACACCAATGAGTAAATCAAATACGATGTGCTATGTACATCAAGTCATCATAATATAGGTACAAGGGAGAAACCGTGTTTCTTAAGATAGTTCAGCTTTCAAAGACAGCATGCGGCTTCTAATTTCTATGAAAATCATATCGAATCATATATGAAATGAACTACAGTATAATGATCATGGCAATTCTACAGTGAGTGTATCATGGCAATTACTAACGGTGTGTGTGTAACATGCAGATTAGTGCTCGTGCAACATAAACCATTAGTAATAGTGCGGCGTTCTATTAATTCTAAGTTTTCATACATATAGCAGTGAATGCAGTATGCAACAACAGTATCCATGAACAGTCAATGTAGGTAAATGCAATGTGTAGCTATAAAGTCCTGTCAGCCCTGACGTAGAACGCCATGCGGGCGATATCCCCGTAGATGTTAAATCTACTCACCGAAGTCTCACGCTAATTGTAGCCGACGACTTGTTTCCCCTTCATCGCAGCGTCCGTCTCACTCGCCTGCGAACGTAGATTTACACAATGTAACACACATAAGCTCAAATCTACCAAAAACGAAATATTAAGGTCAAACTAGAACCCCGCATTGCAACCCAAGCGTGCGTGTGCGCGATACGCTAAAACGTGTGATCACGCTCCTGAAGCTAACCTGACGCGTCGCGATACGCAGCACAACCCAAAACCACACACGTATCATGTGTGTCGCGGAGATTTAAAATACGGAAAATAGGGTAATAGGTCCCAGATTTTTATACAGAAAGATTTTTATAAAAATAAATATACCAACACACTCCAAATACCAGCAGATACCAACCACAAAAACCCCAACCCACCATTCTCCCATCTGGCCGCAATTTGCGGCCAGAATGAGTTTTTCGGCGGCCTGGGTAGGGGGTTGGGCTTCCGTGTTTGGTGTGTGCACTCCATACATACTGTGTATATCCCAGTAATTACAATTTTATTCTGAAACACCCCGAGTAGTAGCAGTTCCAACAGAACCCAATTTCAAGCTAAAAGTCACACTTTGCACTAAAATGATACTTTAGGGTATTTTTGTGAAATCTGAAATAAACCCAAGTCCAAAACCACACTAATATCACATTACCAAGCTAATCAAGCCATAAAAAGTTATTTTTTATCACAACCTCAGTAAATCCCTTTATATAGCACAAAACATGCATAAAAAGTGGTATTTTGCTAGAAATACAACAAGTTATCTAAAAGGGGTCTTAAGGGTGAGTTAATACCTTCAAAACACCTTAAGAAATATCAAAAATCCCTGCTTTTTCCTCAAGTGTGCAGATCCACCACCAAACACCTCAAAAGCTCATTTTTTTCTATGGTTTGTGAAGGAAAAGTGTTGTTTTGAGTAGGGTGTGAATGAGGGTTTAATGAGAAATGAAAAGAGAAGAGAAAAATGGAGAAAATGGGGATGTTGCTGCTTCTTTTTCTGCTGGAGCTCAGAAGTGAGGGAAAGAGAGAGAAAAGAGAGAGAAACAAAGGTCAAACAAAGTCAAATCCCATACCTAACCACCATACCTTCATTTCTATTTGAAATTGAATTATAAGAAGGGGTTTTGACTTGTTTAAATGGGTGGGATAAATAAAACATGCAAGAAATGAAAAAGGGTTAAAATGATACATTTCTCATCTAGCCTCAAAATGCTAAGTGTGCATAGTGCACTTAACACAAAATTTCTCACTTAGGGTAACATGACAAAAAAAATTAACAACCATATAAATATATAAATACCCATAAAAACACCTCACAACACAAAAGACCACTAGCCAAGAAAGAAAATAAGATATCCGTTTTTTTTTTGAAAAACACGCACACTTGCTAATTAACGCGAAAACACTCTAAACGAATTTCAAGGTGTTACACATAACGCCATACGGGCGATTTCCCCGTAGATGTTAAATCTACTCACCAATGGTCTCCAGCTATTAAAATCCGACCACCTGCTTCCCCTTGTTCGCAGCGTCCGAAGTCCCCACTTGCGACGCTATATTTCCACAAACACAAAAAATAATGCAAATATCTCAGAAATCGACCAAATAACATAAAACTACGTATTAAATAACGCACCAACACTAAACTAACTCGGGAGTGTACGTCTAGTTGCTAACGTGCGCTACGGCACTACTAAACCAAACTGAGTACAGCAGTAGCACAAGATCACGATTCGTGTCGCAACACGTAACACGCGGATTCAAAACTCTATATTATAGGTAAACGATCCCAGATTTTGCATACTGCAATTACTAAAAAAGTAAATAGTACCAAACACCCCCAACCAACAGCAGACAACTACCCACAAAAAACAAACCCCAATCCTTTCCTACCAAGCCGGCGTCGCCGGAGTTCGCTAAAGGGGTCGCCGGCCCGGGCCGGTGGGCTGGTCTTCGTCTCTTAGGTGGTGTCTCAGGTTCACTAGTACATCTCTATAATTTTGTTTTGTCACTCACTAAATTTTCCAGGTCACAGCAGAAATAAAAGCTCTAAAAAGACACTAAAAACCCAATATTGCACTAATCGATATATAAAGGGTTCTACGCTACAACCAAATGGCTAAATAACATAAAAACTCCTAATTATCAGTGTAGGGATTCTACCTATCAACTTTAGCTCACAAGATCCAAGCTTTCCTTGTTTCCAAGTGATCAAGAGCAAGAACCAATACTTGAAGTGTATATTTGGGATTTATTTTGGAGAATTTTTGAGTTTGGATTGATGAAATATGAAAGGGAAATGATTAAGAGCAGTAGAGAGAGAGAGGCATTCGGCCAAGGGAAAGAGGTGAGGGTTTTGTGAGGAATTACCTAGCAATTACCAACATTAAATACAATTAAATGCATTCATACACACATATGCACCCATGCATGCACCTCTTTCTTTTCTTTTCTTTTTCTTTAATCCAATAAAACCTAACCTCCACACAAATATATAGATACCAAGTGAAGGGTTTTGGTTTTACCCAAACTTAATTGTTGAAAAGATACAAAAGAGAAGTTTACCCAAAATGTGAATACCGCATTAAAATAGTATTAAAATTGGGAAAAAAACAAATTAAACCAAAACGTCCTATATACCTCCCAAAGCTTGCGCACTAGCTTTATTTTAGCTAAACTAGGTACTGGCAAGTCTATATGGTCGTTTGATCACAGTCGGGTTAAGACGGGAAAAACCGATAATTTTACCCAAAAACGAAAAAATTCGCAAAATGATTTCTGAAATGTTACACTCACGGATTTTCATATCCGCGACGGTCGAATGCGGGGGATTTGGTATTAAGGAGGTAGCCCATCTTGTCATAGGTAATGGCCATCTGGACATTCCTTAGCCAATCTTTATAGTTTGGTCCAGTCAATTTATTATTATCTAGTAGTAACTTAAGCCCGATCATTTTGGTTGTTGCAATTGGGAGAGAGAGAAGAAACACTCAGCATGATGCACTTGTAAATTTAAATTGGTTATTATTTTATCTAAACGGGATGGCTCCCACTGTTTCTCGAATCCTCCTTCAAACCATGGAAGAAGAATTAGCCAGGATCAATCTCACTCTTACAATTCTTGCTTAACCTTTCAGGAAGATTAGTGTTAGTATTTCGACATAGGTTTTCCAACCCTTTCGCGAAGTTCCTTAATTACATAACCTCTTTTCCCTGGAGGCGTAGCCCCGCTAATACCGTTCTAGACACCTACTTGGTTTATAGCATTGATTGTTTAGTAAAAAGTCTCCCAAAGAGTAGCGGATACTCACAGTGGGATCGGGATCCAAATATCATCGTGAGACAACCTTGAAGGAATCCTACCAAAATCATCACACTCCAAATGGTATGCAACACTAGAAATTTTCAATTTCCTTAGAAACTCCCGATGTGGATTTTTGCCCCAAGCTCTTATGACCATAACGAAGGCCAACATATCTTAAGTCGCAAGTCAAGTTCTACCCGTCACTGTCCATGTTAATTTGAACCCACCCGTACATACCCTTGACGAAGACCAAAATAACTGTACGAATGTCCTAAATCAATGCATCTATCTATGCTACAGATGAATACCTAGAAGCTACCTATCACTATGCCTTGGCGATGGTCAAAATACATAGCTTGAACACTATTGAATACCCATCCGAAATGACGGAGGTCAACGGATGGTTTTAGCAAAACCGTGAACGTAATGAACATGACATAGTAGAATGAACCATGATACTTTTTCAAAGGAGTGGTTTAGGCTCCACATTTAAAAGTTGTTTTTTAAGAAAGCCAAAGTGGTTTTGAAATTATTCCAACGATTTAAATTTTGGATTGTTTTCCTTGCATTAATCAATGTTAATGCGGTCCTATCATTTAACCCTATCATTGCAGAAAAGAAACGAAAATAGAACGCACGCTTATGCCATCTGCATTCGCCACGGGGCTCCGTCATGCACCGTTAGGTTACTTAACTAACGGTAAAGCGGGAGCTAGACTAGCGCGGGTGCAAAATATAAGCAACGTTTATTATATATATGTGTGTGTGTGTGTGTGTGTGTGTGTGTCACGACCCGAAATTGGCACGTGACGGCCCTTAAACTACGCAACGTCTACAGGCGTGACACAATTTAAGAAGGCCAAAAACTCAGCAATCTAAACCATAAAAAGTAATAAGAAAGTAATAATAGCATTTTTAAAACCTTTGAAATCTCAACCCAAATTCTTTAAAGTCCAACTTTTCTTCCTTTAAAATTTTAGCGGCACCTCCTTTGTAAAAACCAACCCCAAAAATGGGTACAACAAAAATATAAGTAAAGCATCCCCAACGGGAGCAAATCCACGCCCAACGGCGGAAAACAACCGCCACAACAGATATACGACGCCATAGCGAAGAAATAAAAGACGATATAAGTAAATCTGCATAAAAGACATCCAAGTCATCAAAATATACAATATCGTCCTCATATCAAGTCTCTAAGTCAATACACATAAAAGTAGTAGATGGAGAGTACATGGATATAATGAATATACAATAAACAACCTTGGATAACCGCAAAACCCATCTAAGCAAAATTGCACACTGTGAGCCGAAACGGTATCCGCTGCAAAAGATGATGTGATAGATGAATAGTCTATCTCGACTACTCTCGGAAACAACCTGCAAACACTGTGGCACAACGGGTGTGAGTTGCCAACTCGTGAATAGTAAATAACATATGCAGGTAATCGCAAGTATGCACGTACAGCGCGAATCTAACATATGCAACCTAATAGCAATAAATGGTCATATGTATGCAATAGTCATGAAAGGTACACTAGCAGGTATAACTAATATATGAAGCAATAATATGACAATCTGTATGAAACAATCATGTAAGGTACTCCACCAGGTACTACTAATACATTAAGAAATGATATGACAATGTATATATGCAACAGTCATGAAAGGTACTCTATCAGGTACAATTAATACATGAAGCAATGCGTATAAAATAAGGGGTGTAAATACAACAGTCATAGAAGGTATTCTATCAGGTACAACTAATACATGAAGCAGTGCATAAATAATAAATGTGGAGTATGGAATAAAACAAGTCATTTCTATGAAATCCCGACATCGTGGTAGGACCAAAGTCCACCAAGACAATCCAAATCCCAATTCCTCAAATCAGCCCCTAAATTGGCTCTCATATCATGTTAGTCTCACAAACCCCGAATGTACAGCATCAATTAAATCTCATTTATCCTGTATGTACAAAATCAAGTAAATCTCATATATCTTGTATCCAATATCAATTGAATTTCATATATCCTGAATAAGTATATTTGGATGAATAATTACGATGACGTATATGAATTGAAATGTATACATATATATTAGCGTCCCATTCCACTAATATATATATATATATATATATATATATATATATATATATAACAGTGTCCCATTCCACTGTTATATATACTTAGAAATAAAAATATCATGAAACCAAGTGTCAAGCATCGACACATAAATACTGATCTATCAGGTGCTGTCACCACGACTGGCCTCCTGATAGCTACGTATCATACGCTATACCGAAAGCTCGAGTGCCTAGCTCTGACCCTCGCCTCTCGACGTATCCATACGTACATGACTCCCGTCGATATCCCCACGATAACCGCCGAGTCATAGGTACTGTTATCGGTAGGTAGGGTTCCCCCCACTAACTCATCTCCTCACTGAAATTCTTTCCCCGGGGTACCTCGGGCCCCCACCATGTTCCCGCACACGGACCCCTCCTTTCCTCGCGTGGGGTATATATCTCATAACCGATAAAACTCATGGTGGGTGTTGAAATATCATATCAAGAGAAACCGGTTTTTCAAATAATGAATAATTTCATGAAACTACCGCGGTCCCCAAATCCAGAAAACATCATGAAAAATCCATATCTCAATGCGAAAATCCAAGGATATAATATATGCAACAGAAATCTGTAATGTGAGAATAAAAAGGAAAAGCCGCTATTTAACTGCAACAAGTTAAATATAAATCATGTGGTTCCTGATTTCTCCAAGTCTATATAACATCAAATAAAGGTGAAAATGTAGCTATAGCAAGATATATGTGTAAACGTAAGGGTATAGCAAGGTATATGTATCTACCTATCAGTAATGATGTAATATACCCTCCAGGTATAAGTAAGGTATGCATGCAAAGTATACACGTAGCTATGTCATTATGTGTGTATATACCTATCACTAATGGTACAATACCCTATAGGTAATACAGGTAACTAGCATGTAAGCATGTCACGGAATATGTGTAAGCATGTAGGTATACATGTATGCTAGATGTCATAAGCTTAAAGAATATGAATCAATGTCTCAATGTCCCTAACCAAACAATGTCATAAACGTAAGGGTGTTGTGCGTGTCATGGCAATTATTGACGGTGTGTGTGGCATACAATCAGTACTCATGCAACATAAGCCGTCAATAATAGTGAAGTGTCCTATGGTACAAGTCCAAGCACAACAAATAACTAAGCATTAAGGTGTATGCGCAACTCTATATATGAAATAGAATATGCGACAATTCATAACATCTCTAGCCCAGACGCATAACGCCATGTGAGAGATTCCCCTGTAGATGTTAAATCTACTCTCCAACGCTCCTGGCTAAATAAAGCCTACCATTCGCTTTCCCCTGTTCGCAGCGCCCGAAGCCCCCGCCTGCGATCCTGAATACATATAACAATAAAGCAAGCGTATATAAGCAATCGACCAAAAATATGTACAACTACGTTTAACCGACGCACCAACTCCAAACATACTCTCGAGTGTTCGTTTTAGTGGCTAACGCGCGTAGCTTCATTACGAAACGAACTCAAGAGCAAAAGCTATACAAAGACACGAACGACATCGGCACGACCCTAACTAGGAACGCAACGCGACGCAACTACCAAGTCTAGACCGTGATCGTACCGATCGTACATTCAAAGCACAATAATAAACGTGAAATCAATATAAATAACGTCGCAACGTCAAAAGAAACCACGTCTAAAATATCCGTAAATCTAGTAAGCAGTATTTATCATTTTAGCACAAAACTACAAGTTTTACCAAAACTATAATTTACAAACATCTTCAAATAGTAAGGTTAAACCATTTAAACCTTTACTAAAATTTTATATTTCACTAATTAGGATTAGCAAAACTTTAGTTTATTAATTAGCTTAATTATTTGATTTGGAAAATATCATTTAACAAATTAGCAACATGATTAAGTTTTCATTTGTCTTAGCTTATCAATTAACCATTCCACTAATCAAAACCCTAATTTGATTATCAAAATGATATCTTGAAATTCTAAATATGAATTTAAAAGCTTAAATTAAACATCTAATTAAGCTAATTAAATGTATTAAGCAACAAAAAAAGATTAGAGTTAAGGTTTTATACTTTCAAGAACACCACTTGAAACAAGAATAAAACTAAATTTTAGCCTCCAAAATCCCCACTAGAATGAAGATCCAAGCATGATTGAAGAAGAAGGATGAAGGTTTTGGATTATATTTGAATTTCTATGAATTTATTTGGATTTTTCATAATTTTTGTTAAGGAAAATGAGAAGAAATGAAGCAAAAATGAACAAGGGCGGCAAGGATTGAAGTGGTTTCGGCCAAGGAAGAAGCTAGGACTTTTGTGGTGGTGTGTGAAATTTTCTAGAAGGAAATTACAATAATTGCATAATAAAACAAAAGCTTAAAGTCTTCATTATCTTTTCTTTTTAAAAAAAATCATTTAATTCCACCAAAAATCAAGATATTTTGAAGAGAAGGTTCTAAATATAATTCTAGTGATTAACTTAACATAGAACCATATTAGTAGTAATTTACCCGCATAAAAAAGTAATTACCACAAATAAAGTGCGCAAATAAAGCATTAAAATATTATTTTAATTAGGGAAAAATTCTATGTGAACCAAAACTTCCCATAGACCCCTAAAACTCGCGCACTAGCTTTATTTTAGCTAAACTAGGTGTCAGCATATTTCTACGGAAGTTTGATCACAATCGGGTTAAAAGGAAAAACACCGACTATTTTACCCTAAAACGGAAAAATTCACAAAACGATTTCTAAAACGTTACAATCTTCCGCCCTTAAAGAAATTCGGTCCCCGAATTAAAATTCATCTACGCGTACCTTCAAAGAGATGAGTACAAAACTCCCAAATCTCGCTCGCAGCCTCCCAACTGATCACCTCACCATACGGCAACGCCAAAGAACCCTCACAGATGGCAAGACCCATGACCAAAGTTCCTCCACCTGCTGATCCACTATAAAGATCGGCTGCTGGTGAAAAAAAGATCGGGTCCAAGCTAAGTGGTCTGATGCTTAATCATGTGAAAAAAGTCATGAAGGTAATTGCGAAGCATCGACACAAGGAACACAGGGTGAATACTCAAAAATCTGGGCAGAAGTGCCATATTATAGGCAACGGTACTAACTCACTTCAAGGATCTCACAAGGACCTACAATTTTAGGACTAAGCTTCCCAAAACTCAACACGCCATTTCATCGAAAAATCCGTAGGAATACATGATCTCCCACTGCGAACTCAAGTCTACGACCACCACGGTCGGCAAAGACTTCTGTCTTCACTGGGCTACTCTCATCCTGACCTGAACCTACTGGATCTTCTCCGTACTCTCATGACTACCTGGGATCCAAAATCCTACTCACGCAGAGTCAGTAAAACAGACTGGCGATCGACACCACCTACCAAACAAAACCTAAAGGTTGCCAATTGGAATGTCTCCTGATAACAGCTATTGAAGGAGAACCCTAACAATGGCTAGTGACGATCCTAACAGCCAACAATCACTTAGTACGTACGCACAAGCATATCCTCCAGAATCTGTATAGTCCGCTCTGTCTAACCATCATCCAACGGATGGAGAAGCGGAGCTAAAGCTCAAACAGTACCCAAGGCTTCCTGAAGCTTCTGCCAAAGATGGCTAGCGAACAGGGTGCCGCTATTGGATACAACATAAGAAGGAACTCCGTGCAAACGTACAACTTAAAGAAGAACAATAGAGGAAACTGAGTATAACCGGACAACGAACACCCAAATGGAGTCACACCCTGTCTAGACCTGGGTAGAGACCACAACGAAATTCATGGAGATCTGCTCGCATTCCCTCTCTGGAACGGTTAAAGGTTGCAACTCTCCAGCCGGTCTCAACTGTTCAACCTTGTGCGCAACAAGTCAGACACCTCGAAACAAAATCTGAAACTTCACTCTTCATCCCTGCCCACCGTAACTAACTCTCAAGTCACGTTACATCTTGGCCGTACTTGGATGAACACAGAAAGCTGACCGATGTGCCTGCTCTGGGACCTCGCGTCTCTACCTATCAGTATCAGGTACACACCAACGAGTCCGGAACGTAGCACACCCTGGTCCCAAATCAGAACTCTGAATCTTTACACAGCCGAACATGCTCAGAATCTCACACAAACAAGCATCAGCGGGCTGTGCCTCATGAACGATTCAGGAATAGCGGACGGGCGCGGACATGAGCAAGTTGTCCCCTCAGTAGAGACGAACTTAAGCTATACTCCACGATCGCACAAAAACTGTAAATATGAAGAAGACTGTCTCTGAACTGCACACAACTGGAACAAGATAGCCCCGAGACTATGACTCAAGCATCAGCTACTGCCATCACCTTACCCCGGGCAACAAAGGACCTCACAAGCACAATCCTTCACAAGCTACATCCAACGGCGCTGTTTCAACAATCAAAACCCGCTACTGGAAGATGTACACAAACCTCTGGTGGTCCATGAAAATCTGACACGACTCTCCGAACAAGTAGTGTCTCCAATCTCCGACACACGACCACCGCGGCCATCTCCAGATCAGGAGTGGGATATCTTGCTCATACTTCCCCCAACTGTAGGGAAGCATAAGCGATAACTCTATAGTGTCACATCAGTACACAATCGAGCCCCACTCGCGAAACATCACAGTTAAACAACAAAGTCGTCCGAACCAGAAAGCAAAAAAAGAACTGGTGCAGTTGTCAACCGAGTCTTCAACCGCTGAAAACTCCGCACGCATGCCTCAGTCCAAAGAAAGAACCTCCTTTCCGGTCAATCCAGTCAACGGTGCAGCGATACACAAGCAATCCTGCACGAAACGGCGGTAAAAACCTGCTAAGCCCAAAAATCTGCGGACCTCTGTCTCTGATATAAGTATGGGCCAAAGCTGTACGGCCTCGATCTCCCTCGAGACCATACGAAACCATCTCCCATAACTACAAGACTTAGGAGTCAACACAAACAAGCCTGAAGGAACACTTTGAGAATTTAGCAAACAGCTGGGGCTCTCCTAATGTCTGCAAATCAAATCCTCAAGTGCTGCACTTGTTCCTCACGACACATTGGAATAGACCAGAATGTCATCAATGACACAACAATAAACTGGTCGAGGAACGGCCTAAAGAAATCCGGTTCATCACATCCATGAATGCTGCTAGGGCATTGGTGAGTCCAACGACAACACCAAACACAAAAAGCCCGTAGCACGCATAAAGCAGTCTTCGGAATGTCATCACTCCGAACCCGCAACAATGATGACCTGATCCCAAACAAACTTAGAAAAAGTCTCGCGCTGTGGAGTTGATCGAAGAAATCGTCAATGCGAGGTAAAGGATACCTATCCGCACCGTATGCCAGTTCAATTGACGATCCATCAATACACAACCTCAAATTGTCGCTCTTCTCCTGACGAACAGAATAGGAGCTCCCCAAAGCGAAACACTTGGACGAACAACTCCCCCAACAAAACAACTCTGCAGCTGATCCTCAAGCTCACTAAGCTCCGCCGGCTCATCTGGAACAACATCGAAAAACTCTCGCACGAAAGGAACCCAGTCTAACAACTCACTGTTGTTCCTTTATCACGAATGAAAACCAAGATTCCTCGACATCCACTCCTCAAAAGCCGACTAGCGAAAAAGGATGAATTCAAGCTGTGAGGGCGGCACCACTGTCCCCGTGCACAATAAGAACTGACTCGCCGGGAAAAAAAACCTGACTGTTTTCTTGCGGCAGTCCACAGACGCCTAGCACGTAGCTAACCTGTCCGTGCCTAGGAGAACATCAAATCCAACATCTCCAGAAGGATCACAACGACGGATGAATCTCTATCTCCTATCCGTTTGGCACACGACTGAAATACGTATCGCGCAACAAAAGAATCGCTGACAGAAGTTAACACACCAAACGGCTAATCTAGCTAACACGACTCTCCTCGTCCCAAGCCTCTGCTACTCCCGCGACGGTCATGAAATCTGTCCCGACGACTACGCCTCTATCTCTGGGCTGGTACACCGGTACGAGTCCTCCACTGTTTCGGAACTCCCAAAGTCTCTGGAAGACATGCCTCGTCAAATATGGCTGCATCCACTGGTGCTGTGTAAGTAACGCTATGCTGTGTGCAGATCGCAAGGAACAACTGGGTAACAGGGATGACAACCTCCTGTCGCTGCGCTCTACTGGCCTCAATCAAAGACCTCATCATCTGGCGCATATCGTGCATCTCTGCCACAAGCCTATCGATACGATCTGTCGAAGGCAGATCCATCTGCTCCTGTGCAACGAGCGTACCATCCTGGTCAGTTCTCGTCCGACCCGAGTCAATTATGACCTCGGCCCTCGCTGCACCTCTCTGAGTCCCCATCGTTATCGGCGGCAAAGGCTATAAAAAGAAATAAGATTCGATATGAACACGGAAATCGAATCACAAGGATATGTATCATCAAGGAAGGAATTTCAAGCAATTAGTACTTAGGTCACTTTAGGCGGGGTACTACATCATGAGTATGCCGCGGACATACACACGCTACGTTACTCTGCTTAAGCTACCTTCTCCATCATACCAAAGTCATCCTACACTCCGAAAGTTAAAACCTAGCGCTTTGATACCAACTTTGTCACTACCCGAAATCGGCACGTGACGGCCCTTAAACTACGCAACGTCTACAGGCGTAACACAATTTAAGAAGGCCAAAAACCCAGCAATCTAAACAATCAAAAGTAGTAAGAAAGTGATAATAGCATTTTCAAAACCTTTGAAATCTTAACCCAAATTCTTTAAAGTCCAACTTTTCTTCCTTTAAAATTTTGGCGGTACCTCCTCTGTAAAAACCAACCCCAAAAATGGCTACAACATAAATATAAGTAAAGCATCCCCAACGGGAGTAATTCCACGCCCAACGGCGGAAAACAACCACCACAATAGATATACGACGCCATAGCGAAGAAATAAAAGACGATATAAGTAAAATTGCATAAAAGACGTCCAAGTCACCAAAATATACAATATCGTCCTCACATTAAGTCTCTAAGTCAATACACATGAAAATAGTAGATGGAGAGTACATGGATACAATGAATATACAATAAACAACCTTCGATAACTGCAAAACCCACCTAAGCAAAACTACACACTGTGAGCCGAAACGGTATCCGCTGCAAAAGATGATGTGATAGATGAATAGCCTGCCTCGACTACTCTGGGGAACAACCCGCAAACACTGTGGCACAATGGGGGTGAGTTGCCAACTCGTGAATAGTAAATAACATATACAGGTAATCGCAAGTATACACGTACATCACGAATCTAACATATGCAAGCTAATAGCAATAAATGGCCATATGTATGCAATAGTCATGAACGGTACACTAGCAGGTATAACTAATACATGAAGCAATGATATGACAATCTGTATGCAACAATCATGTAAGGTACTCCACCAGGTACTACTAATAAATGAAGAAATGATATGACAATGTATATATGCAACAGTCATGAAAGGTACAGTATTAGGTACAACTAATACATGAAGCAATGCATATAAAATAAGGTGTGTAAATGCAACAGACATAGAAGGTATTCTATCAGGTACAACTAATACATGAAGCAGTGCATAAACAATAAATGTGAAGTATGGAATGAAACATGTCATTTCCACGGAATCCTGATATCGTGGTAGGACCAAAGTCCACAGAGACAATCCAAATCCTAATTCCTCAAATCAGCCCCCAAATTGGTTCTCATATCTTGTAAGTCTCACAAATCTCAAATGTACAACATCAAATAAATCTCATTTATCCTGAATGTACAAAATCAAGTAAATCTCATATATCATGTATCCAATATCAAGTGAATTTCAAATATCCTGAATAAGTATATTTGCATGAATAATTATGATGACGTATATGAATTGAAATGTATACATATATATTAGCATCACATTCCACTAAGATATATATATATATATATATATATATATATATATATATATAAAACAGCGTCCCATTTCACTGTTATATATACTTAGAAGTAAAAGTATCATAAAACCAAGTGTCAAGCATCGACACATAAATACTGATCTATCAGGTGCTGTCACCACGACTGGCCCCCTGATGGTACGTATCATACGCTATACCGAAAGCTCGAGTGCCTAGCTCTGACCCTCGCTTCTTGACGTATCCATACGTACATGACTCCCGTCGGTATTCCCATTATAACCGCCGAGTCATAGGTACTGTCACCGGTAGGTAGGGTTCCACCACTAACTCATCTCCTCACTGAGATTCTTGCCCCGGGTAACTCCGGCCCCCACCATGTACCCGCACACTGACCCTTCCTTTCCTCGCGTGGGGTATAAATTTCAGAACCGATAAAACTCATGGTGGGTACTGAAATATCAAATTAAGGGAAACCCGGTTTTTCAAATAATGCATAATTTCATGAAACTACCACGGACCCCAAATCCAGAAAATATCATGAAAAATCCATATCTCAATGCGAAAATCCATGAATATAATATATGAAACAGAAATCTGTAATGTGAGCATATAAAGGAAAAGTCGCTATTTAACTGCAACAAGTTAAATATAAATCATGCGGTTCCTGATTTCTCCAAGTCTATATAACATCAAATAAAGGTGAACATGTAGCTATAGCCAGATATATGTGTAAACGTATGGGTATAGCAAGGTATATGTATCTACCTATCAGTAATGATGTAATATACCCTCCAGGTATAAGTAAGGTATGCAAGCAAAGTATACACGTAGCTATGTCATTATATGTGTATGTACCTATCGCTAATGGTACAATACCCTATAGGTAATACAGGTAACTAGCATGTAAGCATGTCACGGCATATGTGTAAGCATGTAGGTATACAGGTATGCTAGATGTCATATGCTTAAAGGAATATGAATCAATGTCTCTATGTCCCTAACCAAACAATATCATATACGTAAGGTTGTTGTGCGTGTCATGGCAATTATTGACGGTGTGTGTGGCATACAATCAGTGCTCGTGCAACATAAGCCGTCAATAATAGTGAAGTGTCCTAAGGTACAAGTCCAAGAACAACAAATAACTAAGCAATAAGGTGTATGCGCATCTCTATATATGAAATATAATATGCGACAATTCATAACATCTCTAGCCCAGACGCATAACGCCATGTGGGCGATTCCCATGTAGATGTTAAATCTACTCACCAACGCTCCTGGCTAAGTAAAGCCTACCACTCGCTTTCCCCTGTTCGCAGCACCTGAAGTCCCCGCCTACGATCCTGAATACATATAATAATAAAGCAAGCGTGTATAAGTAATCGACCAAAAATACGTACAACTACGTTTAACCGACGCATCAAATCCAAACATAGTCTCGAGTGTTCGTTTTAGTGGCTAAGCGCGTAGCGTCATTACGAAACGAACTCAAGAAAATAAGCTACACAAAGACACGAACGATATCGGCACGACCCTAGCTAGGAACGCAACGCGACGCATCTACCAAGTCTCGACCCTGTTCATACCGATCGCACATTCAAAACACAATAATAAACGTGGAATCATTATAAATAACGTCGCAACATCAAAAGAAACCCACGCCTAAAATATCCGTAAATCTAGTAAGCAGTATTTATCATTTTAGCAAAAAACTACAAGTTTTACCAAAACTATAATTTACAAACATCTTCAAATAGAAAGGTTAAACCATTTAAACCTTTACTAAAATTTTATATTTCACTAATTAAGATTAGCAAAAGTTTAGTTTGTTAATTAGCTTAATTATCCGATTAGGAAAATATCATTTAACAAATTAGCAACTTGATTAAGTTTTTATTTGTCTTAGCTTATCACTTAACCATTCCACTAATCAAAAACCTAATTTGATTATCAAAATGATATCTTGAATTTCGAAATATGAATTTAAAAGCTTAAATTAAAGATCTAATTAAGCTAATTAAATGTATTAAGCAACAAAAAGATATTAGATTTAAGGTTTTATACCATCAAGAACACCACTTGAAACAAGAATAAAACCAAACTTTAGCCTCCAAAATCCCCACTAGAATGAAGATCGAAGCATGATTGAAGATTTTGGATTATATTTGAATTTCTTTGAATTTATTTAGTTTTTTCATAATTTTTTTGAAGTAAAATGGGAAGAAATGAAGAAAAAATGAACAAGGGCAGCATGGATTGAAGTGGTTTCGGCCAAGGAAGAAGCTAGGACTTGTGTGGTGGTGTGTGGAATTTTCTAGAAGGAAATTACAATAATTACATAATAAAACAAAAGCTTAAAGTCTTCATTATCTTTTCTTTTTAAAAAAAATCATTTAATTCCTCCAAAAATCAAGATATTTTTTAGAGAAGGTTCTAAACATAATTCTAGTGATTAACTTACCATAGAACCGCATTAGTAGTAATTTACCCGCATAAAAAAGTAATTAACACAAATAAAGTACGCAAATAAATCATTAAAATAATATTTTAATTAGGAAAAAATTCTATGTGAACCAAAACTTCCCATAGACCCCCAAAACTCGCGCACTAGCTTTATTTTAGCTAAAATAGGTGTAGGCAAGTTTCTGCGGAATTTGATCGCAATCGGGTTAAAAGGGAAAACACCGACTATTTTACCCTAAAACGGAAAAATTCGCAAAACGATTTCTAAAACGTTACAATATATATATATATATATAGTCATTCGTCTCACGCAATAATAGACATTCCAGATCACCGATGAATATATTGGATATACTAGGAATTCCGTATTTCGTTTTAGCCTCAAACGAAAGACGGATTCCACGATCGTGATGAATAGCCAAACTCTACCCTATCCCCCAATGGGTGCGGAAAACTACTCGCCAAATTCCTGAAGTAAAGCAATCTCCCTCAATAAAATGAGTAGGCCACTCGGCACTTCAAGAACCAGGTAGTTTTTGCACCCCACCTTGGGTCTATCCTAGATACAAGAAACAGTAAATGAAATAATACAACGGTGGCTACAAGCTCAACCCGAATATGCCCCACAAAAAATAATATTACGTCAACTTACAAATTTTCATGAATGAAAGAAAAAAACACTTTTATCACATCCCTCCGACTATTCATCCACAACGATCCAATACTCCATATACACAAACCATCACAATACAGATATGTCCAACCCCCACTAATAAATATATAGTGATTAGCAGACGTTTAGCATCATATATACAAACACAGAATCATGATTAACCAAGAACCTTTAGAATTTCGATCGATAAACAAATCCGTGTCTACCCCATGCACAATCCAGTACATAAATAAATGTGGGTAGAAAACACATATGCCAAAATCATAATTCCAAACACCTGAACTCTAGAAAAAATTGTGAGTATTGAATCTTGAATTCTGCGGCAGTTCCGCGGCCAAAAGACTTGTTTGGCCGCGGTTCCGTAGCTAAGTTGATGAATCATCGTCTCAAATTTTTTTATCGTTCACTAAAATGCTTGCACGTATTTTTAATGTCACTGAAAATATTTTTGGAGCAATTTTGAAAATCGACAGCAAGGCAAGTCTTGGATTTTGATTTCGGGAAAAATTTTCATCGATCGAAGTTCTAACTACTTGCTGACTAGCTAGTTTAGTAGACTCTGATACCACTGTAGGTCGATGTCGCGCACCCCGCGGGTTCGCGGGGAGGTGTAATTTTCAAAAAAACGATATTTCAAAGCTTCGCAACACCGACTAAACTCCAAGATCTTAACAGAATCCTTAACTAGCTATAACTAGTAGGAGGTTCTAACTACTCGGTTTGGATTTTATATCTCCTTGTTAACAAGTCCTTCTGGTCTTCTTCTTCTCCTCCTTTTCTTGAGCTCCTCGAAGATCAAATCAAGCTTGCAACGTCAGCCTCCTCGTGTCGAAGATGATCCACCTGAGAGTCTATACCTCAAGCTCCAACTTCTAAAGAAAGGTAACTAGGGTACTTAGTTTGCTAAGATAAGTAGCATAGAAGATGTTTAGAGTCTAATGGAGTGTTTTATCTCATATAACTCTATGGCTCACAACACATGTTAAGGTTAGGGTTATTGAGGAAGAAGGTGGAAAAATTGGAGAGAGAAAGAGAATGAACATGTCACGACCCGAAATGGTACGTGACTGGCACTTGAATCATATAAAGTCTATAGGACCCCGTCTAATTCAAGTAAGAAAAAATCTCAGAAATCTAAACCATTTGAAAAAGAGAGAGAAGGAAAAATTTAGTTTTAAAGCAAGTGGTTTAACAAAATAAGCAGCAATATGCATTTTTAAAACATCAAGTCTTTTCTGAAAATTTTAGCAGAGTTTCCTTTGTAAATAGTGGCCCCAAACGGGTACAAACATGCACAATATACATAATGAATAAAGACATCCCCAAAAGGGAGCTAGCTCTTCGCCAATTGGCGGACGCAACCACACAAGCTATATAATATACAACGCCGAAGGCGAGGATCAAAACTCAAAAGAAAACCAATATCCACCAAAAAACCATAATAATACAAGCGTGGCTCTGAGGTCGAAAGAATAAACATACTGGTCATCTAAGTCTATAAATATACAAGTCTGGTTGATAGAGTTACTAGATACAACTGAAATAATAAAAGTACAATGGTGGTCACGATATGAGTGAACCCACCTACAAAAGCAATCACCCGGAAGGAAGCAATGTGCCAGCAAGCCGCAATGAAACCTGTACGGCAGAACCTGCAAGAAACTGTGGCACAACGAGGGTGAGTTGCCAACTCATGAGTAGAAAACATCACCGAGCAGAAATCGCATGTATGACACTATCTGTCACGACCTGAAATTGGCACGTGACGGCCCAAATACTACGCAATGTCTACAGGCGTAGCGCGGTAAAAGAAAGCCAACACCCAGAAATCTAAACCATCGAAAATAATAAGAAAGTGATAATAATATTTTGAAAACCTTTGAAATCACAACCCAAATTCTTTATAGTCTTATATTTATTCCTTAAAATTTTACCAGCATCTCCATTTAAAACAAGCCCCCAAAATGGGTACAACACTATATATAAGTAAAAGCATCCCAAACGGAAGCAAAAATCCACGCCCAACGGCGGAAAACAGTCACCACAACATATATACGATGCCGTAGCGAAGAAAGAGTCGATATAAATAAAACTGCATAAAAGCCACCAAGTCACAAATCAAAATACAATACCGTCATCACATCAAGTCTAAGTCATACAAGATAATGGTAGATGGAGAGTACAGGATACAACGAATATACAAACAGCAATATCGGACCGCACACTGTCAGGTGAAGCGGTATCCGCAGCAAAAGATGATACGATGGATGGAAATATCCCGGCCTCTGACTATCCTGAGGAACACCTGCAAACACTGTGGCACAACAGGGGTTAGTTGCCAACTCGTGAATAGTAAAATAACATATGCAGGTAATCGCGAGTATGTACATACAGCGCGAATCTAAAATAAGTATCTAATAGCAATAAATGGTCATATGTAATGTATCAATCATGAAAGGTACGCTAGCAGGTACTACTGACACATAAAGCAATAATATGACAATCTGTATGCAATAATCATGTAAGGTACTCTATCAGATACAACTAATACATGAAGCAGTGCATAAACAATAAATGTGGAGTATGCAATAAAACATGTCATTTCCATGAAAATCCTAACCTCGTGGTAGGACCAAAATCCAACAAGACAATCAAATTGCAAATTTCCACAAACCAGCCCCCAAATTGGCTCTCATATCATGTAAGTCTCATATATCCTTAATGTACAATATCAAGTAAATCTCATATATCCTGAATGTCCAACATCAAGTATATCTCATATATCCAAAATGTACAATATCAATATATCCCACATATCCAGTGTGTACAATATCAGTATAAAGTAAGTTTCATAAAAGGTGAGTGTCTAACATCGACACCCAAAACATCATGAAACAAGTTTCCAGCATTGACACCAAAATACTGATCTCTGAGGCGCCATCACCTAGGACTGGCCCTCCAATGTCATGTACGTACATCCTCATAACCTGGATAAGCACCACCCACAATCTGCAAGGCATGTACGTACATAAACTCGATCGATATCCCCCAGAGATACGTCGAGTCCATATACTGTCACCGGATGGAAAACGCCCCTAGCCGGGCTGAACGACATGGACCTTCGATCTTCTTGCCCCGGGGAACCAACCGGGCTCCACCATGTACCCGCACATGGCCCACGACTCCTCCTCGTATCGGGTATATATAAGCTCAGAACCGAGAAATCTCATGGTGGAAGCTGAAATATCATATCAAGAGAAACCGGGTTTTTCAAATAATGCATAATTTCAGGAAACAACCACGGTCCTCAAATCCAGAAAACATCAAGTAGTGAATATGTATGAATGCATGAATCAATACACATATATTAGCGTCCCATTCCACTAATATTGGTATATAGGCATATATAACAGCGTCCTATACCACTGTTATATATACAGGAGTAAAAATATCAGAGACATCATATGAAATCCTTGAATGTAATATACGCAACATGAAACAATAATTTGAGCATATAAAGGAAAACAGCTATTTAACTTCACAAATTACTAAATATATCACGCGGTTCCTGATTTCCCTGAAATCAGATGCAAGAATAAAGACAGGTGAACATGTAGCTATAACAAGGTATGCGTAACCATGTCGGTATAGCAAGATATGTGTGTCCATATGTAAGTATGTATGATGTCAAAGTATCAGTAGCAAGGTACATCTCTATGCCTATCCATAATATCCTCCAGGTATATGTATGTATATATGTCAGAAGTACATGTAGCTATGTCTTACATGTGTATATACCTATCACTAATGGTTCACTACCCTATAGGTATATGGTTAACTAGCAGGTAAGCATGCCAGGGCATTTGTATAAGCATGGGGTACACAGGTATGCTATAAATCATGTGCATAAAGATTATGAATCAATGTCCCTAATCAAACAACATCATATCTATAAGGGTGTTGTGCGTGTCATGGCAATTATTGACGGTGTGAGTGGCATGCAAACAGTGCTCGTGCAACATAAGCCGTCAATAATAGTGCAGTGCGCTAAGGATACTAGTCCAAGCACAACAATTAACTAAACAGTAGGGTAAAGGCGCAATTCTAAATATGACATAGTATATGCGACAATTCAAGTCATTTCTAGCCCAGACGCATAATGTCATGCGGGCGATTCCCCTATAGATGTTAAATCTACTCACCAACGTCCTGGCTAAGTGAAGCCAACCGCTTGTTTCCCCTTCTTCGCAGTGTCCGAAGTCCTCGCCTGCGAATCTACAACATTAAAACAATAAAGCAAGTATATATTAATAATAGACCCAAAACACACACAAACTATATTTAACCGACGCAACCACACAAAACATACTCTCAAGTGTTCGTATTGTGGCTAACGTGTGTAGTGACACGACGAAAATAACTTAAGAGTAAAGTCATACAAAGTGCACGATCCGTGTTGTATAGCGTATCGCGCGGACACAAAACACTATATTATAGGAAAACGATCCCAGATTTTTCATACAGTAAATACTAAAAAATTAAACAGTACCAAACACCCCTAACCAACAGCAGACAACTACCCACAAAAACCAAACCCCATCACCTCCCCCCATAGACGGCGTCGGCGGAATTCTTCAAAGGGTCGCCGGCCCGTGCCGGTGGGGTGGGTCTCGTGTCTCAGGTGGTGCTCCAAGGTCACTAGTATATCACTACAATTTTGTTTAAATTTTCTGTACGAAATCCAGGTCATAGCAGTTCACAGAGACTCAAAAAGGACATTAAATAATACGATATTTCACAAACCGATATCTAACGTGTTCTAAACAAAACCAACAAGCTAAACAACAAAAAAACTCCTATTTAACAGATTAGGGATTTTACCTAACAACACTTGCTCACAAGATCAAGCTTTCCTAGCTGCAAGTGATCGAAGAGGCAAAATATCAAGACTTGTAGTATTTTGGAGATTTATTGAGCTTTGAATTGATGCAAATGGAGAAGAATTGATCAAGAACAGATGAGAGAGAGAAGGGCTCGGCCAAAATGAAGGAGGTGAGGAAATTGTGTAGGGCTTTCTAGCAAATTCTTGTGATAAATGCTCATTAATGCCACATAAATGGATATGCATGCATGAAGCCACCTCTTAACTTATTTCATTTCTTTAAAAACCTAAGTCTATTGAGCATAAAAGATCTAGATATTAAGAGGAAAGTTTTGTTTTACCCAACTAGATTTATTTGAAAAGATAGTAGTTCTGGAGAAATTTCCAAAAATGTAAATACCACATTAAAATAATATTAAAATTTGGAAAAATTCTAATTGAACCAAAACATCCCATATACCCCCAAAGCTTGCGCACTAGCTTTATTTTAGCTAAATTAGGTGCTGGCTAGTTTATATGGTCGTTTGATCACAATCGGGTTAAAACAGAAGATACCAACAATTTACACTAAAACGGAAAAATTCGCATAACGAAATCTAAAACGTTACAATCTCCCGTCATATAAAAATTCATTCTCGAATTTAAAATTCTCACTATGCATACCTTCAAAGAGAAGATTACAAAGTCTCATATCTCGATTGCAGCCTCCCAAGTGATCGCCTCACTATATGGCTACGTCCAAGAAAACTCTCCACAGATGGCAAGACCCTTGACCGAAATTTCTCCACCTGCCAAGCCACTAACACAAATGGCTGCGAGTGAACGAAAAGATCGTGTCCAAGCTAAATGGCCTGATGCTGAATCCTATGAGAAAGGTCATGAAGGTATTTGCAAAGTATCGACACAAGAAATATGGGGTGAACTCTCAATAATCTGGGTGGAAGTGCCAATTTAAAGGCAACGAAACTAACTCGCTTAAAGGAGCTCAAAAGGACCTACAATCTTGGGATAAGCTTCCCAAAACTCAACACATCATTCATCGGAAAATCCTTAGGAATACATGATCTCCCACTACGAACTCAAGTCTGCGACCACCATGGTCGGCATAAGACCTCTGTTCGCATAGGACTGACATCATCCTGACCTGAACCAACTGGATCATTTCCGAAGTCTCTAGACTAGCTGGGGTCCAAAATCCTACTCATACAGAGTAAAAAAAAACAGAATGGCAATCGACACGACCTAACAACTAAACCTAAAGGTTGCCAATTGGAATGTCTCCTGATAACAGCTATCGAAGGAAAACTCCAGCAATGGCAAGTGACGATGCCAACTGTCGACAACAACAAGTACGTGTGCACCAGCATAACTTCCAGAGTCCGTATAGTCCGCTCAACTGACCATCGTCCAACAGGAGGAAAAGCGGAGCTAAAACGCAACCAGTACCCAAGGCTTCCTGAAGCTCCTGCCAACTATGGCTAGCGAACAAGGTACCTCTATTGGATACAACGCATGAAGGAACTCCGTGCAACGCACAAACTCAACAAAGAACAACTGAGCAAATTGAGAATAACCGATCAACCAACACCCAAATGGAGTCACACCCTAACTAACTTGGGTAGATGCCACAATGAAAAATTATGGAGATCTGCTCCCATTCCCTCTCCGGAACGGTTAAAGATTGCAACTCTCCAGCCGGTCTTAAATGCTCAACCTTAGCACACAACCGGACAGACACCTTGAAATGAAATCCAAAACATCACTCTTCATCCCTGTCCACCCGTAACTACCTCACAAGTCATGTCACATAATGGTTGAACTTGAATGAATACAGAAAGCTGACTGATGTGCCTGCTTTAGGATTTCACGTCTCTACCCATCAAAAGGTACACACAAACGCGTCCCTAAACGTAGCACACACCAAGTCACAAATCAAGGACTCCGAATCTTACCCTGCCAAACATGCTCAAGTATCGCAGACAACGAGCATCGGTGGGCTGTGCCTCACGAAAAAGCTTAAGGAAAAGTGGTCGGGCGTGGACATGAGCAAGCAGTCCCCTCAGTAGAGGCGAACTTAAGCTGTACTCAACGATCGCACAAGAACTGTAAATCTGCAGAAGACTATCTCAACAATCAGAACCCGCTGCAGGAAGATGTATATTAAGCTGTGGTGGTCCGTGAAAATCTGACATGACTCTCCGAACAGGTTGTGTTTCCAATTCTCCAACGCAAGACCACCGCGGCCATATCCAGATCATGAATGGGATATCCTGCTAGTACTTCCTCCAACTGTCAGGAAGTAAAAGCGATAACTCTATAGTGTCACATCAGTACACAATCGAGCCCCACTCATAAAATATCACAGTTAAACAACAAAGTCGCCCGAACCAGAAGCAAAGAAAGAACAGATGCAGTTGTCAACCGAATCTCCAACTGCTGAAAACTCTGCACACATACCTCAGTCCACAGAAAAGAACCTCCTTCCCTGTCAGTTCAGTCAACGGTGCAGCGATACACAAGCAATCCTGCTTGAAACGGCGGTAAAAACCTGCTAAGCCCAAAAATATGCGGACCTCTGTCCCAGATATAAGATTGGGTTAAAGCTGTACGGCCTCGATCCTCCTCGAAACCATACGAAAACCATCTCCCGTAACTACAAGACCTAGGAGTCAACACAAACAAGCTTGAAGGAACATTCCGAGAATCTAACAAACAGCTGGCACTCTCCCAATGTCTGCAAAACAAATCCTCAAGTGCAACTCCTGTTCCTCACGACTCTTGGAATTGACCAGGATGTCACCAATGACACAACAAAAACTGGTCGAGGAACGGCCTGAAGAAATTAGGTTCATCATATACATGATTGCTGCTAGGGCACTGGTGAGTCCAACGACAACACTAAATCATATAAAGCCCGTAGCATGCACAAAAGCCGACTTCGGAATGACATCACTCCGAATCCGCAACATTGATGACCTGATCCCAACCAAAAAGAAACCTAAGAAACAAAAGAACATGCAGATTTAGAATCCCTGAAAACTCAGCATTGGACGCCCGCGCGTCCCGATGAGTAGAAGCAAACTCCCGAGTCTGTCCTCTACCCGCAGCAGGCTGAAATCCTCCTCTCTGCGGTATAGCTGCATCACGACTACGTGGCTCAGTACTAACTTGAACTCGATGATCCAAACTCTTGCACCGATAACATCTGGAAGAAAACTTCTGACCATCCTTGGGATAAGAGCTAGAAGACTGTCCTCGCCTCAAGCATCCTGTACTCCCACGACGTACACGAACCCTGTCACAACGACTGAACCTCTGTCTAAGGGTTGGCACACCTGCATCAGCCCTCCTCTGATCCGAAACTCTCAAAGTCTCCGGGAGACGTGTCTCGTCAACTGGGGCTGCATCCACTGGTGCTGTGTAGGTGACGGAAAGCTGTGTGCTGATCGCAAGGAACAACTGGGTAACAGGGGTGACAACCTCCTGTCGCTGCGCTCGAATGGCCTCAACCAATGAAATCATCGTCTGGCGCATGTCCTGCATATCTGCCACAAGCATAGCGAGAAATCAGTCGAAGGCGGATCCGTCTGCTCTTGTGCAACGAGCGTGCCATCCTGGTCAGTCCTCGTCCTACTCGAGTCAATCCTGACCTCGACACTCGCTGCATCACTCTGAGTCCCCATAGTCATCGGTGGCAAGGCTATAAATGGAGATAAGATTCGATAAGAACACGGAAATCGAACCTCAAGGATTTGTATCATCAAGGAAGGAATTTCAAGCAATTTGTACTTAGGTCACTTTAGGCGGAGTACCGCATCGTGAGTATGCCGCGGACACACACACTACGTTACTCAGTTTTAAGCTACCCACTCCATCATACCAAGTTCATCCTACACTTCGAAAGGTAAAATCTAGCGCTCGGATACCAACCTTGTCACGACCCGAAATTAGCACGTGACGGCCCTAATATTATGCAACGTCTACAGGCGTAACGCAGTAAAAGAAAGCCAAAACCAAGAAATCTAAACCATCGAAAATAATAAGAAAGTGATAATAGTATTTTGAAAACTTTTGAAATCACTACCCATATTCTTTAAAGTCTCACATTTATTCCTTCAAATTTTGGCAGCACCTCCTTTGTAAAACAAGCCCCCAAAATGGGTACAACACTATATATAAGTAAAAGCATCCCAAACGGGAGCAAAAATCCACGCCCAACGGCGGAATATAATCACCACAACAGATATACGACGCCGTCGGGAAGAAAGAGACAATGTAAATAAAACTGCATAAAAGCCTCAAAGTCACAAATAAATATACAATACCGTCCTCACATAAAGTCTAAGTCATACAAGATAATGGTATATGGAGGGTACAGGATACAACGAATATACAAACAGCAATATCGGATAACCGCAAAACCTACCTAAGCAAAACTGCACACTGTCAGATGAAGCAGTATCCGCAGCAAAAGATGATACGATGGATGGAAATAGCCCGGCCTCTGACTGTCCTGAGGAACACCTGCAAACACTGTGGCATAACGGGGGTGAGTTGCCAACTCGTGAATAGTAAAATAACATATGCAGGTAATCGTGAGTATGTACGTACTGTGCGAATCTAACATAAGCATCTAATAGCAATGAATTGTCATATGTAATGTATCACTCATGAAAGGTACGCTAGCAGGTACTACTAACACATGAAGCAATAATATGACAATCTGTTTGCAATAATCATATAAGGTACTCTATCAGATACTAGTAATACATGAAGCAGTGCATAAACAATAAATGTGGAGTATGGAATAAAACATGTCATTTCTACGGAAATCCTAACCTTATGGTAGGACCAAAATCCAACAAGACAATCAAATTCCCAATTCCACAAACCAGCCCCCAAATTGGCTCTCATATCATGTAAGTATCATATATCCTTAATGTACAACATCAAGTAAATCTCATATATCCTGAATGTCCAACATCAAGTATATCTCATATATCCGGAATGTACAACATCAATATATCCCACATATCCAGTGTGTACAATATCAGTATAAAGTAAGTTTCATAAAAGGTGTGTGTCTAACATCGACACCCAAAATATCATGAAACAAGTGTCCAGCATCGACACCAAAATACTAATCTCTGAGGTGCCATCACCTAGGACTGGCCCTCCAATGTCATGTACGTACATCCTCATAACCTGGATAAGCACCACCCGCAATCTACAAGGCATGTACGTACATAATCTCGATCGATATCCTCCAGATATACGTCGAGTCCAAATACTGTCACCGGATGGCAAACGCCCCCAGCCGGTCTCAACGGCATGGACCTTCGATATTCTTGCTCTGGGGAACCAACCAGGCTCCACCATGTACCCGCACACGGCCCACGACTCCTCCTCACATAGGGTATATATAAGCTCAGAACCGAGAAATCTCATGGTGGAAGCTGAAATATTATATCAAGAGAAACCGGGTTTTTCAAATAATGCATAATTTCATGAAACAACCACGGTCCTCAAATCTAAAAAACATTATGTAGTGAATATGTATGAATGCATGAATCAATACACATATATTAGCGTCCCATTCCACTAATATCGGTGTAAAGGCATATATAACAACATCCCATTCCACTGTTATATATACAAGAGTAAAAATATCAGAGACATCATATGAAATCCATGAATGTAATATATGCAACATGAAACAATAATATGAGCATATAAAGGAAAACAGCTATTTAACTACACAAATTACTAAATATATCACGCGGTTCCTGATTTTCCCGAAATCAGATGCAACAATATAGACAGGTGAACATGTAGCTATAACAAGGTATTGTTAGTTATATGTATGCCCTCGAGGCCATTACTGTACATTGGATGTATATTATAGTGGATGCTGGGACATATATAGGTAGGACTTTCTTGCTCGACATGATAGTACACTATCTGGTTGCTCTTTATCTTAACATGTATACATGATGTCTCTCTATTACATGTTGATAAAGCCCTTAGGATGTGTACTCGACTTCCAGGACTATGATGCAGATCATACTAGTGGGGCCTGGGTAGTCAATGAGTACATCCTTCAATGTTCCTAGTCGTGGGAATATCGAGACGGGGCATCGATATTCCAGAGTAGACTAGCATATATCTTCTCGACCCATGTGATGGGCGATGGATGATCCCATATCCATTGGTGTTTGACATCAGAGATGGTATGCGGGTGCTCAGTGGAGACTGGGTACACTGAATGGACTCGCCGAGAACTCCCAGATGGTATTATACCTCACGTCAGATGGCTGTTCTCTGGTGACACTGGTACAGCTTAGTCTGTTGACCCGAGATCGTCATAGAGTCTTGTGTGTCTCCCACTGTGCTTTGATTTCTACCCTACCATGGCTCTACTGAGTTGTGCAAACAGGTGGTTTTTGGGTACAGTCCCGATTCACATGGAGGTAATGAGCGATAGGAGGGGATTCGTCTCTCCCGGTATTGGGGGTTGATGTTGCGCTATGCACGACTGGCCATAACTGGAAATCCCTGGACAGGGTTGCAGTGATCTACTGGTAAGTGTTATCAGTAGTTTCACACATGTTATGGACCTTATATCGGCATGACTTATCGAGCTACTGGGGTCTGACGTTTACCACCCCTAGGAGAGATATGCGACATATCAGACGAACAGACCGGACTGTACGGTAAGTGTTACTGGTTGGATTCATAGGAGTGTGAGCGGGCTTGCTCGTCGATCTTCTGATCGCTTAATATCCGGGTGGCCGTTGCGTTTAGCAGACCGCTTGCGGCTTGTGGGAGTTTGATATGATCATCACCTGCAGCCGGCGTATTGACGAGCCTTTAGAGTCCTACACAGAGGTTTCCTGGCTCAAGCGAAACGAAATAGGAGCGCATATGAGATATGTGCGGGACCGAGGATAATGCGTGTATGTGATACCGTACTCTATTCTCGCGATGAATGTATTGAATGGTTGTATGCGATATAACCTAGTTATCGAATCGAAGATTGATTCAATAAGTCGATACATTGGATATTAGTCGGTCATATGCGATATGACCGGATCATTAAATCAAGTGTTGATTTAATGATTTAATGTATAATTATATATTTGATATATTACTTTGCATTAACTAGTATTGGTTCACTCAAGATTGATTTTCTCACTTGATGTGCACATTGTATATGTGATATATTTTTTGTGCACTTGTTTGTATCATGTTTGATAATACATGCAAACTTGGGTGTGTATGATTAAACCATGGTTATGTTAATGGTTAGGGTTTTGATTTACTTATCTATTTATTTTTATTTATTCATTTATTTTGGAAAGAAATGAAATGGTTGCTTGTTTTGTCCTTTGTTGAAACTTCATGAAGCTTTGACCATTTTGTTTCTTAGCCTTAACCAAACCATTAAACCTAAACCTAGTTTATTCTCTACACTTAACCATGATTGCTATATGATAAGAATCACTTTATTTTCTATTTTCAATAATACTTATCATATTCTTTCTTCTTCTTCTTCTTCTTCAAGATGAAGAAAACCTTGCTACCATTAATGGCAACATGAGAAAAAGAGTGAGAAATCCAATTCTAAAGTGAACCCACTTCCTATTTCTTCATCCTCTACCACTTGCCAAGTAGTATAGGGTGTTTTTTTTCACAAGTTTCATGACTTGGTGAAGTTGGAGCTTGATCTTGAGTTGCCTCGACGTAGATCATCTTCGGCATCGAAGTCGACGACCTAGCCCGATCATTTCTCCGACGAAACCATCGCCAGAGTCCGGATTCCGATAGGTACAGCAGAGGGACGTCATCACGGAGCCTAAGAAGTGGAGGACCGGATCTACAAAGGTTGTAGTCACTTTCCTTTAGCAATAAAGTTGTTTACTTGCTTGCATCGCCTTATCATCTAGTTAACGATCCGTATTAGGGTTTGTAGGCACATAAAAATTTGAATTGGGCATGTTTGATCTGTTGTGAGACCTCTTTAGTGTGCCTAGGAACCCTACAGGTATGCGTGACCATGTCGGTATAGCAAGATATGTGTGTCCATATGTAAGTATGTATGATGTCAAAGTATCAGTAGCAAGGTACATCTCTATGCCTATCCATAATATCCTCTAGGTATATGTATGTATGTATGTCAGAAGTACATGTAGCTATGTCTCACATGTGTATATACCTATCAATAATGGTACACTACCCTATAGGTATATGGTTAACTAGCAGGTAAGCATGCCAGGACATATGTATAAGCATTGGGTAAACAAGTATGCTATAAATCATGTGCATAAAGATTATGAATCAATGTCCCTAATCAAACAACATCATATCTATAAGGGTGTTGTGCGTGTCATGGCAATTATTGACGGTGTGAGTGGCATGCAAACAGTGCTCGTACAACATAAGTCGTCAATAATAGTGCAGTGTCCTAAGGTTACTAGTCCAAGCATAACAATTAACTAAACAGAAAGGTAAAGGTGCAATTCTAAATATGACATAGAATATGTGACAATTCAAGTCATTTCTAACCCAGACGCATAACGCCATGCGGGAGATTCCCCTGTAGATGTTAAATCTACTCACCAACGTCGTGGCTAAGTGAAGCCAACCACTTGTTTCCCCTTTTTCGCAGCGTCCGAAGTCCCCGCCTGCGAATATACAACATTAAAACAATAAAGCAAGTATATATTAATAATAGACCCAAAACACGCACAAACTATATTTAACCGACGCAACCACACAAAACATACTCTCAAGTGTTCGTATTGTGGCTTACGTGTGTAGCGACACGACGAAAATAACTTAAGAGTAAAATCACACAAAGTGCACGATCCGTGTCGTATAACGTATCGCGTGGACACAAAACACAATATTATAGAAAAACGATCCCAGATTTTTCATACAGTAAATACTAGAAAAGTAAACAGTACCAAACACCCCTAACCAACAGCAAACAACTACCCATAAAAACGAAACCCCATCACCTCCCCGCATAGCCGGCGTCGCCGGAATTCTTCAAAGGGTCGCCGGCCCGTGCCGGTGGGGTGGGTCTCGTGTCTCAGGTGGTGCTCCAGGGTCACTAATACATCACTACAATTTTGTTTAATTTTTCTGTACGGAATCCAGGTCATAGCAGTTCACAGAGACTCAAAAAGGACATTAAATAATACGATATTTCACAAACCGATATCTAACGTGTTCTAAACAAAACCAACGAGCTAAACAATATAAAAACTCCTATTTAACAGATTAGGGATTTTACCTAACAACACTTGCTCACAAGATCAAGCTTTCCTAGCTCCAAGTGATCAAAGAGGCAAAATATCAAGACTTGTAGTATTTTGGAGATTTATTGAGCTTCGAATTGATGCAAATGGGGAAGAATTGATCAAGAACAGAAGAGAGAGAGAAGGGCTCGGCCAAAATGAAGGAGGTGAGGAAATTGTGTAGGGTTTTCTAGCAAATTCTTGTGATAAATGATCATTAATGCCACATAAATGCGTATGCATGCATGAAGCCACCTCTTAACTCATTTCATTTCTTTAAAAACCTAAGTCTATTGAGCACAAAAGATCTAGATATTAAGAGGAATGTTTTGTTTTACCCAGCTAGATTTATTTGAAAAGATTCCAGTTCTGGAGAAATTTCCCAAAATGTAAATACCACATTAAAATAATATTAAAATTTGGATAAATTCAAATTGAACCAAAACATCCCATATACCCCCAAAACTTGCGCACTAGCTTTATTTTAGCTAAATTAGGTGCTGGCAAGTTTATATGGTCTTTTGATCACAGTCGGGTTAAAACAGAAAATACAGACAATTTATCCTAAAACGGAAAAATTCGCATAACGAATTCTAAAACGTTACACTATCCTAGGTCATACCATAATATCCATATAATATATAACCCGGAAACCATCTACAGATAAGTGTAATTTCAAGTGCTCGTATCAATGCCTCAGGTAGCAACATAATACATATATGATGTATGAATGCATGAAAATAGAATGCAAATAAATGAGAAAACTGTTTTCATATCTTAGTGAGATTTCTGTATAAAAGTTGAAGTATCATCAAGGAAATCAGCAGAGAATCTGTGTAAAGCATCGACACAAAATGTGTATATCCCAATATCTCAATATCTCATGCTCCGGCAATCCGGACTGGCCCATATCATAAAATATCAATATCTCTGTGCCTCAATATTGCGGGCTCCGGCAATCCAGACTGGTCCCGGGCTCCGGCAATCCAGACTGGTCCCGGGCTCCGGCAATCCAGACTGGTCCAATCAAATATCACGACTACGTCGGTATCCTCCGGATATCCGCCGTGTCACAAATAACCGGTCGGTAGTGCTCCCCTACCAGGCTCAACGCCATCATCTGCGACCATCTTGTCCAGGGATACCGCACCGGGTCCACCAAGCACCCACAGACGATTCCTCCTCCTCCTCCTCGAATCGGGTGTATGATATCGCTCAAGAGCCGAGAAAACTCATGGTGGACATATCTCACGCCATATCACGAGAAAACTGCACTTTTTATCATTTGAAATAAAATGAGTTTATAAAATCTTGCGATTTCTCCAAATCCAGAAAACCTTATGGAAAATCCGTATCCAAATCTCGAGAGTAAATAACAGTGAATTACTGGCATAAGGCCCCATAATATTACATGACAAATGAATATAGACATGCATGGATATCTAAATAAAGAATGCAATATCTAAACTAGCATAGTAATGATATATCGGAACTATCAACTAGCAAGCGATATAAATGAAATAATATTCTCTAAAGTGTAAGTGACATGAAAGTTACCGATGATGATGTGTGTGAGCCGATAAGAATGTGTGTGTGAAGCATACGCATCATCGGTAATGGTGCTAGTGTCCTGACAGCATGGGTTTAATAATAACTAACGAAAACACATTTAAGCATGCAATGCGATGCAAATAGCAGGAATATATGGAAAATGAATTAGTAACCACAACATATAAGAATGTACAATATGTATACGAGTCATACAGTTTTGGTATATTGAAATAGCACGAATCGCGGTGTTTAGAAAATAGGGGTACAATGTTTTTAAGAAAAGGGACATCCTTTGAAGTATCCGCAGTATCCCTTGGCCTGTCTTTAAAATACTCACGATTCGTTAGTTTTGGAAATAAGTATGACTCGAGACCGGTCTAACATTTACTAAGTAAACTACAGGCCAAGGCTAAGAGACTAATCAAAAGGGTAAGGAAAACCACTTATGTCTGAGTCGATATATATATCTAGTAGTCGGTGATCCCGCCTTAATAGCGTCACATACGATAAATATATAATACGACATCCTCAAGTCGAGAGTCCGGATCTATCATCATAATTATGCTTCGTACGGTAAAATCCATCGTACGGCATCCCAAATCGGGGTATGGGTCAATATCACATATACCTCATTATTCATCTGGTATCATTATCATAATATCATACACTAGGGGTACTGATCTAAGTCTAGTACGTTCTGATACCATCAAAAATATCTGCGTGTGTGTGAAAACACATCACTCAACGATCCGCTATAATATCATGTCGTATCTCATCACACGACCCAAATCACATCAACGATCTTACGGCATCATGCCCAATCATATCGACTCATCTCCAAGTATCATATATTATCCACATTATCCGGGTATACATATATGTGTGTGTGTATATATGTATATATATATATACATATACATATACATATATCATATACGCCAAAACATAACCCTTGTGTGCATGCGTGTGTGTAAACCTTATTCGAGGGTTTTGCGACTAAGAAACTAACTAACGACGGTATCATCTAATTGCACAAAAATTTAACCCATTATCTCCTAAAATCTTACTTGCTAATTATCCATGTTTGACAAAACAGATAAATAAATATAAATATATAACATATCCTTGCTACACTACGAAACCGCGGGGGTACCATACGCCATCCACCCGACTTCCCCCGTAGATATATATCTACTCACCATGATCCTTTCTTGCCGAAGTCGATATTGGCATGCTCGTCCTTATCGTCCGAAGTCCATGTGAGGGTGGCTACACAAAAACATACAACATCGTAAACCTAAATCGCGGATAAAAATCCAAAACGGCAAGCACATAGGTTGAAACCTATGGTTTACGCACGCAAGAATAATCAAACAACTCCCGATATCGATGTACGAACGTCAACCAACCGAGTCAAAACCCATATACCATAACTCAAGTTTAAAATGAAGTCGCAAAACGAAGCAGCAACTCAAGAAAACACCTCCAGATTTTACCCTAGGTTAAATTATCCAATTTTGCATTTGTGGAGGGTCTAATTTGCTGAAGAAAAAGTCATGGACCAAACACGAACCTAATAACCCCTACCCTGGCCGCAATTTGCGGCCAGAAGGAATTTATTTGCGGCCAAGGTAAGGAGTTGGGGCCTCGGGTCTTGGGGATAGCCTCCAGGTTGCCTGCACATCTCTTAGTCTTTGCTAAATAATTTCTAAGGTCCCCGGTTGATAGCAGATCTCCAATAACACCTCAATTCCTACATAAACCGGATATCGGGGATTCCTAAGTTCCGGTTTTTGGGTTCTGGTCTCTGGTTTAGTTTAAAGTACTAACACTACAGGGGTTGTAGTCACTAAATACACTCACATACACCATCCCAACTCAAGGTAAGCTGTAACCCTCATCTTGGAATTTTCAAACCTCACTAAACCTCACTAAAACACTTCTAAACGTGTATAGATGCTAAAGTAAACCGAATACTGTACTAATGGTTAAAAAATTATCTCATTTGGCAACTCAAGAAATTTCTTGAGTTGCCCCAAGTGCTCAAAATCCCTTTTTTCTTGATCTCCCATGCTTGTAGTGAGCTTGTGCATGTTTTTTTGAAGGGAATGAAGTGTTTTGATGTGGGATTGAGGGTATTGTGAGGATGTAGAGGAGGGGGGAGTGAGAGAGGGCAGCCATGAGAGAGGAGGAGGTGAGAATGATGAAGAAAATGGAGGGAAAACAAACTGGAGCAAAGGTCAATGACCCCTCACCTCTCCCTCTCTTCTCTCTCTTGCCCTTACCCAATACTTTATCCTTTTCTTTTCTTTTCTTTTTCTTTTATTTCCTTTTCCTTTTCCTTTTCATTTCACTTTAAAACAAATCCATGCTAGAAAAAGAAAATGCCATGGTAGAAAAATGTAACAAATGTGTAATATGACATGATGCATGTCACATGCAAAAAACAAATCAATGCGTGATTAGTGAGCATTAATCAAGTTTAGGATAAAGTTGTATATAATTAATTATAAAAATTTATAATTTGGCTAAATCACATAAATCCCTCCAGAAATCACCATTCAATTTAATTTTCCAATATTTTCCAAATTATATCATTAAAATATTGATAATATTTATTATTTTAATTATATAAATTCCCAAAAATAATATTTTATTTTTCTGAAATGTTACAGTCTTCCCCCCTTAAATAAATTCAGTCCCCGAATTTAAATTTAAACCTCTCAAATACTAAAACATTTCAGTAAAATGATCAAGTCGTCGGGGCTCCGAATCATACATACACAAAACATATCGTCGCGCAATGAATGCGCATGAAAAACTAGTATATAACTCAAAATCAAAACTCCGTCAAGAATCACGCAATCATCGGAGTTACGGTGAAGATACCAATGTCAAAGTCTAATACGAAAACCAACATGATATACTCAAACTATAACATTTACAAAGTATGCATCGTCGTAAACTCGTCAAAACATCTGAAAGAAATGCATGCCAATCCTTTTTCAAATCGTTGTGCGATGCGCGTATCAAGGCACAAGTAGTGGATGTTTATTGTAAGAAAATAACTATATATATATCCCTTGTTTCACATACACGTCCCGCCGTTTTGAAAATAATTTAGAAGGGCTTCCCTTGTAAATGTTTCGTGTCATCTCGGACACGTAGGTAAAATATCGAGACTGTAGGTCCTTTTTGGAATTCCCTTCAATAGCTATCAATACATGCAAAAACACCTAGGTACTGTTCTCAGAACAGTCCGGCTCGGCTACTAAACCAAATATTAAATATCATAAAAACATACTGCTCAAAAGAAATCGTACTCAATAGTACATGTCATAATGCCACGTACGTCTGGTGCGCACAGAAATCGAAATCAATGAATGTGCCATACCTGTGCACAGAAAAAAAAATCTAAGTGCAACGTGTGTGCACGAAAACACCTGTCAAGGCCAACTGGTGCGCCTGACAACAATATCAGGTGCATCTGATATGCATGAAGAATCCCGATTTAGTGCATCTGGTGTGCACCAAAATCGCCTCAAGCACGCCAAGTATGCGCAAGAACCCAAATCAAGTGCACAAGGTGCACGAAAACAAATATCGAATATCACAATCGAAATCAACGGTATACAACATACATCAATCCAAATCAGGTATACCGTGGTATATAATCCCACAACCACATGCATCAATATGCACAAAATCGAATCAAAATACTGAAGTGCATGAAAACTACACCGAAGGCACAAATCAAATCACATGCATGCCATAGGCATGAAATCAAAATCAACATCTCGAATGACATCAAATCGAAGTCGAGTGCAACTGTGGTGCACAAAATCTCAATCATGCAAATAAATTGTCCAAAAACATCGAAATCCAAAATAATGGACACGTGATATTCGAATCACAAAATAGCAAATCGTAAACACTGTCGTCGATATGTCCTTCCTTCAAATTCGAGAAGGTGTCGGTGCATCTAAAGCTAGCAGAGAAAGATATCTACTTGCCTCCTGTTCATGGTGTGGCGCCTGGTGCCCTTTAGGCTCCCGTCTCTCACTGCGAATTTCTAGTTACATACCTCCTCGGACCAACGGCCCAATATGGAACGATAATAGAAACAGTTCTGCTCTGGTACATCCTCTAAAGATCTCTAACCAACTTTCATGGTCAATCGTAACATGTCTCGTCGATGATGCCGAACTCTGGCCTACTGGGTGTGCGCAATACGACCGATCCTGGGTCCAAAGCTTCTCGTGTAGTATTCCAGAAAGATTCTGTAGGGTCCCTCCTAATCTCGTTTCTGCCGAACTGCCCGGAATTTATCACCCTTTAGTAAATCCATTTCTTGTTCCAGAACGGCTGCATACTCATCATAACTCCTTCTAGAAGGTATATCCATATTCAACTCCTCTTTATGCGTATCACATCTCTGATGTCAACGGAATGGAACGTCATCTCGTCGAAATCTCGTATGAACCTCTTACTCCACTTTTCTTTAATGTCGACTGATTCGGACTCGTCTCTTCGTAGCTGTATGGACTTCACTACAACGGCTATACTCATATCTGCAGTCTCCCAAGTAATGTATCCCATCACATAATATTCGAACGACGTCGAACTTTTTGATCGATTCATCAAAGTCCCATTATTCTCCGAGAGCTCAACACTCGTGCACAGTTTAATAATATCCAGTACATGCCACAGTACCTATGGACCAGCCGTAGAAGGGCAAACCTAAGCCTCATTAATGGCACCGCGGAACTGCCGCAAATCCTAAGGTTCAAAAGCGTTCCCATGGTCATTATATCGAGTTAAGGCTTCATTCTTCTAGAGGGTCCATGGAATTACTTGCATATTTTTCCAAATAACTTAAACTTGGAAAAATGGGTTTCTGACATTCGATCGCTTTCTATTGACTCTCAACGTACCTGCGTGAAGCCTTCTCTAGCTGGAATCAATCAATCTTATGGCCTCGCATCGAGGTATGAAAATGAACCATATATCCTAGTCATTCATCCTTGGGTGACTAGCGATCTGTAAGTCCACGTTGCCAACCCCGGTTCTTGCGGGGAGGCGGAAACGGTATAAAAATCAAATTTTTAGCGCATGGGGCAACATGAACTAACAAAGTGGGGATCTTTTCTAAACTAAACTAGCGAGAAAGCTAAAGAGAGTTAGCTACTCGGAAAAGAGGTTATACCTAACTTAAACTCCTTCTTCTTGGAACCTTTGTAGGGGTTGATGGTGCTTTCCTCGTCGCCTTCTTCCGTCAAAGATGGATCCACCTGAGGGTTCAACCTTCGGGCTCTTTCTCGAACTTTGAATGAACTAGGATTTTTAGCTTGCTAAACCTCTAACCCTAGAGTGAGTAGAGAGTGGCTTTGGGGTGTTTTTATCTCAAGGAGATGGATTCTCAACACATGAGAAGGGAGCTCCTTGAACTAGAGGAGGAGGAAGAAGAAGAGAGGAGAGAGAAGAGTTATGATAGAATGAGCAATTCTTTTCATTTTACAACCATAACTAAAATGAAAAGAATTATCAAATTAACAATAATAATAAAAATGAAATAGTTGATGGATGGTTTGGAATGACCATTATCATTACAATCATTAAATGGTTTTGGTAGAATCAAAGAGCATCTTTGATATGTAATGATGATGGTCAAACTTTCAACCATGGTCAACTAGTCAACCTTGGTCAACAAGTCAACAAACCCAACCATGACACAATTTCATTTAATTAATATTATTAATTGATATATCATAAATTCATTAGGGTTTGGAAAAAAACGACTGTCAACTGTGCATACGCACCCGTTCCGAAACCCTAATGAAAATCCTCTTCCTCCGCCTCAATCAACTGTGCATACACACCCGCATTCTTGTTCCGAGGAACATGAATACTATGAGATAAAATCAACCCCAAAACATATACCAGTATCTGGCTCAAACCAGAGCCTGCTAGTAATATCTGTCCGGACTCCAAACGTGCACAAGTGCGCGGATGAGAACGAACCCTGTCGCAAAACCATGCGACCTCTACTCTGTTTTGCCCAGAGGCGAATAGCCCTCTGTGTGGGACTCTAAAGACTCGACACTACGCTAGCAGTGGGTTTAACCACAGACCGCAAGCGGCACTAGCTGTGCGTAACGGTCCCCAGGTAGATGCCGACAAGAAGACTAACGAGGTGAACCCCATCTGAACTCCTACCGAGTCTGAATGTGACAGTCTCCGTACAGTCCGGTCTGTTCGTCTGATACATCGCATATCGGGTCTAGGGGGCGGTAAACATCAGTCCCCTAATAGAAGTACAAGTCGTGTCGGAGTGAAGCCCAAAACACCCTGAGATAACACTCGAAACCTACCAGTATATCTCGCTTGCCCTGGACAGGGACTACTCGTGTGATGGCTCTCCTAGACACAGCGCGATGTTAACCCCCAATACCGGGAGAGACGAATCCAGTCTAACCGTCACTGCCTCCAAGTGTGTAACCCTTCGAAAATCATTTAGGCAGTTTTTCGGTAATCGGCTAATTTTTCGGCTTTTTCCGTAAAAGGTCAAAATAGGTATTTTTCATTGTAGACCTAATTATACAAAATTTAGATAAGATATTACTATAATTTTGTCACTAAAATGTCACTTATAATTTTCTAGTTAAATAAATTTTTTTTCGTAATTAATTATTTTTAATATTATTTTAAGCTTTTAAAAATACATTTAATTAGTGATAAATACAAATATAATTAGGTAAATTACACACTTAGGAACCATTATAAACTAAAATTAAGTATTAACAAAAATTTTACCAAAACTTTCTAAGATTTGTTGTTTCATGGCAAAAAAATGAATGAAAAAGGGTTTTTTTGTGAAAATTTGATGTGATGGACATTAATTGAGCTTGGGAATGACTTTTGTGTAGAAATTTCTACACAAATCTCTCACAACTCACCCCTCCTAGCTCTGGCCAAGCCATTCAGCTGCTGCACCACACTTTCCCTTCTCATTTTTCCTTCAAATTCTTACAAAAATCAATGAAAATCCACAAAAATACACCATTTTCTTCATAAATTCAAACCATAATCCTTGTCCACCTCTTTCCAACCCTAATTTGTTTTAAAACAAGGTGAAAGGAGGCATCTTTCAAGGTCAAGTGCAAGTTGGGGTTCACTTAGGAGGTATAAATCCTAAACTAGTTGTTAAATTTGTAGTTTAAATAAGCTAGTTTAGTGTTTTAAAGTGTTAATTTTATTGTAATGGTTGGTTTTTTGAAATTCAAGAGAGGTGGAGATGCCCTAATTTGGGTTTGAAGTTGAATAAGTGTGTTTAGATTAGTTTTGTGGCCATCTAGTGTATTAGGTCGGATGGTTATGCGATGTAGCGATCGCTACACCGTTAAATCGCGACAATTTCATCGATATTACTATGCTAATTGCTTACTTGTTTTCTTAAATTTTAGGAGGTGATCTAATTGTGTTATTTTGGCAATATAATTAGCATCTCATACGACTATTAGTGTGCACGAATGCGGGGTTTTGTCTAGTCGGGTTTTAGTTTTGTCGATTTCCCCGAAATGACGATTCTAGTTAACGATTAGCGATTTTCGTGCTTTTTCCCGCGCACCGAGTGTATGTTATGTTTAATTCGAGAGCGTCGATAATTGTATATTATGACTTGCGTCGTTTTAGGGTTTGTAATCTTATGCTTGGTGTTGTGCAAATATAGGATCGGTCGGGGAAACATCAGACACGGCGCGTAAAGGCAAGGCGGTGGTCGAATCGGATTAGCGGGGATTTCAGGTGAGTAGATGTATTCATCTATGGGGGAATCGTCTGGATGGCGCGATGCGCCCCCTAGTTAGGATTACCCTATTTCTTGCAAGACTTGTATTGCTAGATAGCTTACCCCTTTATTGCATTGCATACCCTCACAGCTAACCGTATACTAAATTGCATAGACATTCATATACACATATGCGATAACACTTCGTAGGACACGAACACCATTACCATTGGCATCTGTTGCACGCGCACTATTCATGTGACACACACGCCTTTGGTAATTGCCATGCCACGTGCACTATAGAACCTGTTTAACTTAGTATCGTCACTTGTATTCATACATGATATCTGAAATTGCATAGCTTGCATATACCTCGCATTATCATCATATTTACATAGCTTTCTAGCCAAAATTCACATCATATACATTGATATCATAGACATTTAGCATATATAGCATGCGAACATTTTGATTTTCTTGAGGATTTCAGTATTGCCGCGATTTCTGGATTTTTGGGGAAAACCGCAAGAATTTAACAAAAGCTTATATTTATCATTTTTAAAACAAAGTTGCGGTTTTCTCATGATGTATGTGTCGTCCACCATGAGTTTTCATATTTTCTGTTGGATTTCGAGACCCGATTCGAGGAGTGGATGAACCGTCTCGGATACATGGTGGGCCCGATATGGTACCCCGGGGCAAGAAGATCGAGTTGTAGACGATGAGCCTGGCAGGGGAAGACTACCTACCGGTGATGTCTGGCGCGGCGGATATCCGGAGGATACCGACCGTTGTCGTGAGATTTATGATATGGGCCGATCCGGACTGACGGAGCCCGATATTGAGACAGATATGATTCCTATTTGGTGTCGATGCTTGACACGGGTTTTCAGATGATTTCTTGATGGTACTTCGCTATTATACGGATATTCATTTTCTAAAGTTAAGAACGCAGTACCCTTGGCATTTAAAACACTTAAAGAGTTAGAAATGACATTGCATACATGTGCATGCATACTAGAGCTATTATATCACATATGGACATGCATGTTGTGGTGCATTGCGTGCATTCTTACGATTGCCTTATTAGATGTTATATTTACTCACGAGTTGGCAACTCACCCCTGTTGTGCCACAGTGTCTTGCAGGTCGGACCCGTCACCCTTGTAGCGGCGGGCTATCTTATCATCAGCTCCTTTTGCTCAGACTCGCGACATCGCCCGTAGGTGGGTTGCGAGCACACTTTATTTCTTTTGCTTTATCATTGTATCTAGTATTCTCCATCTACCACTTTATCTTGTATATGCGACCTAGTGATGAGACTGAGAGATTGTATATTTGTGGTTTCTTTTGGGTCGAGCTCACTTGAGCCGGCGTAGTGTTTTCTGATATTTTGCGTTTCTTTTATGCTCTTTTCTTGATATTGCTATTATATTGTATGTGGTTGTGATCCACCTTGGGCGAAGAGCTAGCTCCCGCTTGGGGATGCCATTTTATGATTACAGGTTTATTATCTTGTTGTACCCATTTTGGGGGATAGAAAATACAGGGGAGACTCTGCCGAAATTTTCGGGAATTTTTGATGTTTTTTTTAAAGGGATTCTATGCAACTTAATTGATTTCAAAACCGTTTTCATTTAAGGTTTTCCTTCACTCTCTTTTGATTTTGGTTTAGATTCTTCTGGGCTTTGGCTGACTTAGGTTACGGTACGCCTTTAGACTTCTCGTAATCTAAGTGCCAGTCACGTTCCATACTTTCGGGTCGTGACAAAGTTGGTATCAGAGCGTAGGTTTTACCTTTCTGAGTGTAGGACGACCTTGGTAGATGGAGTAGGTGACTTAAGCAGAGTGGCGTACCGTGGGTATGATCCGCGGCATACTTACGATACGGTACTCCGCCTAAGTAACCTTAGGACATAATTGCTTGTATTTCCTTTCTTGATTCCTTGCATTCCTTGATTCAATTGCAATGTCCTTATCAGTCCTGTTTCTTATTCTAGCTTCGATGCCGTCAAAGACTACGAGAGTTCAGCGGGCTGCCGCTAGGGATGAGATTCGAGCGGGCTCGTTTGAGGCGAGGATCGAGCGGGAGGATACGCCTACCCCTCAGGGTCCTATTGATCCGCCTTATCCTGACCGTATTGCCAGATTAGAGGCCGGCATACAAGAGTTGCGGCAGATGATGGGATCTTTAGTTGAGTCCAGCCAGGCACAGAGATCCGAGGACGTTCCTTCCACCGCACAGACCACGATCGTACCTGCTGCACAGATGGTCACTCCTGCTGCTACTACGGAGACTATCCCTTTTTCACTACAGGAGTTCATGAGATTGAGACCTCCAGCTTTTACCGTTACAGATGCGACAGAGGACCCACAAGCTTTTCTTGATAGGATGGCTCGGATTTGCCGTTCGTTGAGGTGTTCTGATGATAGATTGGTGGAGTTTGCGAGTTTTCGTCTGGAGGGTCTTGCCCAGACATGGTACGACTCAGTAGAGAGAGGCCGAGCTGCAGGTCTGCCTTCTATGACCTGGGACGAGTTTACAGCTGCATTTCTTGCCCGTTTTCTTCCGGAGAGTGTCCGAGATGCTCGAGCCCATAGTTTTGAGTCTTTGCGCAAGACTCCTGGGATGACAGTGTCGGAGTATGATATACAGTTTACCCAGTTATCTCGATATGCTCCGTACCTAGTCGACACAGAAGAGAAGAGAATAAAGAGGTTTGTACGAGGGCTTGATACACAGCTATTCCTTGCCATTGGCACCCAGCACTTTGATACATACGCAGCCGCGATGGATGCAGCCTTACTTTTGGAGGAGCGTATTTCTGAGACTCCGGTCGTTTCTGGGCCGAAGAGGATCCGTACTGATACGCCAGCTCAGCGGCAGATGGGCAGACACCGTGATAGATTATTTCCGGGAGATGGTGGAGGCAGAGGATTGAGACGAGGTCAGTTATTTGGTTCATATCCACAGACCCAGCAGTCGTCTCCAGGATGTTTTCGGTGCGGGAGTCAGTACCACCGTGTCAGAGACTGTACCATGGGACGTCCGGGCGTGGCGACAGTCCCGCATGTGACTTTACCACCCTCACCACCTTCTTAGAGAGCTTTACTTCCTACTCCTGATGATGCTCCACGTCAGTCAGATGCTTCTAGAGGCCGTGGGCGTGGCGGTCCAGTTCCGAGAGGACGAGGCGACAGAGGAAGAGGCAGAGGCAGAGGTAGAGGCAGAGCACAGCCAGCTATTAGTGGTGGATAGGCCCGAGTGTTCGCGTTGACTCCTCAGGATGCACAGGCATCCAATGCCGTCGTGACAGGTACTCTGCCAGTATGTTCTTTTGATGCACTGGTATTATTTGATCCAGGCTCCACACATTCCTATGTATCCACGTACTTTGCACCGAGGTTGGGCCGAGAGTCTTCTCCGTTAGATCAGCCGCTTGTCGTTATTACCCCGGTAGGCGAGTCTTTTGTTGCCCGTTTTGTGTATCGATCGTGTTTCGTTCGTATCGGGGAGAGAGATTCTTCAGTTGATTTAATTCTCCTCGATATGCTAGACTTTGACGTTCTTCTTGGTATGGACTGGCTAGCCACCTGTTATGCATCCGTGGACTGCCGTGAAAAAGCAGTCAGATTCAGTTTTCCTGGTGAGCCGGTTCTTATTATTCAGGGAGATCGTAGCGCTACCCTTCCCAGCTTGATTTCATCTCTTCGCGCTGGTCAGCTCTTAAGGAAAGGGTGTCAGGGATTCTTAGCCTATATTTGTGATACTAGCTCCACAGAGGTTCCGTTGGACCAGGTCCCTGTTGTGAGAGAGTTTCCTGATGTATTCCCTGACGAGCTGCCTGGTCTGCCACCAGAGCGCGAGATTGAGTTCTGTATTGACTTGATCCCCGGCACGGGGCCTATCTCTATACCGCCTTATCGGATGGCCCCGACGGAGCTGAGAGAGCTAAAGGATCAGTTACAGGACTTGCTGGACAAAGGGCTTATCCGACCAAGTGTGTCACCTTGGGGTGCTCCCGTCCTGTTTGTTAAGAAGAAGGACGGAAGTATGCGTTTATGCATTGATTATCGTCAGCTGAACCGGGTTACTGTGCGGAACAGGTATCCCCTACCCCGCATTGATGACTTATTTGATCAGCTCCAGGGTGCAGGGTTCTTCTCGAAGGTTGATTTACGATCAGGTTATCACCAGTTGCGGGTTCGGAAGGAGGATATTCCGAAGACCGCTTTCCGTACTCGTTATGGTCATTATGAGTTCTTGGTGATGTCGTTCGGGCTCACTAATGCCCCGGCAGCATTTATGGATTTGATGAACCGTGTATTCAGGCCGTATCTCGATCAGTTCATTATTGTGTTCATTGACGACATCTTGGTTTATTCTCGGAGCTGGGAGGAGCATGAGCAGCACTTACGTATCACATTGCAGACTTTGAGGGAGCATCAGCTGTTCGCCAAATTCTCCAAGTGCGCTTTCTGGCTAGATAGTGTCGATTTCTTGGGTCATGTGGTGACGAGAGACGGTATTTGTGTGGACCCGAAGAAGAACGAGGCAGTTCAGCGTTGGCCTAGACCAGTATCAGTTACAGAGGTTCGCAGTTTTCTAGGTCTGGCCGGCTATTATCGACGTTTTGTCCAGGATTTCTCCCACATTGCTGCACCATTAACCGGGTTGACCCGGAAGGGGGTTCCTTTTGATTGGACCCAGGCATGTGAGGATAGCTTCCAGCAGTTGAAGACTCGTCTGACTACTGCACCAGTGTTAGCATTGCCTTCAGGATCGGGTAGGTTCGTAGTTTATTGTGATGCTTCTCGAGTGGGGCTGGGATGTGTGTTGATGCAGCATGACAGAGTTATCGCGTATGCTTCTCGGCAGCTGAGGAAACATGAGCAGAACTACCTCACCCGTGATTTAGAGATGGCTGAAGTGGTATTTGCACTTAAGATCTGGAGACATTACCTATACGGTGAGTCGTGCCAGATATTCACTGACCACAAGAGTTTGAAGTATATCTTCCAGCAGCGAGACCTGAACCTGAGACAGCGCCGTTGGATGGAGTTGGTGAAGGATTATGACTGCGAGATTTTATACCATCCGGGCAAGGCGAATGTGGTGGCAGATGCTTTGAGTAGGAGGCCCGGAGGTAGCTTATCTTGTTTGAGCGCAGTACATATGCGGTCGACGGCGGATTGGCAGGTGTTATGTGACAGCAGAGTGCAGTTCGAGTTTACTCTTACAGGGGGACAGCTGGCCCATTTCAGAGCACGCCCACAGTTACTTGACCGTATCCGCGAGGCACAGTCCGGCGATGCCCGTATCTTAGAGATTATTGAGCAGATTCGGCAGGGCAGAGTTTCCGAGTTCGTGATTGATGATCAGGGGATACTAAGATTTGGGACTCGACTGTGTGTGCCAGATTCAGAGGGACTGAGGCGTCATATTCTCGAGGAGGCACATAGATCAGTATACAGTGTGCATCCAGGTTCCACCAAGATGTACCGTGAATTGAGAGAGGTTTACTGGTGGGACGGGATGAAGAAGGATATTACAGACTTTGTGTCGAGATGCCTGACTTGTCAGCAAGTCAAGGCCGAGCACCAGAGGCCAGCCGGCGAGTTACAGCCTTTGCCCATACCTGAGTGGAAGTGGGAGCAGGTCTCCATGGACTTCATTGTGGGTCTACCCAGGACTAGTCGAGGGTATGACTCTATTTGGGTAATTGTGGATCGACTGACGAAAGCGGCTCACTTTCTGCCAGTGAAGACCACTTTTGGATTTTCTCAGTACGCCCAGGTTTATATTGATGAGATAGTGCGACTGCATTGTGTTCCGACTTGCATCGTGTCCGACCGTGGCACCCAGTTTACCAGCCGATTGTGGCAGAAACTACAGGAAGTTTTGGGCACCCGATTGAGTTTTAGCACAGCCTTTCATCCATAGACTGACGGTCAGTCGGAGCGTACTATTCAGACTCTTGAGGACATGCTCAGAGCTTGTATTTTAGATTTCGGTGGTAGCTGGGATCGTCATTTGCCTTTGATCGAGTTTTCCTACAATAATAGCTTCCAGGAGACGATTTAGATAGCACCTTTTGAGGCTTTATATGGGAGGAGATGTCGATCGCCTGTATGTTGGACAGAGCTTAGGGAGAGCAGTATTTTGGGGCCGCAGATTGTACAGGAGACGACCAAGAAGATACAGCTGATTCGGGACAGGATGAGAGCAGCACAGAGCAGGCAGAAATCATATGCTGACAGGCGCCGTCCCCGACTCGAGTTCGCTGTTGGCGATCATGTTTTCCTGAAGGTCTCTCCGATGAAAGGTGTGATAAGATTTGGGCGGAAAGGGAAACTGAGTCCTAGATATGTTAGTCCTTTCGAGATCCTAGAGCGTGTTGGTCCAGTCGCTTATCGGTTAGCTCTTCCGCCCAGCTTCCCCGATGTTCACCCCGTATTCCATGTCTCGATGCTCCGCAAGTACCTTCATGATCCTTCCCAGGCGATTCAGCACCAGACGATCCAGCTAGAGCGTGATCTTTCTTTCACCGAGCAGCCGGTGGTCATTTTGGATCGGCAGGTGAAGAAATTGAGGTCGAAGGTGATACCGTCTGTCAAGGTTCTTTGGCGTGGCCCGAACAGCGAGGAGGTCACCTGGGAGACCGAGGTCGAGATGAGAAAAAGATATCCCCATCTTTTTGAAGGTATGCGTAGTTAAATTCTAAATTCGGGGACCGAATTTCTTTAAGGGGGGAAGATTGTAACCCTTCGATAATCGTTTATGCAGTTTTTCGGTAATCGGCTAATTTTTCGGCTTTTTCCGTAAAAAGTCAAAATAGATATTTTTCATTGTAGACCTAATTATACAAAATTTAGATAAGATATTACTATAATTTTGTCACTAAAATGTCACTTATAATTTTCTAGTTAAATAAAAAAAAATTTCGTAATTAATTATTTTTAATATTATTTTAAGCTTGTAAAAATACGTTTAATTAGTGATAAATACAAATTTAATTAGGTAAATTACATACTTAGGAAACATTATAAACTAAAATTAAGTATTAACAAAAATTTTACCAAAACTTTCTAAGATTTGTTGTTTCATGGCAAAAAAATGAATGAAAAAGGGTTTTTTTGTGAAAATTTGATGTGATGGACATTAATTGAGCTCGGGAATGACTTTTTGTGTAGAAATTTCTACACAAATCTCTCACAACTCACCCCTCCTAGCTCTGGCCGAGCCATTCAGCTGCTGCACCCCACTTTCCCTTCTCATTTTTCCTTCAAATTCTTACAAAAATCAATGAAAATCCACAAAAATACACCATTTTCTTCATAAATTCAAACCATAATCCTTGTCCACCTCTTTCCAACCCTAATTTGTTTTAAAACAAGGTGAAAGGAGGCATCTTTCAAGGTCAAGTGCAAGTTGGGGTTCACTTGGGAGGTATAAATCCTAAACAAGTTGTTAAATTTGTAGTTTAAATAAGCTACTTTAGTGTTTTAAAGTGTTAATTTTATTGTAATGGTTGGTTTTTTGAAATTCAAGAGAGGTGGAGATGCCCTAATTAGGGTTTGAAGTTGAATAAGTGTGTTTAGATTAGTTTTGTGGCCATCTAGTGTATTAGGTCGGATGGTTATGCGATGTAGCGATCGCTACACCGTTAAATCGCGACAATTTCATCGATATTACTATGCTAATTGCTTACTAGTTTTCTTAAATTTTAGGAGGTGATCTAATTGTGTTATTTTGGCAATATAATTAGCATCTCATACGACTATTAGTGTGCGCGAATGCGGGGTTTTGTCTAGTCGGGTTTTAGTTTTGTCGATTTCCCCGAAATGACGATTCTAGTTAACGATTAGCGATTTTCGTGCGTTTTCCCGCGCACCGAGTGTATGTTATGTTTAATTCGAGATCGTCGATAATTGTATATTGTGACTTGCGTCGTTTTAGGTTTTTTAATCTTATGCTTGGTGTTGTGCAAATATAGGATCGGTCGGGGAAACATCAGACACGGCGCGTAAAGGCAAGGCGGTGGTCGGATCGGATTAGCGGGGATTTCAGGTGAGTAGATGTATTCATCTATGGGGGAATCGTCTGGATGGCGCGATGCGCCCCCTAGTTAGGATTACCCTATTTCTTGCAAGACTTGTATTGCTAGATAGCTTACCCCTTTATTGCATTGCATACCCTCACAGCTAACCGTATACTAAATTGCATGGACATTCATATAACATTCATATACACATATGCGATAACACTTCGTAGGACACGAACACCATTACCATTGGCATCTGTTGCACGCGCACTATTCATGTGACACACACGCCTTTGGTAATTGCCATGCCACGTGCACTATAGAACCTGTTTAACTTAGTATCGTCACTTGTATTCATACATGATATCTGAAATTGCATAGCTTGCATATACCCCGCATTATCATCATATTTACATAGCTTTCTAGCCAAAATTCACATCATATACATTGATATCATAGACATTTAGCATATATAGCATGTGAACATTTTGATTTTCTTGAGGATTTCAGTATTGCCGCGATTTCTGGATTTTTGGGGAAAACCGCAAGAATTTAACAAAAGCTTATATTTATCATTTTTAAAACAAAGTTGCGGTTTTCTCATGATGTATGTGTCGTCCACCATGAGTTTTCATGTTTTCTGTTGGATTTCGAGACCCGATTCGAGGAGTGGATGAACCGTCTCGGGTACATGGTGGGCCCGGTATGGTACCCCGGGGCAAGAAGGTCGAGTTGTAGACGATGAGCTTGGCAGGGGAAGACTACCTACCGGTGATGTCTGGCGCGGCGGATATCCGGAGGATACCGATCGTTGTCGTGAGATTTATGATATGGGCCGATCCGGACTGACGGAGCCCGATATTGAGACAGATATGATTCCTATTTGGTGTCGATGCTTGACACGGGTTTTCAGATGATTTCTTGATGGTACTTAGCTATTATACGGATATTCATTTTCTAAAGTTAAGAACGCAGTACCCTTGGCATTTAAAACACTTAAAGAGTTAGAAATGACATTGCATACATGTGCATGCATACTAGAGCTATTATATCACATATGGACATGCATGTTGTGGTGCATTGCGTGCATTCTTACGATTGCCTTATTAGATGTTATATTTACTCACGAGCTGGCAACTCACCCCCGTTGTGCCACAGTGTCTTGCGGGTCGGACCCATCACCCTTGTAGCGGTGGGCTATCTTATCATCAGCTCCTTTTGCTCAGACTCGCGACATCGTCCGTAGGTGGGTTGCGAGCACACTTTATTTCTTTTGCTTTATCATTGTATCTAGTATTCTCCATCTACCACTTTATCTTGTATATGCGACCTAGTGATGAGACTGAGAGATTGTATATTTGTGGTTTCTTTTGGGTCGAGCTCACTTGAGGCGGCGTTGTGTTTTCTGATATTTTGCGTTTCTTTTATGCTCTTTTCTTGATATTGCTATTATATTTCATGTGGTTGTGATCCTCCTTGGGCGAAGAGCTAGCTCCCGCTTAGGGATGCCATTTTATGATTACGGGTTTATTATCTTGTTGTACCCATTTTGGGGGATAGAAAATACAGGGGAGACTCTGCCGAAATTTTCGGGAATTTTTGATGTTTTTTTTTAAAGGGATTCTATGCAACTTAATTGATTTCAAAACCGTTTTCATTTAAGGTTTTCCTTCACTCTCTTTTGATTTTGGTTTAGATTCTTCTGGGCTTTGGCTGACTTAGGTTACGGTACGCCTTTAGACTTCTCGTAATCTAAGTGCCAGTCACGTTCCGTACTTTCGGGTCGTGACAAAGTGCTTCGGGACTGCACCCAACTACCAACTGTTTGCACGACTCCTTTGAGCCATGGTAGGGTAGTAATCAAAATACAGTGGGAACACACTCGAGGCGAAGTGCCAGTGTCAAGTCAGCGGACTAAGCTGTACTCATGTCACCTGGGAACTGATAACTGACGATAGGTATAATACCAACTTGTCAGCTCCCGACGAGTCCTGTCCAGTGTACTCGTAACCTAACGAGCACCCGTATACTATCTCAAGTACGACGTACTGACGGCTGTGGGACAGACCGTCTCCCACACTGGGATGAGAAGCACATGCGCCAGTCTACTCCGGAGTATCGATGCCCTGTCTCGATAGTCCTGCGATTAGGGACCTGTATAAGGATGTGCTTATAGATTACCCAGCCCCCACTAGTGTGACTGCCATCACTGTAGCGCCACGGCAGCGCCCCAGCCGTCTATCCGAGGCCAAAATGCGGAATCAAAATTTTCTTAACTTTTAAACTGGCGCTACGGCGGACAATATACCCGGATCGTAACCATTAACCGATACTAGCAAACAAGAGAAAGGGTGAGAGATATACCGAGTGATCCGAGTCCTCCGGTCTTGTCGTCATCGTCCCGATCTCCCGCGGAAACTCCGGTCGTCGCATCCTTGCCGGAAGGGCACCACATCGTCTGTATCTTTTACGGGCTCCCACCTCAATACCGAGGCAACTCGGGCGCGAAGTTGGCTAGCCAACGCGCCCAAGATGTGCTGTAGAATGTAGTGTAGATGATGCTTGTCTCTTTGGGGTTATGTTGCCTTGATGGAGGAATAAGGTTAAGAAAAAATGGTGCTTTCATTTTTCCCAAAACTAGAAGAATGAGATGAAGAAATGTGTGCTACAACAAAATGGAAATTTCTCTCATTCCCAACCATAGTGGCCGGCCAAACTTCAAATTGAGAATGGTGGAGGGATAAACACAAACATAAGAGGGAGGTGAGTGTAGGAGATGAGAAGAGGTCACCATAAACAAAACATCATCATAACAAAAGCACATCCAAACCCATACCCTTTCTTATCTCAATTAATGCAAGTAATGGTGCATTAAAAGAAAAGAAGGAAAAAGAATCTAAAGATGCTATCATAATGAATACATTTGCAAGAAACCCCCTCCACAAATGTTATTTGCACAATTGCAAATAACCCCCTCCATCGGAAAAGTCCGGCCGGGAAAGAACAAAGGAAAACCGGCTGGAACGGAATGCAAACTGGCAACTCCAGAAAACTGGTCCCGTAATAAATTACAGGAAAACCCCGATACTGTGCATACACACCCGCATCTGTATTCCGTCCGGATACAAATGCAAGGAGACAAAATCTACACTGTACTAAACTAGGATCCGGCTTAAACCAAAGCCGGCTAGTAATATCCGTTCGATCCTGATCCGTGCAATACCGCACGTATCTGATCGAACCCTTCCATATGTCCATACGGCTACTAGTACAAACCGTCCGATCCTGACCCGTGCAATATCGCACGTATCTGATCGGACCCTGCCATATCTCCATACGGCCTCTACAGCGTTTCGCCCGAAAGCTTGAGTAACTGAAAGTGTGGTGGACTCTAAAGACTCGTCAATACTATGGCTGTGGATTTAACCACTAGCACGTCATAGGTATAAGCCAATACGTGACGGGCCACCAGCTATTGACCAAAAGGGACGTCGATGAGCGAACTCATCCTGACACCCTACTGAGCCTGTCAGTGACAATATCCGTACAGTCCGGTCCGTTCGTCTATGAGCATCGCATGGCGGGCCTAGGGGGATGGTAAAAGTCAGACCCCTAAAGGCGGTACAAGTCGTGTCGGAGTGTAGCCCAGAACGCCCTGAGATACTACTGGAATACCTACCAGTAAATCTCATGCCTCGGCCGAGGGCTTTGCGTAATGGCTCTCCTAGACACAGCGCGACCTCACCCCCAATACCGGGAGAGACGAACCCCTGAAGATCCGCTCACTGCCTCCATGTGGCTCAGGACTGTACCCAACTAAAACCTGTTTGCACGACTCCTTTGAGCCGTGGTAGGGTAGTAATCAAAGCACAGTGGGAACTCACACGAGACAAATGACGATCTCAGGTCGATGAACTAACCTGTACACATGTCACCAGGGAACTGCTATCTGACGTCTGGTATAATCCCAACTAGCAGGTTCCCGGCGAGTCCTGTCCGGTGTACTCATAACCCAATGAGCACCTGTATACATCTTAGGTGAACCAACTGACACCAGTGGCTTATGAGACCGGCCACCGCCCTTCGTCGGGGTCTCGACTGTATACACTAGTCTACTAATGGAGTATCGATGCCCAGTCTCGAAACTCCCACGACTAGGGACCTTTTAAGGATGTGCTTATAGACCCCAGCTCCCACGTATATGATCGCCATCATACTGCTGGTCGTCAAGCAAGAATCCTAGGGGCTCTATCAACGTGTAATAGCGACCTGTAAGGTCACCTGAAACAGTACACGATGATAAAGGTAAACCAGATAGCAAACTATCATCTCAAGTAAGACTGTCCTACCGGGATAGGTCCTCCCTCAATCATTGCAATCACGTGCCTGTGATCCAATAATTGACTCTGAGGGCACTATCTCCAACAATCTCCCACTTGCACTTAAGGCTAATTATTGCGATGTCGCGTACTCACAGCCCGTGTGATGCCGAACACCCAACTCCTCTACTAGTCAGTCTCACAAAGCTCGTTTGCGAGACTATTGCGTTCGAGGAATAGCCTCAGCGAGTGGATCCGCTCTGATGTTTCTTTCTATGTCTCTCTAAATCTCAAGTTCGCGGAGAATACCATCTCTCGAAATGAGCAATACCTGTCTTAGAATATGTCTGGATATCTGATGGGACCTAGCTCATAAATGAACTCCAAATCCAAACTTCTTAGACTGTATCGGTAACTGAACTTAATCAGTACCCAGCGCCATGCCTCCCTCGGTATCTGTCTGGATCACCTGTCCAATATACTGCCCCTCGTCAGAGGGAAAACTATAACTCTGACAGCCACTCTGCCATCCATGTCACCTTGGAAGCCTGGAATGATAACTGTCTCCTTAAAAGAGGCTGTCGTTATCACATCCCTAGAACATCAACTTATGTTCTAAAACTGCTTCCGACTGTTTCTCCAGGATTGGATCAATATCAACTTATTGCATCTACTGCAAGAACAACATCTGGTGTGGTACTTGACATCTCATGATTGATTCAATTGCCTAAGCAAGTGATCTGCCAATCATGCACATCCTCTCCCCTTTAGTCTGTAAGACACCTTTAGAGAGGGTGACTCCATTACCTGCAGGTATACTACCGTGCCAGGAGTCGTCCATTCTAAATACTCATAGAATGCTGTCAAAGTACCCAGATTGGGAAACCACCCAAATCTAGATCTAAAACCATAGATCTAGTGACCAGAATGTCTGATATAATATCCAAGTCCTACGTGGAGAAACCACTGTGTGACAACCAAAGAATAACCGATCGTAGTATAGGAATATCACTTCCTACTCTGTGTATGTCATCCAAATACCAGGACATCACACCCTACTACCTTCTTAACAGATCCATCCCCTATTCTGATGACGTCAAACCTATGACTGTCACATCAGAAATAGATGATCTATCTCCGCTATATCTGCTTTAGTCTATAGACATAAGCCTGATGTCCACCAATGCTTCCGCTGCTCGCACTGACTACGACAACCCTCTGGCAGAGTCATATAGACGTGCACTTCTAAAGCTAGTTTAGAACGACGCTATACTCATCCTCCTGTCGGGTCTCGCAGCCTGGAACAACAACAATGGCAAGTGTGGGTAAACAAGAACTTACCTTTCACCGTCCTTGAGGCTACCGGAGTACCTCTCGGGTGCCTGAAGTTACCCACCGTATCTGCGGAGTGGCCAATAGAATGTCAAACCAGATTGAATCTTTAGGTTCCTTATCAAATCTTCAGTAATCGTTTGCGGTTCTAGAATCGCTTCCAGTTCTACCATACTCCCACTACTGTTTTCTGAAAAATAACCATTTCTTTTTAAAATGTGGCGAGTTAAGAACAATATCACTATTGATCTTCCAGATGGTAGAAAGTCAACCCTCATCATAGCCTGGGTCAACCCACAAACAGCCATTACAGAAACGTGCCTTGAGTTGTCCAGTGTCTGGTTTTAATCATAAGCCGGACAACTCCCCGTACCTTAACATCGTTAAGATATGAACTGTTCTATATCCAATATTGAACCAGAGGCACTGATTTAAATGAACCAGATTCAAATCATGCAGCTATCTCCAGTGCATGTCAACTAAATGGAAGGAGCCCGATCAGCGTTACTCAACTTAGGAATGCTTCCAATTATGAGTAACCTGAAAGAAAAGCAAGTTCTTATTACTATCAACTGAATACCATACACAAGTATCTACATCTTCGATCACCTTGAAGAATCCCGATACTTGCAATACCTGGTTCTCTACTCTATTCTTATACCAATAACTCCTCAAAACTCAGACCCTGTGTTTGTACGAAACACATGTCTAAGAATTAGAGTAGTTAAAAGTAAACAGAATATAGTATGAGGACCAACCCCACTGTCCTAATGGACACTGGACAACATACAATACTCTGTATAAGTCCACCGAGTCTAACAACTCATTCACTGTGTGTCGTAGGTTGAAAACTGTACTTATGGTTAAGAAGAATTACGCCGCTGTTTAATGCTCCTTACCTAACCATCCACTGATATAGGTAAATGTCATCGACATAATATCAAAAGGTATATCTCACTCTATGAAAATAGACGTACAGATATATCAATTTGAAATTGGTGCACAACAGTGGATATTCAAAACCAAATATTTGCCGACCGGCAAACAGCCCAGGTGATCTCCTCAAATATCACCGATTACAACGAATCCCGATATAATGAGGATGATCACCCAATTCCCAATAACTTACTCCCACTCATCATCTGTAAAACCATACAGATGTGAGAATCAAACCTGGTAAATACATACCCTGGAGCAAGTGTCTAATCGGGAAATCAGTTTTCTTTTAACAGTACACAGTTGAACTGAAACATTGAAATGTTTCGATAGGGTATCCTGGTATTTCTAGTAATGCCTCTACCATTATGCAGATTCACAACTTTAACCGTATATCTCTTTGCCATCTGTCCAAATCCCTTTATATGTCTTTAGTCATTACCGTCTGCACACCCCTTTAGGCCAAATAGTTTTCTTCCTTCCCTACCGTTCGGCACCAGCCTATGGTTTGGAAGAAGACTATCCAATAAGCATAATGGGTGTACTGTCCTAATCCTAGGAGCACTCACAATGCGAGAGAATGTGAAGATAAAAGACAACCGAATAAACCTTATTCCTATTTCTCCTGGACCAGAATCCATCCTCGAACTGGAACAAGTTCCTTTCGAGTTCGTATATAACCATACGATGGAGTATCCAAATAAACTGTGGATCTTCGCAGTGATACGGAGTGTCCTGGAGAAATACAAAGGTGATTTAGGTTTGGCAAAGATATACTCGGTTTGGTCGTGAATAGCAGTCGCAATTTACTTTGCCCTCTTACTAATCCCTTGCTTTGTCTTAACTTAATACCTTCTGCACACCATCGTTATGCTAATTGGTTTTCTTCATTCCCCACCGTTCGGCACCAGCCTAAGGTTTGGAAGAAGACTATCCAATTTGCATAATAGGTGTACTATCTCCTAAACCAAGGAGTACTCGCAATGAGAGAAGGTGAAAAGAAAAGACAACTGAATAATCCTATTCGTTTTCTCCAGAACCAGAAACCATCCTCGAAGTCCTTCGAGTTCGTATATAACCATACGATGGTTTTGTCCATCGGAAGTGGACGTTCGTAGTAATACGGGGTGTCCTGGAGAAAAGGGTAAAAGTAGGAGTGGCAATGAGGTTTGCAACTCTGACAATCCAAAAGCCAGTGTTAAGAAGGTTCGGTCAACTTGGTCACTGAGTCATAGTCCAGGGTCGGGTCAATGGTCGCAGCCAAAGAGAGAGAGAAAAGAAACACTCAGCGTGCACTCTAACCTAGATCAGAATGGTTATCACTTTATCTAATCAGGAAACCTCCCACTGTACGGTCAAATTCTCCTCCAAACCTGAAAGAAGAACCAGTCGGGATCACCCGAGGAGTAAACCAACTCATCAGCAGGAATCGGGATCCAACTATCATCGCATGATAACTTGACGGAATCGACTCAAGTCACCACACTCCAGAAGGTATGCGCATATCTGGCAAGTTTCAGTTCTTTTGAAACTCTCGATATGATTTTTACCCCTAGGACCCAAGTGACCTTGACAATGCCAACAAATCAAAGAGTCCTAGTCAAGTTCTACCCGTCATTATCTTGATTGCATTAAACCCACCCGTACGAGTCCTTGACAATGCCAACAATCCCGTACGACTGTCCTAACCAATCCACTTATCCATGTGACAGAAAAGCACTACATAGCTACCGAACACTACGCCTCGGCAATGCACGACAAACGCAGCACGAATACTAAGTAATACTAATCTGAAATGACGGAGGGCTACGACTGGTTTTTGGCGAAAAACCTTTAACGTAATGAACTTGATATTGTTGAAGGAACTGGATAACTTTTTATAAAAATATAGTGACGAAAACCTTTACTAATGAGGTCACTCCCGGTGAAGGGATCTCGGCTCTTTCCCCGTAGAATGAGGTGCAGGATATTCCAACTGAATACCACGATGCAAAGCAAAAGTAATCGGCTATAGTGAAGTTAATGCCCTGACGCAAACTTCTGTCCAAGGGGTCACTCCCGGTGAAGGGATCTCGGCCCTTGCCTCGTCGACTGAGGAGCAGGATATTCCAAATGAATACCACGATGCAAAACAAAAGTGAACGTCCTTGCAATAACAGCTTTTTGAAAAAGTGTTCCAACAACATCAGATTAGGTTTGTTTATCTTGCATTGATCCGAATCAATGCAGTCCCATCAATTGATCACACCACAAAGAATGAAAATATACTGACGTACGTATATGCCATCTGCATTCGCCACTGGGTCCCGTCATCACCCGTTAGGTTAGCTAACTAACGGCAGAGCGGGGACTGGACTAGCGTGGATGAAAAACATATACAACATCTACTAATATATATATACCAATATATAGTATTTCGCTCAAGGCGTGATAAAATGCAACATCAGAGAAATGTACAGCATCACAGAATAAAACAGATATCTGGAAGCCCCGAGTTTCACAGAGCCGCTGCTGAAACCCGACGTTCCCCTGGTCGTGTGGATAGCCTGTGCAATGAAAACCTAGACCCCTACGGGCGCGGCAAGTCACCCGCCAAAACCTGAAGCGAGGCAGCCCCCTTCAGCAACGTGAATGGACCACCCAGCACTTCACGGAATCCGGTAACTCGGGCACCCCTCCTGGGTCAACCTATACCCCCTACGAGTGCGGCGAATAGCTCGCCAATCCTGGAGTGAAGCCCCCTCCGTCCCAGTGCCATGAGATGCGGGCTTGTTGCCCTCCAGAACCCGGCTATCCGTGCATCCCACCGCGGGGCAATCCTAGTACAGAAAGTAAAATATACATACACCGGGTACATCGACCGCAACCAGGTCGTGCCCCAAAAGAATAATACAAACAGGCAGTGACGGCAGTCCACATGTCAGACGCTCGTCCCGCAATATCAAATGTACATATAAAACAAAACAGTACTAGCATTGCATCCAGGCTATCCCCCACGACCGATCCGCAACAACACAGCATAAACACAGAACATCAACGTGAAAATCACGTTCGCAAAACCGTCTAACCGGGCTATAGCAATTAGACAGGATTTACCGATCAAGTGATATTCACGGTCGCAGATATAATGTAAATACTGTGAAATAATGTGTTTAAAATATCCAATCGATCAAAAACTAACAAGTGGGCCCCCAAGTAATACTGTAGCACTCACAGAAATTCTGGGCCCAATATTAATATTCCAAAACCCCAAAAATTAGCCCAGAAACCCACTGGAAAAATAAGATACAGTGAAGACACCAATGCGCGGCGGAACCGCGGCCCAAGGGGGGGTTTGGCCGCGGTTCCGCCCAATATTAATATTCCAAAACCCCAAAAATTAGCCCAGAAGCCCACTGGAAAAATATGATACAGTGAAGACACCAATGCGCGGCGGAACCATGGCCCAAGGGGGGTTTGGCCGCGGTTCCGCGCTTGAGTGATCGACTGACTGTGTCGAATTTTTCCAGTAGTCTTAGAATTTCCAGTACATTAGTTTTTTACAACCTGAAAAAAATTTTTGAGCAAGAAAAAAATCAACAGAAAACTGATGTATAGAAAACGCGTATTTTTGGAGTTTTGGTCGATCGGAAATGTAAAACACATTAGACAAATCTAGACAAGGTTAATGGCGTGGCTCTGATACCATGTAGCGCCACGGCAGCGCCACGGCCGTTTATCCGAGACCAAAATGCGGAATCAAAATTTTCTTAACTTTTAAACTGGCGCTACCGCGGACAATATACCCGGATCGTAACCATTAACCGATACTAGCAAACAAGAGAAAGGGTGAGAGATATACCGAGTGATCCGAGTCCTCCGGTCTTGTCGTCATCGTCCCGATCTCCCGCGGAAACTCCGGTCGTCGCATCCTTGCCGGAAGGGCACCACATCGTCTGTATCTTTTACGGGCTCCCACCTCAATACCGAGGCAACTCGGGCGCGAAGTTGGCTAGCCGACGCGCCCAAGATGTGCTGTAGAATGTAGTGTAGATGATGCTTGTCTCTTTGGGGTTATGTTGCCTTGATGGAGGAATAAGGTTAAGAAAAAATGGTGCTTTCATTTTTCCCAAAACTAGAAGAATGAGATGAAGAAATGTGTGCTACAACAAAATGGAAATTTCTCTCATTCCTAACCATAGTGGCCGGCCAAACTTCAAATTGAGAATGGTGGAGGGATAAACACAAACATAAGAGGGAGGTGAGTGTAGGAGATGAGAAGAGGTCACCATAAACAAAACATCATCATAACAAAAGCACATCCAAACCCATACCCTTTCTTATCTCAATTAATGCAAGTAATGGTGCATTAAAAGAAAAGAAGGAAAAAGAATCTAAAGATGCTATCATAATGAATACATTTGCAAGAAACCCCCTCCACAAATGTTATTTGCACAATTGCAAATAACCCCCTCCATCGGAAAAGTCCGGCCGGGAAAGAACAAAGGAAAACCGGCCGGAACGGAATGCAAACTGGCAACTCCAGAAAACTGGTCCCGTAATAAATTACAGGAAAACCCCGATACTGTGCATACACACCCGCATCTGTATTCCGTCCGGATACAAATGCAAGGAGACAAAATCTACACTGTACTAAACTAGGATCCGGCTTAAACCAAAGCCGGCTAGTAATATCCGTTCGATCCTGATCCATGCAATACCGCACGTATCTGATCGAACCCTGCCGTATATCCATATGGCTACTAGTACAAACCGTCCGATCCTGACCCGTGCAATACCGCACGTATCTGATCGGACCCTCCCATATCTCCATACGGCCTCTACAGCGTTTCGCCCGAAAGCTTGAGTAACTGAAAGTGTGGTGGACTCTAAAGACTCGTCAATACTATGGCTGTGGATTTAACCACTAGCACGTCAGAGGTATAAGCCAATACGTGACGGGCCACCAGCTATTGACCAAAAGGGACGTCGATGAGCGAACTCATCCTGACACCCTACTGAGCCTGTCAGTGATAATATCCGTACAGTCCGGTCCGTTCGTCTATGAGCATCGCATGGCGGGCCTAGGGGGTTGGTAAAAGTCAGACCCCCAAAGGCGGTACAAGTCGTGTCGGAGTGTAGCCCAGAACGCCCTGAGATACTACTGGAATACCTACCAGTAAATCTCCTGCCTCGGCCGAGGGCTTTGCGTAATGGCTCTCCTAGACACAGCGCGACCTCACCCCCAATACCGGGAGAGACGAACCCCTGAAGATCCGCTCACTGCCTCCATGTGGCTCGGGACTGTACCCAACTAAAACCTGTTTGCACGACTCCTTTGAGCCGTGGTAGGGTAGTAATCAAAGCACAGTGGGAACTCACACGAGACAAATGACGATCTTAGGTCGATGAACTAACCTGTACACATGTCACCAGGGAACTGCTATCTGACGTCTGGTATAATCCCAACTAGCAGGTTCCCGGCGAGTCCTGTCCTGTGTACTCATAACCCAATGAGCACCTGTATACATCTTAGGTGAACCAACTGACACCAGTGGCTTATGAGACCGGCCACCGCCCCTCGTCGGGGTCTCGACTGTATACACTAGTCTACTAATGGAGTATCGATGCCCAGTCTCGAAACTCCCACGACTAGGGACCTTTTAAGGATGTGATTATAGACCCCAGCTCCCACGTATATGATCGCCATCATACTGCTGGTCGTCAAGAAAGAATCCTAGGGGCTCTATCAACGTATAATAGCGACCTGTAAGGTCACCTGAAACAGTACACGATGATAAAGGTAAACCAGATAGCATACTATCATCTCGAGTAAGACTGTCCTACCGGGATAGGTCCTCCCTCAATCATTGCAATCACGTGCCTGTGATCCAATAATTGACTCTGAGGGCACTATCTCCAACAATCACAACGCCGGTAATCAAGCAAAGATCCTAAGGGCTCCACTAATGCGTATAGGTGATGTGATAAAATAAACACATGTACACATTGAAGTAGAAACAAACCAATTAGCATACTACTATTTTGAGCAAGATTGTATATACAAGGTGAATATCCCAAGCTTCCATTAAGTAATATACAAACCAGTATGATACAGTAATGGCCTCTAGGGCATATACACTAACAATCTCCCACTTGCACTAAGGCCATGTACTGGCGTATCGAAGACCTATCATCTCGATCAGCCGCTCGAACTGAGTCTGGGACAGGGCCTTGGTGAATGGATCTGCAGTGTTTTCTTCTGAAGCGACTCTCCGAACCTCGATCTCCTGGCGATCCACGATCTCCCTGATCAGGTGATACCGCCTCAAGATGTGTCTGGATCTCTGATGGGACCTGGGTTCCTTCGCTAAAGCTATAGCCCCGTTGTTGTCGCAATACAGAGGCATTGGGTCAACAATGGACGGAACCACCTGAAGTTCTTTCAAGAACTTCCTCATCCAGACAGCTTCTTTTGCGGCATCAGATGCAGCGATATATTCCGCTTCCATCGTCGAGTCTGCAATGGTTTCCAGTTTGGAACTCTTCCAACACACCACCCCTCCATTGAGGGTAAAGACAAAACCCGACATGGACTTGGAATCATCCTTGTCACTCTGGAAGCTGGAGTCAGCAAAGGCCTCGATCTGGAGGTCTTTTCCGCCATACACCAAGAACATCTCCTTAGTCCTTCTCAGGTACTTGAGAATGTTCTTTACCTGTAACGTTTTGAAAATCGTTTCGGTGAAATTTCGAAAAAACGGTAAAATAAGGGGGTTTTCCGTAAAAAGTCAAAATACAAATATCTTATTATAAAAATTAAATATACACATTCTAGCTATGTAATTGCTATTATTTGGTGTTTATTGAGTCGCTGGTGAAATTTCAAATTTTCCAAAAAAACAAAAAAAATATTATTTTATTATTATTTTAAGCCGTCACTAATACATTTAATTAGGGAAAATTACAAATTGGAATGAGTTGAAATAAATTTTGTGCATCATAAAACATTAAATAAAATTTTATCATGTGGTTTTTTGGAACGAAATCATTTGCCAAAACAGTTTAGAAATTATTGAAGAAAAAAGGGCTTTTTTTAGCGTAAATGGATATTTGGGGTATTGTATTTATCATTTTTCATCACCCCACATCCGTACCCATACCCACACACCCCCACATACTCCTCCCCATGGCTGAATTCAGCAGCCACCATATTTTTCCCACTTGATTTTCAAAGGAAAAGTTATGAAAGAAAAGAAAAGAAAATGGGTGAATTAGGTGGACTTTTGAACTTACCTTGACCTTGACTTTCCTCCCTTGTATTTTCTCTACCTCCCTCTCTCTCCTCACACCCCCAATCAGGCCGAGCCTCCCCTCCCAACAGCAGCAGCCCCCCCCCCCAAAATCCCACTCTTTTCTTCATCAAAAAAATCAACAAATCACTTCAAAATCCATGCAAAATTCGAATCTAAATCCAAATCCGACTCCTACCCATTTTAGCTTAGCCCGTATAGCATGGATCCTTGTGAAAAGAGGGCATTTTGGGAGGCCATGGATGCTTGTGGATCATCATATGATTTGGGTATAATTCTAAACATTTTTGTTGCTTAATTTGTTACTAATTTCTTAAGCTAATTTAATTAAGTGTTAATTTGGATATGTGAGTTTAATTGCAAGTTTTGGAATTCAAGTTATGAAATTGATTGCAAGTTAGGGTTTTATAAAATTGGTGTATGGTTGTGTGTTATATTTTGGTTTTTTTTTGTCATGTTAATACAAGATTAGTAGCTTGTGCTAATGGTTAGTCTAAATTTGTATTAATTATGTAATTTGCAAACTAGGTTTTAGTGAAATACATATAAAATTGATATTTAAAATGTAATTAAGGTTTTGATGACTTTATTAGCATTTTAATTTGTTGTTTAGCGACTTTGATCATGCAAAACCATGCTTAATTGATAAATTGTGAATTTTACTTTGAAAAGTGTTAAAATCGATATTTGTTGCAAACTTGAATTTTGAGTTAATGCTAATTCGTGAGATTAAAAATATGGAGGTGATTTGTATGACCTAATTATGATATTAAGTGAGAATTTTGGCCATTAGAATCGTCAAAATATTTAGTTTGGGTAAAACATCAAGTTTTGAACCGAAATGGGAATTTGTGCTAACTAGGTTTTTGGAAAATAAAACGAATTGTTTAATTTTATGGTTTTGATGAACTAAACCCTATTTCTTATATAATTAGTGAGTTTTGAAATCACGATTGGTGTGTTTGGGTTTTCTCGATGGTTTGACGTTTGTACATCGACATCGGGGGTTGGTTTGACTATTCTTGCATGCGTAGGCGATAGGTTTGGATCTATGCGTGATACGCGTGCCGATTTGATTTTCGTATGCCGTTTCGATTTCGAATTTAGTTTTAATGCGATATGGTGCGTTATGATATGTAGGTACCCCATGTGAACTTCGGGACGACAAGCAAGTGCCTGGCGACGTCGGCACCGGCGAGCGAGGACCAGGTGAGTAGATTTATATCTAGGGGAGAAGTCGGGTGGATGGCGTATAGCACCCCCGCAGTCCGTGGTGGTGTATACGGATATGTATACACACCAACAATTATTGTATGTTATTTGGGATTAATAACGATGCTTAGGATGGATATTGGTTTGTTGGAAAACTTTAGTGTTGTGAACCCTAGGGTAGTGTTGCACTACACATACACATATACATACACACATACATACTTGCATACATTCCTATAGATATGCGCTCATGGGATTCTTTATAGTTATGTGTTCACATGGGTATGGGACTATGTGTTCACATACGGATTGAGGATGATACTTGGGGTTGAGCTGAGTCGATGAGATTTGATTGAGGCCGTGAGATCGGTGATATAGCAGGATTCGTATTTGAGATACGACATGAAGTTGTAGCGGGTCCTTGACGTACTGTTTCACACACGTCCATGCATACTTAGGCGGTATCAGTATGGTACTAGACGTAGATCAGTACCCCGATCAGGATAATTTATAAAGAGGATACCAGGTGAATAGTATGATGAATGTGATATTGACCCGTACCCAGATTGGGATGCCGTACGACGGATTTACGTACGAGCTATATTGATGATTGATCCGCACACTTGACTTAGGATGCCTGATTATAGATATGGTATCGGATATGATATTATTGAGGCGGGATCACCGACTATACATATACAGGTATGTATATGTATCGACTCAGACGATAGGCGGTTCCCTTACCTGTAGTTCAGCTTATTAGTTCAGCCGTATAGTTTAGTGTAGTTGTTAGATTAGATTAGACTTCTTACCTATTTCAAAAACCAACGAATCGTGGGCATTCTTAAAGACAGCCCAAGGGATCCTACGGATATTTCAAAAGACGTATCTTTTCATAAAAACACCGTAGCCCCTATTTTCAAAACCCATGATTCGTGTTATTTCAAAAGGCACCATTTGTAGGACTTATATTAGATTAATGCAGATTGTTATAGTTGCGTCTAGTTTTCAGCTCCCGCTCATTTTTGTGGTCCGCTTCGCATTGCATACTTATTTTGCTGCATACTCCATTATTGATATCATGCTGTTAGGACACCAGCACCATTACCGATGATGCGTATGTACCACATACACTTACTTGCCGGCTCACACACATCTTCATCGGCAATTGCCATGTCACGTACACTTAGAAAATACTATTGCTTGGCTTAGCTTGTTAGTTGGTAGTTGATACGATATTAGTGTACCTGGGTTATATGCCAGTTTAGACATTGTAGTTATTACTTGTCACTTCATGCATACTGTTATTCCATTGTTCATGCCTAGTTATTAATCATACATTGCAACTTGGTTATTGATACCATATACATTCATTATCATTGACATATGCACTTGTGATGACTTCTTGGGATTTATGATATTTCTGGATTTCGGGGGAAAGCCGCAAAATTTCTAAACTTATTAACCTTTTAAAATATGTAAATTGCGGTTTTCTAGTGATGTAAGTGTCGTCCACCATGAGTTTGCTGTGGTTTTCGAGATCCGTGTCGAGGAGTGGAGGAACCGTCATGGGTACATGGTGGGCCCGGTATGGTACCCCGGGGCAAGATGAATGTGGTGTTGATGTTGAGCCTGGCAGGGGACAGATTACCTACCGGTGATATTACCCGACGCGTCGGATATCCGGAGGATACCGTCGTGGTCTTGAGATGGATGGTAGGGGCCGGTCTGGACTGACGGCGCCCTAGATATTGAGATTGAGACATTGATATTTCGAGACAGTGAGATTTATGTTTTGTGTCGATGCTAGACACTGTTGATACTGATTTCATTATGATACCTCAGTTTAAAAATACGAAGGAAATCTCACTAATTTATGAAAACAGTTTCTTCATTTACATGTATTCTGTCGTCATGCATTCATATCTCATTCATATGATATATTGCTACCTGAGGCACTGACACGGGCACATGAGTTTACACTCGGATTAGATATTTACCCTAGCCATTGTTATAGGCTGCATGTTATATGCATTTTTGAGGCTATATTATGATCATTGACCTAGGTTGCGTTATTTATGCGATTTCTGTGCGTAGATGTTTTTCTACTCACGAGTTGGCAACTCACCCCCGTTGTGCCACGGTTCTTGCAGGTTTCGCCGTACAGGTTTCATTACGGCTTGCTGGCACTCTTTCCATTTCCGGGTGACTTGCTAGTAGGTGGGTTATTTGTATCTTACCCATCATTATATCTTGTATATCATTATTCTGTTATATCTAGAAGTTCCATCAACCAAACATGTATTTATTGAGATAGAGACCAGTGTTGTTTATTCTTTCGACCTTAGAGTCGCTCGTTATATTTCTGGTGGTTTTGAGTTTCCTTTTGAGTTTTGATCCTCACCGTTGGCGTTGTATATTATATTGCTTGTGTGGTTGTGACCGTCGATTGACGAAGAGCTAGCTCCCGCTTGGGGATGCCTTTTTCTTGATTTCGTATACTATTCATGTTGTATCCCGTTTGGGGGCCAGTATTTACAAAGGAGACTCTGCCGAAACCGAAATTTTCAGGAAATTTTTGATGTTTTAAAAACCGCATAATTCGGCTTATGCTATTGAAACTACTTGTTTTAAATTAGTTTTCCTTCACTCTATTACTTTTCTTGGTTTGGATTTCTGGGTTTTCGGTTTACTTAGATTACGTACGCCTTGAGACGTTTCGTAGTTTAAGTGCCGGTCATGTTCCGCACTTTAGGGATGTGACAAAGTTGGTATCAGAGCGTTAGGTTTTAACCTTCGGAGCGTAGGATTACCCTTGGTTGATGGAATAGGTGACTAAAGTAGAGTGACGTACCGTTGGTATGTTCCGCGGCATATTTACGACACGCCACTCCACTTATGAAGCCTTAGGATGTACATTTCCTTGTTCAGTATTATATTCCTTCCTGATCTAGCCTCATCGGTACCAGTTTGGTTTTGCTGCTACGGTTACGGCAGGGAGAGCTACGGCTAGAGTTGCGGTCAGCACAAGCTCGTCACGAACGAGGACTGACCAGGGCGAAATTCCGGCGACACACGATTGTAGAGATGTATCTTTTTACTGTGTTTCCGCGCCACGAGTGTTTGGCGGATCGCCTTTATGAGGTTACTCGGAGGCGCTGATCGACACTAGAGAATTGAGCCAATGATAGAGGCCAGCCAGATTTTGATGACCGTTGGTGTGTTGCTTACTCCTGATGATTGAGGCACTGTTCATCATGCAGACGAGCAAGCCAGTGGTTGCTGCGAGCGACGAGTTATCGCCCCATATGTTGGAGCTATTGCGGGGCGAGTTGTACGAATAGATGATAGAAGGTCGCTAGTCACCCGATGATGAATGACTAGGACAGGTGGTTCGTTCGCTTACCCCGATGCGAGGTCATCAGATAGATTGCTTCCAGCTAGAGACGACTTCATGCAGAGACGTGAGGGTCGATAGAGACGATCGAATGTCGGAAACCTATTATTCCAAGTTTAAAGTAGTCGGAAAGACATGCAGGCAATTCTATGGTCCCTCTAGAAGAATGAAACCCTAACCCGACTTAATGACCGTGTGAAAGCCTTTGAACCTTCGGGTTTGCGGCAGTTCTACGGCACCATTAGTGAGGCTTGGGTTTGCCCTTCTATGGCTGGACCACCGATGCTGTGGTATGTACTCGATACTATTAAACTGTACCCAAGATGTTGAGCCCTTGGGGGGATTATGAGGTTTTGACAATCGATTGGATGGTTCGACTTAATTCGGATGCTAGGTGGTGAGACGCATTCTTGGGAGACTCCAGATACGAGGATAGTCGTTGGAGCTCAGTCCATGCAGCCGTGACGAGACGAGTCCAAAGCAGACGACGTTAGAAAAAAGTGGAGTAAGAGGTTCGCACCAGATCTAGAGGAGATGACGTTCCACTCCGCCGACATCAGAGACGCGATGCGCATGCCGAGGCATGGTACTTAGACTTACCTTCCAGAAGGAGTTGCGATGAGTATGCAGTCGTTCCAGAGCAAGATGCAGATACAGGAAAGGACAATGACTTCCGGACAGTTGGCAGAGACGAGACATGGAAGAGACGGTGAGGAGGATTCCTTCCAGGACACTGCTGCAATGATACTTGCACCCAGGGTCAGATGTGTCACGTACATTCAGAGAGCCAGAGGCCGATGCCAGTGATATGCTGTCTTACGAGTGGTCGCGATGATTGACCAAGAGATGACCAGAGAAGTGCCAGAACGGAATCGTCCCCGTTAGCACACCTGACAGGGCCGATGAGCCGACGGACCGAAAGATTGGTAATTCACAGTGAAGACCTTGACCCAGGAGTGGTCATGGTTACGCACATCAGCAGGACAGAGTTCATGATCATCGACGAGACGTCCCACTAGGGACCGTGACAGTTGGCCGAGATTCTTAGAGGATGCGCTTGAACGGTACTGTTCCGCCATTATTGATTTCGATGTTTTGGGTGATTTATTCGTATGATTTGATTTTGATGATTGAGGATTTACGATCTTTGCACAGTGTTGCACTTGATATCGTTTTCGTGCTTTAGTTTCACATGTTTGGGATTTTACGGTTTTAAACAGTTGAGTTGATTTTGTGCGTATGCACGCACGCGATTTGGTTCCTGCACTCTGTATAGTTTATATATGCTGGCAGTGCAGTGACATGTATTTTGTGCACTTGGATACACTGGATTTCGATTTCGAGGGTGATGCTCGACATTTGTTTGTGCATTTTATGCACCGGATTGGATTTTTAGCGCCTGTTGGGCGCCTGTTACGAGATGCGATTTGGTGCACACCAGATGCACTAATTCGAGATTTTTCGTGCATGTCAGATGCACCTGATTTTGCTGTCAGGCACACACGTTGCCTACGACAGATGTTTCGTGCACACCCGATGCACTTAGATGTTGTTTCTGTGCGCATGTATGGCACATTCATGGATTTTGATTTCCGTGCGCACCAGACGCACGTAGCATTCATGTGCATATTTTGGGATTGATTTCGTATAGAGCAGTATGTTTTTATGATATTGCTATGTGTTTTCGTACTGAGCAGGACTAGTCAGAGGACAGTACCTGAATATATTTTGCATGCATTGATACTTATTGAAGGGATTTCCAAAAAGCGAGCTATAGCCTCAGTATTTACCTACGCGTCTGATATGACACGAAATGTTTAAAACAAGGAGACCCTTCTAAATTGTTTCCAAAACGGCGGAACGTACATTTCAAACAAAGGTATATATGTATATAGTTATTTTCTTATGATAGACGTCCGCCACTGTGCAGTGTTATACGCGTTGCACAGCGACTTAAAGAGATTGGCATGCATTTCCTTCAGATACTTACAGATATAGATTCGATATTTACATGTATAGTTTCGAGTTATATCATATTGGATTGATTTGAATTTGGCATTGATGTCTTCTCCATGATTCCGATGATTGCGGGATGCTTGACGGAGTTGTGATTTGAGTTATATGCTCATTTTTCATGCGCATGCGCTGCGCTACGAATTGTTTTATGTATTTACAATTTCGGAGCCCCGACGACTTGATGGTTTTGGTTTAGATGTTTTAGTATTTGGGGAGAGTTTTAATTTAAATTCGGGGACCGAATTTCTTTAAGGGGGGAAGATTGTAACGTTTTAATAATCGTTTCGGTGAAATTTCGAAAAAACGGTAAAATAAGGGGGTTTTCCGTAAAAAGTCAAAATACAAATATCTTATTATAAAAATTAAATATACACATTCTAGCTATGTAATTGCTATTATTTGGTGTTTATTGAGTCGCTGGTGAAATTTCAAATTTTCCAAAAAAAAATTATATTATTTTATTATTATTTTAAGCCGTCACTAATACCTTTAATTAGGGAAAATTACAAATTGGAATGAGTTGAAACAAATTTTGTGCATCATAAAACATTAAATAAAATTTTATCATGTGGTTTTTTGGAACGAAATCATTTGCCAAAACGGTTTAGAAATTATTGAAGAAAAAAGGGCTTTTTTTAGCGTAAATGGATGTTTGGGGTATTGTATTTATCATTTTTCATCACCCCACACCCGTACCCACACCCACACACCCCCACTTACTCCTCCCCATGGCTGAATTCAGCAGCCACCATATTTTTCCCTACTTGATTTTCAAAGGAAAAGTTATGAAAGAAAAGAAAAGAAAATGGGTGAATTAGGTGGACTTTTGACCTTACCTTGACCTTGACTTTCCTCCCTTGTATTTTCTCTACCTCCCTCTCTCTCCTCACACCCCCAATCAGGCTGATCCCCCCTCCCAACAGCAGCAGCCCCCCCCAAAATCCCACTCTTATCTTCATCAAAAAAATCCACAAATCACTTCAAAATCCATGCAAAATTCGAATCTAAATCCAAATCCGACTCCTGCCCATTTTAGCTTAGCCCGTATAGCATGGATCCTTGTGAAAAGAGGGCATTTTGGGAGGCCATGGATGCTTGTGGATCTTCATATGTTTTGGGTACAATTCTAAACATTTTTGTTGCTTAATTTGTTACTAATTTCTTAAGCTAATTTAATTAAGTGTTAATTTGGATATGTGAGTTTAATTGCAAGTTTTGGAATTCAAGTTATGAAATTGAATGCAAGTTAGGGTTTTATAAAATTGGTGTATGGTTGTGTGTTATATTTAGGTTTTTTTTTGTCATGTTAATACAAGATTAGTAGATTGTGCTAATGGTTAGTTTAAATTTGTATTAATTATGTAATTTGCAAACTAGGTTTTAGTGAAATACATATAAAATTGAGATTTAAAATGTAATTAAGGTTTTGATGACTTTATTAGCATTTTAATTTGTTGTTTAGCGACTTTGATCATGCAAAACCATGCTTAATTGATAAATTGTGAATTTTACTTCGAAAAGTGTTAAAATCGATATTTGTTGCAAACTTGAATTTTGAGTTAATGCTAATTCGTGAGATTAAAAATATGGAGGTGATTTGTATGACCTAATTATGATATTAAGTGAGCATTTTGGCCATTAGAATCATCAAAATATTTAGTTTGGGTAAAACATCAAGTTTTGAACCGAAATGGGAATTTTTGCTAACTAGGTTTTTGGAAAATAAAACGAATTGTTTAATTTTATGGTTTTGATGAACTAAACCCTATTTCTTATATAATTAGTGAGTTTTGAAATCACGATTGGTGTGTTTGGGTTTTCTCGATGGTTTGACGTTTGTACATCGACATCGGGGGTTGGTTTGACTATTCTTGCATGTGTAGGCGATAGGTTTGGATCTATGCGTGATACACGTGCCGATTTGATTTTCGTATGCCGTTTCGATTTCGAATTTAGTTTTAATGTGATATGGTGCGTTATGATATGTAGGTACCCTATGTGAACTTCGGCACGACAAGCAAGCGCCTGGCGACGTCGGCACCAGCGAGCGAGGACCAGGTGAGTAGATTTATATCTACGGGGAGAAGTCGGGTGGATGGCGTATAGCACCCCCGCAGTCCGCCGTGGTGTATACGGATGCGTATACACACCAACAATTATTGTATGTTATTTGGGATTAATAACGATGCTTAGGATGGATATTGGTTTGTTGGATTACTTTAGTGTTGCTAACCCTAGGGTAGTGTTGCACTACACATACACACACACATACACACATACATACTTGCATACATTCCTATTGATATGTGCTCAAGGGATTCTTTATAGTTATGTATTCACATGGGTATGGGACTATGTGTTCACATACGGATTGAGGATGATACTTGGGGTTGAGCTGAGTCGATGAGATTTGATTGAGGCCGTGAGATCGGTGATATAGCAGGATTCGTATTTGAGATAAGACATGATGTTGTAGCGGGTCCTTGACGTAGTGTTTCACACACGTCCATGCATACTTAGGCGGTATCAGTATGGTACTAGACGTAGATCAGTACCCCGATCAGGATAATTTATAAAGAGGATACCAGGTGAATAGTTTGATGAATGTGATATTGACCCGTACCCAGATTGGGATGCCGTACGACGAATTTACGTACGAGCTATATTGATGATTGATCCACACTCTTGACTTGGGATGCCTGATTATAGATATGGTATCGGATATGATATTATTGAGGCGGGATCACCGACTATACATATACAGGTATGTATATGTATCGACTCAGATTATAGGCGGTTCCCTTACCTGTAGTTCAGCTTGTTAGTTCAGCCGTATAGTTTAGTGTAGTTGTTAGATTAGATTAGACTTCTTACCTATTTCAAAAACCAACGAATCGTGGGCATTCTTAAAGACAGCCCAAGGGATCCTACGGATATTTCAAAAGACGTATCTTTTCATAAAAACACCGTAGCCCCTATTTTCAAAACCCATGATTCGTGTTATTTTAAAAGGAACCATTTGTAGGACTTATATTAGATTAATGCAGATTGTTATAGTTGCGTCTAGTTTTCATCTCCCGCTCATTTTTGTGGTCCGCTTCGCATCGCATACTTATTTTGCTGCATACTCCATTATTGATATCATGCTGTTAGGACACCAGCACCATTACCGATGATGAGTATGTACCACATACACTTACTTGCCGGCTCACACACATCTTCATCGGTAATTGCCATGTCACGTACACTTAGAAAATACTATTGCTTGGCTTAGCTTGTTAGTTAGTAGTTGATACGATATTAGTGTACCTGGGTTATATGCCAGTTTAGACATTGTAGTTATTACTTGTCACTTCATGCATACTGTTATTCAATTGTTCATGCCTAGCTATTAATCATACATTGCAACTTGGTTATTGATACCATATACATTCATTATCATTGACATATGCACTTGTGATGACTTCTTGAGATTTATGATATTTCTGGATTTCGGGGGAAAGCCGCAAAATTTCTAAACTTATTAACCTTTTAAAATATGTAAATTGCGGTTTTCTAGTGATGTAAGTGTCGTCCACCATGAGTTTGCTGTTGTTTTCGAGATCCGTGTCGAGGAGTGGAGGAACCGTCATGGGTACATAGTGGGCCCGGTATGGTACCCGGGGCAAGATGAATGTGGTGTTGACGTTGAGCCTGGCAGGGGACAGATTACCTACCGGTGATATTACCCGACGCGTCGGATATCCGGAGGATACCGTCGTGGTCTTGAGATGGATGGTAGGGGCCGGTCTGGACTGACGGCGCCCTAGATATTGAGATTGAGACATTGATATTTCGAGACAGTGAGATTTATGTTTTGTGTCGATGCTAGACACTGTTGATACTGATTTCATTATGATACCTCAGTTTAAAAATACGAAGGAAATCTCACTAATTTATGAAAACAGTTTCTTCATTTACATGTATTCTGTCGTCATGCATTCATACCTCATTCATATGATATATTGCTACCTGAGGCACTGACACGGGCACATGAGTTTACACTCGGATTAGATATTTACCCTAGCCATTGTTATAGGCTGCATGTTATATGCATTTTTGAGGCTATATTATGATCATTGACCTAGGTTGCGTTATTTATGCGATTTCTGTGCGTAGATATTTTTCTACTCACGAGTTGGCAAGTCACCCCCGTTGTGCCACAGTTCTTGCAGGTTTCGCCGTACAGGTTTCATTACGGCTTGCTGGCACTTTTTCCATTTCCGGGTGACTTGCTAGTAGGTGGGTTATTTGTATCTTACCCATCATTATATCTTGTATATCATTATTCTGTTGTATCTAGAAGTTCCATCAACCAAACATGTATTTATTGAGATAGAGACCAGTGTTGTTTATTCTTTCAACCTTAGAGTCGCTCATTATATTTCTGGTGGTTTTGAGTTTCCTTTTGAGTTTTGATCCTCGCCGTTGGCGTTGTATATTATATTGCTTGTGTGGTTGTGACCGTCGATTGACGAAGAGCTAGCTCCCGCTTGGGGATGCCTTTTTCTTGATTTCGTATACTATTCATGTTGTATCCCGTTTGGGGGCCAGTATTTACAAAGGAGACTCTGCCGAAATTTTCAGGAAATTTTTGATGTTTTAAAAACCGCATAATTCGGCTTATGCTATTGAAACTACTTGTTTTAAATTGGTTTTCCTTCACTCTATTACTTTTCTTGGTTTGGATTTCTGGGTTTTCGGTTTACTTAGATTACGTACGCCTCGAGACGTTTCGTAGTTTAAGTGCCGGTTTTGTTCCGCACTTTCGGGACGTGACATTACCGCTATCCAGTGTTTCTCCCTAGGGTTTGACTGATACCGGCTTACCACACTGAGTGCATAAGCTACATCCGGTCTGGTACACAACATCGCATACATTATAGAGCCTACCGCAGAAGCGTAGGGTATAATAGACATGCGATCCCTCTCCAAATCATTCTTGGGAGACATCTCTTTAGAGAGAGTGATCCCGTGACAAGCCGGTAGGTTACCGCGCTTGGAATCTTCCATACTGAATCTTTTCAGTATGGTGTCGATGTACCTGGACTGTGAAAGTCCTAATATCCTCTTGGATCTGTCACGATGGATCCGGATCCCCAGGATGTAAGAGGCATCACCCAGGTCTTTCAAGGAGAACCTGTGCGACAATAACCCCTTGACAGATTGTAGCATAGGAATGTCATTTCCTATTAAGAGAATGTCATCCACGCATAAAACGAGGAATACTACAGTTCTCGCTACAAATCTACTATAGATGCATGGTTTATCTGGATTTTTGATAAAGCCAAATTCCTTGACTGTCTCATCAAAACAGATGTTCCAACTCCGCGATGCCTGCTTTAGTCCATAAATGGACTTAAGCAACTTGCACACCTTTCCGCTGCTCCCACTCTGAATGAAACCCTCTGGCTGGTCCATATAGACACACTCCTCTAAATTTCCATTTAGAAAAGCGGTTTTTACGTCCATCTGCCAAATCTCATAATCGTGGAAAGCAGCAATGGCAAGAAGGATCCGAATGGATTTCAGCATAGCCACTGGAGAAAAGGTTTCGTCATAGTCCAAACCAGGTCTTTGACGGAAACCCTTTGCTACAAGTCTAGCTTTATAGGTCTCAACCTGTCCATCTACACCAATCTTCCTTTTAAAGATCCACTTGCATCCTACGGGTTTTACCCCGTCTGGAGCAATGTCCAATGTCCATACTTTGTTGGTGTACATGGACTCCATTTCGGTCCGCATTGCATCCAGCCATTTTACCGAGTCAACGCTCTGAACGGCCTGCTGGAAGCTAGTAGGCTCATCATAATCTATGATGCAATCCTCTCTATCCCCGTCTATGAGAAAACCGTAGTATCTCTCGGGTGGATGAGACTGCCTACTACTCCTGCGGAGCGGCGTAGGAATGTCCTGTTCTTTTGAACCCTCTGGTTCCACTAAGCTTTCAGTAATAGTCTGTGGTTCTGGAATTTCTTCCAATTCTACTGCGCTCCCACTAATTTCCTTTTCTAAGAACTGGTGTTCTAGAAAGTGGGCATTACGAGAAACAAGGACTTTTTGTTCCTCTGCGCAGTAGAAAAGATACCCCCTGGTGTTCTTTGGGTATCCCACAAACTTGCACAGTACTGAGCGTGCCTCGAGTTTGTCCGCATGCTGCTTTTTGACAAAAGCCGGACATCCCCAGATCTTCAGATATTGAAGATAGGGTTTCTTCCCACTCCATAACTCATATGGTGTGGTAGGCACAGCCTTAGTAGGAAGTCGGTTCAAAAGGTATGCAGCTGATTCTAGCGCATATCCCCAGTATGATCGTGGTAACTCAGCGTTACTCATCATGGACCGTACCATATCCAATAGGGTGCGGTTCCGTCTCTCCGATACACCGTTATGTTGCGGAGTGTATGGAGGAGTAAGCTGAGAGAGAATTCCATTCACTTTTAAGTAGTCCAGGAACTCGGCACTCAAGTATTCACCACCTCGATCCGATCTTAGAATCTTGATACTTTTGCCAGTTTGTTTTTCTACCTCATTCTTATATTCCTGGAATTTTCTAAAGGCTTCGGATTTATGTTTCATTAAGAAGACATGTCCGAACCTTGAAAAATCATCCGTAAAAGTAATGAAGTAAGAAAAACCGCTTCATGCATGTGTAGACATTGGACCGCACACGTCGCTGTGCACGAGTCCCAAGAGCTCGCTTGCTCTTACTCCATGTCCAGTGAACGGAGTCTTTGTCATCTTTGAGACAGGATTGACAAGTGACATACGATTGATATTCGAACGGATTCAAATATCCTTCTATATGTAACTTAGTCAACCTTCTCTCATTGATGTGACCCAGTCTACAATGCCATAAGAAAGCCTGATTGATATCTGGAGACTTTCTTTTGTGTGTATTCTGGACATTGAAAATCTGTGGTTGGTTTAATACGTATATACCATTGCTCCGTGTACCTGACCCAATTAGAACTTGATTAAGGTGAATGTTTACAACATTACTTACAAACGCAAATTCATAACCTTCTTTAGAAACCAAAGATACAGAAATGATATTACAAGTTGCGTTGGGTACAAAAAAGCAATTACGCAAAACCAAAACATGTCCATCTGACATTCTAAGGTGATAGTCCCCCACGGCTTTAGCATCCATGCTAGCTCCGTTCGCAACTCTGAGGGTCATGTCACCTGCCTTCAAAATCCTACGGTTTCTCAACGCCTGCAAAGAATTACAGATATGAGATCTTGATCCGGTATCCAATACCCAGGAAGTAGAGTTTATCGAAAGACAGTTTTCAATAACATACACACCTGAAGCTGAAGCCGCAACCTGCTTCAGTTCCTGTGTCCTGGCTTTCCAAGCCCTGCAATCTTTCTTCCAGTGTCCGCTCTTATAACAATAGAAGCATTCTTCTTTTCCCACAAGCTTCCCCGCTATCTTTGTTGCCTTTTCTTTTCCCTTCGTATCCACTTTACTAACACCGCCCATTGGATTGGCGGGGGCTTTCTTCTTCTTTCCCTTAGCTTTCGCCTTGGACCTAGAAGAAGAAGATCCTCCTACAAACAAAGTGGGTGTTTCCTTACCTTTCTGTAGGGTGCCCTCTGCGCTCCTCAGCATGTTGAGGAGTTCTGAAAGTTCAACTTCTTTTTCTTGTAAGTTGAAGTTCAGTATAAACTGGGCGTAAGTGGAAGGAAGGGACTGGAGAATCAAGTCCGTATAGAGCTCACTCTCCAACGTGGTCCCATGTTCTGCGAGCTCCTCAATGTAGCCAATCATCTTAAGCACGTGTTCCGCTACCGATGATCCGACGGCCAACTTTGCCGAAAACAACTTCTTCGACACTTCGTATCTTGCGATACGAGACTGCTCTCCATACAGTTCTTTTGTATGGAGAAATATGGATTCCAGGTCCATATTCTCGTGCCTCCTCTGATGTTCGTTGTCCATAGAGGCAAGCACGAGGCACTTGGCTTTCGCGCAATCAATCTCCCAAGTCTTACGGATTTCCTTATCCGCGACGCTGGAGGTGGGACCTGGGATGGGGGGAGCTTTGGTGGTAAGAAGATACCCCAGCTTGTCGTAAGTGATTGCCATCTTGACATTCCTGAGCCAATCTTTGTAGTTTGGCCCTGTCAGTATATTTTTATCTAGAAGTAACTTAAGTCCAGTTATGTCGATTGGTCGCTGCAATTAGGAGAGAGAGAAGAAACACTCAGCACGATGCTCTTGCAAGTTTAGAATGGTTTTTAGTTTGTCTAAACAGGATGGCTCCCACTGTCTCTCGAATCCCTCCTCAAACCATAAAGGAAGAATTAGTCAGGATCAATCCCACCGCACAATACTTGCTTAACCGTTCAGCCAGGCCCGTGTCGATACTTCGAGGGAGGTTTTCCAACGCTTTCGCGAAGTTCCTTAATTTAAGAACCTCTTTTCCGTGGGGGCGTAGCCCCGCTAACACCTTTCTGAACACCTACTAGGTTTATAGCATTGATCGTTTAGTGAGAAATTTCCCGAGGAGTAGCATATACTCAAAGTAGGATCGGGATCCAAATATCATCGTGTGACGAAACTGAAGGAATCCTACCAGAATCATCACACTCCAAATGGTATGCAAATCTAGAAAGTTTCAGTACTTATGAAACTCCCGATGTGGATTTTAGCCCCATGCTCTTATGACCTTGGCATGAGGTCAAAATGTCATAAGTCACATGTCAAGTTCTTCCCATCATTATCGCGGTTGATTTGAACCCACCCGTACCTACCCTTGACGTAGGCTAAAATGGCGGTACGGCTGTCCCAAAACAACGCATTCTATCTATGCAACAGATAAATATCCGGTAGCTACCAATCACTATGTCTTGGCGTGAGGTCAAAATACATAGCTTGAATACTACCGAATATTTAACTGAAATGATGGAGGGCTACGAATGATTTCGGCTAAACCGTGAACGTAGTGAACTTGATATAATTGATGGAACAAGATAGCTTTTAAAATGAGTGGCTCAAGCTCCGCATTTAAAAGTTAGTTTTGAAAAGAACCGAGTGGTTTTTCGAAAGTGTTCCAACGACTTTTGCTTGGTTTATTATCTTGCATTAGTTCTTTTAATGCGTGATATTCTTGCATTAGTTCTTTTAATGCGTCCCATCATTTAATCCTACCATTGCAGAAAACAACCAAAATATGACGTACGCTTATGCCATTCGCATTCGCCACGGGGTCCCATCATCACCCGTTAGGTTACTTAACTAACGACAGAGCGGGGGCTGGGCTAGCGCGGCTGTAAAACATAAGCAACGCCTAAATAGTTATGAATATATAGCAATGATAGACATTACAGATCACAGATGAATACATTGGATATACTAGGAATCCGCAATCCTTTCGAGCCTGCAACGAAAAGAGGATTACACGGTTGCGGTGAATAGTCAATACCCCACCCAAGACCCCTACGGGTGCGGCAAACTACCCGCCAAGTACCCGAAGTGGAGCAACCTCCCTCATCGCCGTGAGTAGGCCACTCGGCACTTCGAGATACCCGGTAGTTTGTGCACCCCTCTATGGGTCTATCCTAGGAGCAAAAACAGTAAAAAGAATTATACAATGACGGCTACAACCCCGACCCGGTTGTGCGGCCATACAAATAATAATATTACATCAATTTACATATTACATGAATGAAAGAAAAAGAAACACTCATCTCACATCCACCCCGGCTATTCACCCGCGACAGTCCAACGCATTCATATACACAAACCATCATCAAACACAGATCACAGATATGTATAACCCCGACTAATCGACATATAGCGATTAGCCGACGTTCAATACATATAAACATCACAGATATAACCATTATAGTCAAAGTGTAGTGAAGTTCAATAAAAATACGGATTTATAGGCCCCCAAAAACAAATTTCTTTTCTGGAAAATCTGGGCACAAATAACCCATCTGAAAAATCCTAAAACCCTACCAAAAGAACACTGCACAAAACCCGATCACGAGAGGAGCCAAAACGGCGGCGGTTCCGCAGCAAATGCATACATATAGCCGCGGAACCGCGGCGGTTTGAGGGAATCAGGTGACCGTTTTTGGTGGGTGTTTTCACAAAACCCTGAGCCGATTTTAGGAGTAAAACTTTTTATTTTTAGAGCACAAAAAATTTCAACAGAAAGTTAGGGTTTTGATTTTCCGGTTTTTGCGATTTTTCCAATCGAACTTCCATACACTTTACTACTAAGCTAGTTTAAGTTTAGTTAGGCTCTGATACCACTGTAAGTCCACGTTGCCAACCCCGGTTCTTGCGGGGAGGCGGAAAAGGTATAAAAATCAAATTTTTAGCGCATGGGGCAACATGGACTAACAAAGTCGGGATCTTTTCTAAACTAAACTAGCGAGAAAGCTAAAGAGAGTTAGCTACTCGGAAAAGAGGTTATACCTAACTTGAACTCCTTCTTCTTGGAACCTTTGTAGGGGTTGATGGTGCTTTCCTCGTCGCCTTCTTCCGTCAAAGATGGATCCACCTGAGGGTTCAACCTTCGGGCTCTTTCTCGAACTTTGAGTGAACTAGGATCTTTGGCTTGCTAAACCTCTAACCCTAGAGTGAGTAGAGAGTGGCTTTGGGGTGTTTTTATCTCAAGGAGATGGATTCTCAACACATGAGAAGGGAGCTCCTTGAACTAGAGGAGGAGGAAGAAGAAGAGAGGAGAGAGAAGAGTAATGATAGAATGAGCAATTCTTTTCATTTTACAACCATAACTAAAATGAAAAGAATTATCAAATTAACAATAATAATAAAAATGAAATAGTTGATGGATGGTTTGGAATGACCATTATCATTACATTCATTAAATGGTTTTGCTAGAATCAAAGAGCATCTTTGATATGTAATGATGATGGTCAAACTTTCAACCATGGTCAACTAGTCAACCTTGGTCAACAAGTCAACAAACCCAACCATGACACAATTTCATTTAATTAATATTATTAATTGATATATCATAAATTCATTAGGGTTTGGAAAAAGACGACTGTCAACTGTGCATACGCACCCGTTCCGAAACCCTAATGAAAATCCTCTTCCTCCGCCTCAATCAACTGTGCATACACACCCGCATTCTTGTTCCGAGGAACATGAATACTATGAGATAAAATCAACCCCAAAACATATACCAGTATCTGGCTCAAACCAGAGCTTGCTAGTAATATCTGTCCGGACTCCAAACGTGCACAAGTGCGCGAATGAGAACGAACCCTGTCGCAAAACCATGCGACCTCTACTCTGTTTTGCCCAGAGGCGAATAGCCCTCTGTGTGGGACTCTAAAGACTCGACACTACGCTGGCAGTGGGTTTAACCACAGACCGCAAGCGGCACTAGCTGTGCGTAACGGTCCCCAGGTAGATGCCGACAAGAAGACTAACGAGGTGAACCCCATCTGAACTCCTACTGAGTCTGAATGTGACAGTCTCCGTACAGTCCGGTCTGTTCGTCTGATACATCGCATGTCGGGCCTAGGGGGAGGTAAACGTCAGTCCCCTAATAGCAGTACAAGTCGTGTCGGAGTGAAGCCCAAAACACCCTGAGATAACACTGGAAACCTACCAGTATATCTCGCTTGCCCTGGCCAGGGACTACTCGTGTGATGGCTCTCCTAGACACAGCGCGATGTCAACCCCCAATACCGGGAGAGACGAATCCAGTCTAACCGTCACTGCCTCCAAGTGCTTCGGGACTGCACCCAACTACCATCTGTTTGCATGACTCCTTTGAGCCGTGGTAGGGTAGTAATCAAAATACAGTGGGAACACACTCGAGGCGAAGTGCCAGTGTCAAGTCAGCGGACTAAGCTGTACTCATGTCACCTGGGAACTGATAACTGACGATAGGTATAATACCAACTTGTCAGTTCCCGACTAGTCCTGTCCAGTGTACTCGTAACCTAACGAGCACCCGCATACTATCTCATGTACGACGTACTGACGGCTGTAGGACAGACCGTCTCCCACACTGGGATGAGAAGCGCATGCGCCAGTCTACTCCGGTGTATCGATGCCCTGTCTCGATAGTCCTGCAACTAGGGACCTGTATAAGGATGTGCTTATAGATTACCCAGCCCCTACTAGTGTGACTGCCATCACAACGCTGGTAATCAAGCAAAGATCCTAAGGGCTCCACTAATGCGTATAGTTGATATGATAAAATAAACACATGTACACATTGAAGTAGAAACAAACCAAGTAGCATACTACTATTTTGAGCAAGATTGTATATACAAGGTGAATATCCCAAGCTTCCATTAAGTAATATACAAACCAGTATGATACAGTAATGGCCTCTAGGGCATATACACTAACACGATCTTCTATCATATCCCTAAGTATAAACTCGTACTGCAATTGCTCCAAACATCTGGGCGGTATCTTGTCAGTTGCCTCTATCAGTTGCGGCAACATTTGGCTCTTTCGTCTGCTTGCTAAACAGTGCCTCAATCATCAAGAATAGCGATGCATTGACGGTCATCACATTCTAGCCGGACTCTATCAGTGGCCCAATCCTTTGGTGCTGATCTGCACGTTCGAGAAATTTTAGTAAAAGCGATCCATCAAACGCTCATGGCATGAAAAACATAATAAAACGACACATCTATGAAATCGTGTGTCACCAGAATTACGCCCTGGTCAGTCCTCGTCCAAGACGAGCTCATGCTGACCACAACTCTAGCCGCAGCTCTCTCTGCCTATGCAATCGTGTTAACAAAACCACCAATCGATATCGATGAGGATAGATCATAAGAATGAATATAATACCATGCAAAGAAATGTACATCCTAAGGCTTCTGAAGTGGAGTAGTGTATCGTAAGTATGCCGCGGAACATACACACAGTGCGTCACCCTACTTAAGTCATCTATTCCATCAACCAAGGTCAACCAATGCGACGAAAGTTCGGGTCTAATACTCCGTCGACCAAGTCTAAGTTCCGTAAGGTCAAGCCTAGGTTCCGAATATATATAAACGCCCTAGACTCCGCATAGTCAAACATAGACTCGAACCAAGGTTAAAACCTAGCGCGCTGATACCAACTTTGTCACGACCCGAAATGGCACGTGACTGGAACTTGAATTATATGAAGTGTATAGGACCCCATCTAATTCAAGTATGCCGAAATCTCAGAAATCTAAACCATTTGAAAAGGATGAGAGAAGGAAAAATTTAGTTTTAGAGCAAGTGGTTTAACAAAATAAGCCGTGGTATGCATTTTTAAAACATTAAGTCTTTTCTGAAAATTTCGGCAGAGTTTCCTTTGTAACTACTGGCCCCAAACGGGTACAAACATGCATAATATATATAATGAATAAAGGCATCCCCAAGCGGGAGCTAGCTCTTCGCCAATTGGCGGACACAACCATGCAAGAAATATAATATACAACGCCGAAGGCGAGGATCAAAACTCAAAAGTAAACCAATATCCACCAGAAAACCATAATGATACAAGCGCGACTCTAAGGTCGAATGAATAAACATACCGGTCTTCTATGTCTATAAATATACAAGTCTGGTTGATGGAGTTACTAGATACAACTGAAATAATAAAAGTACAACGACACGAGTGAACCCACCTACCAAAGCAATCACCCGGAAGGAAGCAATGTGCCAGCAAGCCACAATGAAACCTGTATGGCAGAACCTGCAAGAAACTGTGGCACAACGGGAGTGGGTTGCCAACTCGTGAGTAGAAAATATCACTGAGCAGAAATCGCATGTATGACTCTATCCTAGGTCATACCATAAAATCCATATAATATATAACCCGGAAACCATCTAAACATAAGTGTAATATCAAGTGCTCGTGTCAGTGCCTCAGGTAGCAACATAATACATATATGATGTATGAATGCATGAAAACAGAATGCAACTAAATGAGAAAACCGTTTTCTTATCTCAGTGAGATTTTTGTATAAAAATCGAACCATCATCAATGAAATCAGCAAAGAATCCGTGTCAAGCATCGACACAAAATGTGTATATCCCAATATCTCAATATCTCGGTCTCCGGCAATCCGGACTGGCCCATATCGTAAAATATCAATATCTCTGTGTCTCAATATCTCGGGCTCCGGCAATCCTGACTGGCCCCAGGCTCCGTCAATATAGACTGACCCAATCAAATTTCACGACTACGTCGGTATCATCCGAATATCCGCTGTGTCACAAATAACCGGTCGGTAGTGCTCCCCTACCAGGCTCAACGCCATCATCTATGACCATTTTGCCCCGGAGTACCGCACCGGGTCCACCATGCACCCACAGACGGTTCCTCTTCCACCTCATCGAATCGGGTGTATGATATCGCTCAAGAACCAAGAAAACTCATGGTGGACATATCTCTCATCATATCACGAGAAAACCGCACTTTTTATCTTTTGAAATAAAATGAGTTTATAAAATCTTGCGATTTCTCCAAATCCAGAAAACCAAATAGAAAATCTGAATCTAAATCACGAGAGTAAATAACAGTGAATTACTGGCATAAGGCCCCATAATATTACATGACAAATGAATATAGACATGCATGGATATCTAAATAAGGAATGCAATATCTAAACTAGCATAGTAATGATATATCAGAACTATCAACTAGCAAGCGATATCAATGAAATAATATTCTCTAAAGTGTACGTGACATGAAAATTACCGATGATTATGTGTGTGAGCCGGCAAGTAGGTGTGCGTGAAGCATACGCATCATCGGTAATGGTGCTGGTGTCCTGACAGCATGGGTTTCATAATAACTAACGAAAACACATTTAAGCATGCAATGCGATGTAAACAGGAGGAATATAAGGAAAATGAAGTAGTAACCACAACATATAAGAATGTACAATACGTATACGAGTCTTACAGTTTTGGCATATTGAAATAGCACGAATCGCGGTGTTTAGAAAATAGGGGTACGAAGTTTTTAAGAAAAGGTACGTCCTTTGAAGTATCCATAGTATCCCTTGGCCTGTCTTTAAAATACTCATGATTCGTTAGTTTTGGAAATATGTATGACTCGAGCCCAGTCTAACATCTACTAAGTAAACTACAGGACAAGGCTAAGAGACTAATCAAAAGGGTAAGGAAAACCACCTAAGTCTGAGTCGATATATATATCTAGTAGTCGGTGATCCCGCCTCAATAGCGTCGCAAACAATTAATATATAATACGACATCCTCGAGTCGAGAGTGCGGATCTATCATCATAATTATACTTCGTACGGTAAAATCTATCGTACGGCATCCCAAATCGGGGTGCGGGTCAATATCACATATACCTCATTATTCATCTGGTATCATTATCATAATATCATACACTATGGGTACTGATTGTTGGCTATAGTGCCCTCAAGGCAATTATCGTAATCACAGGCAGATGATTATGAAGATTGAGGCAGGACCTATACCGATCAAACAGTCTTACTCAAGATAATAGTATGCTATCTGGTTTGTCTTTATCATCATGTACGTGTTGATAGAGCCCATATGATTCTTGCTTGACTGCTAGCATTATGATGGCGATCATATATGTGGGAGCTGGGGTCTAAAAGCACATCTTTAAATGTTCATAGTCGTAGGAGTATCAAGACTGAGCATCGATACTCTAGTGTAGACTAGTGTATACTGATCGAGACCCCGACGAGGGGCGGTGGCCACATCTCACAAGCCATTGGTGTTAGTTTGTTCACCTAAGATAGTATACAGGTGCTTATTGGGTTATGAGTACACTGGACGGACTCAACCTGCTACTTGGTATTATACCTATTGTCAAATAGTAGTTCTCAGGTGACATGTGTACAGGTTAGTCTGTCGACCTGAGATCGTCATTTGTCTAGTGTGAGTTCCCACTGTTCTTTGATTACTACCCTACCACGGATCAAAGGAGTCGTGCAAACAGGTTTTAGTTGGGTACAGTCCCGAGCCACATGGAGGCAGTGATCGGATCATCGGGGATTTGTCTCTCCCGGTATTGGGGTTGATGTCGCGTTGTGTACGGATGGCCATCACCAAAAATCCGTGGCCACAGTGGACTAGAATTACCGATCCATGATCGATAGTTTCTCAGGTGGTGATGGGTTTCATACCGACACCAAATGCCGCGTTGTTAGGGATTTGACGTTATCCACCCCCCTTGACTCGATATGCGATACTCTTAGACGAACAGACCGGACTATACGGATATTGTCACTGACAGGCTCAGTAGGTGTTCAGGATGAGTTTGCTCGTCGGCCTCCCTTTCGCTCAATACCTGGGTAGCCATTACGTACAGCTAGTGCGGCTAACGTGCTTGTGGTTAAACCCACTGCTAGCGTATTGACGAGTCTTTAGAGTCCCACACAGAGGGTTTCCCTGGTTCTGGCGAAATGATGTAGTAGCCGTATTGGATACGTGCAGGGTTCCGATCGATTGATGTATATTGTACTCGGACTTTCGATTGGACTGTTAATAATACTAGACGGCTCGACTTAGAGCCGAGTTATTAAATCAGGTATTGATTTAATAATTTACGTATATATATTTCGGTACGTATATTCTAGTATTATTCTATCTTTTTGGGTATTCGTATTTCGGTACGAATGCTGATATATTTACAGTAGAATGCAATCCGTATTTTTTACCAGATAACATTCTAGAAGGTGCCACCTCATTTCTTGATTTGTCCATTTTATTAAAAATGGTAAATGAGGTGGAAATTGCATGATGGAGGTATGGTGACAACCATGCTTGTAATAGTGCACACAAATTAATTATTAATTCATTTGTGTTCACTATTCAAGTATGGTGGGATTTTAAAATTGGAAAAATGTTTTTAACAAAACTAAGCATGCTATTTTCTCTTTCATAAAAAGAATTCATTTTTGCAAGCATGGTTGTTTTTCACTTCTTCTTGAGCTCCTCTCTCACCATGTGCTTCACCTCCTCTAGTTTTAATGTCTTGCTTCCACCTTCATAAATTGAGATAGCTAACACAAGGATCATACACACTACATCCTAGGCTCTCTAGTGTAGCATCCTAGAGACCCTAGTTGCTTCATATGCATCATGTTGAGGAGCTAGAGCCGGAGCTACATCCCTCGGGTGGATCATCGGAGATGGAGGAAGACCGGCGACCAAACTACATCAAGGAGCCGCTAGGAGCTTGGAATGAAGACCGAAAGACACGGATCAACTCGGTATAACGATTCTAACTCTTAGTTTAGTTTGCTAGCTTTTGGTTAAAGGTCGATCCGGGATTAGGGTAGATGTAGCGCCGGTTTCAAAAATTTTGTTCCGCATTTTGGGTGCATTTCGACAGCCGGGGCGCTGCCGTGACCCAACACTGATCTAAGTCTAGTACGTTCTGATACAATCAACATATATCCGCGTGTGTGTGAAAACACATCGCTCAACGATCCGCTATAATATCATGCCGTGTCTCATTGCACGACCCAGATCACATCACTGATCTCACGGCATCATGCCCAATCACATCGACTCATCTCTAAGTATCATATACTATCCTCATCATACGGGTATTGATTTAGAGGATTTTTATAGATCAAAAATATATTACCGCAATCAAGAACGGCGTCGCTTGGTAGCTAGCCGGTGAGTACGGGTTGGTCTACAGGGATTTTGCATTTTCCTAATCGCTCTAACGTGTTAATTCCGATGTGTGTCGGATTGATTATTTCTAAAACCTAAATTGATTTATACTAAGATTATCTAGATCTAAGTCTTGCTAGGGTTAGGTCTAGGGTAAGTTGGGAGATTGTAGGTTTCCTCACCGCTTTCAATGCCCTATTTTTGATCTATTAGGTGTTATGGTAATTATCAATAAAAGGGATTAGTACCATCGGGAAGAAACGGTGTTTCTTCCTCTAGGTTCGTGTCCTTCCTTTATCGATCCTTACCCTAACCTCCATAGAAAACACGCGCAACCGGTCCTTTATACTACGGTATCACGTTACCTCGAGGGGTAAGGTGCCGCAGGGAGCGGTGTGTGCGTGTATGCATGGAGTTCTAATTATTATGTGTGATGGGGCAAGAAAGGGACGAGAGATCTCATCTCTCAAACCTTTCCCTAAAGCTAACCCTAACAAGCAAGGAGACTACTCGCTCATTAGGGGATTAAAAGTCATTCTAAATTAAAAGTAAATTAAGGCAAAGAAATAAAAGAACTTACTAATTTTTATTGATGGCTCTCTCTAAACATCAACACAGTACAGATCTGAATTTATGAAGTGAAAAGAGGCATAACCTCATATAAGATTTAGAGTTCCTATTTATAGAGGATAGGAACCCTATGGTTACAATTGACTCGCATATCTGCTTTTACAAAAATACCCCCTAAGAAAAGACCTAGTCAACAATCCGCACACCGCCATAAAATTTCGCGCCGACACGGGCACAACCCGGGTGCGGTTGCGCGGCCAAAGAGTGGTCTTGATGCATTGGTTTTTCTGTGCTGGTCCTGGTTGACTTTGTCTTCTTGTTTCTATGGTTCTTTTCTCGGGCTGGCTTCTAGGTTTCTTCCAGATTTTTCCAGTGAACATTGTAGTGGACTTTTGCCGTTTCTTCGTGACGAAGTCTTGAACCTTGCACTGCCTTGTACTTGTGAACTGATCTTTGTGTAGGCTTTATCAAGATTCTCTGTTTGTTGGTCGAAGTCTCACTTTTGTATCGTCTTTTGTCTTTTTCACTGTTTTTATCCCGAGAATCTGTAACCTGCAACTAAGTAGCAGACATGGGTCAAAAGCACCTGTTCATTTGTAAAATAACTAGGCATGGGGAATATAATAATGAAATATAATGATATGAACAGGTATACGTTTATATATATATATATATATATATATATATATATATTGCAACACATCTACATATATATATATATATCATATACGCCAAAACATAACCCGTGTGTGCATGCGTGTGTGTAAACCTTATTCTAGTGTTTCGTGACTAAGAAACTAACTAACGATACTATCATCCAATTACACTAAAATTTAACCCATGATCTCTTAAAATCTTACTTGCTAATTATCCATGTTTGACAAAACACATAAATAAATATAAATATATAACATATCCTTGCTACACTACGAAACTGCGGGGGTGGTATTCGCCATCCACCCGACTTTCCCCGTAGATATATATCTACTCACCTTGATCCTTGCTTACCAAATTCGATGTCGCCATGCTCGTCCTTATCGTCCGAAGTGCATGTGAGGGTGCCTACACATAAACATATAATATCGTAAACCGAAATCGCGGATAAAAACCCAAAACGGCACACGAAACGCACATAGGTTAAAACCTATGGTTTATGCACGCAAGAATATTCAAACAACTCCCGATATCGACGTACGAACGTCAACCTACCGAATCAAAACCCATATACCATAACTCAAGTTTAAAATGAAGTCGCAAAACGAAGCAGCAACTCAAGAAAAAACCTCCAGATTTACCTTAGCTTAAATTAGCCAATTTTGCATATATGGAGGGTCTAATTTACTGAAGATAAATCCATGGACAAAACACGAACCTAATCACCCCTACCCTGGCCACAATTTGCGGCCAGAAGGAATTTATTTGCGGCCAAGGTAAGGAGTTGGGGCCTTGGGTCTTGGGTATAGCCTCCAGGTTTCCTGCACATCTCTCAGTCTTTGATAAATAATTTCTAGTGTCTCCGGGTGATAGTAGATCTCCAATAACACCTCAATTCCTACACAAACCCGATATTGGGGATTTTTAAGTTTGGGGTTTGGGGTTATAGTCTCTGGTTTAGTTCAAAATACTAACACTACAGGGGTTGTAGTCACTAAATACACTCACATACACCATCCCAACTCACGGAAAGCCCTAACCCTCATCTTGGAATTTTCAAACCTCACTAAACCTCACTAAAACACTTCTAAACATGTATAGATGCTAAAGTAAACCAAATACTGCACTAATGGTTAAAGAATTACCTCATTTGGTAACTCAAGAATTTTCTTGAGTTGCCCTAAGTGCTCAAAATCCAATTTTTCTTGATCTCCCATTCTTGTAGTGAGCTTGTGCATGTTTTTTGTGAAGGGAATGAAGTGTTTTGATGTGGGATTAAGGGTGTTGTGAGGATGTAGAGGAGGGGGAGTGAGAGAGGGCAGCCATGAGAGAGGAGGAGGTGAGAATGATGAAGAAAATGGAGGAAAAACAAATGGGAGCAAAGGTGAATGACCCTTCACCTCTCTCTCTCTTCTCTCTCTTGCCCATACCCAATACTTTATCCTTTTCTTTTATTTCCTTTTCCTTTTCCTTTTCATTTCATTTTAAAACAAATCCAAGTTAGAAAAAGAAAAAGCCATGGTAGAAAAATGTAACAAATGTGTAATATGACATGGTGCATGTCACATGCTCAAAACAAATCAATGTGTGATTAGTGAACATTAATCAAGTTTAGGATAAACATGTATATAATTAATTATAAAAATTTATAATTTTCCTAAATCACATAAATCCCTCCAAAAATCACCATTCAATTTAATTTTCCAATATTTTCCAAATTATCGGTTTATAATTATACTACATCATTAAAATATTGATAATATTTATTATTTTAATTATATAAATTCCCAAAACTAATATTTTATTTTTCTGAAATGTTACAGAACAAATTAGCAAGTTTAGGCTCAAGTGAAGGACCGCTCACTCTCATCTCACTCATTCATGCATGGATTATTTCACATTAAGAAATTACAACCATGCTTGAATAGTGAGTCCAAACAAATAAAGAAATCCAAAGAGCCATGCTTCACCTATGCCAAGTATGTCTCCAAATTTCCACCTCATTAATCTATTTCCCAAAATAGATAATCCAAATAATGAGGTGACTCCTTCTAGAAGCATGTCATGTAAAATTACAAGAATGCCCTCACCGTATATACATACCCGTATTCGTATTTCGAAAAATACGGATACAATGAGATGGTAACAATCCAATAATATAATACTAGGATCCGGATTAAACCAAAGCCCACTAGTATTATCCATCTGAACATCATCCGTGTAGCCAGTACACGTAAGTGATCGGAACACTGCCGTAAAACCATACGGCCTTTACATCGTTTCGTCCGAAGCAGGGAAACCCTCTGTGTGGGACACTAAAGACTCAACAGTACGCTGGCAGTGGGTTTAACCATAAGTCAGTCAGTGATACTAGCTACACGTAACGGCTACCCAGGCATCTGTCGATTAGAAGGCCGATGAGCAAACTCATCCGAACTCCTACTGAGGCTATCTATGACAATCTATGTACAGTTCGGTCTATTCGTCTAAGATACTCGCATATCGGGCCTAGGAGTATGGTAAACATCAGACCCCTATTAGCGCAATAAGTCACACCGGAGTAGAGCCCAATACACCCTGAGAAACTACTGGAGTGCCTACCAGTAAATCTCGCTTGCCCTGGCCAGGGACTTTATGTAATGGTTTTCCGAACACAGCGCGTTATCAACCCTCAATACCGGGAGAGAAGAATCCTATCTAACTACTACTGCCTCCAAGTGCTTCGGGACTGCACCCAACTAGTACCTATTTGCACGATTCCTTTGAGCCGTGGTAGGGTAGTAATCTAATTGCAATAGGAATACACCTGAGACGAATAGTGAAGTCATGTCAACGGACCAATCTGTACTCATGCCACCTGGGTACTGCTACTTGACGATAGGTATAATACCAACCAGCAGTTCCTAACGAGTTTGTCCCGTGTAACTCATAACCCAATGAGCACTTTTATGATATCTCCGGTACGACGTACCAATGGCTATAAGACGGACCATCTTCCCGGCTGGGATGAGAAGCGTATACACTAGTCTACTCTGGAGTATCGATGCCCCGTCTCGATAATCCTAAGACTAGGGACCGGTATAAGGATGTGCTTATAGACTTCCCAGCCCCCACTAGTGTGACTGTCATTACAACGCTGGTAGTCAAGCAAAGATCCTAAAGGCTCTGCTAATATGTATAAGCGATATGCTAAAAGAAACATATGCACATATTGAGGTAGAATCAAATCAAGTAGCATACTACCATTTTGAGCAAGACTGTTATTAAAACTGTGAATATCCCAAGCTTCTAATATGTAATATACAATCCAGTTTGATATAATAATGGCATCTAGGGCATATCTCACTAACATGGTGGATGGCGTATAGCACTCCTGCAACCATATTAATGGGAGAACCGATATGTAGGACATATTTATTGGAACTTATGCTTATAAACTTATGGATATAATCACAAGATTTAGTACGAGATGACATGACGAAAAGCGGATATGATAAAATAAGAGGACATATGTTGATGTGTTGATATGAGCATGTGAGGCGATATATATAATGAAACAAGAGGACATGAGCTGATATGTTGATATGAGGATGTGACTCGATACACACACACACATATACACATGCCAAGTTATTATATGAGATTGAGTTATATATATATATATATATATATATATATATAAATGATAATATGAGATAATATGATGTACAAGACCATAGATCTGTACACTTGTTTATGTATAGGACGATATATCCTTAATCTGTTTTGACGACACCGTACGATGGAATACCGTACGCGATAAGATATACCGGACGATTGATCCGCACTTGTGACTCAAGGATGATATTCGATGATATTACCACATCTGATACTATGAGGCTGGATCGCCGACTTTTGGTTTGTCTTGATTTGGAGCATCTTTGCTTTCTAAACTTCTTAGTGGATAATGGATTACATTTGAACCATACCTATTTCCAAAACTGGCGAATTGTATGCAATTTTAAACGATAACCCAAGGGACGCTATGAATTTTCAAATGGTGTCTGTTTCTCAAAAACACCGTAGCCCCCATTTACAAAACTATGATTCGTATTATCAAAACTATAGTCGTATGGTTCAGGTGTGGTCACGTACTTTATATCGTTCATGTTTATGCTGTATTATTTCCTCATGACATATGTACTATGTTCTCGGCCCCTACTTTATGTGGCTTCATCTGCTAGGACACATGCACCATTACCGATGATGCGCATGTTACACGTACACAGATTTGCCGGCTCAAACACTCATCATCGGTAATTGTCATGCCACTTACACAGCAGAACCAGTACATCGCCGTATTGATCTTAAACTGTAAAAGTATAATCATTGTTCAGTACTTAGTACATGATATGCTTACTTGAAAACACTCACAATACCTTACAGTATTGTTCTATGCATTGCATTTACTGGACATTTATAGTTACATGCATATGAGATTCCGTTTTCATGAGATCTCTGGATTTGAGAACCACAGATATATTTTAAAAAGTCTTATGATTTTTTTAAAATCGCGGTTTCTCGTGATATAATTTGTGGCGTCCACCATGAGTTTTCTCGGTTCTGTGCTATGAGTTACCCGATTCGAGTAGTGAGGAGGCACCGTCTGCGGGTACATGGTGGACCCTGTGCTGTATCCCGGGACAAGAAGATCGTATAGAAAGGCGTTGAGCCCGGCATGGGAGCACTACCGACAGGTGATAGTTTGGGCTCGGTGGATATCTGGAGGATACCGACTGGAGCGTGAGATCAGATGGATATGATGGCCGATCCGATGAGACGACGCCCAAGATATAAGTATTTACGTGTTGATGCTGGACACGTGTTTTTATGATATTTTCGAGTGTCGATACTGGACACTCAGGTTTCATGATGATTTGATGTGTCGTTGATGGACACACGTTGGTTATACACATACATACATGCATACGATTCAGATGACTTGATAAATATACTGATACTGGCACGATATCATTACTGTACATATATGTTTACACGATCACCCTGGATACCACATAGTAGTACCTTTATGTTACAGTATGACTTAGGGATCGTTGTTCATTCGATTTCTACCTGTTGATATTTTCTACTCACGAGTTGGCAACTCACCCCCGTTGTGCCACAGTTTTCTTGCCGGATCGACTGCTCGGATCAGTAGCAGCTCACTGGAATACAGCTTGCTTCAGGGTGTTTTGCTTTGGTCGGTGGGATACACATTTGAATCGTGACCACCATTGTACCTATTTATTTCTTTTGTATCTAGTTAAAGATCTATCAACCGGCAACCAGACTTTGTATATTTGGTAGACCTAGACACTAGACTTGTATATTCTTGAGACATAGAGCGAGATGGGTGTATTGTTTGTATTTGAGCTTGATTATGCCTTGGTCTTCTTTATTTTCTTTCTGTGATTGATATTCTCCTTGAGGCGTCGTATATATGCTTATATGCGCGGTTATGATTCCGCCAATTGGCGAAGAGCTAGCTCCCGTTTGAGGATGCCTATATTGTTGTTTGTATGTGGTTTTGGATCAATTTTTACAAGGGAGGTGCTGCCCAAATTTTCAAGGAAGAGAATGTTTGCAAAGATAGTATACAAAAATTGCATTTTCATATGATATTACCTTATACTTTTAAAAGAAGGCTTGAATTCCTTATGACGATATTTCAAAACTGCACCTCCACTATTTTCTGAAAATGGTTTAAATTTCTGGGCTTCGGCTTACTTGAATTACGACAGGGTTCTATAGACTTCACGTAAGTCTCGTGCTGGTCACGTGCCAATTCCGGGTCGTGACAAAGTTGGTAACAGAGCGTTAGGTTTAACCTTGGTTCGAGTTTTTGTTTGACTATGTGGGGTCTAGGGTATATATATTTCGGAACCTAGGCTTGACCTTACGGAACTTAGACTGGACCGAGGTGGGTTTTAGACCCGAGTTTTTGTCACATTGGTTGACCTTGGTTGATGGAGTAGGTAACTTAAGTAGAGTGACGTACCGTGCATATGTTCCGCGGCATACTAACGATACGATGCTCCGCTTAAGTGACCTTAGGATGTACATTTCTTGAGATCCATTATTCTATTCATTCCTACGATCTCTCCTCATCGATATTTTCTTGAGGCTCCTGTCACCTTGGCTACAAGAGTACAGAGAGATGCAGCTAGAGATGCGGTCAGAGCGAGCTCGTCAGGGATGAGGACCGACCATAATATTCTTCCGATGACGTAGGAACATATCGATCTATTGTTTGTGTTAGGATCTCTCGTTTTAGGCGAGTGATCAGGATCTGTACTGGATGATCGGTCCATTAATAGAGGCTACCAGATTATGAAGACTGTCGACATACGACCCACTCCAGGAGATCGCGATGTGTCTACTGTGCAGATAGATGAACCAGCTATTGCTGAGATTGACGGGATGTCGCCTCGATAGTTTATTAAGATGAAACCACAGGAGCTTACAGGCAGGGATGTGACAAAGGATCGGTAATCATTCTTGGATAAAGTGACTAAGATGATTCGTCAAATTGGATGCGCCGACGCAGGTTCAGTTAACTTGAAGAATTCCAGTTTGAAGGATCTTACTCAGACCTAGAGTAATCGATTAAGAGAAGACATTTGGTTCATGGGATGCTCCGATGCGAGATCAGTAAGTTGAATAGCTGTAGTTAGAAGGGCCTCACTCAGACGTGTTGTGAGTTGATCAAGAAAGGACGAATGAAGTGTATTCCTCTGATAACTTAGACGAGTTCCAGAGGACGTAACTGTCCAGTTGCCTTCCACAGAGGGTTGAAGATGCCCGAGTTCGTAACTTCGAGTCCTTATGAGAGACTCCGGATTAACTGTAATTGAGAATGAATTGCAGTATGCGACCAACAAGATGTGATTTTGAATTGGATGATAATGAAGGCAAGTGGATAAGAGATTCGTGTGAGCTTTTAATGAGTTTTTCTTCTCTGTTGAAGCCAGAAGATTGATACGTACACAGAGGCGTTGGATAAGGCCAAATTCCAGAGGAAAGTCGTCAGGAGAATGCAACGGTTCCGGAACAGAAAATGATTAAGTAAAGAGTACCAGTCTCTGGGCAGTTCTGCAGAAGTGAGATCGGAAGGGAACATAGCAGGATCTTTCCAGGACTCCGTAGTGACAAGGGTTGCACCCAGGATCAGTTGTATCGCCAGTATTCCGAGGGCCGGATGCCGCCATCAGTAACAAGCTACTTGTGAGAGGTCAGGTTAATTGGCCAGGAGATGTTCAGAGAGGCGTCAGAGCGGGACTACTTTTCGTCGTCACCCCTAACCCGACCATCGAGCAGAGAGATTGTGGGATTGGTGATCCGCAGAGAAAACAAGGACCCTGAGATAGAGGACGCCATACCGTGGGCAGGAGGCAATTAGACGTTCTTGATCTGCCAGCTTTGGATGCACCGCCACTTTTTGACATTGAAAGAGGTGTACCTTGAAGTAATTTATTGAGATTTGCGTTTAGTGATCCGAGTATCACACTTTTATCATCTTGGACGTTGAGTTTTGATGATTTGGTTTCATGATATTTTTTTTCGTGCACCGTAGCTGCACCTACTGGATATTTTCCTTTGTGCACAGTTGTTGCACTTGATTTGCGTTTGATACATCTATTACATTGGTTTATGATTTGTGCATATCATTTGCCCTTGATATCGATTTTTTGCCTTGGCTGCACATATTTATGATTCTGTATATTTCGATACTGTCGATTTTGACTTCGTGCATGTTGTATGCACTTGAATTGACTTATGCACTCGGTACAGTTCACATGTGCTTGCAGTGCATTGATATGGGTTTTGTGCAAATAGTTGCACACGTTTATGATTTTATATACCTCGGTATACCCGATGTTATTTTTATGCGCTTTTGGACATTGACGAGTTTTTGGGCACCCAGTGCACCTGATATTGTTTTCGTGCACTCTATAGCAATAGATGTTTTTATGCGGCCCTGACGCACTTGATTGAGATTTTCATGCACTCTATATGTGCTTGATGTTATTGTCGTGCACACCCGTTGCACTTGACAGATGATTTCATACACACCCGTTGCACTTATTTTTTTTTTTTTGCTTCTATGCGTATTCGTGGCACTTATATTTGACTTGGATTTCTGTACGCACCAGACGCACGTGATATTGGATATACCTTTTAAGGTTGATTTATTTCTGAGCATCATATTTTTATAATGGGCACGGTATTATTTATTAGCCGAGCAGGACTGGTCTGAGAACAGTACCTGAGTATTTTTGCATGCATCAGTATTTACTAAGGGGTTTTTAAAAAAAGAGCTATAGTCTCGTTATTTCTTATGTGCCCAGGAGTGACAGGAACTTTTATAAGGAAACCTTTTGAGATATTTCAAAAAGGCTGGACGTATATCTTGACAAAACATATATAGACATATATCTATTTCTTTACAAAATGAGCGTCCGCCACTTGTACCGTGAGTTACGCATCGCGCGGTGATTTGGAAAGAATTTTGCATGTGTTTTATTCAACTTTTAGGTGATTTAACAAGGATGCGTACTATATACGTATTATTATTTTGATTATAGTATATTTGAGAATAGCAGTGGATTTTGAGGCTAGCATTTTCATCATAACTCCTATGATTGCGTGGCGCTTGACGATATTTCGATTTTTAGTTTCGCACTCGTTTTCATGCGCACACTATACGCTTTGGTATTTCTGTGTATTCCATGATTTCGGAGCCCCGTTGATTGACTGATTACTGAAATGTTTTACTATTTGCGGGTTTAAATTTAAATTTGGGTACCGAATTTATTTAAGGAATGAAGATTATAACATTTCAGAAATATAAAATATTAGTTTTGGAATTTAAATAATAAAATAATAAATTTCACGAAAACTATACGAGGGTGAATTTAGGCTTTCGTAAAATGGTATAATTATATACCAATATTTTCGAAAATATTTGAATATTAAAATGAGTTATTAATTATGAAGGCATTTCTTGGATTTGGATATTGTATAAATAATTATGCAATTAATTATATGAAAATTTATATTAAACTTGATTAGTGCACTACTAATTAGGCATTAAGCTAAATCCATATTTTTGTTAACCATAACTAATGGACCATGACATATTTCTTTTTGTTGCATGTTTGGTTACATTGTAGTTGTTGTTTTTTGTTTTTTTTAAAAGAAAAGAGAAAAAAAAAAAAGATAATTAGAGAGAGGGGGACAGGGGGGGACCATATGGTATGGGTAGAGAGAGTGAGAATGAGAGAGATATGTTGCCTTCACCCCTTTTTATTTTCTTCATGCCATCCTTCATCTCCTTCATCCTCTCTTCTTTTTTCCTTCTTCCTCCACCTCCACCTTCACTACCTCCTTGAAATCATCCCCAAAACGTCATCAAAACTACATAAAACCTTCACAAAAATTGCTCATCATTTCATCCTACAACCCATGGTGAGATGAAGTTAGAACTTTGAGCACTTTTGAGCATCTATGGTTTTTCTTGATCTGCTCTCTTGAGGTAAAATCTTCACCTTCCTTCATATTATCAAGTTTCTTAACCTCCTACTTGTGTTTAGAGTTCGATTATGCTAGATTAGTGATCTTGAAAAATTGTAGGATGATTTTAGTGGATATTTTGGAGTTGTAGAGATGCAATTGAGGTTTAGCTAGTGACCCCAAACCTCTAGTGATGAAATTCTGGACAAACTTGAGATTAGAAACCCCAAAAACTCGAACTTAGAATTTTCCCAACATCAGTTTTGTTGTATTGTGATGATTAAATGGAATCTGGTATCACTTAAGTGCTCTGAAAAATATTTTGCAAACACAGTAAGACGAGCAGGCACCTAGGAAGCTAATCTAGAAACTCGAGCCCCCATCTCCCTTTCCAGGCCGCAGATTTAATCCATATGGCCGCAATTTGTGGCCACAATTTTGAGTTAGGGTTTGGTTCTTAGACCATGGATCAATTATCTCATAATTAGGCCTACCCTATGTGCAGAATGTCCTAATTTCACCAAGGTAAAATCTGGGAGTGTTTTTCCAAGTTTCAGATTTCGGTTTATGACTTTTGTTAACTTGAGTTTTGGTATTTGAGTTTTGACTCGGTCGTTTGACATTTGTATGTCAACGTCGGGAGTTGTTTGGTTATTCTTGCAAGCATGGACCATAGGTTCTAACCTATATACGTTTCCCTTGTCGTATCGGTTTTCGTATTTGGTTTTGATCTCGTTACGATGTGTGTTGATTTGTAGGTACCCTTGCGTGGACTTTTGAGACGACGTAGGAGAGCAAGAAGTTCATTGACTTCAGCTAGAGCACGACTTAGCAGGTGAGTAGATCTATATCTACGGGGGCAGTCGGATGGATGGCGTATAGCACCCCCGCAACCATAGAAACGGGAGAACCGATATGTGGGACACATTTATAGGAACCAATGCTTATGAACTTACGGATATAATCACAAGATTTAGTAAGAGTTGATATGATGAAAAGAGGATATGATGAAACAAGAGGACATATGTTGATATGAGGATGTGAGGCGATATATATATAATGAAACAAGAGGAAATGAGCTGATATGTTGATATGAGGATGTGAGGAGACACACACACACGCTAAGATATGATATGAGAATGAGTTATATATATATATAAATGAGAATATGAGATATTATGATGTACGAGACCATAGATCTGTACCCTTGTTTATGTATAGGATGATAGATCCTTAATTTGTTTTGACGACACCGTACGCGATAAGATATACTCGACAATTGATCTACACTTGTGACTCAAGGATGATGTTCAATGATATTACCACATCTGATACTATGAGGCTGGATCACCGACTTTTGGTTTGTCCTGATTTGGTGCATCTTTGCTTTCCAAACACCTTGGTGGATAATGGATTATATTTGAACCTTACCTATTTCCAAAACTGGAAAATCATATGCACTTTTAATCGATAACCCAAGAGACGCTACGGATTTTCAAATGATGTCTGTTTCTGAAAAGCACCGTAGCCCCCATTTACAAAACTACGATTCGTATTATTAAAACTATAGTCGTATGGTTCAGGTGTGGTCACGTACTTTATACCGTTCATGTTTGTGATGTATTTTTTTCTCATGACATACATACTATGTTCCCGGCACCTAACTTATGTGGCTTTGTTTGCTAGGGCACATGCACCATTACCGATGATGCGCATGTTACACATACATAGATTTGCCGGCTCACACACACATCATCGGTAATTGCCATGCCACTTACATAGTAGAACTGTAACATCGTCGTATTACTCTTAAACTGTAAAGTATAATAATTGCTCTGTACTTAGTACATGATATGCTTACATGAAAACACTCACAATACCTTACAGTCCTGTTCTGTGCATTGCATTTATTAGACATTTATGGTTACATGCATATGAGATTCCGTTTTCATGAGATCTCTGGATTTGAGAACCGCTAATATATTTTAAAAAGTCTTATGATTGTTTTAAAAACGAGGTTTCTCGTGATATGATTTGTGGCGTCCACCATGAGTTTTCTCGGTTTTGAGCTATGAGTTACCCAATTCGAGGAATGAGGAGGCACCGTCTGCTGGTACATGGTAGACCCGGTGTGGTACCCTGGGGCAAGAAGATCATATAGAAATGCGTTAAGCCCAGCAGTGGAGTACTGCCGACCGGTGATAGTTTGGGCTCGGCGGATATCCGGAGGATACCGACCGAAGTTGTGAGATCAGTGGATATGAAGGCCGATCCGATGAGACAGTGCCTGATATATGAGGATTTACGTGTCGATGCTGGTCTTGGGTTTTTATGATATTTTCGAGGGTCGATGCTGGACACTCAAGTTTCATGATGATTTGATGTGACATTGATGGACACACGTTGGTTATACACATACATACATGCATATGATTCAGATGACTTAATACATATATTGATACTTGCATGATATCATTACTGTACACATATGTTTACACGATCACCCTGGATACCACATAGTATTGTAAACTGTTAGTTATGTATATGCCCTAAAGGCCATTGTTGTACATATGATGTATATTATAGTGGATGCTTGGATATATATAGAGAGGACTATCTTGCTTGATATGATGGTATGCTATCTGGTTTCACTTTGTCTTAACATGTTGATTTGTATTGGATTATTGTCTTGCTCTCATATGTTGATAAAGCCCTTAGGATATGTACTCGACTACTAGGACTATGATGCAGATCAAACCAGTGGGGCCAGGGTAGTCCAAGAGTACATCCTATAACTGTTCCTAATTGAGGGAGTATCGAGACAGGGCATCGATACTCCAGAGTAGACCAGCGTATACACTTCTCGACCCATATAATGGGCGATGGATGATCCCATATCCATTGGTGTTTGACATCGGAGAAGGTATACGGGTGCTCAGTGGAGACTGGGTATACTGAACGGACTCGTCGAGAACTCCTAGATGGTATTATACATATCGTCAGATAGCAGTTCTCTGGTGACACTAGTACAGGTTAGTCTGTAGACCCGAGATCGTCATAGAGTCTTGTATGATTCCAACTATGCTTTGGTTTCCACCTTACCACGTTCATGAGAACGTGCAAAACGGTGGCTTTTGGGTATAGTCCCGAATCACATGGAGGCAATGAGCGATAGGAGGGGTTTCATCTCTCCCGGTATTGGGGGTTGATGTTGCGCTGTGTTCGATTGGCTATAACTGGAAGTCCCAGGCCAGGGCTGATATGGAGATCTACTGGTAAGTGTTATCAGTACTTTCTCGACCCGTTATGAGTATCACATCGACGTGACTTTTCGGTTATTGGGGTCTGACGTTTACCATCCCTATAGTGGATAAGCGACATATCAGACGAAGAGACCGGACTGTACGATAGTGTTACTAATTGGATTCACAGGAGTGTGTGCAGGCTTGCTTATTGATCTTCTGATCACTCAATACCCGAGTGGATGTTATGTTTAGCCGACCACTTATAGCTTGTATGTGTTTGATATGATCATCACCTACTGCCGGCGTATTGTCGACTCTTTATAGTCCTACATAGAGATTTCCGGGCTCAGGCAAAACGGTGTAGGAGCACATATGTGATATGTGCGGGACCGAGATTAATACGATATGTGATACTGTATTCTATTCCATATGTGATATCGGCCGGGTATATGTGATATAGCCGGGTTATCGGATCAAGTGTTGATTCGATAAAATGATACATTTAATATTAGTCAGTTATATATAATATAGCCGGGTTATTAAATTAAGTGTTGATTTAATAATTTAATGTATAATTATATTTGATATATTAAATTACATTAACTAATATTAGCTCACTTAAGAATTACTTTTTCTTACTTGATGATACATTGATATATATGTGATATATGTTAATTGTATTATTTTCTTTTGTTACAAAATATTATATATATGATATATGATATTGTAACATACTAGGTTACAAATGCAACTAGGGTTTATGAGACTTGAACCATGATAGGGTTAGATTAGGGTTTATGTTTATTATTAAGGAAATTCAAAAATTGTGGAATTAGTCATGGTTGATATTTTGGAAGAAGCTTGTAGGCTTCATTGACTTTGTCCACCCTTTTTGTCTACCTTAAGATATTTTTTAACCTAAGTTTAACCCTAGCTAATGGTTAAGTCTCTATAAGGGTTAAGCATGCCATGCATAACCCATGGTTGCATTTCTAACCTCACACAATAATTCATTTTATCACTTGCATCTTCTTCTTCCTCCACACAAAAAGCTTTCTAACTTTTTCATAAGTGATAAATGTTTGTGAGAAAAAGAAATATAAAGAGATCAAAATTCCTACTTCATCATCTTCATATATTCTAGCCACTTAGATTAGGGTGTTTGCTTCACTAATACCTCAATTAGTGAAGTGATAGCTTGGGTTTTTGTTTCCTCAAGGTAGATCGTCTTGGATTTCGAAGACTTCAAGCAAGATGTATCATTCACCTCATGGAGCCTCTCGAGAGTCCTGGAACATGATAATCGCAGCGAAGGGATCTTAACTCGGAGCTTATGAAGCGACGAAACGGACTACAAAGGTTGTAATCCCTCTCACTTAGTAGTAAAGATGTTTACTTTAAGTTTTAGTTTAATTCTCTAGTTAAAAATCTTGTGTTAGGGTTGTTTAAACATGACAAAATTTTAAATTGACATGGATGATGCCACCCGAAACTTTGCTGTCGTGATTTATAACCCTACATAAACTATTTTACACTAAGTGAATTTGGAATACAACTTTTGTAGACCGGTCCTTCACTTCTAAAGCTCCGTGTAGTAGTCTCTTTTGCTCCAAGTAGTGGTGTCCCGGATCTTCCTTTGGCTCCACTAGATGAAAGAAACGAGCTTGCTTCAGGATCTTCGAGGCCGAAGATGATCTATGTCGAAGAATCTCTAACTCAAGCTACCTCTTCACTAATTGAGAATTAGTGAAGAAAACAACCTATACTAAATGGCTAGTTTGGTATAGATTGGTGAAGTTGGAATTTTGCTCACTTTAGAATTATTTCTCTATTTTTTTTCCTTCTCACTCAAAGCTAGAGAGCAATAGAGGAGATAAAGAAAATGAACTCAAGAATCATCTTATATGAACCATGGGTGATGAGTAAATATCTCATATAACTCATGTAGAGACTAAACCATGGCTAAAGATAATGGTTAAGTTAATAAATATCTTGAGTAAAACAAAATTAGTGGACTAAGTCAATGGTTTCTACAAGCTTCTCCAAGCTTCAAGCCATGACTAATTACCATCTAATTTTGATTTACCCTTAATAATTAAAACCCCACATTAACTTAAGTGTGGTGTGAGTCTCATACACCCAATTCCAATGTATCATCTAGCATGACACAAAATAAATACATTAATATATATCACATATATATTAAATGTATAAAGAGAAAACATTTTCTTAAGTGAGCTAATATTAGTTAATGTATATTAATATATCAAATATATAATTACACATTAAATTATTATATCAACACTTTATTTAATAACCCAGCTGTATCCCATACAACCGACTAATATCATTTATATGCATATCACATATACATATAACATATCATTGAATCAACATTTGATTCAACAATCCGGTTATATCACATATAACCTATATCGCGAGATTGGAATACGATATCACATACACATATTAATCTCGGTCCCGCACATATCACATATATGGCCTACATCATTTCGCATGAGCTAGGAAACCTCTGTGTAAGACTCTAATGACTCGTCAATACTCCGGCAGTAGGTGATGATCATATCAGTCACCCACAAACCGTCATTGGTACTAGCTGGACGTAATGGTTACCTAAGTATTGAGCGATCAGAAGATCTACAAGCAAGCTTGTCCATACTTCTGTGAAGCTAACAGTAACACTACCATACAGTCCGGTCTTTTCGTCTAATATGTCGCATATCTAGTCTAGGGGTGGTAAATGTCAGACTCCAGTAACTTGATAAGTCATACCGATGTGAGGCTCATAACGGGTCGAGAAACTACTGATAAAACTTACCAATAAATCTCTGTATCAGCCCTGGCCAGGGACTTCCTGTTATGTCCAATCAAGCACGGCGCAGCATCAACCCCCAATACCGGGAGAGACGAATCCCCTCCCATCGCTCATTGCCTCTATGAGACTCGGGACTGTACCCAAAAACCACCGTTTTGAACGCTCTCTTAAACGTGGTAAGGTGGAAATCAAAGTACGGTGGGAATCATACAAGACTCTATGACGATCTCGGGTCTACAGAATAACCTGTACCAGTGTCACCAGAGAACTGCTATCTGAAGTTAGGTATAATACCATCTCGGAGTTCTCGGCGAGTCCTGTTCAGTGTACCCGGTCTCTACTGAGAACCCGTATACCATCTTTGATGTCAAACACCAATGGATATGGGATCATCCATCGCCCATCATATGGGTCAAGAAGCGTATACGCTAGTCTACTCTTGAATATCGATGACCCGTCTCGATACACCCTCGAATAGGAACAATTAAAGGATGAATTTATGGACTACCCTGGCCCCATTAGTATGATCTCCATCATAGTTCTGGTAGTCAAGTACACATCTTAAGGGCTTTATCAACATGTGAGGGAAAGACAGTATCATAATACAAGTCTACATGTTAAGAAAAAGAGCAATCAGATAGCATACTATCATGTCGAGCAAGAAAATCCTCCATATATATGTCCAAGCATCCATTGTAATATACAATCATATACAACAATGGCCTCTAGGGCATACATACAACTAACAAGTAGTAGTTTTATGTTACAGTATGACCTAGGGATATGTAACACCTTAGAATGCAATTAGTGTTAATCAAGCGATAATACAGATTTTTTGTAAAAAGTTGACCAAAATAGTTTTCAAATATTTTATAAAAATTTATTAATATTTTATTAATATTTATTTTGGGCTTGCACACACATGTGCATTTTAATCTAGGGTTAATTAGTGGTAACCATGCTTAAGTAGCCAAGGCACCTTAACCTCATTTCATTATATTATATGTAATTAGTTAATTATTTAGTTTTAAAAATTATAAGGTTTGTAATTTTGTTGACTTGAGGAAGAGAGAGAGAGGGCGTGATGAGCATGGTGAAAGCATGCCATGCATTAAATGAGGAGAGAGAAGAGGGAGACATGGCTCATGCTAAACTCACACCCTCATTCACTTATCTCTCACTCACACTTACACTTTCATTTCCCTCACTCTCTCATTCACAACTCTCATTCTCACATTTTTCTTCACCTCATCTTTCCCTCACTCCCTGTAACATTTTAAAAAAAAAATAAAATATTATTTTTTGGAATTTTTATAATTTAATAATAAAATATTGAATATTTTAACAAAGCGGTATAATTAAATACCGATAAATTTGTGAAAAAATTTGGAAAATTATCGAAATTATTTAAAAGAGGGTGTTTTATGTAAATTATGCCAATTTTAAGTTTTTACGATTAATTATATGCTAATTTAGTGCTAATCGCGTTTTAAGCGTATTTTATGCAAACATGCACCATATCTTTTCTTTAACACTTGTGCATTTTCTAGCATGGTTTGTTTTAGTTTTACAATTGAGGAGAGAAGGAATTAGAAAAGAAAAGAAAAGAAAAGGAAAAGAGTATTATATATTAGGTATGGTAGAGAGAGAGATAGAGTGGGGAAGGGATCAACCCTTGTCTTGAGCCATCCCTCATCATTCTTTACACTCATTTCCTCTCCCTCTCTTTCCTTTCTTGCTGCTGTTGCTGCCTTCCCTCCACCTCCTCCATCTTCAATTCCCCAAAACCCCATGAAAATCACCTCAAAACCCAAATCCCAATTCACAATAAGGATGCACAAGCTTACTAGCTACCCCATAGACCAAGAAAGAGAAGATTTTAAGGATTTTGAGCAACTCAAGAAAATTCTTGAGTTGCTAAAGGAGGTAATTTCTGCACCAATAATATAGTGTTTCAAATTCTTATGCATCCATACATGTTTCATGTCGATATTATGTGGTTTGGGTTAACTTTGTAAATCCTAGTTAGGGTTTATGGAAATTGATGGTGGTGATGGGTAATTGAGCTCAGTAGAAGCCACACAAACCCTCTAGTGCTAGAACCCAGCCCTAAAACCAGAGACATGAAACCCGGAATACGGATTTAGAAAGCCGATATCGGAAAAACTGTGATTCTGTGAAGGTTAATTGAAATCTGCTATCACTAGAAGACTGTGAAAATCATTTTGTGAACACAGAGAGATGTGCAGGCACCCAGGAAGCTAACACCAAAACCCCAGACCCTATCTCCCATTGCAGGCCGCCAATTAATTTCTTCTGGCCGCAATTTGCGGCCAGAACAGGTTAGAAATGGTTCGTTTTTATTCTAGGGCCTTATCTCCAGTAAATTAGACCCCTGGCATATGCAAAATTGTCCAATTTGACCTATGGTAGGCATATGCAAAATTGTCCAACTTGACCTATGGTAGAATCTGGAGCCTTTTTCCTGAGTTGCTGTTTTAATTCGTGTTTTCGTTTTGCGCATTTTAAATTCTGGATTTGTATAATTGCGTTTTACCTCGATTACTTGGCATTTATACGACGATATCGAGTATTGTTGATGGTTTTGAAAGCGTAGTCCATAGGTTCTAACCTATAGGCCTTAGCACGACGTTTGGTTTTCTCGATGTGATTTTAAGGTTATTTGCGATTGTGTTATCTTGTAGGTACCTTCTCGAGGGCTTCATACGATGAAGAAGATGAAGGCGACATTGACACTGACATGCAGGATACAAGGTGAGTAGATTATATCTACGGGGGAAGTCGGGTGGATGGCGTATAGCACCCCCGTAGTTCGATATTTAGTATACTAGATATATACTATATTTTTATATATCATAGCATTATGTGTGATATGGATATTTGTGAGTAGATTAGGTGTACTATGGGTAGAATAGGGTTTAGATGCAAACTAGTATAGTTTCCTAGATGCGAACTCTAGAATAGGTTTACACCCACACGCACACACATGCTTATTTGTTATAGTTATACCTAGATGATGAGGATTGTGGATGATATTTGGAGATGAGTCGATGAGATTGGGCATAGTGCCATGAGATCGGTGATATATTGTGATTCGTATTTGGGATACGACATGTGATTTTAGCGGACCTTTGGACGTGTGTTCCACACACGCATTTATAGTTATATAGACGGTATCGATTTTTACTAGACTTAGATCAGTACCCCAGATCATGAGATATGATGATAAGGATACCAGATAATTGATGAGATGTATGTGATATTGACCCGTACCCAGCTTTTGGGATGCCGTGCGATGATTTACCGTACGAGCTTATTATTGATAATAGATCCGCACTCATGACTCGAGGATGTCATATGATATTGTATCGTACGCGGTACCTTTGAGGCGGGATCACCGACTATTATATGTACATATATATATATATATTATATCGAATCAGATTTAGGTGGTTTCGATACCCCTCCCGATTGACTTGTTAGTTAGACCTGTAGTTTTGCTAGTAGATGTTAGGCTAGGCCGATATCATACCTATTTCAAAACTAACGAATCGTGAGTATTTTAAAGACAGGCAAAATGATTCTATGGATATTTTCAAAAGATGCATCTTTCCTTAAAACACTGTAGCCCTTATTTTACTAAAAACCCCGATTCGTCTTATTTCAAAAGGCAAACTGTATGACTTTTTATATTGATGCAGATACGTCACTGTTGCATTTATTAGTCAATTTCTGCATACTCTTTTTATTCGCATCGCATTGCATGTGCAAATGGTTATTGTTATATAAAGATCATGCTGTTAGGACACCAACACCATTATCGATGATGCATATGATCCACGTACACCAGCTTGCCGGCTCACACACTTCATCATCGATAATTGCCATATCACTACACTGTAGTACTGTTGCATTCAGGATATGATCCCTTGCATGGCATACTTGTGTACATACCTATTGTACACCCATACGTGCATACATACATATTCGCACATACATAGATGATTCTCGCTGGATTTGGAGATTTGGGAACCGCAAGATACTCTTTAAAACTGATTCATTTTAAAAGAGCGGTTTCCCTCAATATGTGCATATTACTATTCCATATTTCATGATATACTTATATGCTTACATTTATTTTACATGTCGCATACATCATGCTTTTGATTATACGCATTGAGATATGTTGTTCCCATGATATTTCTGGATTTGGGAACGGTGGATATTTCAAAGGAGAGTATGTAATTGTTTTAAAAACCCGGTTACCTTTGATATGATATTTCAGTGCGTCCACCATGTGTTTTCTCGGTGCTGAGAGCGACATGTGAAACCCGATTCGAGGAGGCGGATGAGGCCGATTGCGGGTACATTGTGGACCCGGTATGGTACGCCGGGGCGAGAACGGATCGCTGTGTAGTAGACGGTGAGCCTGGTAGAGGGACTACTACCTACCGGTGATATTATTTGGGCTCGGCGGATATCTGGAGGATACCGACCGGAGTCGAGAGATGATATGGGCCGATCCAGACTGACAGAGCCCGATATAAGAGGATTTACGTGCCGATGATAGGCACAGGTTTCATGATGTTTTCGAGTGTCTATGCTTGACACTCAGGTTCCATGATTTTGATATGTCGCGAGCGACACCTGTCGATTTACATCCTCATACTTTTATGCATATGTTTATGATGTTTACATGCATGATGCTTATTGCCATTGGGTGACACGTGGACGATTTCCACATATATATATTGACATTGATTACATAGTTGGATGATATCCACTTTTTCATAGACTTCATGATATAGTCGACATTGATCATACCTCATATTTATGATATGTTATTACCTGAGGCACTGGCACGAGCACTTGGCACTACATTCATGTATAGAGGTTACATTGCCACCTTATCATGCTTCAGACTTATTCATATTAAGGATATATTATTACTGATCGTATTGACCAAGGATTATGTCATGCATACGATTTCTACTCTGCCATGTTTTCTATTCATGAGTTGGAAACTCACCCCCGTTGTGCCACTGTTCTTGCAGGTTTTGCCGTACAGGTTCCATTGCGGCTTTTCTGGCATACTGCTTCCTTTCTGGGTGATTGCTTTGGTAGGTGGGTTCACTCGCATCGTGACCACCCTTGTATTTATTTTATTCAGTTGTATCTAGTAATTCCATCTACCAAACTTGTATATTGTTCAGACTTAGAAAACCAGTTGTGTATTATTTCGACCTTAGAGGAGCGCGTTGTAGTATTATGGTTTTCAAGCTGATTTGAGTTTTCCTTTGATGTTTTAATCCTTGCCCTTTGGCATTGTATATTATACTGCATGCGTGGTTGTGACCGTCGATTGACGAAGAGCTAGCTTCCGCTTGGGGATGCCTTTTATCATTGTGTATAAATTATTCTTGTTGTACCCCGTTCGGGGCCATTATTTACAAAGGAAACTTTGCCGAAATTTTCAGAAAATAATATAGATTTTAAAAATGCATATTCGGCTTACTTATTTAAAAACCTTGTTTTTAAAACATGTTTTCCTTACTTCTTAAAAACTAGTTTTCTTATTTACTCCTTAAAATGGCTTTAGATTTCTGAGCTTTTGGCTTACATGAATTTGATGGGGTCCTATAGGCTTCATATGATTCAAGTGCCAGTCACAGGCTATTTCAGGTCGTGACAAAGTTGTTATCAGAGCGCTAGGTTAACCTTGGTTCGAGTCTAAGTTTGACTATGTGGATCCTAGATCGTTTATATATATACGGAATTTAGGCTTGACCTAACGGAACTTAGACTTAGTCGAGGGGGTATTATACCCGAACTTTCGTCGCGTAGGATGACCCTTGGTTAATGGAGTAGGTGGTTTCAGTAGAGTGACGTACAGTGTGTATGTTCCGCGGCATACTTACGACACGCCACTCCGCTTAAGGAGCCTTAGGACGTACATTTCCTTGCACAGTATTATATTCATTCTTATGATCTATCCTCATCGATACTGGTTATGATTTTACTGCCACGATTACACGGGCAGAGAGAGTTACGGCTAGAGTTGTGTCAGCACGAGATCGTCACGGACGAGGACTGACCAGGGCGTGATTCCGGAGACGTACGATTGCATAGAGGCTTCATTTTATTGTGTTTTCGATCCATGAGCGTTTGACATATCGCTTTTAGGAGATTTCCCGGATTTGCTGATCGGCACCAGAGGATCAGGCTACTACTAGAGGCCAGCCAGGATGTGATGACCATTGATATATCGCTTATTCATGGTGATTGAGGCGTTGTTCAGCGTACAGCCGAATAAGCAAGTTGCTGCTACTAATGACGAGTTATCGCCTAGATATTGGAGCTACTGCAGCATGAGTATATACTTACAGATATGATGGAAGGTCGCTAGTCACCCGAGGATGAACGACTAGGACATGTGGTTCGTTCGTTTTCCCCGATGCGAGGTCATCAGATAGATTGATTCCAGCTGAGACGACTTCATACAGATTCGTTGAGAGTCGATAGAGACGATCGAATGCTAGGAACCCATTTCAAAGTTTAAAGTATTCGGAAAACAATGCAAGTAACGCTGCGGCCCCTCTAGAAGAATGAAACCCTAACTCGACGTAATGACAATGGAACGCCTTTGAACCTTAGAGTTTGTGGCATTTTAGCGCTGCCATTTGTGAGGCTTGGGTTTGCCCTTTTACGGTTGGTCCACAGGTGTTGTAGTATGTACTGGAATACTATTAAACTGTACTCAAGATGTTGATTTCTTGGGGGATTATGATGTTCTGACAAATCGATCGGATGGTTCGACATCATTCGGATATCATGTGATGGGACACATTGCTTGAGAGACTCCAGATCCGAGCATAGCCGTTGGAGCGCAGTCCATGCAGCCACGAGAAGATGAGTCCGAATCAGTCGATATTGGAATAGAGTGGAGTAAAGAGGTTGCACGAGAATTCGACGAGATGACGTTCCACTCCGCTGACATCAGATATGTGATACGCATGCAGAAGCGTTGTACATGGATATACGTTCCAGAAAGAGTCGCGATGAGCATACAGCCGTTCCGAAACAAGAAACATATATAGTGAAGGATGATAACTTCCGGCAATTCGGCAGAAATGAGATTTGAGAGAGACCTCGACAGGACCTTTCTGGAATACTACACGAGAAGACTTGGACCCAGGAGTGGTCATATTGCACACACCCAGCAGGCCAGAGTTCGGCATCGTCGACGAGATAGTTGACCAGGTTCGGATAGAGGACCTCACCCTGATGCGCTGTGAATTGATCAAGAACGGACGAGAATGGAGTATATCTCCGCAGGTTCCGACCAGTTTCTGAAAAAATGCTGTGATAAGGACGTAGATGTCCATCGAGCGAGAAGAGATTATGCAAGAGTACCAGCCTCCGTACAGTTTGTCATAGGCGAGATCGGAAGAGACCTTGAGCAGGATTCCTTCCATGACACTGCTGTGATAAGATTTGCACCAGGAGCAGGTGGGTAATGTGTAGTCAGAGGACCAGAGGACGGCGCTAGTGATGTGCTGCTTTACGAGTGGTCGTGAGGATTGACCGAGAAATGACCAGAGAAGTGCCAGAACGGAATCGTCCCCGTTAGCACACCTGACAGGGCCGATGAGCCGAAGGATTGCGAGATTGTTAATCTGCAGAGGAGATAAGGACCCAGAGACAGAGGACGCCAGACTGTGAGCAGGAGGCAAGTAGATATCTTGCTCTGCTAGCATTGGATGCACTGACACCTTCCCGACTTTGAAGGAGGATATATCGATGACGGTATTTATGATTTGTGATTCTGTGATTCGATTATCACGTATCCGTCACCTTGGATTTCGGTATTTTGGGCGATCTATTTGCCTGATTTGGTCCTGATGGCTGAGTTCTATGATTTCTGTTTTCGTGCACTATGGTTGCACCTACTGGGTATTTATATTTTGCGCATAGTTATTACGCTTGAGGTATTGATTGTAATTTCATGCCTATTTTATGCCGGTGATTTGATTTACGCTTCTAGCATAGTTTTCATGCACTTTTAGTGTTTTGATTTGATTTGTGCACGCTGATGCACATGGTTGTAAGCATATATACCGCGGTATACCTGATTTTGATTGAGCCGTATTGTATACCGCCAATTTTGATTCCGACATTGATGTCGATTTCTTGCACTCCGTGCATTTGATTTGGATTTTCGCGCATGTTTTGAGGTACGATTTTGGTGCACACCAGATGCACTAAATCGGGATTTTTCGTGCATGTCAGATATACCTGATTTTGCTGTCAGGCACACACGTTGCCTATGACAGATGTTTCGTGCACACCCATTGTACCTAGATGATGTTTCGGCACATATATGGATTTTGATTTCCGTGCGCACCAGACGCACAGGGAATTCTTATATACATTTTGGGATTTATTCCTTATGGATCAGTACATTTATATGATAAATGCTATTTGTTTTCGTACTTAGTAGGACTAGTCAGAGGACAGTACCTGGATATATTTTGCATGCATTGATAGTTATCGAAAGGATTTCCAAAAAAGGAGTTATAGTCACAGTATTTACCTACGTGTCCGATATGACACGAAACGTTTGAAACAAGGAAACCCTTCTAAATTGTTTTCGGTGGAACGTACATATTAAACAAAAGATATATACGTATATGGTTATTTTCTTATAATAGACGTCCATCACTGTGCAGTGCTACGCGCATAGCACAGCAACATGAAAAGGTTTAGTATGCATTTCCTTCAGAGATTTACATGTGTAGTTCTGATTTATATCATATTGGTTTCATTTCGAATTTGTAACGTTTTGAAAATAATTAAATGAATAAAATTGTTTAAGTGAATTTTATGAATTTCGGTAAAGTAAAATGTATTTTTCGTAAAATTAAACCGTGATTGTTTTTCATTATAATTTCTAAAATACCTATTTTAATTATGTAATTACTAGTAAATGGTGTTTATTTAGCCACTTATAAATTTTTAGTTTAATTAAATATTTTTCCTAAATTAATTATTTTAAATATTAACATAAGCTTTATTTTTATACTAAATTAGTGTAAATTACAAATTTGAATGATTTTAATTTGTAAAAATGAACCATGGCATATTAGAATTTAGTGTGTATCATGTAAAATTTATTTGCAAAATTTTTCCATTTTTCTAGAGCTTTCTTGAGTTGCTATAGTAAAGAAATAAAATAAAATAAAGAAATGCATGAAAAGACATAATGAAGTGATATTTTGGTGGAGACTTCTACACAACTTTTGTCACTCTCTTCCTTCTCTCCCTCACCTCCAAAAATGGACGGCCTCACCCCCCATGGTAGCCCCCATTTTCCTCATTTTATTTTGCTCCAAAATTCATCAAAAATCCTTTAAAAATTCAATTAAAAATCCACAAAATCCTATTTATTTCCTGCCCTTTATTCCTTGCTCATTTTTATATGGAATTTGGAGATGGGAAGCATGCATTTTGGAGGCTCATTTTCTTGTTTGGATTTCATATTTTGGAGGTATAATTTTCCTTCTTTTGTTTATTTGTTATTAGATGTTTCTTTTAAGCATGTTTAGATTTAATGAATTAATTCTATGTTCAATTTCTTAAATTCAAGTTAGGGTTTGTAAATTCAAGTTATGATTTTTATTAAATAATTATGGTTATAATAGTTAGTTTAACACTTTAAGAATTGGAAAATCTTGCATGGTTTTTGAATTGTAAATTTTTCATTTAAAATTGTTTAAATTAGGAATTTTGCTAACTAGGTTTCTATAAAACATAATTTTTGGTGAAATAAAATTTTAATTAATATTTGTAACACTAGATTGTGGTCTTAATAAGGGTATTAACTTGTTGGTGGAATGGAAACTTAAATTGATTGCTAGTTTCTATTGATAATTTATAAATTGTGATAAAAATTGCTATTTTATAAACTAGATTTTAGAAATTCCTCAATAAATGAGATTAAAAATATAACTTATGGTTTCATTAAATCATTATCATCATGAATTGTGGTTTAATACATTAATTCATGCAAAATCATGTTTTGTGGTGGAATTGTGGTATTTTGCTTCAAAAATGTTGAAGATTGTTAAAGGTTGCAAACTAGAAATTTCAAATTAATACAAATTTGTGTAATAAAAATATAGTAATGGTTTGTATAGTCTAGTTATGCTATTTAATGAGTTTTATAACCATTGGTTTCATTTAAATGTCAAGTTTTGATGAAAAATGGTAAATTGGCATTTTCGGGTTTTACGAAATCGGACGGTTTGATGGATTTTAGGGTTTCGATGGATTTAATCATGTTTTATAATATAAGTAATGTGTTTTAAAACTACGAGTTATTTGTTGATGTTTATCTCGATCCATCGGAGTTTGTACGCCGATATCGAGCGATATTTGGTTCTTTTGCGTGGACGGGACATAGGTTTTAACCTATGCCGGTTCATTGCGTCGTTTTGACTTTTGTATGTGATTCAGTTTATGATGCTATTTATATGTTTGCGTTAAGGTACCCCTCATGTGGACTGCGGGCGATGAAGAGGAGGATGGCGACACCGTCTTCGGCAGACATGGACCAGGTGAGTAGATGCATATCTACGGGGGGAAGTCGGGTGGATGGCGTTTAGCACCCCCGCAACGTAGAATAGGAATAGTACTTTTGACATTAGGAAACCAGATGTGACCCTAGATTCTTAATGAGTAGGGCCCTAGTAATGACCCTAGGCTGGCTAGACTGATTTAGGAAGACATATCAGAAGATGAATACCTTTGAAGAGGCTCGTAGGTTTCAGGTAGAAACACACACACGCAAACACTGAAAAACGACATGGTGTATACGTGCATGTGTATATATATATATAGGACGAGGTATAGGTATATATATATATACAACACGTATATGGGATACATTGATGTGATATGATATCCGAGGTATGATGAAACAGTGTAACTGGGCTTGATGCCGTGATTCTTGGCTATACAGTCGTATTAAGTGTTAGCGAATCATTACAGAATGAGATAATGAATATGTATACTTAAATTATAATGGGTGGTGATGATATTGAGGTACATGGGACTCTAAAATAGTACCCGGACTGTAACTTGTGATTGATCACGATATGAGATACGTATGACTTGATTACGACATCATATAGGTGTGACCTGATGTCGATATCATAGAGGTGTGACTTGAAGACGATATGATACATATGACATGATATTTCTGAGGATAAACTAATGATGCTTATTATGATGGCAATAATATATTATTGATGTATGCGATCACAGTTTAGCACCTTGATCATGAGAGGTGTTGATGATGACATTATACTAATGATGAGACACCTAGGAGATACTTGACCCGTACCCTGATATTGGGACACCGTACGATGGATTTTACCGTATGAGGCATAAATATGATGATTGATCCGCACTCTTGATTCGAGGAAACCGTACTACGTACGTGACGCTATTGAGGCCGGATCGCCGACTATTAGAGATATTGATTCAGACCTTAGGTAGACTCTTGTTTCTTATTGACTAGTTTCTTAGGTTTTGTTCCTTAGGAGGTTAGATGGACACTAGATTAGGTTCGAGTCATATAGTGGTAGTGGTAATGGTATATCAAATGAGTGGATAACATACATCCGTCTTACGTTCACACTGGAATCATAATGATGCATGTTCTTACATATGCTGCTATAATCAATATAAACCTTACCTGTTAGGACACCAGCACCATTACCGATGATGCGCATATTCCACGCACACTCATTTGCCGGCTCACACACATCATCATCGGTAATTGCTATGTCACGTACACTTTAGATCATATTATCTTTAATTGATAGAATCAGTTAACATCTAGACCGATATAATATTGTGATTACTTTCTGATGTTAATTTAGACATGATATTTATCACTTAGACATTCATGAATTCATATTTTCATGTTATCATGCAGTATCATGGGCATATGCTGACACTTATCATATACTTACTCATGATTTTAAGATTTGGATTTCTATGAGATTTCTGGATTTTTAGGGAAAACCGCAAGAATATATGAAACTTCTCTCTCTCTCCTCTTCTCTTTTTAAAATAAGATGCGGTTTTCTCGTGATGTATGTGTCATCCACCATGACATTTCATGTTTTCTGTTGGATTTCGAGACCCGATTCGAGGAGTGGATGAACCGTCTCGGGTACATGGTGGGCCCGGTATGGTACCCCGGGGCAAGAAGATCGAGTTGTAGATGATGAGCCTGGCAGGGGAAGGCTACCTACCGGTGATGTCTGGCGCGGCGGATATCCGGAGGATACCGACCGTTCTCGTGAGATTTGATGCTATGGGCCGATCCGGACTGACGGAGCCCAACGTATTGAGACTATGAGACTTGAGATTTACATGTTTGTGTCGATGCTTGACACGGATTTCCATGGATTTCATTGTTGATATTTCAGATTTCTATACACGTTTTACTATGATAACAGCTAAAGATTTCTTATACAGATATATCTGGATTTCAGGATTGATTATTTTATATTCATGGTGCATGCATATCCATTCATATGACATAGTACTATATGAGGCACTGACACGAGCACGGAGTATCTGCATTTACACGTAGTTTTACCCTGCTATTACTAGATGATTTGGATACAATAGTGTATTATTATTACCTAGGATAGCGTCGTGTATTCGATATCTTTTCGTAGATGTCTTCTACTCACGAGTTGGCAACTCACCCCCGTTGTGCCAAATTTTATTACAGGTTCGATGTACAGGTTTCCCTGGCAGCTTGCTGGCACATCATTTCATTCAGGGTGACTTGCATGGTAGGTTGGTTCTCTTGTATCTGAACCACCATTGTACTTTTATTCTTTCATTTGTATCTAGTAAGCTCCATCAACCATACTTGTATTACTTGATAAGTTTATTGGACCAGTTATTTATTTCGACCTTAGAGTCGCGCATGTATTATTCTGATCTGGTGGTTTTGTTTTCTTTTGAGTTTTGAGCCTCGCCTTTTGGCATTGTATACTATTGTGTATTGTTGTGGTTGTTTCCGCCTGTTGGCGTTGAGCTAGCTCCCGTTTGGGGATGCTTTTTATTGTTTATGTATATTATACTTGTTGTACCCGTTTGGGGGCCAGTTTTTACAGAGGAGACTCTGCCGAAATTTTTGGGAAATTTGCTGATACTTTTAAACTTGTTTTTCTTCATGTTTTCTTTTCTTCTTCTTCTTTTTTAATGGTTTAGATTTCTGGGCTTCGGCTTACTTAGGTTATGTTGCGCCTCTAGACGTTTCGTAATCTAAGTGCCGGTCACGTTCCGTACTTTCGGGTCGTGACAGAATTGGACATTTGTGTCTTTACCATAACTCCGATGATTGCGGGATGCTTGACAGAGATTTGATTTTGAATTATCTGCTCATTGTTCATGCGCATGCATTGCGCTATGATGCGTCTTATGTATCGATGATTTCGGAGCCCCGACGACTTGGACTTTTACTGAAATGTTTTAGTATTTGAGGGGTTTTAAATAAAATTCGGGGACCGAATTTATTTAAGGGGGGAAGATTGTAACATTTCAAAAAAAATAAAATATTATTTTTGGAAATTTTATAATTTAATAATAAAATATTGAATATTTTAATAAGGAGGTATAACTAAATACCGATAAATTTGTGAAAAAATTTGGAAAATTATAGAAATTATTTAAAAGAGGGTGTTTTATGTAAATTATGTAAATTTTAAGTTTTTATGATTAATTATATACTAATTTAGTGCTAATCGCGATTAAAAATCGCTGATCGCGCTTTAAGCGTATTTTGTGCAAACATGCACCATATCTTTTCTTTAACACTTGTACATTTTCTACCATGGGTTGTTTTGGGTTTATTATTGAGGAGAAAAGGAATTAGAAAAGAAAAGAAAAGAAAAGAAAAAGAGTATTATATATTAGGTATGGTGAAGAGAGAGAAAGAGTGGGGAAGGGGTCAACCCTTGTCTTGAGCCATCCCTCATCATTCCTTACACTCATTTCCTCTCCCTCTCTTTCCTTTGTTGCTGCTGCTGCCGCCTTCCCTCCTCCTCCTCCATCTTCAATTTCCCAAAACCCCATGAAAATCATCTCAAAACCCAAATCCCAATTCACAATATGGATGCACAAGCTCACTAGCTACCCCATGGACCAAGAAAGTGAAGATTTTGAGGATTTTGAGCAACTCAAGAAAATTCTTGAGTTGCCAAAGGAGCTAATTTCTGCACCAATAGTGTAGTGTTTCAAATCCTATGCATCCATACATGTTTCATGTCGATATTATGTTATTTGGGTTAACTTTGTAAATTCTAGTTAGGGTTTATGGAAATTCATGGTGGTGATAGGTAATTGAGCTCAGTAGAAGCTACACAAACCCCCTAGTGCTAGATCCCAGGCCTAAAACCAGAGACTTGAAACCCGGAATACGGATTTAGAAAGCCGATATCGGAAAAACTGTGATTCTGTGAAGGTTAATTGGAATCTGCTATCACTAAAAGACTCTGAAATTCATTTTGTGAACACAGAGAGATGTGCAGGCACCCAGGAAGCTAACACCAAAACCCCAGACCCTATCTCCCATTGCAGGCCACCAATTAATTCCTTCTAGCCACAATTTGAGGCCAGAGCAGGTTAGAAACGGTTCGTTTTTGTTCTAGGGCCTTATCTCCAGTAAATTAGAGCCCTGACATATGCAAAATTGTCCAATTTGACCTAGGGTAGAATCTGGAGCATTTTTCCTGAGTTGTTATTTTAATTCGTGTTTTCGTTTTGCGTATTTTAACTTCTGGATTTGTATAATTGCGTTTTACCTAGATTACTTGGCGTTTATACGACGATATAGGATTGTTGATGGTTTTGAAAGCGTAGTCCATAGGTTCTGACCTATAGGCCTTAGCGCGTCGTTTGGTTTTCTCAATGTGATTTTAAGGTTATTTGCGATTGTGTTATCTTGTAGATACCATCTCGAGGGCTTCATATGATGAAGAAGATGAAGGCGACATTGACACCGACACGCAGCATACAAGGTGAGTAGATTATATATACGGGAGAAGTCGGGTGGATGGCGTATAGCACCCCCGCAGTTCGATATTTAGTATACTAGATATATACTATATTTATATATATGATAGCATTTTGTGTGATATGGATATTTGTTAGTAGATTAGGTGTACTATGGGTAGAATAGGGTTTAGATGCAAACTAGTATAGTTTCCTAGATGCGAACTCTAGAATAGGTTTACACCCACACGCACACACATGCTTATTTGTTATAGTTATACCTAGATGATGAGGATTGTGGATGATATTTGGAGATGAGTCGATGAGATTGGGTATAGTGCCATGAGATCGGTGATATATTGTGATTCATATTTGGTATACGGCATGTGATTTTAGCGGGCCTTTGGACGTGTGTTCCACACACGTATTTATAGTTATATAGATGGTATCGATTTGTACTAGACTTAGATCAGTACCCCAGATCATGAGATATGATGATAAAGATACCAGACAATTGATGAGATGTATGTGATATTGACCCGTACGCAGCTTTTGGGATGCCGTACGATGATTTACCGTACGAGCTTATTATTGATGATAGATCTGCACTCATGACTCGAGGATGTCATATGATATTGTATCATACACAATACCTTTGAGTCGGGATCACCGACTATTATATGTACATATATATGATATCGACTCAGATTTAGGTGGTTTCGATACCCCTCCCGATTGACTTGTTAGTTAGAGCTGTAGTTTTGCTAGTAGATGTTAGGCTAGGCCGATATCATACCTATTTCAAAACTAACGAATCGGGAGTATTTTAAAGACAGGCAAATGGATTCTATGGATATTTTCAAACGACGCATCTTTTCTTAAAACACCGTAGCCCATATTTCACTAAAAACCCCGATTCGTCTTATTTCAAAAGGCAAACTGTATGACTTTTTATATTGATGCAGATACGTCACTGTTGCATTATTTTATTCGATTTCTGCATACTCTTGTTATTCGCATTGCATTGCATGTGCAAGTGGTTATTGTTATATAAAAATCATGATGTTAGGACACTAGCACCATTATCGATGATGCATATGTTCCACGTACACCTGCTTGCCGGATCACAAACTTCATCATCGATAATTGCCATATCACTACACTGTAGTACTGTTCCATTCAGGATATGATCCCTTGCATGGCATACTTGTGTACATACCTATTGTACACCCATACGTGCATACATACATATTCGCACATACATAGATGATTCTCGATGGATTTGGAGATCTGGGAACTGCAAGATACTCTTTAAAACTGATTCATTTTAAAAGAGCGGCATCCCTCAATATGTGCATATTACTATTCCATATTGCTTGATATACTGATATGCTTACATTTCTTTTACATGTCGCATACATCATGCTTTTGATTATACGCATTGAGATATGTTGTTTCCATGATATTTCTGGATTTGGGAACCGTGGATATTTCAAAGGAGAGTATGTAATTGTTTTAAAAATCCGGTTACCCTTGATATGATATTTCAGTGCGTCCACCATGTGTTTTCTCGGTGCTGAGAACGACATGTGAAACCCGATTCGAGGAGGCAGATGAGGCCGATTGCGGGTACTTGGTGGACCCGGTATGGTACCCCGGGGCGAGAACGGATCGCTGTGTAGTAGACGGTGAGCTTGGAAGAGGGACTAATACCTACCGGTGATATTATTTGGCCTCGGCGGATATCCGTATGATACCGACCGGAGTCGAGAGATAATATGGGCCGATCCAGACTGACAGAGCCCGATATATAAGGATTTACGTGCCGATGATAGGCACATGTTTCATGATGTTTTCGAGTGTCGATGCTTGACACTTAGGTTCCATGATTTTGATATGTCGCAAGTGACACCTGTCGATTTACATCCTCATACTTCCATGTCTATGCTTATGATTTTTACATGCATGATGCTTATTGTCATTGGGTGACACGTGGACGATTTCCACATACATATATTGACATTGATGACATTGATGACATAGTTGGATGATATCCACTTTTTCATACACTTCATGATATAGTTGTTAGTTATATGTATGCCCTAGAGGCCATTACTGTACATACGATGTATATTGTAATTGATGCTTGGATATATATAGGGAGGACTTTCTTGCCCGACGTGATAGTATGCTATCTGGTTGTACTTTATCTTGACATATACTTTGATTGTCTCTTTGTTACATGTTGATAAAGCCCTTAGGATATGTACTCCACTACTGCGACTATGATGAAATCATACTAGTGGGGCCACGTTAGTCGACGAGTACATCCTATAACTGTTCCAAGTCGAGGGTGTATCGAGACAGGGCATTGATACACTAGAGTAGACTAGCGTATACACATCTTGACCCATATGATGGGCGATGGATGATCCCATATCCATCGGTGTTTGACATCAAGGATGGTGTACGGGTCCTCAGTGGAGACTGGGTATACTGGACGCACTCGCCGAGAACACCCAGAAGGTATTATACCTCACGTCAGATGGCTGTTTTCCGGTGACACTGGTACAGAGTAGTCTGTTGACCCGAGATCGTCATAGAGTCTTGTGTGATTCCAACTGTGCTTTGATTTCCATCATACTACGTCCAAGAGGGCGTGCAAAAAGGTGGCTTTTAGGTACAGTCCCGAATCACATGGAGGCAATGAGCGATAGGAGGGGATTCGTCTCTCCCGGTATAGGGAGTTGATGTTGCGCTATGTTCGATTGGCTATAACTGGAAATCCCTGGCCAGTGTTGCTGAGATTTACTAGTAAGTGTTATCAGTAGTTTCTCGAACTGTTATAGACCTTATATTGACACGACTTATCAAGCTACTGGGGTCTGACGTTTACCACCCCTAAGCGAGATATGCGACATATCAGACGACGAGACCGGACTGTACGGGAGTGTTACTGATTGCATTCACAGGAGAATGTACAGGCTTGCTTGTTGATCTTCTGAGCGCTCAATACCTGGGTGGCTGTTACGTTTAGCTAACCGCTTGCAGCTTGTGGGTGTTTGATATGATCATCACCTACTGCTGGCGTATTGACGATTCTTTAGAGTCCTACACAGAGGTTTCTTGGCTCAGGAAAAATGGAGTAGGGGCACATATGTGATATGTGCAGGACCGAGGATAATGCGATATGAGATACCGTATTCTATTCTCGCGATATTTGATATCTGCCGGGTCATCGGATCAAATGTTGATTCGATGAATCGCTAAATGATATATTAGTAGGTTATATGCGATATAGAAGGATTGTCGGATCAAGTGTTTATTCGATAATTTAATGTATAATAATATATATGATATATTAAATTACATTAACTAATATTAGCTCACAAAAAGATTCTTTTTCTCACTCGGGTAATACATTGATATATATGCGATATATGTTAATTGTATTATGTTATTTTATTACAATAAATATTATATATGTGATATACATTACTGTAACATCATATGGTTATTAATGCAACATGTTTAGTGGAGATTAAACATGGTTAGGGTTTGATTTGGGTTAATCATTTCTAGAAGTTTCTAGAAGGTTTTCATTTTCGTTTTGGAAAAGATATTTTGCAAGATATTTCTTTAACTAAACCCAAATCCTTAACCCTAGTAAAATCACTACAATGGTTACTGGAACCATGGTTGCATTTCTAACCTTATCAAGACTTTCATTATTCATCACAAAAGGATTAATCAATTCATTCATCTTCTTCTTCCTTCTTCTTTCTTTCATGGAAATAGCTTTCTAGCTTTTTTCAAGTGATGATTATGTTTGAGAAAAAGATTATAAATGAGAGCAAAAATCCTATTTCATCATCCTCATCTATCCTTGCCCTTTAGATGAGAGTGTTCACTTCATTTAGTGAGTGTTTGCTTGTGTTAATGAAACTTCAAGGTAGATCATCTTTGTTATCGATGATCGGAAGCAAGACTGCATCTTTCTCTTCGTGAAGCCTCTCGAGAGTCCGGAACACGATGATCACAGTGAAGGGACCTCAACACGGAGCTTTAGAAGTGAAGGACCGGATCTACAAAGGTTGTAATCCCTCTCACTTAGTGTTAAAGTGTTTAACATGCTTGTTTTCACCTAATCTCTAGTTTAAAGATCCGGCTTTGGGTTGTTCGGCACGGCTAAAATTTTAATCGGGTATGGTTGATACCTCGTAGACCCTTGTGCGCGTGCCTAGCAACCCTACAGTGTTATCAGAGACAAACAAGAGCTTTAGGCGAAGTCTAGACGAATTTTAAAGTCCGATCGAACTCCGCATACCCGATATACCCAAGTTTCTGGAAATTTTTCAAAACTTTTGATTTTTTCATATTAAAAATACTAAAAAAAATCAGCACGGTATTTTAGGAATTACTGTGAAACCCGACCCCCTAAATCACCCAAAGCGCCGCGGAACCGCGGCCAATCGAGGGTAGTGGCGGCGGTTCCGCGGCAAGAAATGAGGATTGATGGATAGGGTTTGCACAGTAATAACCGTTGGTACTTCCTGATTCTTCTGGGAATTTTTAATTCTACTCAAGTGTTGAGTTTTCTGGGTTCTATAGGGGACTCGTTGATTCGATTGGATAATTAAACTTTGTTTAAATTTTTTCCGGATAATTTTAGAAACTGTTAAAAAGTTCGAACGGATATCAATAACTCACTTTTTCCCCTGTCGGAAAATTTTTCAAAAGATGGATTTTTTCTTGAGTTTAAGAACGTTCTAAGTCGTGCAAGTAACGTGGTGGACCCTCTAGAAGACAACAAAACTTAACTCGATTATGTGACCGTCTTGAACTGCCTCTAAACCTTAGGGTTTGGGGCAGTATGGCGTGCCACATATGAGGCGTTGGCTTGACCCTTCTACGGCTAGACCATTGGTACTGTGGCATGTGATGGATGTTTTTAAACTGATTTAAAGTGTTGAGATATACTGAGGAAATCTTGGGTGTTTGATTATTCGATCGGAAAGTTTAACATTGTCTATTTATCTGTATTGTGATACAATATTTGGAATCCACAAGTAGTTATGAGATAACTAAATTGAATGTTATAAATCCAGCAGTTCAGTCTCAATTGATCGGTTGCCACGGAATTTTGATGTGATCAAAAGTCCGTCGCAATCATGTAGCGTACGCGGATAATCGCCGGGTAAACTTAATGGACAGCCACGCCCCATAGCCCCGACCAAGTGACTGTAGGAGAACCCCTTCGCCAAAAGCATCTGTTCGGGTGCTCGCGGCAGCGGTGTTCCGCCTTTGTGCACTTCGTCGACGGTATTCGGGGGTGCTGCCGTCTACTAAAGTTTATGACGAGCATTCGATTAGGATGTCGGGAATATTATTGAATTGCCCGACTTGATATTGAAAAGAATTCTCAATAATGATACTAAAATGCGTGGTTTATAATTGTTAGGCATGAGATGTCTAAGGAATTCATTTGGTTAGACATGCGATGTCTAAGGAGGTTGCGGATTCCAACTGTTGTAGTTTTATACTTTTTTTTCTGTGACCGTAAGCGTAGTATGTAGTGTATCGCCGGTTTCGTTGATATACATCAACGATAATCGGGATACGCATACTTGCTTATGTTGATGATATGAGATATTATGTGTTGCTGTGATATATTATATTGGATCGTCGTGTTCTGAATAGCCGGGGGTTTTATGTGAGATGAGAGTTTTTTCTTTTTCATTCAAGTAAAATTCATTTGTATGTAATATTCTTTTATTGGGGCACTTCCGGGCTGAGGATGATGTCACCATTATATATTATTTACTTTTCCGCATTAGGTAGACCTAAGGCGGGGAGCACAAGTAACCGGGTTCTAGGGTCCAGTGGGAGACCATCTTGAGGAGTCGAGACCGGGTCTCCTAAACCTAGAATTGGCAGTGTTGCATGCCGCTCTTGTAGGGGTCTAGGGATGTGGGTTTGGCTATTCATCGCGACCGTGGAATCCGTGTTTTATACAGGCTCGTATTGAAAACACGGACATCCTAGTATATCCAATATTTCATATATGTTCTTCTACTGCAATGTTCTATGATAAGATCATATTACTTCCTGAGATGAATGTTTATATTATATATGAGATATATGTTATATTGCAGATTTCGTTTCAAAAGTGATGCTTGTGAAGCATTATAAAATGGCACTTCATTAATGAGATTAATAAAATAAAAGAAACCTAAGATGTTGTAGAAACTTGTTTAAAAACTGTTAGCTCTAGTTCTTTCTTTGCATAGCGGTGTTTCTTGTAGAACATCCAGCACCTTATTCGATAAGGAAAGAGCCGAGATCCCTTCACCGGGAGTGACCTCTTTAGTGAAACTAGCAGATGCTACAAACTCGGTTTGTTTTTTGATTGTTTCTATAGTTCTTGCTTTGCATAGCGATATTTGTGAAATATCCTGCACCTTATTCGATGAGGAAAGAACCGACGATCCCTTCACCGAGAGTGACCTCTTTAGCGAAACTAGAAAAGCCTCAAAAACATTCCTTTTAAAAATCGCTCGATTCTACGATGATATCAAGTTCATTACGCAAAAAGTTTTCTTAAAAACCTGTCGTAGCCCTCCGTCATTTCAGATAAGTACTAGTTAGTATTCATGCCACGTTTGTTGACTATGTTAAGGCGTAGTGTGCGGTAGCTGATTAGTGCTTATCTGTATAAGCATATGATGCGATTGGATTAGGGTAGTCGTGCGACTTTGTTGACTATGTTAAGGGTCGTGCGGGTGGGTTTAATTCAATCGGAAAATGACGGGTTGAACTTGACTAGCACTTATGATTTGTTTACTATGTTAAGGTCATATAGCTGCTAGGGGTAAAATATTATTGGGATTTCAAGTGTTGAAATTTGCAATGAGATTGCATACCTTCTATGAGATAGTTGGATCCCGATACCCGCTGCGAGTAAGAGTTACTCCTGGGAGAGTTTTACACATTACAATTAGCCGATAAAGTAGGTGTCTAGAAAGGTGTTAACGGGGTTACGCCCCTGGGAAAAAACGAAGTTTACTTTAATTAGGTCCGTGCAAAAGCGTGGGGAACCTCCCTCAAAGTACCGACACTGGCCTGGCCGAAAGATTAGCGAACTTGTAGCATATAATTAATCCCGGCTAGTCTTTCCTTTTAGGGTTTGAAGGAAGATTTGAATAAAACAGTGGGAGACATCTTGATTAGATAAATTGATAACCAATCTAATCTTGTAAAAGCGCACGCCGAGTGTTTTCTTCTCTCTCTCTCTCCTGGTTATGACTATGTCACGTCTTAATCAAGATAATAATACGGATATATTGACCGAACCCGCTTATTATACTGAGTTGGGGAACGTTGGTCCCGCTCCAACTTATAATTGTTATAAGACAGAGCAGGAAATTGGGGATTACCAGAATTCCCGTGCTGCCCAAACGAAGAAAGTACATGCCGATGCATCTTCTTCGGGTGTGTTCATTACACAGAACTGTTTCTCAATGTCCTTTACGTCTTGGGTATTTGATACCGGATCAGGATCCCACATATGTAATTTGTTACATGGGATACAGATAGGTAGAGAACTGAGAACGGGTGATAAGTTTCATGAGATAGAAACGGTGCAAGTGTTGCAGCCAAATCTGTTGGTCACTGTCACTTTGTATTACCAGAATACATTGATTCTGAACGAATGTTATTAGATACCGAACCTGATATACAACATCATATCAATCTCTTTATTAGTAAAGAAAGGATATAATTTTGTATTGTTGGATAATGTTTTGACCATTTCCTATATCAAGAGTTGATCGGTTCAGGCACGTTATCTAAAAGCGTAGACGTTCTAAATCAAACCACAGTTCTTAACGTACATAACACATACAAGAGGAAGAGTTCAGAAATGAACGGATCCTTCTTGAGACATTGTAGACTAGGTCATATCAATGCGACCCGACTAGCTAAGTTACATTTAGATGCATATTTAAATTTGTTTGAATTTACATCTTGTGAAACTTGCCGGTCATGTCACAAAGATAAGATGACCATAGCTCTGTTTATTGGAAATAGAGAAAGAGTTAGTGAACTTTTAGGATTGATATATGCTGATGTATGAAGGTCCCCTGTCTACACATGCCAAGACCGGTTCTTTGTACTTCATTATATTCACTGATGATCTCTCAAGATTGAGACATGTGTTCCTGTTGAAACACAAGCCCGAACCTTTTGAGATATTCACAGAATATAAGTGAGAAGTAGAGAACAAAAAATGGGTATAAGTATTATGTCCTTTGATGAGATCAAGGAGGAGAATACTTGAGCACTGAAATCCTGGACTATTATAAAGGAGAATGAGATTCTCTCTCAGCATTACTCCTCCGCATACACCACAGCACATAGGTGTATCAGGGCGGAGCAATCACACCCTGTTAGATATGGTGAGCTCTATTATGAGTACTACTGAGTTTCCTATTTCCTTTTTGGGAGTTATGCACTTGAGAAACTTCATACCTATTAAATAGGGTTCCAATCAAATCAATTGCCTACCACTTCGTATGTGATATGGAATGGGAAGAGCCCATATCTTAAGTTTGTTAAGATTTGGGGTTGTCCTGCCTATGTCTAAAAGCATAATCCGGACAAGCTCTAGGCAAAGTCAGTTCTGTGGAAGTTTGTTGGATATCCTAAGCATTCGCAAGGGAATATCTTCTACCTAACAGAGGAACAAAATATGTTTTGTTTCTTAACATGCCACCTTTGTGAAAGGGAATTTCTTGTGAAGAAATTAGTGGTCATGAGGTAGAACTGAAAGGAGTTCTAGCTATACAAACTACAGCAGATGATTTGGTAGAACTAAACGATTTAATAGTTTCCAACGAACCTCAGCCTCTCCGCCGATCTAGTAGGGTTCCTCACCCACCTGAGAGATACTTTGGTTTCTCTATGACAGTGGGAGCAAGGATTGCATCATGAGATGATGGCCCAACTATTTTCGAGCTGTCCATCAGGAGTGGGACTCTTTAAGAATGGCTGGATGCTTAGTGATCTGAGATGGAATCCTTATACACCAACAAAGTATGGACTTTGGTATCTTTATCTGAAGGGTCAAATCCCCATCAGGAGCAAGTATATCTTGAGAAGATTACTTGGTGTACATAGAAAAGTTGAGACTTTCAAAGCTATGCTTAAGTCCATCCAGATCCTACTTGCCACGGCTACATACCATGACTACGATATCTGGTGGTTGGGTGCCATGACTGCTTTTCTAAATGTTGCTTTAGAAGAGAGCGTCTATAAATACACAGCCAGAGGGCTTCGTAGACAGTGGGAGCAGCGGAAATGTGTGCAAGATGTTTTATGTGACAAAGCAGGCATCGCGGAGTTGGAACATCTATTTTGATGTGGTAGTCGAAGAGTTTGACTTCATCAAAATTGTAGATGAACCTTGTATATACAAAAAGGTAGTAGGGAGTATGGTGGTGATCCTCGTAGTGTACGTGGATGACATACTCTTGATAGGGAAGGAGTTTCCTATGCTACGCTCGGTCAATCCCCGCTTATCATAAGGATACTACATATAGGATCAAGGTGATACCTACTAAATCCTGGGTTTTGGATCTATTAGATAGATCTAATTGGATGTTAGGAAACTCACTAGTTGTAGTGAGATGGTATCAATAGATCCTGGAGAGAATCACTGGAATGGTTCCAGTGTGATAAGGACGACTGAATGTCAGTCGCAGGCATTATCTTTACCCTCAATGGAGGGACGGTATGTTAGAAGAGTTCCAAGCTTGATACCGTGACTTACTAAACGATTAAAGGCAAGATACATCGTTACCAACGATGCTACCAAAGAGTTAGTATGGATAGATATAAGTTCATGAGATGAACTTCGTTCCTACCATCGTGTGACAATGGAGTTGTGGCTTTCGCCAAGGAACCCCCGTCCCAGCAGAAATCCAGATATAATTCTTAGGCGGTATCACCTGATCATGGAGATGGTTGATCTACAGGGAGATCGAGGTTAGGAGAGTAGACACAGAGGACAACAGCACGGATCCACTCACAAAGGCCTTTTTCCCTGTAGAGACTTTTATGGGATGGTTGAGTATGAGATACTTCAACCACAGCTAATTGTTGGGTATGCGATACCACAACAGATGGCCCTAGTGAAAGTGGGAGATTGTTAGTTATATGTATGCCCTAGAGGCCATTACTGTACATACGATGTATATTGTAATTGATGCTTGGATATATATAGGGAGGACTTTCTTGCCCGACATGATAGTATGCTATCTGGTTGTACTTTATCTTAACATATATTCTGATTGTCTCTTTGTTATATGTTGATAAAGCCCTTAGGATATGTACTCGACTACTGGGACTATGAAGAGATCATACGAGTGGGGCCACGGTAGTCGACGAGTACATCCTATAACTGTTCCTAGTCGAGGGTGTATCGAGACAGGGCATTGATACACCAGAGTAGACTAGCGTATACGCATCTTGACCCATATGATGGGTGATGGATGATCCCATATCCATCGGTGTTTGACATCAAGGATGGTGTACGGGTGCTCAGTGGAGACTGAGTACACTGGACGGGCTCGCCGAGAACTCCCAGATGGTATTATACCTCACGTCAGATGGCAGTTCTCTGGTGACGCTGGTACAGAGTAATCTGTTCACCCGAGATCGTCATAGAGTCTTGTGTAATTCCCACTGTGCTTTGATTTCCATCATACCATGTCTAAGAGGGCGTGCAAAAAGGTGGCTTTTGGGTACAGTCCCGAATCACATGGAGGCAATGAGTGATAGGAGGGGATTCGTCTCTCCCGATATAGGGAGTTGATGTTGCGCTGTGTTCGATTGGATATAACTGGAAATCCCTGGCCAGGGTTGCTGAGATTTACTGGTAAGTGTTATCAGTACTTTCTCGAACTGTTATAGACCTCATATCGACACACTTATCAAGCTACTGGGGTCTGACGTTTACCACCCCTAGGCGAGTTATGCGACATATCAGACGACGAGACCGGACTGTACAGGAGTGTTACTGATTGGATTCACAGGAGAATGTACAGGCTTGCTTGTTGATCTTCTGAGCACTAAATACCTGGGTGGCTGTTACGTTTAGCTGACCGCTTGCAGTTTGTGAGTGTTTGATATGATCATCATCTACTGCCGGCGTATTGACGATTCTTTAGAGTCCTACACATAGGTTTCTTGGCTCAGGCAAAACGGAGTAGGGGCACATATGTGATATGTACGAGATCGAGGATAATGCGATATGAGATACCGTATTCTATTCTCACGATATTTGATATCAGCCGGGTCATCGGATCAAGTGTTGATTCGATGAATCGGTAAATGATATATTAGTCGGTTATATGCGATATAGCCGGATTGTCGGAACAAGTGTGGATTCGATAATTTAATGTATTATAATATATATGATATATTAAATTACATTAACTAATATTAGCTCACTAAAAGATTCTTTTTCTCACTCGGGTAATACATTGATATATATGCGATATATTTTAATTGTATTATTTTATTTTGTTACAATAAATATTATATATGTGATATATAATATTGTAACATGATATGGTTATTAATGCAAAATGTTTAGTGGAGATTAAACATGGTTAGGGTTTGATTTGGGTTAATCATTTCTAGAAGTTTCTAGAAGGTTTTCATTTTTGTTCTGGAAAAGATATTTTGCAAGATATTTCTTTAAATAAACCCAAACACTTAACCCTAGTAAAATCTTTACAATGTTTACTTGAACCATGGTTGCATTTCTAACCTTATCAAGACTTTCATTATTCATCACAAAACGGTTAATCAATTCATTCATCTTCTTCTTCCTTCTTCTTTCTTCCATGGAAAAAGCCTTCTAGCTTTTTTCAAGTGATGATTATGTGTGAGAAAAAGATTATAAATGAGACCAAAAATCCTACTTCATCATCCACATCTATCCTTTCCCTTTAGATGAGAGTGTTCACTTCATTTAGTGAGTGTTAGCTTGTGTTAATGAAACTTCAAAGTAGATCATCTTTGTTATCGAAGATCGGAAGAAAGACTGCATCTTTCTCTTCGTGAAGCGTCTCGAGAGTCCGGAACACGATGATCGCAGCGAAGGGACCTCAACACGGAGCTTTAGAAGTGAAGGGCCGGATCTACAAAGGTTGTAATCCTTCTCACTTAGTGTTAAAGTGTTTAACATGCTTGTTTTCGCCAAATCTCTAGTTTAAAGATCCGGCTTTAGGTTATTCGGCACGGCTAAAATTTTAATCGGGCATGGTTGATGCTTCGTAGACCCTTGTGCGCGTGCCTAGCAACCCTACAATAGTCGACATTGATCATACCTCATATTTATGATATGTTATTACCTGAGGCACTGGCACGAGCACTTGGCACTACATTCATGTATAGAGCTTACATTGCCACCTTATCATGCTTCAAACTTATTCATATTTTGGATATATTATTACTGATCGTATTGACCTAGGATTATATCATGCTTACGATTTCTACTCTGCGATGTTTTCTATTCACGAGTTGGCAACTCACCCCCGTTGTGCCACAGTTCTTGCAGGTTTTGCCGTACAGGTTCCATTGCGGCTTTTCTAGCACACTGCTTCCTTTCTGGGTGATTGCTTTGGTAGGTGGGTTCACTCGCATCGTGACCACCCTTGAATTTATTTTATTCAGTTGTATCTAGTAATTCCATCAAACAAACTTGTATATTGTTCAGACATAGAATACCAGTTGTGTATTATTTCGACCTTAGAGTCGCGCGTTGTAGTATTATGGTTTTCAAGCCGATTTGAGTTTTCCTTTGATGTTTTGATCCTCGCCCTTTGGCGTTGTATATTATACAGCTTGCGTGGTTGTGACCGTCGATTGACGAAGAGCTAGCTTCCGCTTGGGGATGCCTTTTATCATTGTGTATATATTATTCTTGTTGTATCCCGTTCAGGGCTATTATTTATAAAGGAAACTCTGCCGAAATTTTCAGAAAAGAATATAGATTTTAAAAATGCATATTCGGCTTACTTATTTAAAAACCTTGTTTTTAAAACATGTTTTCCTTACTTCTTAAAAACTAGTTTTCTTATTTACTCCTTAAAATGGTTTTAGATTTCTGGGCTTTTGGCTTACTTGAATTAGATGGGGTCCTATAGGATTCATATGATTCAAGTGCCAGTCACGGGCTATTTCGGGTCGTGACACTCCCTCAATTGAAACCCTAACCCAAATCCTCAGTAAACCAAACAAAATCTTCACAAAACCGCACTAAAACCCTTCACAAGTCAAGATGAAGCCATTGGGATCACTTGGAGCATGGGAAGCTAGGATTTTGAGCAAGCGTTGATAGGTAACGAACTCTAAACTATTAATTAGGTTGTTAATTTGTTGTGTAGCTTGGTAATCGCTGTTTAGAACGATAAAGATGTATTTTTGTGCCCATATCGTATTTTTGGTGTCTTTTCAGGATGTCTGTGACCTGCTATGACTACGAGTCTTTACTGGAAAATCTAGCAGTATAGTGGTGTTGTACTAGTTGCCCTGAGTGTTCACCTGAAGCACGAACTCCACCTGACCGGTTTTGGCCGGTGACATTTGGAGAATTTCAGGCGGGCTCGGCCGTACAGTTACTGGGGTGTTGTAATTTTGTAGGTAGCTGTGTGCAGTTGTTTTAGGGTGTTTGGTACTGCTAGATTTTTAGGTTTTGATAGTATGTAAAATCTGGGATCAATTTGCTAGTTTTTAGTGTTTCGACAACGCGCGTTACGATTGATCCGACGTAGTTTTAGTGTTTCGGTTAGCTTGCTGTCCAGGGTTTGTTTTGGTGATGTTGACACACACGTTAGCCGCTAAGCGAACCCTTTTGTAGCTTAAGCGAACCGATTCGTTAAATTGGCATTATGTTCGTTATTATAGCGTAGTTTGCTAAATCTACGTGTTATTGTGTTTTGTGTTAATAGGATCGCAGGAGGGGACTTCGGACGCTGCGAAGAAAGGGAAGCAGGTGGTCGGCTTTACTTAGCTCGAGATCAGCGGTGAGTAAATTTAACATCTATGGGGAAATCGCCCGTATGGCGTTATGGGTCAGGGATTGATATGATATTATAGCCGCATGTTTATATTCATATACGTTGATTGTGCATGAGCATCATTACATACCATTACTTGTTGTGCCTTGACTTAGTACCTAGTGGACATTGCACCATTACTGACGGTTCATGTTCCACGAGCACTAAATGGTATGCTACACCCACACCGTCGGTAATTTCCATGACACGCACAACCTATACACATATGCAGTATTCTATTGTTATTGATATTGACACATTGATTCTTGTTCTATTGCGCATATGAAATACATCGTGCATACATACTTACATGTATACACCCATATTTGCTATAGCCACATGTATACCTTTATATGATGTTGGATTTGATTTTGGAGAAATTGGGAACCGCATGGTATATTTAAAAACTGGATTCATTTAAAAGAGTGATTTTCCCTTGATATGCTCATATTACGGTTTTATATTACATATATCATATTTCTTGGATATACGCATTGAGATACGGATTTCATGTGATTTACGGATTTGAGAACCGTGGTATTATTTCAAGAAAATATGCATTGTATTGAAAACCCGGTTTCTCTTGATATGATATTTCAGTGCGTCCACCATGAGTTTTCTCGGTACTGAGACTTGTGATAGAAACCCGATTCGAGGAGCTGGATGATCCGTTTGCGGGTTCATGGTGGACCCGGTATGGTATCCCGGGGCAAGAAAGGGAAGTTGTGCAGTAGACGATAAGCCTGGCAGAGGGACTACTATCTATCGGTGATTGGTTGGACATGGCGGTTATTCGGAGGATACCGACCGTAGTCGAGAGATGGATATGGGCCAATCCGGACGGACGGAGCCCGTGGGCCGATCCGGAATGACGGAGCCCGATATATGTGGATTTGTGTGTCGATGTTGGACATAAGATTGTTAGTGTATATGCCCTAGGGGCCATTATTGTATCCTACTAGGTTGTATATTACTTAATGGAAGCTTAGGATATTCACAGTTATACAACAGTCTTGCTAAAAATGGTAGTATGCTACTTGGTTTGTTTCTGTTTTAATATGTGTATATGTTTCTTGTAACGTATCATTTATACATATTAGTAGAGCCCATAGGATCTTTTCTTGATTACCAGTGTTGTGTTGTGATGGCAGTCACACTAGTAGGGGCTGGGTAGTCTATAAGCAACATCCTATACAGGTCCCTGGTCGTTGGATTATCGAGACAGGGCATCAATATTTCGGAGTAGACTAGTGTGTACGCTTCTCATCCCAGTTGGGGAGATGGTCTATCCCACAGCCATCAGTACGTCGTACTGGAGATAGTATACAGGTGCTCGTTAGGTTACGGGTACACCGGACATGACTCGCATGGGAACTGTTGGTTGGTATTATACCCGTCGTTAGTTAACAGTTCCCAGATGACATGAGTACAGCATAGTCCGCAGACTTGATGCTGCTACTTCGCCACGAGTGTGTCCGACTGTTCTTAGATTGCTACCCTACCACGGCTCAAAGGAGTCGTGCAAACAGGTAGCAGTTGGGTGCAGTCCCGAGCACTTGGAGGCAGTGGCGGTTAGACAGGATTTGACTCTCCCGGTATTGGGAGTTGGTATCGCGCTATATCAGAGAGCCATTACACAAAGTCCCTGGCCAGGGAAAGCGAGATTTACTGGTAGGTTCCAGTAATTTCTCAAGGTATAATGGGCTACGGTCCGACATGACTTATACCGCTATTTGGGGACTGATACTTACCGCCCCCTAGGCACGATATGCGATAGTCTTAGACGAACAGACCGGACTGTACGGAGATTGTCACATCAGGCTCAGTAGAAGTTCGGATGGGTTTCCTCATCGGCCTTCTTATCGACATCTACCTGGGGACCGTTACGTACAGCTAGTGCCGCTTGCGGTCTGTGGTTAAACCCACTGCCAGCGTAGTGTCGAGTCTTTAGAGTTCCATACAGAGAGTTTTCCTGCACCAGGCGAAACGATATAGAGGTCGTATAGTTTTACGACAAGGGTCGGACGCGTACGTGTGTTTATGCACGTACGACGTTCGGACAATTTTTACTAGCCGGCTTTGGTTTAAGCCAGATTCTAGTATCGGGTTATTGGATTTATACAGTCTAAAGTTTTTTCGTCTTTCCACGAATAGGAGGGGCATTCTCGTAATTTTCCGGGAAGCTTCTGGAAGCATGGTGACTTGGGGGTTAAGGTGGCATAAGCATTTATTGCTTAATGACTCATTTGTGTGATTCATCCATAGAATTAAATGATTCATTAATTAGCTAATGAGTCATATGATGAATCACACAAGGTGAATGCATCAACCATGATGATTAATCATATGAATTATTTATTTGATACATTGTTATGGTTGTTATATTCAAATGAGCTCATTATTCATTCTCATTCTTATCATCACCTTCTCTCTCCTCAAGCTCTCTCATTCTTGAAACCTTAATCCTCCCCTCTCATGTGTTGAGATCAAGGATTAGATAGACTAATTAATCCATAACCTCACTCTATATCCCCTAGGTAGCTTAGATTAGCATTTGGAGCAACTTAGTTATCTCAAGTTAGAGATCAAGCTTGGAGTAGGAGCTCTCGGGTGGATCGTCTTTGACTCGAGGAGGCCGTTGAGGTGCCGATGTTCCAAGGAGCCTACAGGGAGTGGAGGACAGCGATGAAGACCCGAAGGACAAGTAACGTGATGTATAACTTCGAATCCAAGTAGTTAAACCTCTCGTAGTTAGCTAGTAACGGTTTAAACACGATTCATGCGCTCAAGTTCGTGTTACGAAGCTTTGATAATCGTTTTTCATATATTCTGCCTTCTCGCAAGTTCGTGGTGTGCGTGACATAGACTTACAGTGGTATCAGAGCCAACTAAACCATTACTAGCTTGTTAGCAACTAATTAGAAATTCGATCATCAGAAAAACGCGAAAACGAAACCCCGGAACCCTATCAGTTTCTGTTAATTTTAAACCTGTCGAAAAAAATATTTGATATGCCTTAAAATTCACAGCAGGGAATAATAAGAATACTGGGAAAATACGAGCACTCAACTCGACAAGACGGCCGCGGATCCGCGGCCAAATGGTGCTTTTTGCCGCGGATCCGCGGCGGAGTCAACCCCGAGTTGACTCGGATTTGCTCTGTTATTCATGTTTTTTGGTGTTTTGTTTTTCATATATTCTATTTCTGCCCAGGTTACTTCTGTGCTGGTTTGCTTTTAGGGTAGACACGGAAAAAGGTAGTCGATCGATGTTCTAAGTTATTTTCTAATTGGGTTTTTTATCTGTAATGTTTAATGTGTTCGTAAACCTCCCCTAACTGCTAGTATGTCGGTTGGCAGGGGGTTGCACATTTCTATAATGTTTACTGTTTGTGTATATGTACTTCATTGGAATGTTGTGATGATTAGCCGGGGTTTGAGATGTGTTTTATATTCATTCATTCGATGTAATTGTAATATGATGTAATATTCTTTTGCGGGGCGCATCCAGGTTGCGGTTGTAGCCACCATTGTATTATTTCATTTTTACTATTTTTGCTCCTAGGATAGACCCAAGGTGGGGTGCACAAACTACCGGGTACTTTGAAGTGTTTAGTGGCCTACTCACGTTGTTGAGGGAGACCACTTCACTTTGGGTACTTGGTGGGTAGTTTGCCGTACCCGTAGGGGTCTAGGGTGGGGTAATGGCTATTCATCACAATTGTGTAATCCGTATTTTGTTGCAGGCTCAAAGCAAACGCGGATTGCTTGCATATCCAATAAAGTTCATCAGTGATCTGGAATGCCTATTATTGCGTATGACGAATGTACAATATCTATATATGATAGCTATTAGACGTCACTTATGTTTTACACCCGCGCTAGCCCAGCCCCCGCTCTGTCGTTAGTTAAGTAACCTAATGGGTGATGAAGGGACCCAGTGGCGAATGCGGATGGCATAAGAGGACGTGGTATTTTCGTTGTTTTCTGCAATGATAAGATAGATGATAGGATGCATTATTATAACGCAAAGAAAATAAACCAAAAATTAGTCGTTGGAACAAATTTAAAAGAAACCACTCAGTTATTTTAAAAAGATCAGAATTTTTTAAATTGCGGAACTTTATCCACTCCTTTTAAAAAGTATCAGGTTCCTTTGATTATATCAAGTTCACTACGTTCATGGTTTTTCCAAAACTGGTCGTAGCCCTCCGTCATTTCTTATGGATAGTCAGTAGTATTCAAGCTATGTTTGTTGGCCCTTAGTCAAGACATAGTGTTTGGTAGCTGCTGGGGTATTCATTTGTTGCATAGATAGATCCGTTGGTTTGGGACAGTCGTATTACTTTGTTGGCCCTTAGTCAAGAGTATGTACGGGAGGGTTCAAATTAACCTGGATAATGACGGGTAGAACTTGACATGTGACTTAAGATTTGTTGGCCCTTAGTCAAGGTCATAAAAGCATGGGGCAAAAATCCACATCGGGAGTTTCTAAAGAAACTGAAATTTGCTAGTGATGCATACCATTTTGGAGTTTGATGAATGTTGGTAGGATTCCTTCAACATTATCATACGATGATATTTTGGATCCCGGTCCTACTGTGAGTATATACTACTTATCAGGAAATTCGTCACTTAACGATCAATGCTATAAACCAAGTAGGTGCCTAGAAAGGTGTCAGCAGGGTTACGCCCCCAGAGAAAAGAGGTTCTTTAATTAAGGAACTTCGCGAAAGCGTTGGAAAACCTCCCTCGAAGTATCGACACTGGCCTGGCTGAACGGTTAAGCAAGTATTGTACGGTGAGAATAGTCCTGGCTAATTCTTCTTTTATGGTTTGACGAAGGATTCGAGAAACAGTGGAGCCATCCTGTTTAGATAAATTAAAAACCACTCTAAACATGCAAGAGTATCATGCTAAAAGTATTTTCTTCTCTCTCTTAATTGCAGCGACCTTGTGACCATGACTAGGTTACATCTAGATAACAAATTGACTGAATCTGACTTATATGACTGGCGAAGGTCTGTCCAGATGTCCATTACCTATGACAAGCTGGACCACCCTATTACTACTCAAGATCCCGCCGTCCCAGGTCCAGTTTCCACCGTCGCGGATATGGATATCCATCAGACAAGGGAAAGGGATAAAACGAAAGCCAAGTGCCTCCTGTTGGCTTAAGTTGATGGTGTATACCAGAAGCAGCGCGAGAAGATGGACTCAGTTTCCATCTTTCTCCATAACAAATATTTATATGGAGAGCAATCTCATATCGTAAGATATAAGACCTCGACCGAATTAATTCAAGCGAGGTTGGCTGTCGGGTCATCTGTAGGGGACAACGTCCTTATAATGACTAGCTATATTGATGAGCTCCAGGACCTGGAGACCACGTTGGGAAACGGGTCAGATATTGACTTGATTCTTCAGTCTCTACCTTCTACCCTGAAGGAAACCAGGGAAGTAGAAGGAAAGAGAAGGGCAAAAGTTTCGGGACTGAATGTAGTAAAAGTGGGACATTCCTATTGTTATGGGATTGAGCATTGGCAGAAGGATAGCAGGGCTTTGAAAGCCAGTAGCCAGGATTCAAAGCATGTTGTGGCTTCGGCTTCGGGTGTGTTTGTGATAGAGAACTGTATGTCTGTTAACCCTACTTCTTATGTATTAGATACCGGGTCAGGATCTCACATCTGTAATTCATTACAGGCTCTGAGAAACCGTAGGGTTATCGGAATAGGTGATATGAACCTCACGGTTGCTAACGGAATGAGCATGGACGCTAAATCCGTAGGGGAATATCATCTTGGACTGACAACTGGGTAGATATTGATTCTGCGTAACTGTTTTTATGTACCAGGTGCGACTTGTAATATCATATCTGTATCCTTACTTTCTAAGGAAGGATATGATTTTACTTTTGTAAGAGATGTGGTTCACATCCACCTAAATCAAGTTTTGATTTGGTCAGGTATATTATAAAACGGAATATACGTATTAAATCAAGCTCAAATTTTCAGTGTCCAGAACAAACTTAAAAGAAAGTATCCGGAAACAAATCAGGCTTTCTTATGGCATTGTAGACTGGGTCACATCAATGAGAGAAGGTTGACTAAGTTAGATATAGAAGGATATTTAGATCCGTTCGAATATCAATCATATGCAACTTGTCAATCATGTCTCAAAGGAAAAATGACAAAAACTCCGTTCACTGGATACGGAGAAAGAGCAAGCGAGCTCTTAGGACTCGTACACAGTGATGTGTGCGGTCCAATGTCTACACATGCGCGAGGTGGTTATTCCTACTTCATTACTTTTACGGATGATTTCTCTAGGTATGGATATGTCTTCTTAATGAAGCATAAATCCGAGGGTTTTAAGAAATTCCAAGAATATAAGAATGAAGTGGAAAAACAAACAGGCAAGAGTATAAAGAAACTGAGATCTGATCGAGGTGGTGAATACTTGAATGTCGAGTTCCTGGATTGCCTAAAGAGAATGGAATTCTCTCTCAGCTTACTCCTCCATACACCCCACAACATAACGGCGTATCGGAGAGACGGAACCGAACCCTATTGGATATGGTTCGTTCCATGATGAGTAACGCTGAGTTACCGCGATCAATCTGGGGATATGCACTAGAATCAGCTGTATATCTTTTGAACCAGGGTCCTACCAAGACTGTGCCTACCACACCATATCAGATGTGGAGTGGGAAGAAACCCTGTCTAAAACATTTTAAGACATAGGGATGTCCAGCTTTTATAAAAAGGCAGAATACGGACAAGCTCGAGGCACGCTCAGTAAAGTGAAAGTTTGTGGGATATCCAAAAAACTCCAAGGGATATTATTTCTATTACGCAAAGGAACAAAAGGTTTTTGTTTCTCGTCATGCCTGCTTCTTGGAAAATGAGTTTTTAGAAAATCAGATAAGTGGGAGCGCAAAAGAACTGGAAGAAATTCCAGAACCACAAGCAATTACTGAAACCTTGGTAGAACAAGAAGGTTCAGGAGAACCGGACATCCCAGCGCCTATCCGCAGAAGTAGTAGGCAGTCTCATCCGGCTGAGAGATACTACGGTTTTCTCATAGACGGGGATAGAGAGGATTGCGTCATTGATGATGATGACCCTACTACCTTCCAGCAAGCCATTCAGAGCGGCGACTCGGTAAAATGGCTGGATTCAATGCGTACCGAAATGGAGTCCATGTACAGTAACAAAGTATGGACTTTGGACATTGCTCCAGATGGGGTAAAAACCGTAGGATGCAAATGGATCTTCAAAAAGAAGATTGGTGTAGATAGACAGGTTGAAACCTATAAGGCTAGACTTGTTGCAAAGGGTTTCCGTCAAAGACCTGGTTTGGACTATGACGAAACCTTTTCTCCAGTGGCTATGCTCAAATCCATGCGGGTCCTTCTTGCTATTGCTGCCTTCCATGATTATGAGATCTAACAGATGGACGTAAAGACGGCCTTTCTAAATGGTAATTTGGAAGAGAGCGTCTATATGGATCAGCCAGAGGGATTCATTCAGAGTGGGAGCAGCGGTAAAGTATGCAAGCTGCTTAAGTCCATTTATGGACTAAAGCAGGCATCGCGGAGTTGGAACATCTATTTTGATGATGCTTTCAAAGAATTTGACTTTATTAAAAATCCAGATGAACCATGCATATACAGAAAGATTGTAGGGAGAGCTGTAGTGTTCCTCGTATTATACGTGGATGACGTTCTCCTAATAGGAAATGATATTCCTATGTTACAGTCAGTCAAAAGATTCTTGTCACAGAAATTCTCCATGAAAGACCTGGGTGATGCCACCTATATTCTGGGGATCCAGATCTATCGTGATAGATCAAAAAGGATGTTGGAACTTTCACAGTCCAGGTACATAGACACCATATTGAAAAGATTCAGTATGGAAGATTCTAAGCGCGGTAACCTACCGGCTTGTCACGGAATCACCCTCTCCAAAGAGATGTCTCCCAAGACTGATTTGGAAAGGGATCGCATGTCGATTATACCCTACGCTTCAGCAGTGGGCTCTATAATGTATGCGATGCTATGTACCAGACCAGATGTAGCATACGCATTGAGTGTAGTAAGCCGGTATCAAGCAAACCCAGGGGAGAAACACTGGATAGCAGTAAAGAACATTCTCAAGTACCTGAGGAGGACTAAGGAGGTGTTCTTCGTGTATGGCGGAAAAGACCTCCAAATTGAGGCGTTTGCCGACTCCGGCTTCCAGAGTGACAAGGATGACTCCAAATCCATGTCGGGTTATGTCTTTACCCTCAATGGAGGGGCGGTCTGGTGGAAGAGTTCCAAGCAGGAGACCGTTGCTGACTCAACAATGGAAGCAGAGTACATAGCTGCTTGCGATGCCGCAAAAGTAGCTGTCTGGATGAAGAAGTTCCTCACAGAACTTCAGGTGGTTCCTACCAGTGTTGGTCCAATACCTCTGTATTGTGATAACAACGGCACTATAGCTTTAGCGAAGGAACCCAGGTCCCATCAGAAGTCCAGACACATCCTAAGGCAGTACCACCTTATCAGGGAGATCGTAGATCGCCAGGAGATCGAGGTGAAAAGAGTAGAAACGGAGAATAACATTGCTGACCGAATCATAAAGGCCATTCCTCAGACACAGTTCGAGAGGCTATTCGAGATGATCGGTCTACGATATGCCAGCTCATGGCCCTAGTGCAAGTGGGAGATTGTTAGTGTATATGCCCTAGGGGCCATTATTGTATCATACTAGGTTGTATATTAATTAATGGAAGCTTGGGATATTCACAGTTATACAACAGTCTTGCTAAAAATAGTAGTATGCTACTTGGTTTGTTTCTGCTTTAATATGTGCATATTTTTCTTGTAACGTATCATTTATACATATTAGTAGAGCCCATAGGATCTTTGCTTGATTACCAGCGTTGTGATGGCAGTCACACTAGTGGGGGCTGGGTAGTCTATAAGCAATATCCTATACAGGTCCCTGGTCGTTGGATTATCGAGACAGGGAATCGATATTCCGGAGTAGACCACTGTGTATGCTTCTCATCCCAGTTGGTGAGATGGTCTGCCCCACAGCCATCAGTACGTCGTACTGGAGATAGTATACAGGTGCTCGTTAGGTTACGGGTATACCGGACATGACTCGCATAGGAACTGTTGGTTGGTATTATACCCGTCGTCAGTTAACAGTTCCCAGGTGACATGAGTACAGCATAGTCCGCAGACTTGACTCTGCTACTTCGCCTCTAGTGTGTCCTACTGTTCTTAGATTGCTACCCTACCACGGCTCAAAGGAGTCGTGCAAACAGGTAGCAGTTGGGTGCAGTCCCGAGCACTTGGAGACAGTGGCGGTTAGACAGGATTTGTCTCTCCCGGTATTGGGAGTTGGTATCGCACTGTGTCAGAGAGCCATTACACAAAGTCCCTGGCCAGGGCGAGCGAGATTTACTGGTAGGTTCCAGTAATTTCTCAGGGTGTAATGGGCTACGCTCCGACACGACTTATACCGCTATTAGGGGACTGACGCTTGCCGCCCCCTAGGCTCGATATGCGATAGTCTTAGAAGAAAAGACCAGACTGTACGGAGATTGTCACATCAGGCTCAGTAGGAGTTCGGATGGGTTTCCTCATCAGCCTTCTTATCGACATCTACCTTGGGACAGTTACGTACAGCTAGTGCCGCTTGCGGTTTGCGGTTAAACCCATTGCCAGCGTAGTGTCGAGTCTTTAGAGTGCCACACATAGAATTTCCCTGCTCCAGGCGAAACGATATAGAGGTCGTATGGTTTTACGACAATGGTCGGATGCGTACGTGTGTTTACACACGTACGACGTTCGGACAGTTTTTACTACCCGGCTTTGGTTTAAGCCAGATTCTAGTATCGGGTTATTGGATTTATATAGTCCAAAGTTTTTCCGTGTTTTAACGGATAGGAAGGGCGTTCTCGTAATTTTCAGGGAAGCTTCTAGAAGCATGGTGACTTGGGGGTTAAGGTGGCATAAGCATTTATTGCTTAATGACTCATTTGTGTGATTCATCCATAGAATTAAATGATGCATTAATTAGCTAATGAGTCATATGATGAATCATACATGGTGAATGCATCAACCATGATGATTAATCATTTGAATTATTTATTTGATAAATTGTTATGGTTCTTATATTCAAATGAGCTCATTATTCATTCTCATTCTTATCATCACCTTCTCTCTCCTCAAGCTCTCTCATTCTTGAAACCCTAATCCTCCCCTCTCATGTGTTGAGACCAAGGAATAGATAGACTAATTAATCCAAAAATCACTCTATATCCCCTAGGTAGCTTAGATTAGCACTTAGAGCAACCTAGTTATCTCAAGTTAGAGATCAGGCTTGGAGTAGGAGCTCTTGGGTGGATCGTCTTTGACTCGAGGAGGCCGTTGAGGTGCCGATGTTCCAAGGAGCCTACGAGCAGTGGAGGACAGCGATGAAGACCCGAAGGACAAGTAACGTGAGGTATAACTTCAAATCCGAGTAGTTAAACCTCTCGTAGTTAGCTAGTAAGGGTTTAGACACGATTCATGCGCTCAAGTCCGTGTTACGAAGCTTTGATAATCGTTTTTCATATATTCCGCCTCCCCGCAAGTTCGTAGGGTGCGTGACATGGACTTACAAAGATTTCATGATATTTTCGAGTGCCGATGTTGGGCACTCAGGTTCCATGAGATTTGCAGGATATGAGGGCCGCCCAGAGTGACGGCGCCTGAGGTATTGGGATTTGAGGTGTCATTGATGGACACCGGTTTTCCACGATGATGATTCATTGATGATGATATGTCTTATCCTATACTCAGCATTCATTTAATATGAATTGCTTCATGTATTTTTAGTACATGACTTTCATGATTATTGCATATCCATATTACCAGATTTATGCTAGCAGATTGCATGTGGTAGAGTATCGCAGTACTTGTATACCTGCGATTATCTGTACGATATTAATTACTATTCACGAGTTGGCAACCCACCCCCGTTGTGCCACAGTGTTTTGCAAGCTTGACCCTCAGAGTAGTCGCGGCAGGGCTTCTTATTGTACCTTTTTGCAGCGGATACCTATACGGTTGGTTGTGAGCCGTTTTGTTATAGGTGGGTTTTGTGGTTATCCGTTTATGTTCATTGTACATCTCATTGTATCTAGTATTCTCCATCTACCATTTCATGTATTGACTTAAAGACGAGTTGTGAGGACGATATTGTATATTTAGTGACTCTGCGTGTCGAGCTCGTGTGAGCCGGCCTTTATTATGCACTTTTATCTCTATATGTTGTTTTCCACTTATATTGTCTATTTCTTCGCTATGGTGTCATATATATGCTTATGGTGGCTGTTTCCGCCTTTGGGCGTGATTTGCTCCCATTTGGGGATACTTTATTTATATCATATGTTGCTTTACATATATCTTATGTTTGTACCCGTTTCGGGGATAGTTTTTACAAAGGAGGTGCTGCCGAAATTTTTAAGAAAATGAACTTAAGTTTAAAGATTTTTACATGAGATTTCCAAATGTTTTTAACAATGTTTTTATCACTTACTACTTTTGATGGTTTAGATTTCTGGGTTTTCGGCTTACTTAAATTGCGTTACACCTGTAGACGTTACGTGGTTTATGTGCCGATCACGTGCTAAAGTTTGGGTCGTGACAGGATCGTTGTTCATTCGATTTCTACCTGCTGATATTTTCTACTCACGAGTTGGCAACTCACCCCCGTTGTGCCATATTTTTCTTGCAGGATTGACCGCTTGGATGAGTAGCAGCTCGTTGGCACACAACTTACTTCAGGGTGTTTTGCTTTGGTATGTGGGATACACATTTGGATCATGACCACCTTTGTACCTATTTATTTTTGTTGTATCTAGTTAAATCTCCGTCAACCAGCAACCAGACTTTGTATATTTGGTAGACCTAGACACTAGACTTGTATATTCTTAAGACTTAGAGCGAGATGGGTGTATTGTCTATATTTGAGCTTGATGATGTCTTGGTCTTTTTTACTTTCTTTCTGTGATTGATCTTCTTCTTGGGGCGTCGTATATATATATTGTGTGTGGTTATAATTTTTCCAATTGGCGAAGAGCTAGCTCCCACTTGGGGATGCCTATATTGTTGTTTATATGTGGTTTTGGAACAATTTTTACAAGGAGGTGCTGCCCAAATTTTAAAAAACGAAAATGTTTGAAAAGATAGTATACAAAACATTACATTTTCATATGATATCACCTTATACTTTTAAAATAAGGCTTGAATTCCTTATGACGATATCTGAATATTGCACCTCCACTATTATCCGAAAAGGTTTAGATTTTTAGGCTTCAGCTTACTTGAATTATGGCGGGATCCTATAGACACGTAAACTCATGCCGGTTGTTCATATCAGATTTTTGCATTTTTATACAGCCCAATTTTTATCATATTGCTTATCGGTAGGTACTCTTGAGCCGTGTTTGCTAGTCAATTGCAGGTTACAGGTTCTCGGCTCTAAACGATGAAATTCATGGAAAAGCACGACAAAATCCGGATTCCTACCAACCACAGATAAAATATGGGTCTCCGCTCTCTATCTGTTGTTGCCACACACCAGTTTAAGAGACAAAATGACAAATCGATTGTCACCATCATACACAAAGCACAATGGCAACACCAAGTCCAAGAAATCTACGCGGAGCTCAAGAAAATCATGACAAAAGATCCATGTCCAATCATCTTTTGATCTACTAGAATTCTGGAAGAGATATGAAAAGATTATAAAAAAAAACATGTGCCAAACTACAGACAAAAGAGGACCAGGGAAGCACAGAAAACCGGAGGGCCCAACTCCCCTATACGGCCGCGGAACCGCGGCCAATAGGAGTATAGGTCACGGTTCCGCGGCCGTTTAGGCTTGTCAGCTGAAGATTTTTTAGGGGCTGTTTGGTCTTTTCATGTTTGTTCTGATTGTTGCCCTAGATTTCCTTTTCCCTGCCTATAAATAGCCCAGAACCTTATGAAGCCAAGGGTGCTTAATCTTGTATTTTAGGTTTTAGAATACTTGTTGTTCTTCTTCCTCTTCTCATCTCTTCTCCATTAAAACTTGTAGTGAGCTTTTATGAGTGAAGAATGATGAATAAAGAAGTTCTTTTTACTTATCATGCTTGTCTTGTTCTTTAGTTAAATTATTATTGCTTGTAATTTTCATTTGTTAACTTAGTTGTTGTTATTTGTGTTTGTTTCTTTCTTGTTCTCTTTTCCTTTATCTTTAAACAACCATGATGCTTACGCTAGATCCTTGCCGAGGTGAGGTCGCAAATAGCTAGTTGTTATCTTCTAATCTCCTTCTTTCTATATTCCTCCTTTGTTTTATTTTTTGTTCTTCTTGTAATCGGTGAGTAGTTTCCATATTTCTTAGGGTAGGATAAGGGAAGTTTGAGAGAAGGAAATCTCTCTCACTCTTTCCTTGCCCAACATCTTAAATCGACTCCCGTTAATTGAACCACAATCCGCTCCCTACGGCACCCTATCCTACATAATAGCGGTGATTCCGAAGTGAGACCGGTTGTGGTTGAATTAACCGGAGGTTATGGCTAAGAGCCAAGAACGGACGGACAAGCACCAAAAGGAAGAACTTAAGCATTGGAAAGCCTAGCTTATACTCGCAAGTTCCTTCCTAGTCGTGTTAATCCCCGTTGTTGCCGATTACCGTAACACCGATATTAAGAGTGGCAACGAAAGAAGTGAGCGACTCCTAACTCAAACTAACCTAATCCAAGCTCTCTTTACATATCATTTTAACACTTAGTTAATCACAAACAAATCTGGACTTTTGGACTTAACTCTTTAAAGCACATAGAAAAAGATTCCCATCTCCCTGCGGACGACCCGTACTCAACCGGCTAGCTACAAGCGAAACCGTTTTGATTGCGGTAATTAACTAAATTTGAACACGCAGAAATCCTAACAATCAAATGGCGCCGTTGCCGGGGAGACGGTAGTTTATTTCTTTGTGTTATTTCGGGTTAACTTGTGAATATAAATCTAACCGAAAAACAAACAAAAAAAATATACATTGTAAAAAAAAACCATCTTGTTATTTTTGATTAGGTTTTGTGCAAGTGTGCAGGATAATACGAAGTTCGAGTTCAGTGCCAAAGACGTGGGAAGTTAGACCCATATTTCACGGCTACACCGCGACGGATCAAAACGGAGCCAACGGTCTACTATAAAATTCTGGAGCAGATCCAGTGAGCAAATCATGATTCGGGAGCTCCAAACAAGCAGAGGACACCCAACAGAGCACACACCAGAAAAATGAAGAACCAACTCCTCCTTACTGCCGTGGAACCGCGGCATTAGGGCCCTATTGCCGCGGAACCGCGGCCACTTAGTGCGTTCTGCATGCCAAAATCCCTGTAAGTGTTTCTCTCCTCTCCCCCACTCCTCTGGACTCCAATAAACTGTGTTTTCTGCAGCATTCTTTGTGCAAATTCTCTTCCCCCTTCCAATAAACTGTTCTTGTGCAGGATTCTTTGCGCCGCGCTAAAAAAATAAAAAAAATTGTTTGCAGTTGATTTGTTACCGCTTTGCATTCATTAATACGGACTTTAAGGGGCTTGAAACCAATCCAGATTGGGTGGGGATCTCATCACCCTTCCCAGGACCCCAGAAATCACAAAAAGCATATGCATTGACCATTGTTAATTAAAAAATACTACACTCAGCCCTAAGGACTTCGCGCTAAATAGGACAGAGGACTAGTTACAGGCATCGGCCGTTTATCCTATCCTGACTTTTGCGGTGCCTAGGCAAGTGTGTCGAAGGCAAGTGGTTACTTAATTAGGACCACTACTTACGTAGTGGGGAGCCTCCCACTTACCTGGCACTTACCTGGCTGCGATTGTTGGAGAAGAGGCGGTTTGAGGTCCTGTTTCTAGCCCTTTGGAACAGTTAGGAGCTGTCTAGCTGACCTAGGTGACCCTAGATCTAGGTATGATTATGCATATCTTGTTTGTGATTGCTTAAAGCCGTAAATCCGTACATATTTCTGTAAAGCTCTTTCTAAAAAAAACAAAGAAAAAATTCAAAAACTTTTATAAAAACTTGCCCTTTGTCGCCAGAATCCATTTCTCACCCACCACCCATCGTATTTCTCCATTGACGTTTTCTTACCCTCACCTTCTCCGCTTTGACAATACTAACTCGTTTAGTGTATGTCCGCTTGGACTTGGGACACTAGCGCCCGCCTAGTGCGCGTTACGTTAGTCGATACCGACTACGCGATCGACTCAGACGTCGAAACTCCGTCCACACTTCTTTCACGCTTACCTTTGCCGGCCAACTCCGACGTCGACCGGAATTCTGTTTATACATCTTCACCTTCACCATCACCAACCTCTTCTTCCGCGATGTCAGGATTTAATCCAAACATCTCTTTGACTACCCCAGGATTGAATCCACCTCCTATGGAGGCAAATAACCCACCACCACCGCCTGTTGTAGCGCCGCAGCGAATCGCGCTCCAGGATCGTTTCTATCCCACCCGTTCTGCACTTCCCACCTGTCTTTCTCTTCCACCGGCCAATAGGGATAACTTTGAAATTAAGCCCCACTTCATCAACATGCTTCCGCGATTTCATGGGCTTGAATCTGAAGATGCCTATATCTTCATCAACAAATTTCAAAACGTTTGTGCCATGATGAAAACTACCCATCTGTCGGACGATGCTATACGGCTATGGGTCATTCCATTCACTTTATGCGATCTTGCTGAAAAATGACTGTATAGCACCGCTTCCCACTCCATAACCAGTTGGGACGAGTTTGTTAAAGCGTTTCTCAAAAAATTCTATCCGAATCATAAAACCGCAAGGATCCGTAACGAAATCAACCAATTCTCCCAGCTTCCTTCTGAACCCTTCTGGAAGTGCTTTGACCGGTATAAAGACCTTCTTGTTCTGTGTCCTCACCATGGTATCGAGATATGGCAACATTGCAAAACCTTATACGAGGGCCTGAACCCAGCAACCAAGCAGTTGTTGGAAACCATTTGTCAGGGCCACTTCCTATCGAAATCTGACGAGGAAGCGTGGAAATTCTTCGACGACCTTGCGGAGCAAACGCTACAATGGGAGAGCACCAGACCGACTTCTTTTTCTTCTACCTCCAATTCTACCGGTCAGTCTAGGGTAGGAATTCACCAAGTTGATGTCTCTATTGCGATGAAAGCTGAAATGGCTGCAATAACGAGAAAGCTTGAAGTGATAGAGAGCAAATTTTCTTCTCCTGCTCCTACCCCTATTCTTCCCCTTCGTACCATTTGCGCTTGTTGTTCAGATCCTTCTCACTTAACCGAAGAGTGTCCTTACAATCCACCATCGCAAGGACAGGATCAGGTTAATGCTGCATTTCAGCAAAGACCGAGGAATGATCCATACTCCTCCACCTACAATCCCGGTTGGAGGAACCACCCCAATTTCGCCTGGAATCAGAATCAGCATCAATTCCAAGGCAACAATTTCCAAAGGCCCCCTCCGCCGCAACAACAAGCGCAACAACAAACTCAACATCAGTTTCAACAGCCCTTCCAACCCCAACCTTTTCAAAATCAGACGAACAACTTTGCACCCAACAATTCTTTCCCCAAAACAATTTTGTTCCGTCAAACAACGATAAGGTTTCCTCGCTCGAACGAAATCTAGAGGCGTTCGTTAAACAATTGACTCAGTCCACCGTCAACATCCTGTCTTCCATTCAATCCTTAGTGCAACACACTGCCGCTCACGGGCAAAGCATCAAGACTATCGAGGCCCAGATTGCACAGCTGAATGCGGCCTTAAGCGAGCGAGAGAAGGGGAAGCTCCCGTCCCAGCCACTCCCAAATCCCGGTCACCCACATAATGTACATGTTGCTCTTGAACAACAGAATCATAATGTGAGTGCCGTGACCACATTGAGATCGGGAAGGATGCTGCAAAACAACATTGGCACACGAATCGACGATGACACCCCGGCCGCTTCTTCTTCTTCTTCTTCTTCGTCTTCTGAGCCTATTCTCCATTCGTCAAAAGGCTCCTATTCTTCTTCTTCTGCTCTGAACGGACCCACTTCTCACTCCACGAAAACACCAGCTCTGGGATCCGTTCCAACTCCACAATCTCCTCCACAAGCATTAGACTCAACCAATTTTAAAAACGTCCCATTTCCAAACCGGTTGAGGTCTAATAAACAAAATCCATAAATGGAGAAGATTCTGGAGTTGTTTAAGCAGGTTAACATTAGTATTCCACTTTTAGATGCTGTCCAACAAGTCCCGTCCTACGCGAAAATCTTAAAGGACTTGTGCACGAAAAAGAGGAAGTCTCAGGTACCCAAGAAAGTTTTCTTGGCTAGTGCTGTGAGTGATGCTCTTACCCAATTTTTACCACAAAAACGGAAGGACCCAGGCTGTCCTACGATTTCTATTACCATTGGGGATAAGAACATCAACCGCGCATTATTAGATCTTGGTGCCAGTGTTAACCTGCTTCCGTACTCAGTATACGAGCAATTAGGCGTAGGAGAGCTGAAACCCACACACTGTACTCTCCAAATGGCCGACCGATCGATCACCCATCCTAGGGGTGAGCTAGAGGATGTGTTAATCAAAGTCGGGGACTTCATATTCCCCGTTGACTTCATTGTATTAGACACACAGCCTGTAGCTAACCCCCGGAATCAAATTCCGGTGATACTCGGTCGCCCATTCCTTGCAACCTCAAATGCTGTAATCAATTGTCGCAATAGTTCGATGAACCTATCTTTTGGAAATATGATAATTGAACTCAATATTTTTAGGTTGGGGAATCAGCCCTCCGAACCTAATGCTCATATACTGGACCTTTGCTCAATCCAGGAGATCACCCCTGAAGAGTGTGAATTCGAGGAGTTTCTGTTCGATCATGATAACCTTAACGCCACTAGTGCGTTCCTCCTCGAACCTGCTGCTGTTTCCCGACAACGACTACGAGTGTTTCACGTTCTCGAACGATCTTAGCAGCTCACAACCCGAGTTTGAATCCTTCGAATTTCCGGATGAGTTACCTGAACCATCCAACTCGGTCGCTTACACTCGTTTTGAACCTTTGCTGGAATCTTTTGAGTTCGAGACCTTTGCACCAATCTTGCCGTCAATCGTTTCACCTCCAACGCTCGAACTCAAGCCTTTGCCGTCTCACCTTAAGTACGCTTACTTGGGTGAGAACGAGACCCTCCCGGTTATCATCTCGGCTTCTCTATCTCCCGAGCAAGAGAAAGCCCTTCTTGCGGTCTTGCACAGCAATATGCAAGCTTTTGGCTGGTCCATGGCGGACATCAAGGGGATTAGTCCCCTGATCGTTGAACATCATATTCATCGGATGGATGATGCCAAACCAGCCAGAGATCCACAAAGACGTCTCAACCCAGTCATGAAAGAGGCTGTGAAGAAGGAGATCGTCAAATGTCTGGATAGTGGTATCATTTACCCTATCTCTGATAGCCAGTGGGTTAGCCCCATTCACGTTGTCCCCAAGAAATCAGGTATAACGGTCATCACTAAAGAGGCGAACGAGTTAATCCCTACTCGCACCCAAACTGGGTGGCGAGTATGCATCGATTACAGAAAACTGAACGCCGCAACGCGGAAGGACCACTTTCCGCTACCTTTCATTGACCAAATGCTTGAACGATTGGCCGGACACGAGTACTACTGCTTTCTTGATGGATACTCCGGCTATAATCAAATTCCCATCGCCAAAAAAGACCAGGACAAGACCACATTCACTTGTCCTTTCGGCACGTTTGCATATCGTCGCATGCCCTTTGGGTTATGCAATGCGCCCGCTACCTTCCAGCGGTGTATGATGGGAATCTTTTCAGACATGGTGGAAAAATTTTTGGAGATCATCATGGACGATTTCTCCATCTTCGGCGATTCCTTCAACGAGTGTTTGCTGCATCTTGACGTTGTCCTTACCCGATGTAAGGACAAGAACCTCACTTTGAATTGGGAGAAATGCCACTTCATGGTGCGCGAAGGTATTGTCTTAGGACATATCATCTCGCAAAATGGCATAGAGGTTGACAAAGCAAAGATTGAGGTCATTTCCAATCTACCTCCTCCCAGATGCGTCAGAGACATCCGAGCCTTCCTTGGCCATGCCGGTTTCTATAGACGGTTCATCAAGGACTTTAGCAAGATTGCTAGGCCCTTGACTCTTTTGCTGGCTAAGGACACGCCATTCGACTTCAACTCGAGCTGTATGACTGCGTTCGAGTCATTAAAAAGCTCACTCACTTCTGCTCCCGTTCTTTCTTCTCCTGACTGGACGCACCCATTTGAGATTATGTGCGACGCATCCGACTTTGCCATTGGTGCCGTCCTTGGACAACACATCAACAAAATGCCGCACGTAATCTATTATGCTAGCCGAACCCTGAACGACGCCCAACTCAATTATACAACAACTGAGAAGGAATTCTTGGCTGTTGTATTTGCTTTAGAAAAGTTCAGGCCCTACCTCATCGGCTCTCCAGTCATTTTCAACACAGACCATTCTTCTCTGCGCCATCTTTTTGTGAAGAAAGATGCAAAATCTCGGCTAATACGTTGGATCCTCTTGCTTCAAGAGTTTGACCTTGTCATTAAGGACAAACGAGGATGTGAAAATGTAGTTGCCGACCATCTCTCACGACTTCCTTCTTCGCCTTCGCTTCCAATTCCAATCAACGATGTTTTCCCGGATGAACAGCTCTTGACAGTATCTTGCATACCCTGGTACGCAGATATTGTGAACTATTTGGCCACAGGATTACTACCGACTGAATGGTCAAGTCAGGACAGACTTCACTTCTTATCCTAAGTAAAACACTTTTACTGGGACGAACCCTATCTGTTCAAGTACTGCCCCGACCAGATTATTCGTCGGTGTGTCCCTGACGATGAATTCAAGAGTGTGCTGTCGTTTTGCCACGATCAAGCGTGTGGCGGGCATTTTGGCCCTAGAAAAACAGCTGAGAAGATCTTACAATGTGGTTTCTACTGGCCACAACTCTTCAAAGATGCTCATGACTATTGCAAGACTTGCTCCCGGTGCCAACACTTGGGCCGGATATCCCGGAGGAACGAGATGCCGCTCCAACCAATCTTGGTTGTGGAGATTTTCGACATTTGGGGGATAGATTTCATGGGGCCGTTTCCAAGCTCTTTTGGGAACTTGTACATCCTTCTCGCTGTTGATTACGTCTCTAAGTGTGTCGAGGCTGTGCCCAGCCGGACTAACGACAACAAAGTTGTCGTTAGGTTTCTTAAAGAAAACATTTTCTCCCGTTTTGGGCACCCCCGAGCGATCATTAGCGACAATGGAACTCATTCTGCAATAAGACTTTCGAGGCCTTGATGCGGAAATATTCCATTAATCAAAAGCTATCTACGCCCTACCACCCCCAGACCAGTGGGCAGGCCGAAGTTTCAAATCGGCAAATCAAGCAGATACTGGAGAAAACGGTTTCCAAGAACCGTAAGGATTGGTCTCTGAAACTCACTAATGCACTTTGGGCATTTCGAACCGCTTATAAGACCGATCTTGTCATGTCTCCAAATCGGCTTGTGTACGGAAAGGCTTGCCACCTACCTGTCGAAATAGAGCATCGCGCATTTTGGGCGATAAAGGTGCTGAATCTTTCTCTCGAAGATGCGGGCAGCCATCGGAAGCTGCAGTTGAACGAATTAAGCGAGCTTAGGGATGAGGCTTACGATAACGCGGTTGTCGTTAAGAATCGAACGAAGGTGTTTCACGATAAACACCTTTTGCGCAAAACCTTCGTACCTGGTCAGCAGGTACTGCTTTACGACACCCGACTACATTTCCATCCAGGAAAGCTCAGATCTCGCTGGAAAGGGCCGTATTTTGTGCGGAATGTGTATCCGCATGGCGCTGTGGATTTGGAGAATCCAAAGGACGGTTCAATTTTCAAATTGAAAGGACACCGACTAAAACCGTACCTTAGCGCCGAACCAACAGAGGAGCTCCTGTTCTTACAGGAGCCGGTTTACCCTGCATAATCTTCCTCTGCCTACCACCAAACTTCGGTTATCCAGCCAAGAACAGTAGACACTGTTCCAAATAAGTTTTGGGGTATGTATATACCATTTTGTATATATTTGTGGATATTCTTTTCCATTTTTTCTATTTTTCTTTTCTTTAAAAACAAAAAAAAATGTGTATATCTAACCGACAATTTTGACCCTTCAAATGATCTCTTCATGCAATGACAGTGAGGACACTATCCAGTTTAAGTTTGGGGGTACGCTCGGTACGCATTTCTTAACTTCGCATTCATATGTATATTTTGCATCTGCATATTAAAATCCATAAAATCCATAAAAATCAGAAAATTTTCTAAAAACATAAAAACTTTTTTGTCAAGTTAGCTAGTGGGAGGACTCTGATTCAACATTTCGACGGTTTTGTTTGATAAAATAAAAATAACTAAATCTTATTTTTAGGTTTTGAAAACCTGAAAGATAACTCTCCTTTGAAGTTAACTATAGTTGATATACGTCTTTACATCACACTACACGTGTCGTGAGTTTTGGAAATTAGATGACAAGTCTTTTATATCTAAAAACTTTTAAATGGATAAATGATTTTCTGAGGATCAAATAGGTTTGTTCTGAAATAAGTAATATCAAGAATAGTTTATGAAGTGAAGTGAATATGAAAGAATGTTATTGATGCCTTAATTAGAACTAAGTCTGAAAAATAACCCATCTGAAACTTGATTGGAATGATTACACACCGAACCCACTAAACACGTCTTTAATCTAAAAAAAATAATTGAACTGCCGGTTATGTCTCCGTTCGTATTGAATCATCATGATTTTCACGCCAAACTGTCTTTTGTTTTTGGACCTAGGTAACTTGAGTAATTATGTCCGCTGGGGTGTTTCTACACCTAATGCCCTAAAGCCAACTGGTTTGGGTGCATTGGCCCAAAGCTCGCTAAGAAGCCTAGAAAGTCCAGATTAAAACAAAGTCAAGCAAGTGTTCTCTCCGAGTTAAAATTCCTAACGGTTCTTTGTGTGAGAATAATCTTGATAAAAGACAGGCTTTTATAAAAAAAATTAGCGGAGATATGCAGGTTTTATTCTATGATAAAGACTATTGCACGTTCACAGAGGTGTGTATGAAATGAAAACAAGAAAAAGGTGGAGTGAAAAATAAGACCTAGTTTCCTGTTAAGGAAGATAGAAATTCTGAAGTTGAAACCTTACTGGAAAACGAAACTTGAAAAATGCTTAACTCTTTATAAAACTTATGTGATCCTTTTAAAATTTTTATCCGGGCTTTATTGTGTGACATGATGATTTTAATCTATCCTTCTGGAACTTAACGACACTATTTGCACTGCACGTAAAGACATATAAAATCTTAAGTTAAATAAGAAGCGAGTTGTGAAAAATAAAGGTTCGATAGTTTAGACTTAGGATCATAGAATTGTTATTTTCTGAAACAAAACTTTAGGGGTTTGAATCATAGTAATTTTGCAAGACTAGCTTGACCGGATTTTGTGGGTAGTATCCGCTGAAAACCCTCATGAGACAACACTACTCCTACTAGGGACACCTAGAGCTTTAACGGCTTGTTGCACATGCTCAGTGCAATCGCGTTCCCTGCGAAAGTGAGGTTAGGAATTTTTGTGAATAAATTGGCTTTGCTCGGGACGAGCAAATGATAAGTTTGGGGGTATTTGTTCATATCAGATTTTTGCATTTTTGTACCGCCCAATTTTTATCATATTGCTTATCGATAGGTACTCTTGAGCCGTGCTTGCTAGTCAATTGCAGGTTACAGGTTCTCGGCTCTAAACGATGAAATTCATAGAAAAGCACGACAAAATCCGGATTCCTACCAACCACAGATAAAACACGGGTTTCCGCTCTCTATCCGTTGTTGCCACACACCAGTTTAAGAGACAAAATGACAAATCGATTGTTACCTTCATGCACAAAGCACAATGGCAACACCAAGTCCAAGAAATCTACGCGGAGCTCAAGAAAATCATGACAAAAGATCCATGTCCAATCACCTTTTGATCTACTAGACTTCTGGAAGACATATGAAAAGATTATCAAAAAAAACATGTGCCAAACTACAGACAAAAGAGGACCAGGGAAGCACAGAAAACCGGAGGGCCCAACTCCCCTATACAGACGCGGAACCGCGGCCAATAGGGGGTCTAGGCCGCGGTTCCACGGCCGTTTAGGCTTGTCAGCTGAAGATTTTTTAGGGGCTGTTTGGTCTTTTCATGTTTGTTCTGATTGTTGCCCTAGATTTCCTTTTCCCTGCCTATAAATAGCCCAGAACCTTGTGAAGCCAAGGGTGCTTAATCTTGTATTTTAGGTTTTAGAATACTTGTTGTTCTTCTTCCTCTTCTCATCTCTTCTCCATTAAAACTTGTAGTGAGCTTTTGTGAGTGAAGAATGATGAATAAAGAAGTTCTTTTTACTTATCATGCTTGTCTTGTTCTTTAGTTAAATTATTATTGCTTTTAATTTTCATTTGTTAACTTAGTTGTTGTTATTTGTGTTTGTTTCTTTCTTGTTCTCTTTTCCTTTATCTTTAAACAACCATGATGCTTACGCTAGATCCTTGCCGAGGTGAGGTCGCAAATAGCTAGTTGTTATCTTCTAATCTCCTTCTTTCTATCTTCCTCCTTTCTTTTATTTTTTGTTCTTCTTGTAATGGGTGAGTAGTTTCCATACTTGTTAGGGTAGGATAAGGGAAGTTTGAGAGAAAGAAATCTCTCTCACTCTTTTCTTGCCCAACATCTTAAATCGACTCTCGTTAATTGAACCACAATCCGCTCCCTACGGCACCCTATCCTACATGATAGCGGTGATTCCGAAGTGAGACCGGTTGTGGTTGAATTAACCGGAGGTTATGGCTATGAGCCAAGAACGGACGGACAAGCACCAAAAGGAAGAACTTAAGCGTTGGGAAGCCTAGCTTATACTCTCAAGTTCCTTACTAGTCGTGCTAATCCCCGTTGTTGCCGATTACCGTAACACCGATATTAAGAGTGGCAACGAAAGAAGTGAGCGACTCCTAACTCAAACTAACCTAATCCTAACCCTAGCAATCTCTCTTTACATATCATTTTAACACTTAGTTAATCACAAACAAATCTGGACTTTTGTACTTAACTTGTTAAAGCACATAGAAAAAGATTCCCGTCTCCCTGCGGACGACCCGTACTCAACCGGCTAGTTACAAGCGAAACCTTTTTGATTGAGGTAATTAACTAAACTTGAACACGCAGAAATCCTAACAATCAGGTCACATGCCAACTCTGGGTCGTGACATCTTATTTTATATTCAAGTAAACTTGTCAGGGTTAGAGTTGGTTAGTAGAGTTAGGATTAGTCTTGTACTTGTCTTTTGCCATTCTTGAAATGATGTTGGGATAATCGAAAGTAGCAGGGATTAGGAGGACATAAGAATAGGATTTGCGAGTTTAAGAAATCTTTCCAACGCTAAATCAATTCCTAGTGCCCATTTTCCGTCCATTACCTATGCTTATTTCCAACCCTAGACCAAACACACCCAACCATGTATCCAATTAAGTCACTACTACATGTCACATTGTAGTGCACCAAAGGACTTCTCGACTTAGGTTACGGCTATATGTCACTCATAGCGCGCTTAAGTGAAAGGGTTGCGTTTGTTTGGTCTACATTCATTTTAAGATGTTTGGCGAAGATAAGCACAAAAGAGTTTTACATCCCTCGTACTAACCTTCCTGTCATGCCCGGCTTTCCAAAATACGTAAACACGGCACGTGATAGAGCCAACCATGCTACCTATGGCTAGGAATAATCCCTCCATAGTCACATTATGGCTGTGAATCAGATATCAAGAACAGTAAATAAAAGCTAACTAACACATGTCCATCTTCCACGATAAATAAAAATCAAGAAATGTATGTTGCGGAAACGAATAAAGATTCAATAAAGAATAACCTTTGAAACACGTCCCTTATGGGATTGTAGGGTTCCTAGGCACTCTTGTGAGGGTTCATAAGTTATCAACCATGCCCGAATAAAATTTTAGACGTGCCGAACAACCCAAAGCCGGGATCTTTGCTAGATTATTGGGGTTTAACATGCAAGTAAACACCTTTACTACTAAGTGTGAGGGATTACAACCTTTGTAGTCCGCTCCTTCGCTTCACAAGCTCCGAGTAGAAGTCCCTTCGCCGCAATACATGATCTCCCGGACTCAAGAGATGCTCCACGACTCGAACGATCCATGCTAGCTTGTAGTATTCCTTTTCTCCGATGATCTACGTCGAGGTTGCAATAACTCAAGCTCTCTCACTCTCAAGAGGTGAACACCCTAATCTAATGGGCTAGATTAGATGAGGATGAAGGAGTAGTATTTATGCTATCTTTTTATATCAATTTCTCACAAGAAATCATCACAAAATGAATAGCTAGTAAGCTTTCTCAAAGCTTACGAGAGAAGAAGATGTTGAAAAAGAGTTAATCCTTTTGTGATGAATAATAGAAATGAATATATGATTGATCATGGAACCATGGTCAAGAAGGACAAGGATAACCTTTGTAGAGAATAAACTAGGGCTAGGATTTGGTTAGGTTAAAGAATGAGTCATAAGATAATATCAACCATAATATCTTACACTTGACAAAAGGAAAGCTTCTAGATGGTGCAAGAAAGAGCTAACCCTAATCAAACCCTAACTTTGCTTAATCTTCACTAAACATGTTCCATTATTAATCATATTATGTTGCAATAATATATATCACATATATATTGTATATTTGCAATAAAAGAAAATAATACAATTAACATATATCGCATATATATATCAATGTATTATCCGGTGAGAAAATGAAATAATAAAGCGAGCCAATATTAGATAATGTAATACAATATATCATATATATTATTATACATTAAATCATCGAATCAACACTTGATCCGACAATCCGGCTATATCGAATATAACCGACTAATATATCATGTGCCGATTCATCGAATCAACACTTGATCCGATGACCCGGTTCATATCTAAATATCGCGAGAATATAATACGGTATCTCATATTGCATTATCCTCGGTCCTGCACATATCACATATGTGCCTCTACTCCGTTTTCCCTGAGCCAAGAAACCTCTGTGTAGGACTCTAAGGAATCGTCAATACGCCGGTAGCAGGTGATGATCATATCAAACACCCACAAGCTGTAAGCGGTCAGCTAAACGTAACAGCCATCCAGGTATTGAGCGATCAGAAGATCAACAAGCTAGCCTGTATGTTCTCCTATGAATCCAATCAGTAACACTCCCATACAGTCCGGTCTGTTCGTCTGATATGTCGCATATCAAGTCTAGGGTGGTATACGTCAAACCCCAGTAACCGATAAGTCGTGTCGATGTGTGGCTCATAACGGGTCGAGAAACTACTGGTAACACTTACCAGTAAATCTCTATATCAGCCCTGGCCAGGGACTTCCAGTTATAGCCAATCGAACACAGCACAACATCAACTCCCTATAACAGGAGAGACAAATCCCCTCCCATCGCTCATTGCCTCTATGTGATTCGGGACTGCACCCAAAAGCCACCGTTTTGCACGCCCTCTTGGATGTGTTAAGGTGGAAATCAAAGCACAGTGGGAATCACAAAAGACTCTATGACGATCTCGGATCTACAGACTACCCTGTACCAGTGTCACCTGAGAACTGGCATCTGACGAGTGGTATATCACCATCTGGGAGTTCTCGGCGAGTCCGTCCAGTGTACCCAGTCTCCACTGAGCACCCGTACACCATCTTTGATGTTTAACACCGATGGATATGGGGTCATCCATCGCCTATCATATGGGTCAAGATGCGTATACGCTAGTCTACTCTGGTGTATCGATGTCCTGTCTCGATATACCCTCGACTAGGAACAGTTATAGGATGTACTCATCGACTACCATGGCTTCACTAGTATGATCTCATCATAGTGCCAGTAGTCGAGTACAGATCCTAAGGGCTTTATCAACATGTGAGAGAAAGACAGTAAACCAATACAAGTCAACATGTTAAGATAAAGTGAAACCAAATAGCATACTATCATGTCGAGTAAGAAAGTCCTCTCTATATATATCCAACCATCCATTGTAATATACATCATATGTACAATAATGGCCTCTAGGGCATATACATAACTAACAATCTCCCTCTTGCACTAAGGCCAGCTGCTGTAGCATCTCATACCTAGCATCCCGAATAATCTCTCAAACTGTATCTGGGGAATGGCCATCGTGAGTGGATCCGCAGTGTTGTCCTTCGTATCTACTCTCCTGACCTCGATCTCCCGTTGATCAACTATCTCCCTGATCAAGTGATACCGTCTCAGAATATGTCTGGACTTTTGATGAGACCTGGGTTCCTTGGCCAAAACCACAGCTCCATTCTTATCGCAATACAGAGGTATTGGATGTTCAATGGTTGGAACCACACCAAGTTCACTAATGAACTTCTTTATCCAGACAGCCTCTTTGGAAGCATCGTTGGCAGCGATGTATTCAGCCTCCATCATCGAGTCTGCAACGGTATCATGTTTGGAACTCTTCCAACATACCGCCCCTCCATTGAGGGTAAAGACAAATCCCGAGTGCGACTTAGAGTCGTCCTTATCACTTTGGAAGCTGGAATCAGTAAAGGACTCCACCCAGAGTTCTCCGTTACCATACACCAAGAACATGTCTCTAGTCCTTCGTAGGTACTTGAGAATGTTCTTCACAGCTGTCCAGTGACTCTTTCCAGGATCTGCTTGATACCGACTCACTACACTTAGTGAGTATGCTACATCGGGTCTGGTACATAGCATCGCATACATGATAGAGCCTAATGCCGAAGCATAGGGTATCCCTTGCATGCGAGCTCTCTCCAAATCAGTCTTGGGCGACATCTCTTTAGAGAGAGTGAGTCCAGAGATCGTGGGTTGGTTCCCACGCTTGGATTCTTCCATACTAAACCTCTTTAGTATGGTGTCAATGTACCTGGATTGGGACAATCCCAGTATCCGTTTAGATCTATCTCTATAGATCATGATTCCCAATATGCAGGAGGCATCACCTAGATCTTTCATTGAGAATCTTTGTGATAAGAAGAGCTTGACTGATTGCAGCATAGGAATATCATTTCCTATCAAGAGTATGTCATCCACGTACAATACTAGGAAGACAACCTTACTCTCTGCTACCTTCTTATAGATACAAGGTTCATCTATATTTTTGATGAAGTCAAACTCTTTGACTACAACATCAAAACAGATGTTCCAACTCCGCGATGCTTGCTTTAACCCATAAATGGATTTAAGCAGCTTGCACACCTTTCCGCTGCTCCCACTATCTATGAAGCCCTCTGGCTGAGTCATGTACACGCACTCTTCTAAATCGCCGTTTAGAAAGGCGGTCTTAACATCCATTTGCTAGATTTCGTAGTCATGGTATGCAGCAATGGCAAGTAAGATCTGGATGGGCTTAAGCATAGCCATTGGTGAAAAGGTTTCGTCATAATCCACACCTGGTCGTTTATGAAAACCCTTTGCAACAAGTCTAGCTTTGAAAGTCTCAACTTTTCCATCTACACCAAATTTCTTTTTAAAGATCCACTTGCTCCCAATGGGTTTTACCACTTCAAGAGCATTTTCCAAAGTCCATTCTTTGTTGGTGTACATGGATTCCATCTCAGATCGCATTGCATCCAGCCATTTCACAGAGTCACCACTCGTGATGGCCTGCTCGAAACTAGTCGGGTCATCATCTTCCATGATGCAATCCTCGCTTCTACCATCAATAAGAAAACCGTAGTATCTCTCAGGTGGATGAGAAACCCTGCTAGATCGGCGGAGTGGCTTGGGTTCGTCGGGTACTACTGAATCCTCTGGTTCTACTAAATCATCTGTCATTGTTTGTGTTGCTGGATATTCTTCCAGTTCTACCTCAGAGCCACTAATCTCTTTTGCAAGAAATTCCTTTTCTAAAAAGGTGGCATGTCGAGAAACAAACACATTTTTTTCCTCGTAGTGGTAGAAGTTATACCCTCGCGAATGTTTGGGATATCCAATAAACTTACATAGGACAGACCTTGCCTCAAGCTTGTCCGGATTTTGTGCTTTAACATAGGCCGGACAATCCCATATCTGAATAAAATTAAGACATGGTCTCTTCCCATTCCATATCTCATATGGAGTGGTAGGCACTGATTTGGTTGGAACTCTATTCAATAGGTATGCAGCTGTCTCCAGTGCATGTCCCCAGAAGGAGATAGGCAACTCAGCTGTGCTCATCATAGAGCGCACCATATCTAATATGGTGCGATTCCACTGTTCCGATACACCGTTGTGCTGTGGTGTATAAGGAGGAGTAAGCTGAGAGAGAATCCCATTCTCTTTTAGATAATCTAGGAACTCATTGCTTAAGTATTCACCTCCTCGATCAGATCGAAGAATCTTAATACTTTTGCCCGTTTGGTTCTCTACTTCGTGCTTATATTCTCTGAATTTCTCAAAAGCTTCAGACTTGTGTTTAATCAGGAACACATATCCGAATCTTGAGAGATCGTCAGTGAATGTAATAAAGTAGGAAGAACCGTTCCTGGCATGCGTAGACATAGGACCGCATACATCACTGTGTACCAGTCCTAAGAGTTCCGTAACTCTTTCTCCGTGTCGAGTAAACGAAGCTTTGGTCATTTTGCCTTTGAGACATGAATGACAAGTATCATAAGATGATAATTCGAACGGATTCAAATATCCATCCTTATGTAACTTAGCCAGTCGTGTCGCATTGATATGACCAAGTCTACAATGCCACAAGAAGGATTCGTTCATTTCTGAACTCTTCCTCTTGCATGTGTTTTGTATATTGAGGACTGTATTTTGATTGAGAATGAATATGCCATTATGTAACGAGCCTGATCCAATCAACTTTTGATCTAGGAATCTGTTCATAATATTATCTTTTACTACAAAATTATATCCTTCTTTACTTAATAAAGAAACTGATATAATGTTGCACATCATGTTCGGTATATAATAGCACTCATTTAGAATCAGTGTATTACCACTTGGTAATACTAGATGATATTCGCCAACTGCTTTAGCTGCAATACTTGCCCCATTCCCTACTTGAACGGAATGATCACCTTTTCCCAGTTCTTTACCTTTCCGTAGCCCATGTAACAATTTACATATGTGGGATCCTGATCCGGTATCTAATACCCTGGACATAGGGTGAACTGAGAAACAGTTCTCAATAACAAACACACCCGAAGAAGGTGCATCAACATGCATATTCTCCGTTTAGGCGGCGTGAGAATCCAGATATTCTTCTGTTTCCTGTTCAGTCTTATAACTCTTATAAGAAAGAACGGGACCAACGTTCCTCTGCTCAGTATAATAAGCGGGTTCAGTCAATACATCCATATTATTATCTTGATTATGGCCTGACATGGTCGCTACCTGGAGAGAGAGAGAAGAAAACACTTTAGCGTATACTCTTGCAAGATTAGATTGGTTATTATCTTATCTAATCAGGATGTCTCCCACTGTTTTTATCAAATCTTCCTTCAAACCCTAAAAGTTAAGATTATCCAGGATTAATTACACCCTACAATTTCGTCAATCTTTCAGCCAGATCAGTGTCGGTACTTGAGGGAGGTTCCTCGTGTTTTCGCATAATTAAAGTAAACCTCGTTTTCCCATAGGCGTAACCTCGTTAACACTTTTCCAGACACCTACTTGATCGGCTAATTGTCCTGTGTAAAACTCTCCCAGAAGTAACACTTACTCGCAGTGGGTATTGGGATCCAACTATCTCATAGGAGGTATGCAATCTCATTGCAAATTTCAACACTTGAAATTCTTGATAATGCTTTTACCCCTAGCGTCATATGACCTTGACGGAGGCCAAACTACCCATAGGGCGCTAGTCAAGTTCAACCCGTTCATTTCTTGATTGAATTAAACCCACCAGTACGACCCTTGACGGAGGCCAAACTACGCCGTACGAATACCCTAATCCAATCGCATCGTATGCTAGCAGATAAGCACTAGTTAGCTACCGTACACTTCGCCTTGACGGAGGCCAAACTACCGCAGCACGGATACTAAGTAGCACTTATCTGAAATGACGGAGGGCTACATAGGTTTTTAAAAAACCATGAGCGTAATGAACTTGATATCGTCGTAGAATCACGTGATTTTTTGAAAAGGAGTGTTTTTGAGGTTTTTCTATTTTCGCTAAAGAGGTGACTCCCGGTGAAGGGATCTCGGCTCATTCCCCATCGAATAAGGTGCAGGGTATATCATATATACTGCTGTGCAAAGCAAGAACTATAGAAGCTATCAAAAACTAAACCGTGAGTTTGTAACATCTGCCAGTTTCGCTAAAGAGGTCACTCCCGTTTAAGGGATCTCGGCTCTTTCCTCATCGAATAAGGTGCAGGGTATATCATATATACCGCTATGCAAAGCAAAACTGTAGCTACCCTTTTTATAAAGTTTTGATTCTACAACAACTTTTTAGGTTTCTTTTCTTTTTATTAATCTCATTAATAAATCTCATCAGCTTATGCTTCCTAAGTATCACAGAAGAAATGAAAGCAGTGATATTTATATATCAGCATATATATATAGTATAAGCATTCGTCTCAGGCAGTAATATGATCTCATCACAGAACATTGCAGCAGAAGAACATATATGAAATATTGGATATACTAGGATGTCCGTGTTTTTAATACGGGCCGGTATAAAACACGGATTGCACGGTCACGATGAATAGCCAAACCCACATCCCTAGACCCCTACGAGAGCGGCAAGTAACACTTCCAGTTATAGGGTTAGGAGACCCGGTCTCGACTCCTCGAGATGTCCTCCCACTGGACCCTAGAACCCGGTTACTTGTGCTCCCCTCCTTGGGTCTGCCTAATGCGGAAAAGTAAATAATATATACTGGTGACATCAACCTTATCCCGGAAGTGCCCCAATAAAAGAATATTACATACAAATGAATTTTACATGAATGAAAATAAAAAACCTCATCTCACATAAAACCCCCGGCTATTCAAAACACGACGATCCAATATAAAATATCACAGGAGCACATAATATCGCATATGATCAACGTAAGTAAGTGTGCATACACTGATCGTCGTTGATTGTATAGCAACGAAGACCGGCAATACAACTACATACTACACTTACGGTCATAGAAAAGAATTTGTAAAACTACAACATTTGGAATCCACAATCACTTTAGACATCGTAAATCCGAAATATCACATACTTCGCATTTCATGCCTAACTATATAAATTCCACATATTGTATCACATTTCAGATAAATAGACAGTATTAAACTTTCCGAACAGATAATCAAATACCAAAAATTTCCTAAATAGCTTAACACTTGAGCGGAGTTCAAATAATCCCAGAATCTGTCACAGTACCGATGATCCAGCCCTAGAAGGGTCAAGCCAACGCCTCACATGTGGCACGCCGTACTGCCCCAAACCCTAAGGTTTAGGGGCGGTTCAGACGGTCACATAATCGAGTTAAGGTTTGTGTTCTTCTAGAGGGACCGCCGCGTTACTTGTACGCTTATCCGAAAGATTTAAACCCGAAAAAAATTCAACACTTGAAAATTTTACGTGCCGGGAAAAAGTGAGTTAATGATATCCGTTCGAACATTTTAATAGTTTCTAAATATCCGGAAAACATAACAAAATTAAATATTCCGATAGAATCTACGATTACAAAATATACCCCAGAATACTCAACACTTGAATCAGATTAAAAATACCCACAAAATAGCACCTACATAAATATATATGACTGTTCAAAAATGAGTGTCTAATCCTTCTATATTGCCGCTGATCCGCGGCCCAAGCGTGGTACGGCCGCGATTCCGCGGCAGATTGTACGGATTAGAACCTCTTTTTTCACAGTAATGCTTAATTGTCCTGGCTGAATTTTTTAGGTATTTTTAATACAGAAAAATCTCAGTTTTTTAAAAATGTCCAGAGATGGGTTCGTTTTGACGTTACGAGTTTCATTCGGAGTTTTAACTTCGTATAGAAGTCGCCTAATGCTTTAGCTAGGCTCTAATACCACTGTAGGGTTCCTAGGCACTCTTGTGAGGGTTCATAAGGCATCAACCATGCCCGAAAAAAATTTTAGACGTGCTGAACAACCCAATGCCGGGATCTTTTCAAGATTATTAGGGTTTAACATGCAAGTAAACATCTTTACTACTAAGTGTGAGGGATTACAACCATTGTAGTCTGCTCCTTCGCTTCACAAGCTCCGAGTAGAAGTCCCTTCACCGCGATCCATGATCTCCCGGACTCAAGAGAGGCTCCACGACTCGAACGATCCATGCTAGCTTGTAGTATTCTTTTTCTCCGATGATCTACGTCGAATTTGCAATAACTCAAGCTCTCTCACTCTCAAAAGGTGAACACCCTAATCTAATGGGCTAGATTAGATGAGGATGAAGGAGTTGTATTTATGCCATCTTTTTATATCAATTTCTCACAAGAATTCATCACAAAATGAATAACTAGTAAGCTTTCTCAAAGCTTAAGAGAGAAGAAGATGATGAAAAAGAGTTAATCCTTTTGTGATGAATAATAGAAATGAATATATGATTGATCATGGAACCATTGTCAAGGATGACAAGGATAACCTTTGTAGAGAATAAATTAGGGCTAGGGTTTGGTTAGGTTAAAGAATGAGTTATAAGATAATATCAACCATAATATCTTACACTTGACAAAAGGAAAGATTCTAGATGGTGCAAGAAAGAGCTAATCCTAATCAAACCCTAACCTTGCTTAATCTCCACTAAACATGTTCCATTATTAATCATATCATGTTGCAATAAAATATATCACATATATATTATATATTTGCAACAAAAGAAAATAATACAATTAACATATATTGCATATATATATCAATGTATTATTCGGTGAGAAAATGAAATAATAAAGCGAGCCAATATGAGATAATGTAATACAATATATCATATATATTATTATACATTAAATTATCGAATCAACACTTGATCCGACAATCCGGCTATATCGAATATAACCGACTAATATATCATGTAACGATTCATCGAATCAACACTTGATCCGATGACCCGGTTCATATCTAAATATCGCGAGAATATAATACGGTGTCTCATATCGCATTATCCTCGGTCCTGCATATATCACATATGTGCCTCTACTCCGTTTTGCCTGAGCCAAGAAACCTCTGTGTAGGACTCTAAAGAATCGTCAATACGCCGGTAGCAGGTGATGATCAAATCAAACACCCACAAGCTGCAAGCGGTCAGCTAAACGTAACAGCCACCCAGGGATTGAGCGATCAGAAGATCAACAAGCTAGCCTATACGTTCTCTTGTAAATCTAATCAGTAACACTCTCGTACAGTCCGGTCTGTTCGTCTGATATGTCTCATATCAAGTCTAGGGGTGGTATATGTCAGACCCCAGTAACCGATAAGTCGTGTTGATGTGTGGCTCATAACGGGTCGAGAAACTACTGGTAACACTTACCAGTAAATCTCTATATCAGCTCTGGCCAGGGACTTCCAGTTATAGCCAATCGAACTCATCACAACATCAACTCCATATACCGGGAGAGACAAATCCCCTCCTATCGCTCATTGCCTCCATGTGATTTGGGACTGCACCCAAAAGCCACCGTTTTGCATGCCCTCTTTGATGTGGTAAGGTGGAAATCAAAGCACAGTGGGAATCACACAAGACTCTATGACGATCTCGGGTCTACAGACTACCCTGTACCAGTGTCACTGGAGAACTGCCATCTGACGTGTGGTATATCACCATCTGGGAGTTCTCGGCGAGTCCGTCCAGTGTACCCATTCTCCACTGAGCACCCATACACCATCCTTGATGTCTAACACCGATGGATATGGGATCATGCATCGCCCATCATATGGGTCAAGATGCATATACGCTAGTCTACTCTGGTGTATCGATGCCCTGGCTCGATATACCCTCGACTAGGAACAGTTATAGGATGTACTCATCGACTACCATGGCCCCACTAGTATGATCTCATCATAGTCCCAATAGTTGAGTACAGATCCTAAGGGCTTTATCAACTTGTAAGAGAAAGACAGTAAACCAATACAAGTCAACATGTTAGGATAAAGTGAAACCAAATAGCATACTATCATGTCGAGCAAGAAAGTCCTCTCTATATATATCCAAGCATCCATTATAATATACATCATATGTACAACAATGGCCTCTAGGGCATATACATAACTAACAGGGATCACATCGATAAATAAATCTACGGAAATAAAATAAACTAAGCATCTCTAAAATTAAACATCAACCTCTTTATTGCTTGGCTTGCTTACTAAAATACACCTGATCTGCCAGAGACAATGTCAAAGGAACTGGGCCATGCAAAACCCAGACGTCAGTGTTGTAGGGTTATTTAGCACGACAGCAAGGTTTCGGGAGGCATCGTCGATGCCATTTTAAAAAATTTGCCAAGCTACTTAACCCTAAACCTGGAATCTTAACTTTAGAATTAGACAATACAATATGTAAACAACTTTATATCTAAGTGAATATGGAATACAACCTTTGTAGACCGGTCCTTCACTTCAAATGCTCCGTGTAGAAGTCCCTTCGCTCCAAGTAGATGTGATCAGGAATCTCCGTAGGCTCCACTAGTCGAAATGAACGAGCTTGCTCAATGATCTTCGAGACCGAAGATGATCTACTTTGAGGAGACACCAACTCAAGCTACCTCTTCACTAATTAAGGATTAGTGAAGATAACACCCTAAACTAATGGGTATCTAGTAGAGGATGATGAATTAGGAGTTTTGCTCACTTTAGAATTCTTTTTCTTACTATTTTTCCGCACTTCCTCAAAAGCTAGAGTGCTAAGCTCTTGATGAAGAAGATGATGAAGAGATAATGGATAAGAGAGTGAATGTCAACTATGGGTGAGAAATATCTCATATAACCCTTGTAGAGACATAACCATGGCTAAAGATTAAGGTTAGGTTAATAAATATCTAATGCAAGACAAATTTAGTGGACTAAGTCAATGGTTTCCACAAGTTTCCAAAGCTTGCAACCATGCTTAATTCCCACCAATTTATATTTGCATTAAATAAATAAAACCCTAACATATAATCTAAAACATGGTGTGAGTCTCATACACCCATGTTGCATGTATAATGAAGCATGACATAAAGTAAACACAAATAATATATATCACATATATATTAAGTGTGCACATGTGAGAAAAGAAATGTATAAGTGAGAAAATATTAGTTAATGTAAATTAGCATATCAAACATACAATTATACATTAAATTATAAAATCAACACTTGATTTAATAATCCAACTATATCATATATAACAGACTAATATTATATGTATCAACTTATCGAATCAACACTCGATTCGATAACCCGGCTATATCACATATAACGACCGATATCGCATATCGCGAGAATAGAATACAGTATCACATACTCATATTATTCTCGGTCCCACACATCATATATGTGCTCTTACTTCGTTTTTCCAGAGCCAGTAAACCTCTGTGTAGGACTCTAAAGACTCGTCAATACGTCGGCAGTAGGTGATGATCATATCAAGCACCCACAAGCCGTCAGCAGGACTAGCTGGACGTAACGGCTACCCTGGTATTGAGCGATCAGAAGATCAACAACCAAGCTTGCTCATACTCCTGTAAAGCCTGTCGGTAACACTACCGTACAGTCCGGTCTCTTTGTCTGATATGTCGCATATCAAGTCTAAGGGTGGTAAACGTCGGACCCTAGTAACCGATAAGTCATGACGTTGTGAGGCTCATAACGGGTCGAGAAACTACTGATAACACTTACCACTAGATCACCGAATAAGCCCTGGCTAGGAACTTCCTGTTATAGCCAATTGTAGCACAGCGCAACATCAACCCCCAATACCGGGAGAGACGAATTCCCTCCTGTCGCTCATTGCCACCATATGATTCGGGACTGTATCCAAAAGCCACCAGTTTGCATGTTCTCTTAAACGTGGTAAGGTGAAAATCAAAGAACAGTAGGAATCACACAAGACTCTATGACGATCTCGGGTCTACAGACTAACCTGTACCAGTGTCACCAGAGAACTGCTATCTGACGATAGGTATAATACCAACTATGAGTTCTCCGCGAGTCCGTTCAGTGTACCCAGTCTCCACTGAGCACCCGTATACCATCTTTGATGTCAAACACCAATGGATGTTGGATCATCCATCACCCATCATATGGGTTAAGAAGCGTATACGCTAGTCTACTCTGGAATATCGATGCCTTGTCTCGATACACCCTCACTAGGAACTATTAAAGGATGTACTTGTGGACTACCCTGGCCCCACTAGTATGATCTCTATCATAGTCATGGTAGTACACAACTTAAGGGCTTTATCAACATGTGAGAGTAAGATAGTATCACAATACAAGTCTACACGTTAAGACAAAGAGCAACCAGATAGCATACTATCATGTCGAGCAAGAAAGTCCTCTCTATATATGTCGAAGCATCCACTATAATATACATCATATGTACAATGATGGCCTGTAGGGAATATACATAACTAACAATATCCCACCTGCACTAAGGCCAGTTGTTGTAGTATCTCATACCCAACATCCCGAAGAGTCTCTCAAATTGTATCAGAGGTATGGCCTTCGTGAGTGGATCCGCCGTGTTGTTCTTCGTATCAACTCTCTTGACCTCGATCTCCCGGCGATCATCTATTTCCCGGATCAGGTGATACCGCCTCAGAATATGCCTGGATTGCTGATGGGACCTGGGTTCCTAGGCTAAAGCGACTGCTCCATTATTATCACAATACAAAGGTATTGGATGCTCGATGGAAGGAACCACACCAAGTTCGGTTAGGAACTTCTTCATCCAGACAGCCTCTTTAGCAGCATCGTTGGCAGCAATGTATTCAGCTTCCATCATCGAGCCTGCCATGGTTTCCTGTTTGGAACTCTTCCAACAAACCGCCCCTCCATTGAGGGTAAAGACAAATCCCGAGACCGACTTAGTGTCGTCCTTATCACTATGGAAGCATGAATCGGTAAAGGACTCCGCTTGGAGTTCTCCGTTACCATAAACTAAGAACAACTCTTTAGTCCTTCTCAAGCACTTGAAAATGTTCTTCACAGCTATCCAGTGACTTTCTCCTGGATCTTCTTGATACCTACTCACTACACTTAGTGAGTATTCTACATCGGGTCTGGTACATAGCATCGCGTGTAAGTCTACGGTAGCGCCCCAGCCGTCTTTCCGAGGCCAAAATGAGGAAACGAAAACTTTTTCTTAACTTGAAACCAGCGCTAACGTATGCTTAAAACCCGGATTGAACCATTAACCCACAACTAGATATCTAGAGAGAGGGTTGGAAAGCTATACCGATCGATCCGTGTCCTTCGGTCTTGGGCCACCATCCCAAGCTCCTCGCGGCATCTCCGGTCTTGATCTCGTCGTCGGAAAGAGCACCGCATCTACGAGTCTTTTTACGGGCTCCCGCTGTTAGTGTATATGCCTTAGGAGCCATTATTGTATCATACTAGCTTGTATATTACTTAATGGAAGTTTAGGATATTCACAGTTATATTAACAGTCTTGCTAAACATGGTAGTATGCAACTTGGTTTATATCTATCTAAATATGTGTGTACGTATTGATAGAGCCCTTAGGATCTTGCTTGACTATCAGCGTTGTGATGGCAGTCACACTAGTGGGGGCTGGGTAGTCTACAAGCACATCCTTTTTCAGGTCCCTAGCCGTAGGATTATCGAGACAGGGCATCGATACTCCGGAGTAGACTAGTGTGTACGCTTCTCATCCCAGTTGGGGAGATGGTCTGTCCCATAGCCATCAGTACGTCGTATTGGAGATAGTATACAGGTGCTCATTGGGTTACGGGTACACCGGACAGGACGCGTAAGGAACTGTTGGTTGGTATTATACCCGTCGTCAGTTAACAGTTCCCAGGTGACATGAGTACAGCATAGTCCGCAGACTTGACACTGCTGCTTCGCCTCGAGTGTGTTCCCACTGTTCTTAGATTGCTACCCTACCACGGCTCAAAGGAGTCATGCAAACAGGTAGCAGTTTGGTGCAGTCCCGAGCACTTGGAGGCAGTGGCGGTTAGACAAGATTCGTCTCTCCCGGTATTGGGAGTTGATATCGCGCTGTGTCTAGAGAGCCATTACGCAATGTCCCTGGCCAGGGCAAGCGAGATTTACTGGTAGGTTTTTCAGAAGTTTCTCAAGGTGTAATGGGATTCGCTTCGACACGACTTATACCGCTTTTAGGGGACTGACGCTTGCCGCCCCTTAGGCCCGATATGCGATAGTCCTAGACGAACAAACCGGACTTTACAGAGATTGTCACATCAGGCTCAGTAGGAGTTCAGATGGGTTTCCTCATCGGCCTTCTTATTGACATATACCTGGGGACCGTTACGTACAGCTAGTGCTGCTTGCGGTCTGTGGTTAAACCCACTGCCAGCATAGTAGTCGAGTCTTTAAAGTCCCATACAGAGAGTTTCCCTGCTTCGGGCGAAACAATATAGAGGTCGTATGGTTTTACGACAGTGTTCGGACACGCACGTGCATTTATGCACGTACGATTTTCGGACGGTTTTTACTAGCGGGCTTTAGTTTAAACCAGATTCTTGTATCGGATTGTTGGATTTATACAGTCTCCGTATTTCCGTGTTTTCGCGGATAGGAAGGGCGTTCTCGTAAATTCTCGAGAAGCTTCTGGAAGGTTGATGAGGTGGAGGCTAAGGTGGCATTTGCAATAAATGATTTAATGACTCATGGTGTGATTCATACAAAGGAGTTAGTGTTGCATTTAATGATTAATGACTCATATGATGAATCACACAAAGTGAATAAATGAAGCATTGTTGATATTATCATTTGATTATTCGTTTAATAATTATTATGCTTCATATATATTCAAGATGAGATATTATTTCATTTAATTCTCACTCTCACCTTCTCTATCCTCAAGCTCTCTCTCATCAAACCCTAACCCTAACCTCTCATGTGTTGAGATCAAGGGTTAGCAAGACTTATTAATCCCTAATCCTACTCTATATTCCCTAGGTTGCTTTGATTAGCATTTTGAGTAACCTAGTTACCTCAAGTTAGAGGTCAAGCTTGGAGTAGTAGCTCTCGGGTGGATCTTCTATTACAACGAGGAGGCCGACGAGGAGGTGGTCATCGAGAACAAGAAGGACTTGGTTCATTATGTATAATCTTCTTTCATAGTACCCAATCCCTCCTATGATGTTGTTAGTTAAGGTTTGGCAAAGATCCGTAAGTTGTCGATGTTTGTTTTAAACAAAATGATTGTTTTACCTATTCCGCCTCCCCGCAACTCATGGAGTGTATAACGTCGACTTACAGTGGTATCAGAGCCTCACTAAACCATAACTAACTTATTAGCAAAGTCGTTAGAAATTCGATCGCGAAAAATTCCCGAAAACACGACTTTTTCACCAAGTTTCTGTCGTTTTTAAAACGGGGTCTAAAAATTTTTTAGGGACCCTTAAAATTACAACCAGGAAAATATAAGAATACTGGAGAAATTTGAGTTCCTGACTCGGCCAAACAGCCGCAGAACCGCGGCCGATCCAAGCGATCCGCCGCGGATCCGCGGCCGAGTTGAAGCCGAGTCATCCCAAAATTCCCAGTAACTCTTCTGTGTTAATTTTGGTTTTTCTGGGATATTTTTTTTCTGCTCAAGTATCAAGTGCACAGAGAAGTTTTTGGAGTAGAATCAATTGCGTTTGCTTGATCGAAATTCTAAGATGTTTGGCTAATTTGATTATATCTGTGATTTGTATAATGTGTTCGTAAACCTCCCCTAACTGCTTGTATGTCGGTTGGCAGGGGGTTGCACATTTCTGTAATGTTTTTACTGTTTGTGTTTGTGGACTTGTTGGATTGTCGTGAATGGATAGACGGGGATGTGAGATGAGCGTTTCTTTCATTCAAATGTAATTTGTAAATTGTTGTAATATTCTTTTGCGGGGCACATCCAGGTTGCGGTTGTAGCCACCGTTGTATTATTTCATTTACTGATTTTTGCTCCTAGGATAGACCTAAGGTGGGGTGCACAAACTACCGGGTACTTTGAAATGTTTAGTGGCCTATTCACGTTGTTGAGGGAGACCGCTTCACTTCGGGTACTTGGCGGGTAGTTTGCTGTACACGTAGGGGTCTAGGGTTGGGTTTTGGCTATTCAACACGACTGTGTAATCTCTTTCTTTGCAGGCTCAAAAGGAATGCGGATTCGTAGAAAATCCAATATGTTCATCTGTGATCTGAAATGCCTATTATTGCATCTGACGAATGTACAATATCTATATATGATAGCTATTTAGATGTCACTTATGTTTTACACCCGCGCTAGCCCGACCCCCTCTCTGTCGTTAGTTAAGTAACCTAACGGGTGATGACGGGACCCAGTGGTGAATGCAGATGGCATAAGAGGACGTTGTATTTTTGTTGTTTTCTGCAATGATAGGTTAATTGATGGGACACATTATATTAATGCAAAGAAAATAAACCAAATTTGAATCGTTGGAACAGTTTAAAAGAAACCATTCGGTTATTTTAAAACAGAGGATATTTTTTAAATTTTGGAGCTTTAACCACACCTTTTAAAAGCTATCAGGTTCCTTCGGTCATATCAAGTTAATTACGTTCACGGTTTCGCCAAAACCATTCGTAGCCCTCCGTCATTTCATTTATGTTTTCAGTAGTATTCAAGCTATGTATTTTGGCAAAAGTCAAGGCATAGTGTTTGGTAGCTGCCGGGTATTCATTTGTTGCATAGATAGATGATTTAGTTCGGGGCAGTCGTATTATCATTTGACCAAAGTCAGGGGTATGTACGGATGGGTTCAAATTAACAAGATAATGATGGGTAGAACATGACATGTGACTTATGACATTTTGACCAAAGCTAAGGTCATAAGAGCATGGGGCAAAAATTTATATCGGGAATTTCTAAAGAAACTGAAATTTGTAAAGAGATACATACAATTTTGAGTTTGATGAATGTTGGTAGAATTCCTTCAGCATTATCACACGATTATATTTGGATCCCGATCCTACTGTGAGTATCCTCTACTCATCAGGAGATTCGTCACTTAACGATCAATGCTATAAACCAAGTAGGTGCCAAGAAAGGTGTCAACGGGGCTACGCCCATAGAGAAAAGAGGTTATTTAATTAAGGAACTTCGTGAAAGCGTTGGAAAACCTCCTTCGAAGTACCGACACAGGCCTGGCTGAATGGTTAAGCCAGTATTGTACGGTGAGAATAGTCCTGACTAGTTCTTCCTTTTTGGTTGAGGAGAGATTCGAGAAACAGTAGGAGCCATCCAGTTTAGATAAACTAAAACCACTCTAAACTTGCAAGAGTATCATGCTAAAGTGTTCCCTCTCTCTCTCATTGTAGCGACCTAAAACTTGACAGGCCTTAAGTTACTATTAGAGAAAAATATATTGACAGGGCTAAACTATAAAGATTGGCTGCGGAATGTCAAGATGGCTTTGACTTACGACAAATTGGGATATGTCCTTACCACTAAGGCACCTGCTGTCCCTGGTCCAAAATCCAGTATTGCGGATAAGGAAGTCCACAATACCTGGGAGTTAGATTGCGCGAAGGCCAAGTGCATCGTGCTTGCCTCTATGAATAATGAACATCAGAGGATTCGGGGTGAGGCCGCGCTGTGTCTAGGAGAGCCATCACGCGAAGTCCTTAGCCAAGGCAGGAGATTTACTGGTAGGTATTCCAGTAGTATCTCTGGGTGTTCTGGGCTAGACTCCGACACGACTTGTACCGCTTTTGGTGGTCTGACTTTTACCAACCCCCTAGGCCCGCCATGCGATGCTCATAGACGAACGGACCGGACTGTACGGATATTGTCACTGACAGGCTCAGTAGCGTGTCAGGATGAGTTTGCTCATCGACATCCCTTTTGGTCAATAGCTGGTAGCCCGTTACGTATGGCTAATACCACCGACGTGCTAGTGGTTAAATCCATACCCAAAGTATTGACGAGTCTTTAGAGTCCCCACAGACAGTTTCTCAAGTTTCGGGCGAAACGCTGTAGAGGCCCTATGGAGATATGGCAGGGTTCGATCTTGTACGTGCGGTATTGCACGGATCATGATCGGACGGATAATACTAGCGGGCTTTGGTTTAAGCCGGGTCCTAGTATTGTACAGTATAGATTTTGTCTCATTGCATTTGTATTTGGTCGGAATACAAATACGGGTATGAATATACAGTCGCGGGGTTTTCCTGTAATTTATTACGGGATCGTTTTTCTGAAGTTGCCAGTTTGCATTCCGTTTCGGCCATTTTCCTTTGTTTCTTTCCTTGGCCGAATATTGATGGGAGGGGCTTATTTGCAAATGTGCAAATTGGCATTGTGGAGGGTGGTCTTTGTAACTTGTTGGTTCATGATGGTTCAACCATCACTTGACTCCATGGTTCATCATTGCTTGACTTTTGTTTTGATGAGATTGGTGATGGGTTTATGAGTGTGGACTTTGTTGTGATGATGATTCTTAATCATCACCTTTCTCTCTCTCTTGTATTATTGCTTCTCACCCCCCCTTTTGACATTCCTCTCCCCTCTCTCATTCTTCATGAAGGCGGCCGGCCACAAGATGTGTGGGGGCTGTCCAAATTTTGTGTGAGGGTTTTTTTTTTATCTTTTTGGCTCACACAAAATTCCATAGCACCATCCAAAACTTCATTCCTCCACTTTGACATTCATATGGCAACTTCATATAAACCGCATGAGACATATAGTTTATACACTATCCTACAGCATTCTTGGACACGTCGACTCGCCAACTTCGTGACCGAGCTGCCTCGGTCCAGAGGTGGGAGACCGTAAAAGAACCCGGCGATGTGGTGCCCTTCCGACGAGGAGATGAAGACCGGAGATTCTGCGGGGAGATCGGGACGACGACGAGAAGACCGAAGGACATGGATCGCTCGGTTTATCTCTCTACCCAATCTCTAGTTAGCTAGAGTTAGATTAATAGCTCGATCCGAGTTTAAAGTCCGCGGTAGCGCCGGTTCTAGTTTATAGAAAGTTTTGTATTCTGCATTTTGGCCTCGTATAGACGGCCGAGGCGCTGCCGTGCACTTACAGTTTCCAACTCGTGAATAACAAATAACATCATACTGTAATCGCAAGTATGCACGAACAGCGATCTATCTATCACATGTAATCCGATAGCATAAGTATGATAAGTGAATATGCAACAATCATGTAAAGGTACATCATCATGGTACTACAACTACATGATACAATGCATAACAACAATAATCCTGAGTGTGTGGGATGATACAATAAAATCTCATGCAAAATCATCAGCATGGAAAAACACCAGTGTCCCTCACTGACACATCAAATCCCAAATCCTCATACACCGCATCCACAGATCGGCCTTCACATCCTGTAAGTCTCATGGAACCAGAGTGTCACACATCGACACCCGAAACACCATGAAAACATATCCCTATGTGTATATATATACATATATAAGTATGAGAATATCAACCCCGTATGTCCACCAACGATACTTAAAAATCTTGAAAACCTGAGTGTCTAACACCGACACTCGAACATCATGAAACCCGTGTCTAGCATCGACACGTAAATCCTCATAACTCAGGCGCTGTCACCACGACTGGCCCTGACGATATGTCGTACATCACTCCGGTCGGTATGCCCACGATAACCGCCGAGTCCAAATACTATCACCGGTAGGTACTTGCCCACCTTCCAGGGTCATCGTATGTACCACGAACATCTTGCCGAGGGGAACCGTACAGGGCCCCACCATGTACCCGTACACGGCCCACTCACTCCTCGCATCGGGTATATATCACAAATCTCAGAACCGAGAAATCTCATGGTGGACGCATCAAATATCATATCAAGAGAAACTGGGTTTTCAAACAAAACATAGTTTCTTGAAAATACCCCCACGGTTCTCAAATCCATAAATCATATGAAATCCATATCTCAATGCGTAAAATCCATATAAAACTGATATATGCAACAAAAAACATCAATATGAGAATATAAAGGGAAAACCGCTATTTTAAATGAATCCAGCTTTAAAATATATCTTGCGGTTCCTAAAATCCTCCGATAAACAAGTGCAGCATCATATGAAGTGTACATGAAAGTGTAGCAAGGTTTAAGTATCTACATGTAAGAAAGTATGTATGATGCATTTCATAAGCGCAATGATCAACAACTCAATATCACATATCAAAACAATACCGCTTGGGGTACATACAACTATAGCGAAAATATGCAGGTGTACATGTCAATATGAGTGCATGATATAGATGTAGCTGTAATAGACTATGTGGGTGTACATGTTAATATGTATGCAAGATGTAAAAGTAGATATAGTAAGGTATACGTGAAATGGAATAAGAGTCACTTTCTTAACTATCCATGTCCAATACAACATCACGTATGTAGGTGTCAACAATATCTCATATGCACAATGGGATAAGGACTACTACCTCAATTATCTCTATCCACTACTGTATCACGTATGTAGGTGGTTTGTGCGTGTCATAGCTATTACTAACGATGTGGGTGTAGCATACAATTTAGTGCTCGTGCAACATGAACCGTCAGTAATGTGTTATATCTAAAGGTATGAGTCAAGTAGACAGATAATTTTATGCAATGACATTCATATGTAATTAACTAATATGCAAATACTTGCAGCTATCATATCATATTCGCCCCGACGCATAACGCCATACGGGCGATATCCCCATTGATGTTAAATCTACTCACAAAAGGTCTCCAGCTATGAAAATCCGACCACCTGCTTCCTCTTGTTCGCAGCGTCCGAAGTCCCCTCTTGCGACGCTATATTTCCATAAACACAAGAAATAGTGCAGACATCTCAGAAAACGACAAATATAGCGTAAAACTACGTATTAAATAACGCACCAACACTAAACTAACTCGTGAGTGTCCGTTTAGTGGCTAACGTGCGTAACGATATCACAAAACCTACCAAAGTACAGCAGCTGCACAAGATCACGATTCATGTCGCAACACGTAACACGCATACTCAAAACACTAGATTATAGGTAAACGATCCCAGATTTTGTATACTGCAATTACCAAAAAAGTAAACAGTACCAAATACCGCTAACCAACAGCAGACAACTACCCACAAAAACCTAACCCCAGCACCATCCTACAAAGCCGGCGTCGCCGGAGTTCATTAAAGGGGTCGTCGGCCCCGGCCGGTTGGGTGGTCCTCGTGTCTCAGATGGTGCTCCAGTGTCACAAGTACATCACTATAAATTTGTTTGATTTTTCTGAAAAAAAACCCAGGTCACAGCAGTTCACAGAGGCTCTAAAAGACACTAAAAACCCAATATTGCACTAATCGATACTTTAAGTGTTCTAAACCATAACCTGCGAGATAAACAACATAAAAACTCCTATTTATCAGTATAGGGATTATACGTATCAACTTTAGTTCACAAGATCCAAGCTTTCCTAGTTTCCAAGTGATCAAGAGCAAGAACCAATACTTGAAGTATATTTTGTGATATATTTTGGAATTTTGGAGAAATTTTGAGTTTGAATTGATGAAAAATGAAAGGGAAATGATTAACGGCAGAAGGGAGAGGGAGGATTTTGGCCAAGGGAGAAGAATAGAGAGTTGTGTGGAGTTTTCTAGCCAATTCTAGTGATAAATGCACATAAATGCATTCACACACACATATGCACACATGCATGCACCTCAATTCTATTTCTTTTCTTTTCGTTTTCTATTAACCTAAATTCTAATTCCAAACTAATATCTAGGTAATGTGAGAAGGTTTTGGTTAACTCAAACTTAAATGATAGAGAAGTTCACTTAACAGAAATTTCCCAAAATGCGAATACCGCATTAAAATAATATTTAAAATGGGAAAAATTCTATCTGAACCAAAACGTCCCATATACCCCCAAATCTTGCGCATTAGCTTTATTTTAGCTATACTAGGTGCTGGCAAATCCATATGGTCGTTTGAACTCAGTCGGGTTAAAACGGAAAATACCGACAATTTAACCCAAAAACGGACAAACTCTCATAACGATTTCTAAAACGTTACAATCCCCCCCTTATAGAAATTCGGTCCCCGAATTAAAATTTCATACTAAGCGTACCTTCAAAGAGATGAGGGAATTTCTTCCGCATCTTACTTTCGGCCTCCCAAGTGATCTCCTCACTAGTAGGGCTACGTCAAAGAACCATTACAGACGGCAAGACCCTTGACCAAAGTTTCTTCACCTGCCGATCCAAAATAACTACCGGCTGCTCGGTGAACGAAAGATCGGGCTTAAGCTGAACGGTCTCGTACTGAATCATGTGAGAAGGATCATGAAGGTATCTACGAAGCATCGACACATGGAACACAGGGTGAACATCCGGAAAACTGGGTGGGAGCGCCAAACGATAAACAACAGAACCCACTCGCTCAAGGATCTCGAAAGGACCTACAAATCTGGGACTGAGCTTCCCCCACTTCCCAAATCGCATAACACCCTTCATCGGAGAAATCTTCAGGAATACATGATCCTCCACTGTGAACTCAAGTCTGCGACGACGACGGTCGGCATAAGACTTTTGCTTGCACTGGGATGCTCTCATCCTGTCCTTAATCAGCTGGATCTTCTCCGTGGTCTCCTGAACTAGCTGGGGTCCCAAAACCAGATTCTCACTATGCTCGATCCAACAGACTGGCGATCGACACTTCCTACCATATAAAGCCTCAAAAGGTGTCATCTGAATAGTCTCCTGAATGCTGTTATTGTAGGAGAACTCAATGAACAGCAAGTGACGATCCCAACTGCCACCAAAATCAAGTACACATGCATGGAGCATATCCTCTAGAGTCTGAATATTCCACTCTGACTGACCATTGGTCTGCGGATGAAAAGCGGTGCTAAAACTCAACCGGGTACCCAAAGCTTCCTGAGGCCTCTTCCAAAGACGGCTAGTAAACTTGGTGCCTCTGTCGGATACTATGCATGTGGGAACATCGTGCAAACGCACAATCTCGTCTATATACAACTACGCATACTGAGCATAACCGAAAGTGGCCTTCACTGGAAGAAAGTGAGCCGTTTTCGTCAACCGGTCAACAATCACCCAAATGGAGTCATACCCCCAACTGGTCCTGGGTAGACCCATAATGAAGTCCATGGAAATCTGCTCCCATTTCCACTCCGAAATGGGTAAAGGCTGCAACTCTCCAGCCGGTCTCTGATGCTCAGCCTTGACTTGCTGACAAGTCAGGCACCTCGAAACGAAGTCCGAAATATCGCGTTTCATCCTTTCCTACCAGTAAAAGTCTCTCAAGTCACGGTAAATCTTGGTGGAATGTGGATGAACGCTAAAGGCCGACTGGTGTGCCTGCTCTATGATCTCGCGTCTCAACCTATCAGCATCTGGGACACACAAGCGAGTCCCACATCGTAGAACACCCTGGTCATCAATCATGAACTCCGAAACTGTACCCTGTCGAACAAGCTCAAGAATCTCGGACAAACGGGCATCACTGGGTTGCGCCTCACGGATACGATCGAATAGTAGTGGACGGGCGCGGACATGAGCAAACTGTCCCCCAGTGGAGGTGAACTCGAACTGCACTCTACCATCAAATAAGAGCTGCCAATCTACAGACGACTGCGCTCAACTGCGCTCAACTGGGACAAGCTACCGCCGGGCCTATGACTCAAAGCATCAGCTACCACATTCGCCTTGCCTGGGTGATAAACGATCTCACAATCATAATCCTTCACTAGCTCCAACCATCGCCGCTATCTCAGGTTCAGATCCCGCTGCTGGAATATATACTTCAGGCTGTTGTGATCCGTGAAGATCTGACACGACTCCCCGTACAAGTAGTGTCTCCAAATCTTCAACGCGAAGACCACCGCGGCCATCTCAAGATCGTGAGTGGGGTAATTCTGCTCATGCTTCTTCAACTGCCTAGAAGCGTAAGCAATCACTCTGTCATGCTGCATCAATACACATCCGAGCCCCATTCGAGAAGCATCACAATAAACAACATAGCCGCCTGATCCAGAAGGTAAAGAAAGAACTGGTGTTGTCATCAACCGAGTCTTCAACTGCTGAAACCTCTGCTCGCACGCATCAGTCCAGAGAAAAGGAACTCCCTTCCGGGTCAGTCCAGTCAGCAGTGCAGCGATACTCGAGAAATCCTGCACAAAACGGTGATAATAACTAGCTAAGCCCAAAAAGCTGCGGACCTCAGTCACCGATACAGGTATGGGCCAAAGCTGTACAGCCTCTATCTTCCTCGGGTCTATAAGAATACCATCACCAGTCACCACATGACCCAGGAAGTCAACTCTATCAAGCCAAAATGCGCACTTTAAGAATTTAGCATACATCTGGTGCTCTCTCAATATCTGCAAAGTAATCCTCAAGTGCTGCTCATGCTCCTCACGACTTCTAGAGTAGACCAGTATGTCATCAATAAACACAATAATAAACTAATCGAGGAACGGCCTGAAAATACGGTTTATCTGATCCATGAACGCTGCTGGCGCATTGGTGAGTACAAACGACATCACCAAAAACTAGTAATGCCCATTGCGCGTAAGAAAAGCAGTCTTCGGAATGTTATCATTCTGAACCCGCAACTGATGATAACCCGAACGCAAATCAATCTTAGAAAAATGTTTCGCACCTTGGAGCTGATCAAATAAATCGTCAATGCGAGGTAAAGGATACATGTTCCGCACCGTAACTCTGTTCAACCGACGATAATCCACACATAATCTCAAACTGTCGTCCTTCTTCTTGACGAATAGAACAGAAGCTCCCCACGGTGAAACACTCGGACGTACAAGTCCAAAATAGAGCAACTCTTGCAATTGATCTTTAAGCTCTCTAAGCTCTGCCAGAGCCATCCGATAAGGGGGTATAGAAATAGGCCCCGTGCCAGGAATCAGATCAATGCAGAACTCTATATCGCGCTCTGGCGGCAACCCAGGTAACTCATCGGGAAAGACATCGGGAAACTCTCGCACGGTAGAAACCTGGTCCAACGACTCCACTGCGGCTCCAGTATCATGAATGAAAGCCAAGAATCCCCGACATCCCCTCCTCAAAAGACGACTAGCGCACAAGACAGAAATCAAACTGTGAGGGGCGGCACCACGGTCCCCCTGCACAACAAACACTGACTCGCCGGGAAAACAAAATCTAACTGTCTTCTCTCGGCAGTCCACGGACGCATAGCAAGTAGCTAGCCATTCCATGCCCAACAGAACGTTGAAGTCCAACATCTTAAGAAGGATCAAGTCGACGGACATATCTCTGTCTCCTAAACGAACAGCACACGATCGGAACACGTGTCGCGCAACAAACGACTCTCCCATAGGAGTTGTCACGACAAGCGGCTGATCTAGCAAACACGACTCTCGGCCTGACCTCTGCACGATGTCCGTAGAAACATACGAATGCGTAGTTCCCGGATCAAAAAGAACATGTGCATCATAAGAACATACAGAAAGGATACCTGAAACCACGGCATTGGACGCCTGTGCATCCTGGTGAGTCAAGGTAAAAACCCGTGCCTGCCCTCTACCGGCTACTGGCTGTCCTCTGCCTCCGCCACCTCGACCTCTCGGTACAAAACCCCCGCGACCACGACCTCTCTAAACAGGAGTATGACGCGGCGCAACAAAAGGAATAAGAGGCAATGCTCTCTGAGGCGGAGAAGGTGGTAAGGTAACCTGGGGTACTGCTGGACCTCTCTGACGCACCACGGTACAATCTCTCACTAGGTGCTGTAAACTGCCACATCCAAAACACCCACATGTCGACTGCTGACCCTCTTGGGAAAAAGTACGGAACAACTGGCCACGTCCCGCGTCTCTGCTATCCCCAGTGTCTGATTGAACTCGGTCTCAGAATCTAAACCTCTGCCTCCTGGCTTCTATACCAGTACGTGCCCTCTTCGGTTCCGGAACAACCGATGACTCAGATAGATGCTCCTCCACCAATAGGGCTACATCAACAGCTGCCGCATACGTGTCACAATTCTGAATACTGATGGCTAGGAACAACTCGGTAAGTTGGCCTCAAACAAACCTCTTCACCCACATCTCCTCAGTCGCCACCAGGTACGGAGCATACACCGACAACTCGGTAAACAGTACATCATACTCAGACACCGTCATCCCTGGAGTCTGACGTAACGACTCAAATTTGCGCGCTCGCGCATCCCTGACACTCTGTGGAAGAAAACGGGCAAGAAACGACGTCACAAACTCATCCCAGGTCATAGGAGTAAGACCCGCGGCCCTGCCCTTCTCCAAGGACTCACACCACTTCTGGGCCAGACCCTCCAGACGAAAACTGGAAAACTCCACCCATCTCTCATCGGAGCATCGGAGTGAACGACAAATCCTGGCTTTCCGGTCGATGACCGACTGCGGATCCTCAGTCACATCTGTGCCAGTAAGCACCAGAGGCCTTAGCCTCATAAAATCTGTCAGTGACACAGTAATAACCTCCGGAGCTGTAACTGCGACTACCGGAACAATAGGTACCATCGTGGTCCCCGCAACGGGTGGAACAACTGCCAGCCCCTGCGTTCGAATGGTCTCTACTAAAGTCCCCACTATCTGGCGCAGATCCTGCATACCAGCTCCAATCATAGCAATGTGCTCCGGTACAACAGGCGTACTGTCCTGGTCAGTCCTCGCCTCTGACGAGTCAACTCTGACCTCGGCCCTCGCGGCCGCTCTCTGTGCCCTCGTAGTCTTCGGCGGCATATAGGCTGCAAATTGAAACAAGATTCGATAAGGAAACAGGAATCGAATCACAAAGATGTATATCATCACGGAAGGATATCAATCAATAAGTCCTATAGTCACTTAGGCGGAGAACCGTGTCGTAAGTATGCCGCGGAACATACACACGCTACGTCACTCTGCTTAAGCTACCTACTCCATCATACCAAGGTCATCTTACACTCCGAAAGGTAAAACCTAGCGCTCTGATACCAACTTTGTCACGACCCAAAATTTGGCCCGTAACCAGCACTTAAACCATGTAACGTCTACAGGCGTACGCAACTCAAGAAAGCCGAAACCCAGAAATCTAAACCACCTAATTCTGGATCAATGGAGAAAAACATAGTTTTAACACTTGAAAAATCACAAGTAAAAACTCTAACTCTTGTTTTCTTTCTTGAAAATTTCGGCAGCACCTCCTTTGTAAAAACTAGCCCCGAAAACGGATACAACACAGATAATATATAAAGCATCCCAAATGGGAGCAAAATCACGCCCAACGGCGGAGACAATCACCACAACATGTATACGACGCCGAAGCGAAGAATATAAAATGAAACTGCATAAAGAAGTAAACTTTTCAACAAAACCTACTTCCACAAGGACAGCACCCAAAGTCACCAAAATAATACAACACCGAATCCTCACAAGTCGTCTCTAAGTCATATACAAACAGTGGTAGATGGAGAATACTAGATCCAACAAAAAGATATACAATGCACAGGCAGATAACCGCAAACCCACCTAAAAGCAAAGGCCTCACTGCCTAACGTAGCGGTATCCGCAAAAGTAGAGATGATAAGACGCCCTGCCGCGACTACTCTGAGGGTAAGTCCTGCAAAACACTGTGGCACAACGAGGGTGAGTTGCCAACTCGTGAATAGCAAATAACATCATACTGTAATCGCAAGTATGCACGACAGCGATCTATCTATCACATGTAATCCGATAGCATAAGTATGATAAGTGAATATGCAACAATCATATAAAGGTACATCATCAGGGTACTACAACTACATGAAACAATGCATAACAACAATAATCCTGAGTGTGTAGGATGATACAATAAAATCTCATGCAAAATCATCAGTATGGAAAAACACCAGTGTCCCTCACTGACACATCAAATCCCAAATCCTCGGGCACCGCATCCACAGATCGGCCCTCACATCCTGTAAGACTCATGAAACCTGAGTGTCACACATCGACACCCGAAATATCATGAAAACATATCCCTATGTATATATATATACACGTATATAAGTATGAGGATATCAACCCCGTATGTCCACCGACGATACATAAAAATCATGAAAACCTTAGTGTCTAACACCGACACTCGAAACATAACGAAACCCGTGTCTAGCATCGACATGTAAATCCTCATAACTCAGGCGCTGTCACTACGACTGGCCCTGACGATATGTCGTACATCACTCCGGTCGGTATCGCTACGATAACCGCTGAGTGAAAATACTATCACCGGCAGGTACTTGCCCACCTTCCAGGGTCATCGTCTGTACCACGAACATCTTACCGAGGGAAACCGTACCGGGCCCCACCATGTACCCGTACACGGCCTACTCAATCCTCGCATCGAGTATATATCACAAATCTCAGAACCGAGAAATCTCATGGTGGACGCATCAAATATCATATCAAGAGAAACCGGGTTTTCAAACAATACATAGTTTCTTGAAAATACCCCCACGGTTCTAAAATCCATAAATCATATGAAATCCATATCTCAATGCGTAAAATCCATATAAAACTGATATATGCAACATAAAACATCAATATGAGCATATAAGGGGAAAAAACCGCTCTTTTAAATGAATCCAGCTTTAAAATATATCTTGTGGTTCTCAAAATCCTCCGAAAAACAAGTGTAGCATCATATGAAGTGTACATGTAAGTGTAGCAAGGTTTAAGTATCTACATGTAAGCAAGTATGTATGACGCATTTCATAAGCGCAACAATCAGCAACTCAATATCACATATCAAAACAATACTACTTGGGGTACATACAACTATAGCGAAAATATACGGGTGTACATGTCAATATGAGTGCATGATATACATGTAGCTGTAGTAGACTATGTGGGTGTACATGTCAATATGTATGCAAGATGTACAAGTAGCTATAGTAAGGTATACGTGAAATGGAATAAGACTCACTATCTTAACTATCCATGTCCAATACAACATCACGTATGTAGGTGTCGACAATATCTCATATGCACAATGGGATAAGGGCTACTACCTCAACTATCCCTATCCACTATCGTATCACGTATGTAGGTGGTTTGTGCATGTCATGGCAATTACTAACGATATAGGTGTAGCATACAATTTAGTGCTCGTGCAACATGAACCGTCAGTAATGTGTTATATCTAAAGGTTCGAGTGAAGTACAACAGATAAAGCTATGCAATGACATTCATATATAATTAACTAATATTCAAATACATGCGGCTATCATATCATATTCTCCCCGACGCATAACGCCATACGGGCAATTTCCCCGTAGATGTTAAATCTACTCACAAAAGGTCTCCAGCTATGAAAATCCGACCACCTGCTTCCCTTTGCTCGCAGCGTCCGAAGTCCCCGCTTGCGACGCTATATTTCCAAAAACATAAGAAATAGTGCAAACAACTCAGAAAACGACCAATATAGCGTAAAACTACGTATTAAATAATGCACCAACACTAAACTAACTCGCGAGTGTACGTCTAGTGGCTAACGTGCGTAACGATATCACAAAACCTACCCAAGTACAGCAGCTGCACAAGATCACGATTCATGTCGCAACACGTAACACGCGGACTCAAAACACTAGATTATAGGTAAACGATCCCAGATTTTGTATACTGCAATTACTAAAAAAGTAAACAGTACCAAGCACCCCTAACCAACAGCAGACAACTACCCACAAAAACCTAACCCCAGCACCATCCTACAAAGCCGGCATCGCCGGAGTTCATCAAAGAGGTCGCCGGCCCGGGCCGGCGGGGTGGTCCCCGTGTCACAGGTGGTGCTCCAGTGTCACTAGTACATCAATATAAATTTGTTTGATTTTTCTGAAAAAAACCCAGGTCACAGCAGTTCACAGAGGCTCTAAAAGACACTAAAAACCCGATATTGCACTAATCGATACTTTAAGTGTTCTAAACCATAACCAGCGAGCTAAACAACATAAAAACTCCTATTTATCACTATAGGGATTACACCTATCAATTTTAGTTCACAAGATCCAAGCTTTCCTAGTTTCCAAGTGATCAAGAGCAAGAACCAATACTTGAAGTATATTTTGTGATATATTTTGGAATTTTAGAGAAATTTTTAGTTTGAATTGATGAAAAATGAAAGGGAAATGATTAAGGGAAGAAGAGAGAGGGAGAATTTCAGCCAAGGGAGAAGAATGGAGAGTTGTGTGGAGTTTTCTAGCAAATTCTAGTGATAAATGCACATAAATGCATTCACACACACATATGCACACATGCATGCATCTCATTTCTATTTCTTTTCTTTTCTTTTTCTATTAACCTAAATTCTAATTCCAAACTGATATCTAGGTAATGTGAGAAGGTTTTGGTTAACTCAAACTTAAATGATAAAAAAGTTCACTTAACAGAAATTTCCCAAAATGCGAATACCGCATTAAAATAATATTTAAAATGGAAAAAATTCTATCTGAACCAAAACGTCCTATATACCCCCAAAGCTTGCGCACTAGCTTTATTTTAGCTAAACTAGGTGCTGCCAAGTCCATATGGTCGTTTGAACACAGTCGTGTTAAAACGGAAAATATCGACAATTTAAACCTAAAACGGACAAATCCTCATAACGATTTCTAAAACGTTACAAGATGTTCCAACTCCGCGATGCCTGTTTCAACCCGTAGATGAATTTAAGCAGCTTGCACACCTTCTCGCTTCTCCCACTGTCCATGAAGCCCTCTGGCTGAGTTATGTACACGCTCTCTTCTAAACCACCATTTAGAAAGGCGGCCTTAATATCCATTTGCCAGATTTCGTAGTCATGGTATGCAGAAATAACAAGTAGGATCCGGATGGACTTAAGCATAGCTACTGGAGAAAAGGTTTCATCATAATCCATACCTGGTCGTTGACGAAAACCTTTTGCAACAAGTCTAGCTTTGAAAGTCTCAACTTTTCCATCTGCACCAAGTTTCTTCTTAAAGATCCATTTGCTCTCGATGGGTTTTACCCCTTCAGGAGCAACTTCCAAAGCCATACTTTGTTGATGTACATGGATTCCATCTCAGATCGCATTGCATCCAGCCATTTCACAGAGTCCCCACTCATGATGGCCTGCTCGAAGCTAGTTGGGTCATCATCTTCCACGATGCAATCCTCGCTCCTACCATCAATGAAAAAACCGTAGTATCCCTCAGGTGGATGAGGAACCTTTCTAGGTCGGCGGAGAGGCTGAGCTTCATTGGGAACTATCGAATCCTTTGGTTCCACTAAATTTTCAGTTGTAGTTTGTTCTGGTGGAACTTCTTCAAGCTCTACCTCTTTTCCACTAATTTCATTAGCAAGAAATTCTTTTGCTAGAAAGGTGGCATGTTGAGCAACAAACACCTTTTGTTGTTCATTGTGGTAGAATAGATATCCATTTGAATGTTTAGGATATCCAACAAACTTATAAAGAACTGATTGTGCCTTGAGTTTGTCCGGATTTTGCCTTTTGACATAGGCCGGACAACCCCATATCTTAACTCGTTTAAGACATGGTCTCTTCCCACTCTATATCTCATATGGTGTGGTAGGTACAGATTTTGATGGAACTTGATTCAATAGGTATGCTGCTGCTTCAAGCGCATAACCCAAAAGGAAATAGGTAACTCAGCGGTGCTCATCATAGAGTGCACCATATCTATTCCTCCATTCCGATACATCGTTTGCAGGGTTACCTAGCACGGCAGCAAGGTTTCGGGAGGCATCGTCCATGCCAAATTCAAATTTTTTCTGTTCTAGCTAAACCTGACAAAGGATCGTTTACCAGAAATCAATGGAATATTATGCAAACAACTTTGCATCTGGAAAGTGAGCAAGGAATACAACCTTTGTAGACCGGTCCTTCACTTCAATAGCTCCGTGTAGTAGTCCCTTCGCTGCAAACGTGAACTCCGTGTTAGTTATGTATATACCCTAGAGGCCATTGTTGTACATATGATGTATATTATAATCGATGCTTGGATATATATAGAGAGGACTTTCTTGCTCGTCATGATAGTATGCTATTTGGTTTCTCTTTATCTTAACAAGTTGACTTATATTTGTTTATTGTCTTACTCTCACATGTTGATAAAGCCCATAGGATCTGTACTCGACTACTAGGGCTATGATGAGATCATACTAGTGGGGCTACGGTAGTCGATGAGTACATCCTATAACTGTTCCTAGACGAGGGTGTATCGAGACAGGGCATCGATACACCAGAGTAAACTAGCGTATATGCATCTTGACCCATATGATGGGCGATGGATGATCCCATATCCATTGGTGTTTGACAACAAGGATGGTGTACAGGCGCTCAGTGGAGACTGAGTACACTGGACGGACTCGCCGAGAACTCCCAGATGGTATTATACCTCACGTCAGATGGCAGTTCTCTGGTGACACTGGTACAGGGTAATCTGTAGACCAGAGATCGTCATAGAGTCTTGTGTGATTCCTACTGTGCTTTGATTTCCACCTTACCACGTCCAAGAGGGCATGCAAAACGGTGGCTTTTGGGTGCAGTCCCGAATCACATGGAGGCAATGAGCGATAGGAGGGGATTCGTCTCTCCCGGTATAGGGAGTTGATGTTGTGCTGTGTTCGATTGGCTATATCTGGAAGTCCCTGACCAGGGATGACATAGAGATTTGCTGGTAAGTGTTACCAGTAGTTTCTCGACCTGTTATGGGCCTCACATCGACTCGACTTATCGGTTACTGGGGTCTGATGTATACCACCCCTAGACTAAATATGCAACATATCAGACTAAGTCCGATCGAACTCCGAAACGTCGAAATAGACCGCCTCTCTGGAAATTTTGTAAAATTGTGATTTTTTCTGCATTAAAAATACTCAAAAAAATCAGCAGGGAATTCTAAGGATTACCATGAAATACGAGCCCAAAATACCATGAAGTCGCCAAGGAACCGCGGCAGGAACCTGCTTCCCGCGGCGGTTTAGCGGCCGAACTTTGGTATTATGGACACGTGTCTTCAGGGTATATCCGTAGGTACTTGTACATGATTCTGAGTATTTTTAATCTTACTCAAGTGTTGAGTGTTCTGGGGATTATTTTGTAATTGTTGATTCGATCGGAAAGTTTAATTTCGTTCTGTTTTCTGGATAATTTAGAAAGTATTAAAATGTTCGAACGGATATCATTAACTCACTTTTTCCCGGCACAAAAAACTTTCAAGTGTTGAATTTTTCTTGAGTTTAAATCTTTCGGAAAAACGTGCAAGTAACGCGGTGGACCCTCTAGAAGAACACAAACCTTAACTCGATTATGTGACCGTCTGAACCGCCTATAAACCTTAGGGTTTGGGACAGTACGGCGTTGCCACATGTGAGGCGTTGGTTTGACCCTTCTATGGCTGGACCATTGCTACTGTGACATATTCTGGGATTTTTGGAACTCCATTCAAGTGTTGAGCTATTTAGGAAATCTTGGGTATTTGATTATTCGATCGGAAAGTTTAATATTGTCTATTTATCTGGAATGTGATACAATATGTCGAATTTGTATAGTTAGGCATGAAATGCGAAATATGTGATATTTCGGATTTACGATGTCTAAAGTGATTGTGGATTCCAAATGTTGTAGTTTTACACTTTCTTTTCTGCGACCGTAAGTGTAGTATGTAATTGTATCGCCGGTTTTCGTTGCTATACATCAACGACAATCGGTGTATGCATACTTACTTACGTTGATGATATGAGATATTATGTGTTGCTATGATATATTATATTGGATCGACGCATTCTGAATAGCCAGGGGTTTTATGTGAGATGAGGGTTTTTTATTTTCATTCTTGTAAAATTCATTTGTATGTAATATTCTTTTATTGGGGCACTTCCGGAATGAGGTTGATGTCACCAGTGTATATTATTTACTTTTCTGCATTAGGTAGACCTAAGGAGGGGAGCACAAGTAACTGGGTTCTAGGGTCCAGTAGGAGGCCATCTCGAGGAGTCGAGACCGGGTCTCCTAACCCTGGAATTAGCATTGTTACTTGCCGCTCTCATTGGGGTCTAGGGATGTGGGTTTTGCTATTCATCGCGACCGTGGAATCCGTGTTTTATACAGGCTCGTATTAAAACACGGACATCCTAGTATATCCAATATTTCATATATGTTCTTCTGCTGCAATGTTCTGTGATGAGATCATATTATTGCCTGAGACGAATGCTTATACTATATATATGCTGATATATAAATATTACTGCTTTCGTTTCTTCTGTGATGCTTAGGAAGCATAAGCAGATGGGATATATTAATGAGGTTAATAAAAGAAAAGAAACCTAAAAGATGTTGTAGAATCAAAACTTTATAGAAAGGGTAGCTACAGTTTTGCTTTGCATAGCGGTATATATGATATACGCTGCACCTTATTCGATGAGGAAAGAGCCGAGATCCCTTCACCGGGAGTGACTGTAAATCCACGTTGCCCACCCCGGTACTTGCGGGGAGGCGGAAAACGGAATAAAAATTAAATTTTTATCAACTTAGGCAACATGGACTAGACAAAGAAGGATCTTTGCCAAACAAAAACAAGCTAAAGCTAAATAGAAACTAGCTAAGTGCTAGAAAGGTTATACCTTGGGCTTTATGTCCTTCTCTCCTTGCTCCTTGGAGTGGTGGAAGGAGGTCACCTTAGTCGTCTTCTCACGTCGAAGAAAGATCCACCCGAAAGCCTCGACCTTTGGCTTCAACTCCAAGCTAGAAGTAACTAGGGTGCAAGAAGTGCTAATCCTTGAACCCTAGATGAGAGTAGAGATTATCAAGAAAGGGTTTTTCTCAAGATCAAGTGTTTCTCAATACATGAGAGGGGAGAGCTTGAGGGAGAGGAAGAACAAGAGAGAGAAAGTGAATAATAGAATGAGAGAAAATATGAAGCATTCTCTCATATATGTGTGAATTATTGTAATTAGATAATTAGCTAGATAATTATCATGGTTAATCAAGACATGACCATTATCATTTCATTTTTAATGCAATTTGCAAGGATCAAAGAGCATCTTCCAAATGAAATGATGATGGTCAAAGTGTCAACCTAGGTCAACAGGTTAAGGAGGTCAAATGGTTAACAACCATAACCATGCACAATTATATTAAACTAATATCAATTAACCATAATACACACATAAGCATTAGGGTTAATAAAATGACAATAGTCATTAACCTTAATCAAAGTCCTCTCCCTCTGTCTCAAGTAACTGTGCATACGCTCCCATATTCGTGATCCGAGGAACACGAATACAATGAGAAAAAACCAATCCCAAATATATACTAGGATCTGGCTTAAACCAAAGCCCGCTAGTATAAGCTGTCCGGACAGCAAACGTGCACAAGTGCGCGGATGTGAAACGAACCCTGTCGCAAAACCATGCGACCTCTACTCATTTTGCCTAAAGGCGAATAGCTCTCTGTGTGGGACTCTAAAGACTCGACACTACGCTGGCAGTGGGTTTAACCACAGACCGTAAGCGGCACTAGCTGTACGTAACGGTCCCCAGGTAGATGTCGATAAGAAGACTGACGAGGTGAACCCCATCTGAACTCCTACTGAGCCTGTATGTGACAGTCTCCGTACAGTCCGGTCTGTTCGTCTGATACATCGCATGGCGGGCCTAGGGGGCGGTGAACGTCAGTCCCCTAATAGCGGTACAAGTCGTGTCGGAGTGTAGCCCAGAACACCCTGAGATAATACTGGAAACCTACCAGTATATCTCGCTTGCCCTGGCCAGGGACTACTCGTGTAATGGCTCTCCTCGACACAGCGCGATGTCAACCCCCAATACCGGGAAAGACGAATCCTGTCTAACTGTCACTGCCTCCAAGTGCTTCGGGACTGCACCCAAAAACTACCTGTTTGCACGACTCCTTTGAGCCGTTGTAGGGTAGTAATCAAGGTGCAGTGGGAACACACTCGAGGCGAAGTGACAGTGTCAAGTCAATGGACTAAGCTGTACTCATGTCACCTGGGAACTGATAACTGACGATAGGTATAATACCAACCAACAGTTCACGACGAGTCCTGTCCAGTATACTCGTAACCTAACGAGCACCCGCATACTATCTCAAGTACGACGTACTGACGGCTGTGGGATAAACCGTCTCCCACGCTGGGATGAGAAGCGCATACGCTAGTCTACTCCGGAGTATCGATGCCCTGTCTCGATAGTCCAACGACTAGGGACCTGTATAAGGATGTGCTTATAGATCACCCAGCTCCCACGAGTGTGAGCGCCATCACAACGCTGTTAATCAAGCAAAGATCCTAAGGGCTCTACTAATATGTATATCAGCGATATGCTAAAAGAAACACATGCACATATTAAAGCAGAGACAAACCAAGTAGCATACTACCATTTCGAGCAAGATTGTATATACAACTGTGAATATCCCAAGCTTCCATCAAGTAATATACAAACTAGTATGATACAGTAATGTCCTCTAGGGCATATACACTAACAGTGACCTCTTTAGAAAAGCTGGCAGATGCTACAAACTCACGGTTTAGTTTTTGACAGCTTAAATAGTTCTTACTTTGCACCGTGGTATATATGATATACCCTGCACATTATTCGATGGCGAAAGAGCCGAGATCTCTTCACCGGGAGTGACCTCTTTAGCGAAACTAGAAAAGCCTAAAAAACACTCCTTTTCAAAATCACTTGATTCTATGACGATATCAAGTTCATTACGCTCATGGTTTTCTGAAAAGCCTGCGTAGCCCTCTGACATTTCAGATAGATATTACTCAGTATTCGTGCTACGGTAGTTTGGCATTCGTCAAGGCGTAGTGTACAGTATCTATTTACTACTTATCTGCTGCATATGATGCGATAGGATTAGGGTATTCGTACGACGTTGTTTGGCATTCGTCAAGGGTCGTGTGGATGGGTTTAATTCAATCAAGAAATGTACGGGTTGAACTTGACTAGCGGACTATGGGTTGTTTAGCATTCGTCAAGGTCATAGCACGTTAGGGGAAAAAGCATTATCGGGAATTTCAAGTGTTGAAATTTGCAATGAGATTGCATACCTCCTATAAGATAGTTGGATCCCGATACCCACAGCGAGTAATAGTTACTCCTGAGAGAATTTTACACAAGACAATTAGCCGATCAAGTAGGTGTCTAAAAAAATGTTAACGGGGTTATGCCTCTGGGAAAACGGGGTTATGCCTCTGGGAAAACGAGTAGCACGGGGATCAAGTAGGTTTATTTTAATTAGGTCTGTGCGAAAGCACGGGGAACCACCCTCAAGTACCGGCACTGATCTAGCTGATAGATTGATGAAATTGTAGGGTGTAATTAATCCCGGCTAATCTTACCTTTTAGGGTTTGAAAGAAGATTTGATAAAAACAGTGGGAGACATCCTGATTAGATAAGATAATAACCAATCTAATCTTACAAGAGCATACGCTAAAGTGTTTTCTTCTCTCTCTCTCCAGGTAGCGACCATGTCAGGACATAATCAAGATAATAGTATGGATGTATTGACTGAATCCGCTTATTATACTGAGCAGGGGAACGTTACTCCCGTTCTTTCTTATAAGAGTTATAAGACTGAACAGGAAACATGAGAAAATCTGGATTCTCACGCCGCCCAAAAAAAGAACAAGCATGCTGATGCATCTTCTTCGGGTGTGTTAGTTATTGAAAACTGTTTCTCAGTTCACCCTACGTCCTGGGTATTAGATACCGGATCGGGATCCCACATATGTAAATTGTTACATGGGCTACGTAAAGGTAGAGAACTGGGAAAATGTGATCATTCCGTTCAAGTAGGGAATGGTACAAGTATTGCAACCAAAACAGTTGGCGAATATCACCTTATATTACCAAGTAGTAATACATTGATTCTGAACGAGTGCTATTATATAACGAACATGATGTGCAACATTATATTAGTTTTTTTATTAAGTAAAGAAGGATATAATTTTGTAGTACAGGATAATGTTATGAACATATTCCTGCATCAAAAGTTGATTGGATCAAGCTCGTTACATAATGGCATATACGTTCTCAATCAAAATACAGTCTTTAATATACAAAACACACCCAAGAGGAAGAGTTCAGAAATGAACAAATCCTTCTTATGGCATTGTAGACTTGGTCATATCAACGCGACACGGCTAGATAAGTTACATAAGGATGGATATTTGAATCCATTCGAATTATCATCTTATGATACTTGCCATTCATGTCTCAAAGTCAAAATGACCAAAACTCCGTTCAGTGGACACGGAGCAAGAGTTAAGGAACTCTTAGGACTGGTACATAGTGATGTATGCTGTCCCATGTCTACACATACCAGGAACGGTTCTTCCTACTTCATTACATTCACTGACGATCTCTCAAAATACGGACATGTGTTCCTGATAAGACACAAGTCTGAAGCTTTTGAGAAATTCAGAGAATATAAGCACGAAGTAGAGAACCAAACGAGCAAAATTATTTAGATCCTTCGATCTAATCGAGGAGGAGAATACATGAGTAATGAGTTCCTAGATTATCTAAAAGAGAATAGGATTCTCTCTCAGCTTACTCCTCCTTATACACCACAGCACAACGGTGTATCGGAACGGAGGAATCGCACCCTATTTGATATGGTGCTCTCTATGATGAGCACTGCTGAGTTGCCTATTTCTTTCTAGGGGTATGCGCTTGAGACAGCCATACACCTATTGAATATGGTTCCTACCAAATCAGTGCCTACCACCCGATATGAGATATGGAAAGGGAAGAGACCATCTCTTAAATATGTTAAGATATGGGGTTCTCCGGCCTATGTCAAAAGACAAAATCCGGACAAACTCGAGGCAAAGTCTGTCTTATGCAAGTTTGTAGGATATCCCAAAAATTCACAAGGGTATATCTTCTACCACCTCGAGGAACAAAAGGTGTTTGTTTCTCGACATGCCACTTTCTTAGAAAAGGGTTTTCTTATGAAACAAATTAGTGGCATTGAGGTAGAACTGGAAGAGATTCCAGCGACACAAACTGTAACAGAAGACTTGGTAGAACCAGAGGATTCAGTAGTTCTCGACGAACCCCAGCCTCTCCGCCGATCTAGTAGGATTTCTCACCCACCTGAGAAATACTACGGTTTTCTCATTGATGGTGGGTGCGAGGATTGCATCATGGAAGATGATGACCCGACTAGTTTCGAGCAGGCCATCATGAGTAGTGACTCTGTGAAATGGCTAGATGCAATGCGGTCTGAGATGGAATCCATGTACACCAATAAAGTATGGACTTTGGAAAATACTCCTGAAGGGGTAAAACCCATTGGGAGCAAGTGGATCTTTAAAAAGAAAATTGGTGTAGATGGAAAAGTTGAGACTTTCAAAACTAGACTTGTTGCAAATGGTTTTCGTCAATGACCAGGTGTGGATTATGAAGAAACATTTTCTTCAGTGGCTATGCTTAAGTTCATCCGGATCTTACTTGTCTTCGCTGCATACCATGACTACAAAATTTGGCAAATGGATGTTAAGACCGCCTTTCTAAACGGTGATTTAGAAGAGTGCATGTACATGACTCAGCCAAAGGGCTTCGTAGATAGTGGGAGCTGCGGAAAAGTGTGCAAACTACTTAAATCTATCTATGGGTTAAAGCAAGCATCGCGGAGTTGGAACATCTGCTTTGATGTTGTAGTCAAAGAGTTTGACTTCATCAAAAACGTAGATGAACTTTGTATTTATAAGAAGGTTGCAGAGAGTAAGGTTGTTTTCCTCGTATTGTACGTCGATGACATACTCTTGATAGGAAATGATGTTCCTATGCTTCAATCAGTCAAGCTCTTCTTATCACAAAGATTCTCAATGAAAGATCTAAGTGATGCCTCCTGCATATTAGGAATTATGATCTATAGATATAGATCTAAACGGATACTGGGATTGTCCCAATCCAGGTACATTGACACCATACTAAAGAGCTTTAGTATGGAAGAATCCTAGCGTGGGAACCAACCCACGATCTCTGGGCTCACTCTCTCCAAAGAGATGTCTCCCAAGACTGATTTGGAGAGTGCTCGCATGCAAGGGATACCCTATGCTTCGGCAGTAGGCTCTATCATGTATGCGATGCTATGTACGATACCCGATGTGGCATACTCACTAAGTGTAGTGAGTCGGTATGAAGCAGATCCTGGAGAGAGTCACTGGACAGCTGTGAAGAACATTCTCAAGTATTTACGAAGGACTAAAGAGATGTTCTTGGTGTATGGTAACGGAGAACTCTAGGTGGAGTCCTTTACCCATTCGAGCTTCCAAAGTGATAAAGATGACTCTAAGTCGCACTCGGGATTTGTCTTTACCCTTAATGGAGGGACGGTATGTTGGAAGAGTTCCAAACAGGATACCGTTGCAGACTCGACGATGGAGGCTGAATACATCGCTGCCAACGATGCTGCCAAAGAGGCTGTCTGGATAAAGAAGTTCATTAGTGAACTTGGTGTGGTTCCATCCATTGAACATCGAATACCTCTTTATTGCGATAACAATAGAGCTGTGGCTTTGGCCAAGGAACCCACGTCCAATCAGAAGTCCAGACATATTCTGAGGCGGTATCACCTGATTAGGAAGATAGTTGATCGCCGGGAGATCGAGGCCAGGAGAGTAGATACAAAGGATAACACTGTGGATCCACACACGAAGGCCATTCCCCAGATACAGTTTGAGAGATTATTCGGGATGCTAGGTATGAGATACTACAACAGCTGGCCTTAGTGCAAGTGGGAGATTGTTAGTTATGTATATACCCTAGATGCCATTGTTGTACATATGATGTATATTATAATGGATGCTTGGATATATATAGAGAGGACTTTTTTGCTCGTCATGATAGTATGCTATTTGGTTTCTCTTTATCTTAACATGTTTACTTATAATAGTTTACTGTCTTACTCTCACATGTTGATAAAGCCCTTAGGATCTGTACTCGACTACTAGGACTATGATGAGATCATACTAGTGGGGCCACGGTAGTCGATGAGTACATCCTATAACTGTTCCTAGTCGATGGTGTATCGAGACAGGGTATCGATACACCAGAGTAGATTAGCGTATACACATCTTGACCCATATGATGGGCGATGGATGATCCCATATCCATCGGTGTTTGACATCAAGGATGTTGTACGGGTACTCAGTGGAGACTGAGTACACTGGACGGACTCGGCGAGAACTCCCAGATGGTATTATACCTCACGTCAGATGGCAGTTCTCTGGTTACACTGGTACAGGGTAGTCTATAGACCCGAGATCGTCATAGAGTCTTGTGTGATTCCCACTGTGCTATGATTTCCTCCTTACCACGTCCAAGAGGGCATGCAAAACGGTGGCTTTTGGATGCAGTCCCGAATCACATGGAGGTAATGAGCGATAGGAGGGGATTCGTCTCTCCCGGTATAGGGAGTTGATGTTGTGCTGTGTTCGATTGGCTATAACTGGAAGTCCCTGGCCTGGGCTGATATAGAGATTTGCTGGTAAGTGTTACCGGTAGTTTCTCGACCTGTTATGGGCATCATGTCGAGACGACTTATCGGTTACTGGGGTCTGACGTATACCACCCCTAAACTAGATATGCAACATATCAGACGAAGAGACCGGACTGTATGGGAGTGTTAATGTTTGGATTCACAGGAGAATGTACAGGCTTGCTTGTTGATCTTCAGATCGCTCAATACTTGGATGGCTGTTACATTTAGCTGACCGCTTGCCGCTTGTGGGTTTTTGATATGATCATCACCTACTACCGGCGTATTGACGATTCTTTAGAGTCCTACACAGAGGTTTCTTGACTCAGGAAAAACGGAGTAGGAGCACATATGTGATATGTGCAGGACCGAGGATAATACGATATGAGATACCGTATTATATTCTCGCGATATTTTGATATGAGCCGGGTCATCGGATCAAGTGTTGATTCGATGAATCAGTGCATGATATATTAGTCGGTTATATTCGATATAGCCGGATTGTCGGATCAAGTGTTGATTCGATAATTTAATGTATAATTATATATATGATATATTGCATTACATTATCTAATATTGGCTCGCTTTATTGATTCATTTTCTCACCGGGTAATACATTGATATATATGCGATATATGTTAATTGTATTATTTTCTTTTGTTACAAAAATATATTATATATGTGATATATAATATAGTAACAAGTTATGATTACTAATGCAACATGATTAGTGGAGATTAAACCTAGTTATGGTTTGATTTGGGTTAGCTTTTTCTTATAGCTTCTAGAAGCTTTTACTTTGTTTCTAGCAAAGATATTATGCTTCATATTTTGCTTGATATTTCTAACCCAACCCAAACCCAAACCTTAGGTTAAGTCTCTACAATGGTTAGCCTCTTCATATTCAACCATGGTTGCATTTTTAATCATTATGATATTTTGCATTATTCATCACAAAAGAAAATTCCTTCTTCTTCTTCCTTGAGCTCACAAAATCTTTCTAGGTTTTTCTTTAGTGATGATTTAGTGTGAGAATTTGATAATAAAAGAGAGCATAAATCTTACTTCATCATCCTCATCTAATCTAGTCAATTAGATTAGGGTGTTCACTTCATTAGTGAGTGAGAGCTTGAGTTAATGAAATTTCGAGGTAGATCATCGGAGAAAAGGAAGACTACAAGTAAGCATGGATCATTCGGGTTGTGGAGCCTCTCTTGAGTCCGAGAGGTCATGGATCGCGGCGAAGGAACTTCTACTCGGAGCTTATGAAGCGAAGGAGCGGACTACAAAGGTTGTAATACCTCTCTCTTATTTGTAAAGATGTTTACTTGCATGTGTAACCCTAATAATCTAGCAAAGATCCTAACTTTGGGTTGTTCGGCACGTCTAAATTTTAAATAGGGCATGGTTGATGCCTTATAGACCCTTGTAAGAGTGCCTAGAAACCCTACACTCCGGACTCTAAAGAGGGACCCATGAAGAAACTAACATGCTTTCTTCGAAGTCTTCGAGGCCGAAGATGATCTACGTCGAGTAGACACTAACCCAACCTATCTCTTCACTAATTACGGAATTAGTGAAGCAAACACCCTATACGAAATGGCAAGTAGTAGAGGTTGATGAAGTAAGAAGTGGCCTCACTTTAAATTTGATTTTCTCACACTTTTTTCATCAACTCCATTAAATCTAGAAAGCTTTTGTGAGGAAAAGGAAGAAGAAGAATGAACTCATCATATGAATTAATCTAAATGAATTATTGCAACCATGGGTGAGTTAAGCCCTCATGCCTAACTCATGTAGAGAATAAACGAAAGGCTATGGTTAAGGGTAGGGTTAACAAATATCTTAAGCAATGAGGAAAGAGTTGAATAAGTCAATGTATCCATAAGCTTCTACAAGCTTATCCATAACTAATTCAAATGTTTTGTGAATTACTTAATGATAAAAAAAACCCAAACATAAACCCAAGCATGGTATATATCTCATACACCCATCTTGCATGTATCATCAAGCATGACACAATACATGTACACAAATATACATATCACATATATACAATGTGCACATCAAGTGAGAAAAGAAATCATAAGTGAGCTTAATATTAGTTAATGTAATAAAATATATCAAATATACAATTATACATTAAATTATCAAATCAACTCTTGGTTTAGTCATCCGGCTATATTACATATAACCGACTAATATCATATGTAACAACTTATCGAATCAACACTTGATCCGATAACCCGGCTATATCGCATATAACAGACCATTGTCACAATTCACGAGAATATAATACGGTATCTCACATCGTAATAATATTGGTCCCGCACATATCACATATGTGCTCCTACTCCGTTTTGCTTGAGCTAGGAAACCTCTGTGTAGGACTTTAAAGACTCGTCAATACGCCAGCAGTAGGTGATGATCATATCAAACACCCACAAGCCGCAAGAGGTCTTCAAAACGTAACGGCCACCTGGGTATTGAGCGATCAGAAGATCAACAAGCAAGCCTGCTCGTACTCCTGCGAATCCACTCAGTAACACTACCGTACGATCCGGTCTTTTTGTCTGATATGTCGCATATCTCGTCTAGGGGTGGTAAACATCAGACCCCAGTAACTCGATAAGTCCTGTCGATATGAGGCTCATAATCTAGGGTTACTAGGCACAGTCACAAGGGTCTATAAGGCATCAACCATGCCCAATTTAAATTTTAGAATTGCCGAACAACCCAAAGCGAGGATCTTTGCTAGATAATTAGGGTTAAACATGCAAGTAAATATCTTTACATCTAAGAGAGATGGATTACAACCTTTGTAGTCCGCTCCTTCGCTTCATAAGCTCCGAGTAGTAGTCCCTTCGCCGCGATCCATGATCTCCTGGACTCAAGAGAGGCTCCACAACTCGAACGATCCATGCTTGCTTATAGTCTTCCTTTTCGATGATGATCTACCTTGAAGTTTCTTTAACTCAAGCTCTCACTTCTCTAATCAAGTATTAATGAAGTGAACACCCTAATCTAATTGGCTAGATTAGATGAGGATGATGAAGTAGGAATTATGCTCTCTTTTATTATCAAATTCTCACACCCATTCATCACAAAATAAAAAACTAGAAAGCTTTCAAGAAGGAAGAAGAAGATGAAGTCTTTTGTGATGAACAATGAAAAGTTACTTTGCTTACAAAAGAACCTTGAGTTAATAATATCAAGCATTAACTCATGTAGAGAGTTGACTAGGGTTAAGGGTTTGGGTTGGGTTAAATAATATGAACAAAATATCAACACATAATATCTTTGCTCAAAACAAAAGAAAAGCTTCTAGAAGCTTCAAGAAAAGTCTAACCCAAATTAAACCCTAACCATATTTAATCTCCACTAATCATTTTGCATTTGTAAACATAACATGTTATAATATTATATATCTCATATATAATATATTTTTTTAACAAAAGAAAATAATACAATTAACATATATCGCATATATATCAATGTATTATCCGGTGAGAAAATGAATCAATAAAGCGAGCCAATATTAGATAATGTAATGTAATATATCACATATATAATTATACATTAAATTATCAAATCAACACTTGATCCGACAATCCGGCTATATCGCATATAACCGACTAATATATCATGTACCGATTCATCGAATCAACACTTGATCCGATGACCCGGCTGATATCAAATATCGCCGACCGATATCATATATCGCGAGAATAGAATATTGTATCTTATATCGTATTATTCTCGATCCCGCACATATCACATGTGTGCTCCTACTCCGTTTTGCTTGAGTTAATAAACCTCTGTGTAGGACTCTAAAGAATCGTCAATACGCCGGCAGTAGGTGATGATCCTATCAAACACCCACAAGCAGCAAGCGATTAGGTAAACGTAACAGCCACCCAGGTATTGAGCGATCAAAAGATCAACAAGCAAGCCTGTACATTCTCCTGTGAATCCAATCAGTAACACTCCCGTACAGTCCGGTCTCTTAATCTGATATGTTGCATATCTAGTTTAGGGGTGGTAAATGTCAGACCCCAGTAACCGATAAGTCGTATCGATGTGAGGCTCATAACAGGTCGAGAAACTACTTATAACACTTACCAGTAGCACTATATTTCAGCCCTAGCCACGGACTTCCAGTTATAGCCAATCGAACACAGCACAACATCAATTCCCTATACCGGGAGAGAAGAATCCCCTCCTATCGCTTATTGCCTCCATGTGATTCGGGACTGTAGCTAAAAGCCACCGTTTTGCACGCCCTCTTAGACGTGGTAAGGTGGAAATCAAAGCACAGTGGGAATCACACAAGACACTATGACGATCTTGGGTCTACAGACTAACCTGTACCAGTGTCACCGGAGAACTGCCATCTGACGGGAGGTATAATACCATCTGGGAGTTCTCGGCGATTCCGTCCAGTTACCCAGTCTCCACTGAGCACCCGTACACCATCCTTGATGTCAAACACTGATGGATATGGGATCATCCATCGCCCATCATATGAGTTAAGATGCTTATATGCTAGTCTACTCTGGTGTATCGATGCCCTATCTCGATACACCCTCGACTAGGAATAGTTAGAGGATGTACTCGTCGACTACCCTGGCCCCACTAGTATGATCTCATTATAGTCCCAGTAGTCGAGTACATATCTTACGGGCTTTATCAGCATGTGAGAGCAAGACAGTAAACTAATACAATTCAACATGTTAAGAAAAAGTGAAACCAAATACCATACTATCATATCGAGCAAGAAAGTCCTCTCTATATATATCCAATCATCCATTATAATATACATCATATGTACAACAATGGCATCTAGGGCATACATATAACTAACAATCTCCCACTTGCACTAAGGCCAGCTGTTATAGTATCTCATACCTAACATCCCGAATAATCTCTCAAACTGTATCTGGGGAATGTCCTTCAATAGTGGATCCGCAGTGTTGTCCTTCGTATCAAATCTCCTGACCTCGATCTCCCGGTGATCAACTATCTCCCGGATCAGGTGATACCGCCTCAGAATATGTCTGGACTTCTGATGGGACCTGGGTTCCTTGGCGAAAGCCACAGCTCTATTGTTATCATAATACAAAGGTATTCGATGTTCAATGGACGGAACCACACCAATTTTAGTGATGAACTTCTTCATCCAGAGAGCCTCTTTGGCAGCATCGTTGGCAGCGATATATTCAGCCTCCATTGTCGAGTCTGCAACGGTTTCCTGTTTGGAACTCTTCCAACACACCGCCCCTCCATTGTGGGTAAAGACAAATCCCGAGTGCGACTTAGAGTCGTCCTTATCACTTTGGAAGCTCGAATCGGTAATGGACTCCATCTGGAGTTCTACGTTACCATACACCAAGAACATCTCTTTAATCCTTCTCAAGTACTTGAGAATGTTATTCACAGCTATCCAGTGACTCTCTCCAGGATCTGCTTGATACCGACTCACTAAACTTAGTGAGTATGCTACATCGGGTCTGGTACATAGCATCGCATACATGATAGAGCCTACTGCCGAAGCATAGGGTATCCCTTGCATGCGAGCTCTTTCCAAATCAGTCTTGGGAGACATCTCTTTTGAGAGAGTGAGTCCAGAGATCGTGGGAAGGTTCCCACACTTGGATTCTTCCATATTAAACCTCTTTAGTTTGGTGTCAATGTACCTGGATTTGGACAATCCCAGTATCCGTTTATATCTATCTCTATAGATCATAATTCCCAGTATGCAAGAGGCATCACCTAGATCTTTCATTGAGAATCTTTGTGATAAGAAGAGCTTGACCAATTGCAGCATAGGAACATCATTTCCTATCAAGAGTATGTGATCCATGTATTATACGAGGACGACAACCTTACTCTCTGCAACCTTCTTATAGATACAAGGTTCATCTACGTTTTTTATGAAGTCAAACTCTTTGACTACAACATCAAAGCAGATGTTCCAACTCCGCGATGCTTGCTTTAAACCGTAGATAGATTTAAGCAGCTTGCACACCTTTCCGCTGCTCCCATTATCTACGAAGCCCTCTGGCTAAGTCATGTACACGCACTCTTCTAAATCACCATTTAGAAAGGCGGTCTTAACATCCATTTTCCAGATTTCGTAGTCGTGGTATGCAGCAATGGCAAGTAAGATCCGGATGGACTTAAGCATAGCTATTGGAGAAAAGGTTTCGTCATAATCCACAACTGGTCGTTGACGAAAACCCTTTGCAACAAGTCTAGTTTTGAAAGTCTCAACTTTTCCATCTACACCAAGTTTCTTCTTAAAGATCCATTTGCTCCCAATGGATTTTACCCCTTCAGGAGCAACTTCCAAATTCTATACTTTGTTGGTGTAGATGGATTCCATCTCAGATCGCATAGCATCCAGCCATTTCACAGAGTCACCACTCGTGATGGCCTGCTCGAAGCTAGTCGGGTCAACATCTTCCATGATGCAATCCTCGCTCCCACCATCGACAAGAAAACCGTAGTATCTCTCAGGTGGATGAGAAACCCTACTAGATCGGCAGAGATGCTGAGGTTCGTTGGGAACTACTGAATCATCTGGTTCCACTAAATCTTCAGTCGTAGTTTGTTCTGCTGGAACTTCTTCCAGCTCTACCGCTTCGCCACTAATTTCTTTTGCAAGAAATTCCTTTTCTAAAAAGGTGGCATGTCGAGAAACAAACACCTATTGTTCCTCGTCGTGGTAGAAAAGATATCCATGTGAATGTTTAGGATATCCTACAAACTTACAAAGAACTGATCGTGCCTCGAGTTTGTCCGGATTTCGCTTTTTAACATAGGCCGGACAACCCCATTTCTAAACTCGTTTAAGACATGGTCTCATCCCGCTCCATATCTCATATGGTGTAGTAGGTACAGATTTAGATGGAACCTGATTTAATAGGTATGCCGCTGTTTCAAGCGCATAACTCCAAAAGGAAATAGGTAACTCAGCAGTGCTCATCATTGAGCGCACCATATCTAATAGGGTGCGATTTTCCACTCCGATACACCGTTATGCTGTGGTGTATAAGGAGGAGTAAGCTGAGAGAGAATCCCATTCTCTTTTAGATAGTCCAGAAACTTATTGCTTAAGTATTCTCCTCCTCGATCAGATCGTAGGATCTTAATAATTTTGCCCGTTTGGTTCTCTATTTCGTTCTTATATTCATTGAATTTCTCAAGAGCTTCAGACTTGCGTTTCAACAAGAACACATGTCCGTATCTTGAGAGATCGTCAGTGAATGTAATGAAGTAGGAAGAACCGTTCCTGGCATGTGTAGACATGGGACCGCATACATCACTATGTATCAGTCCCAAGAGTTTCGTAACTCTTTCTCCGTGTCCACTAAACGGAGTTTTGGTCATTTTGCCTTTGAGACATGAATGGCAAGTTTCATAAGATGATAATTCAAACGGATTCAAATATCCATCCTTATGTAACTTAGCTAGCCGTGTCGCATTGATATGACCAAGTCTACAATGCCACAAGAAGGATTCGTTCATTTCTGAACTTTTCCTCTTGTGTGTGTTTTGTATATTAAGGACTGCAGTTTGATTGAGAACGTATATGCCATTATGTAACGAGCCTGATCCAATCAACTTTTGATTTAGGAAGATGTTCATAAAATTATCCTGTATTACAAAATTATATCCTTCTTTACTTAATAAAGAAACTGATATTATGTTGCATATCATGTTCGGTATATAATAGCACTCGTTGAGAATCAATGTATTACTACTTGGTAATATAAAGTGATATTCGCCAACTGCTTTGGCTGCAATATTCGCACCATTCCCTACTTGTACGGAATGATCACCCTTTCCCAGTTCTCTACCTTTACGTAGCCCACGTAACAATTTAAATATATGGGATCCCGATCCGGTATCTAATACCCAGGACGTAGGGTGAACTGAGAAACAATTCTCAATAACTAACACACCCGAAGAAGATGCATTAACATACTTGTTCTTCGTTTGGGCGGCATGAGAATCCAGATATTTTCCTATTCCCTGCTCAGTCTCATAACACTTATAAGAAAGAACGGGACCAACATTCCCCTGCTCAGTACAATAAGCGGGTTCAGTCAATACATCCATATTATTATCTTGATTAAGTCCTGATATGGTCGCTACCTGGAGAGAGAGAGAAGAAAACACTTTAGCATATGCTCTTGCAAGATTAGATTGGTTATTATCTTATCTAATCAGGATGTCTCCCACTGTTTTTATCAAATCTTCCTTCAAATCCTAAAAGGTATGATTAGCTGGGATTAATTACACCCTACAATTTCGTCAATCTTTCAGCCAGATTATTGTTGGTACTTTGAGGGAGGTTCCCCGTGCTTTCGCAAGGACCTAATTAAAATAAATCTCGTTTTTCTAGAGGCATAACCCCGTTGACACCTTTCTAGACACCTACTTGAACGGCTAATTGTCCTGTGTAAAATTCTCCCAGGAGTAATTCTTACTCGCAGTGGGTATCAGGATCCATATATCTCATAGAAGGTATGCAATCTCATTGCAAATTTCAGCACTTGAAATTCCCGATAATGCTTTTACCCCTACCCCCCTATGACCTTGACAAAGGGCAATAAACCATAGGAAGCTAGTCAAGGTCAACCCGTCATTTCTTGATTGAAATAAACCCACCCGCACGACCCTTGACAAAGGCCAACAAGGTCGTACGACTACCCTAATCCAATCGCATAACATGCTTAAACAGATAAGTACTAGTCAGCTACCGCACACTACGCCTTGACAAAGGCCAACAAACGCAGCACGAATACTAAATAGTCTTTATCTAAAATGACGGAGGGCTACGCAGGTTTTTCAGAAAACCATGAGTGTAATGAACTCGATATCGTTGTAGAAACAAGTGATTTTGAAAAGGAGTGTTTTTGAGGCTTTTTTAGTTTCGCTAAAGAGGTCACTCCCGGTGAAGGGATCTCGGCTTTTTCCTTATCGAATAAGGTGCAGGTATATCATATATACCGCTGTGCAAAGCATGAACTATAAAGAAACAATCGAAAACTAAACCTTAAGTTTGTAGCATCTGCCTGTTTTGCTAAATTGGTCACTCCTTGTGAAGGGATCTCGACTCTTTCCTTATCGAATAAGCTACAGGGTATATCATATTTACCGCTATGCAAAGCAAAAACTGTAGCTACCCATTTTGTAAAGTTTTGATTCTACAACATGTTTTAGGTTTCTTTTCTTTTATTAATCTCATTAATAAATCCCATCAGTTAATGCTTCCTAAGCATCACAGAAGAAACGAAAGCAGTAATATTTATATATCATCATATATATAGTATAAGCATTCGTCTCAGGCAGTAATATGATCTCATCACAGAACATTGCAGCAGAAGATAAAATATGAAATATTTGATATACTAGGACGTCCGTGTTTTATATCGAGCCTGTATAAAGCACGGATTCCACGGTCATGATGAATAGCCAAACCCACATCCCTAGACCTCTACGAGAGCGGCAAGTAACACTGCCAATTCTAGGGTTAAGAGACCCGGTCTCGACTCCTCGAGATGGTCTCCCACTAGACCCTAGAACCCGGTTACTTGTGCTCCCCTCCTCGGGTCTATCCTAATGCGGAAAAGTAAATAATATACAATGGTGACACCATCCTCAACCTGGAAGTGCCCCAATAAAAGAATATTACATACAATGAATTTTACATGAATGAAAATAAAAACCCTCATCTCACATAAAACCCTCGGCTATTCAGAACACGACGATCCAATATAACATATCACAGCAACACATAATATCTCATATCATCAACGTAAGCAAGTATTGTAGGGTTCCTATGCACACAATAGAGGTCTCACAAGGCATCAACCATGCCAATTTCAAATTTTACGAGTGCCGAGAAACCCTAATACGGATCGTCAACTAGAATTTTAGGCGAAAAAGGAAATCTAGTTAACATCTTAACTAAAAGTGAGAAGCTACAAGCTTTGTAGATCCGGTTCTCCACTTCCTTAGCTCCACGTAGACGTCCTCTCGCTGTCCTAGTCGGATCTCGGACTCTAGCATCGGCTTCATCGGACAAATGAGCGGACAAGTCGTCGGCAACGATGCCGAAGATGATCTACGTCGAGGTTACACAAGATCAAGCTCCAACTTCACCAAGTTGTGAAACATGTGAAGAAAACACCCTATACTACTTGGCAAGAGGTAGAGGGTGAAGAAATAGGAGGTGGGTTCACTTTAGAATTGGATTTCTCATACTTTTACTCAAGAAGCCATTGATGATGGCAAGCTTTTTCTTGAAGAAGAAGAAGAAGCTCAAGATAGAATATGATAAGTATTCCCTTTAAAAATGCAAAATAAATGAATACTTATCATAATATGAACCATGGTTAGGTGTAGAGAATTGACTAAGGTTAGAAGAATGGTTAGGGTTAAGCATGAAGACAAAATGGTCACTTTGGTCAAAGCTTCATGAAGCTTCAACAAGCTTCAAGAATGATAGCAACCATTTTGTTTTCTTTTGCAATTTCTTTTTAATCCAAATTAAAAAGATAAATGAATAAATAAAAACCCTAACCATTTACTTAACCAAGGTTTATTTCTTTACACTTAACCAAATGAGCAAGTATCATCAAACATGATACAAACATGTGCACAAAAGTATATCACATATACAACTTGCACATCAAGTGAGAAAATCCATTTAAAGTGAACCAATACTAGTTAATGCAAAGTAATATATCAAATATATAATTTTACATTAAATCATTAAATCAACACTTGATTTAACGATCCGGTCATATCGCATATAACCGACTAGTATCCTATGTATCGGCTTATCGAATCAATCATTGATTCGATATCTAGGTTATATCGCATATAACCAATCGATACATTCATCGCGAGAATGGAATACGGTATCACATACACGCATTATTCTCGGTCCTGCACATATCTCATATGCGCTCCTATTTCGTTTCGCTTGAGCCAGGAAACCTCTGTGTAGGACTCTAAAGACTCGTCAATACGCCGGCAGCAGATGATGATCATATCAAGCACCCATAAGCCGCAAGCGGTCTACTAAACGTAACGGCCATCCGGGTATCGAGCGATCAGAAGATCGACGAGCTAGCCCGTTCACACTCCTGTGAATCCAACCAGTAACACTTACCGTACAGTCCGGTCTGTTCGTCTGATATGTCGCATATCAAGTCTAGGGGTGGTAAACATCAGACCACAATAACCGATAAGTCGTGCTGATATGAGGCTCATAACGGGTCGAGAAACTACTGGTAACACTTACCAGCAGATCTCTGATCAGCCCTGGCCAGGGACTTCCCTGTTACGGCCAATCGAGCACAGCGCAACATCAACCCCCAATAACGGGAGAGACGAAACCCCTCCTATCGCTCATTGCCTCCATATGACTCGGGACTGTACCCAAAGACCACCGTTTTGCACGCCCTCATGGACGTGGTAAGGTGGAGATCAAAGCACAGTGAGAATCACACAAGACTCTATGACGATCTCGGGTCTACAGACTAACCTGTACAAGTGTCACCTGAGACGTGAGGTGTAATACCATCTGGGAGTTCTCGGCGAGTCCGTCCAGTGTACCCAGTCTCCACTGAGCACCCGTATACCATCTCTGATGTCAAATACCAATGGATATGGGATCATCCATCGCCCATCTCATAGGTCGAGAAGCGTATACGCTAGTCTACACTGGTATATCGATGCCCCGTCTCGATACACCCACGACTAGGGACCTTGAAGGATGTACCTATGGACTACCATGTCCCTACTAGTATGATCTGCATCATAGTCCAGGTAGTCAAGTACACATCCTAAGGGCTTTATCAACATGTAACTATAAGACAGTTTAAAGAGACCAGTGTACATGTTAAGATAAAGAGCAACCAGATAGCATACTATCATATCGAGCAAGAAAGTCATCTCTATATATGTCCAAGCATCCAATATAATATACATCATCTGTACAATACTGGCCTCTAGGGCATACATACAACTAACAATCTCCCACTTGCGCTAGGGCCAGCTGCTGTAGTATCGCAAACCGAGCATCCCGAAGAGTCTCTCAAACTGTATCTGGGGAATGGCCTTCGTGAGTGGATCCGCCGTGTTATTCTTCGTGTCAACCCTCCTGACCTCGATCTCCCGGCGATCAACTATCTCCCGGATTAGGTGATACCGCCTCAGAATATGCGTGGATCGCTGATGGGACCTAGGTTCCTTGGCCAAAGCCACCGCTCCGTTGTTATCGCAATACAAAGGTATTGGATGCTCAATGGATGGAACCACTCCAAGTTCAGTAATGAACTTCTTGATCCAGACAGCCTCTTTGGCAGCATCGTTGGCAGCGATGTATTCAGCCTCCATCGTCGAGTCTGCCACGGTTTCCTTCTTGGAACTCTTCCGGCTAACCGCCCCTCCGTAAAGGGTAAAGACAAATCCCGACTGCGACTTAGAGTCGTCCTTATCACTCTGGAAGCTCGAATCGGTAAAGGACTCCACTTGGAGTTCTCCGTTACCATACACCAAGAGTATCTCTTTAGTCCTTCGCAAGTACTTGAGAATGCTCTTCACAGCTGTCCAGTGACTCTCTCCAGGATCAGCTTGATACCTGCTCACTACACTTAGTGAGTATGCAACATCGGGTCTGGTACATAGCATCGCTTACATGATAGAGCCTACAGCCGAAGCATAGGGTATCCCTTGCATGCGAGCT